>CM059428.1:101414617-102014617 GCA_030390025.1 Squalus acanthias
GTGTGTGTGGAGGATGATTCAGGGTGTGTGTGTGGAGATGATTCAGGGTGTGTGTGTGAGGATGATTCAGGGTGTGTGTGTGGGATGATTCAGGGTGTGTGTGGAGGATGATTCAGGGTGTGTGTGTGGGATGATTCAGGGTGTGTGTGGGGATGATTCAGGGTGTGTGTGTGGGATGATTCAGGGTGTGTGTGTGTGGGATGATTCAGGGTGTGTGTGGGGATGATTCAGGGTGTGTGTGGAGATGATTCAGGGTGTGTGTGTGGGATGATTCAGGGATGTGTGTGTGAGGATTGATTCAGGGAGTGTGTGTGAGGATGATTCAGGTGTGTGTGGAGGATGATTCAGGGTGTGTGTGTGGATGATTCAGGGTGTGTGTGTGGATATGATTCAGGGTGTGTGTGAGGATGATTCAGGGTGTGTGTGTGGGGATGATTCAGGCTGTGTGTGTGAGGATGATTCAGGGTGTGTGTGTGAGATGATTCAGGGTGTGTGTGTGGGATGATTCAGGGTGTGTGTGTGAGGATGATTCAGGGTGTGTGTGTGAGGATGATTCAGGGAGTGTGTGTGAGGATGATCAGGGTGTGTCGTGTGGGGATGATTCAGGGTTGTGTGTGGGATGATTCAGGGTGTCGTGTGTGGGATGATTCAGGGTGTGTTGTGAGGATGATTCAGGCTGTGTGGGATGATTCTGGCTGTGTGTGAGGATGATTCAGGGTGTGTGTGTGAGGATGATTCAGGGTGTGTGTGAGGATGATTCAGGTGTGTGTGTGGAGATGATTCAGGGTTTGTGTGTGGAGATGATTCAGGGTGTGTGTGGAGATGATTCAGGGTGTGTGTGTGGGGATGATTCAGGGTGTGTGTGTGAGGATGATTCAGGGTGTGTGTGTGGGTGATTCAGGGTGTGTGTGTGAGGATGATTCAGGGTGTGTGTGAGGATGATTCAGGGTGTGTGTGTGTGTAGATGATTCAGGGTGTGTGTGTGAGGATGATTCAGGGTGTGTGTGTGTGGGGATGATTCAGGGTGTGTGTGTGGAGATGATTCAGGGTGTGTGTGTGGGGATGATTCAGGGTGTGTGTGTGTGGTCGATGATTCAGGGTGTGTGTGTGAGGATGATTCAGGGTGTGTGTGTGTGGATGATTCAGGGTGTGTGTGTGAGGATGATTCAGTGTGTGTGTGTGAGGATGATTCAGGGTGTGTGTGTGAGGATGATTCAGGGTGTGTGTGAGGATGATTCAGGTGTGTGTGTGAGGATGATTCAGGGTGTGTGTGAGGATGATTCAGGGTGTGTGTGTGGGATGATTCAGGGTGTGTGTGTGAGGATGATTCAGGGTGTGTGTGTGAGATGATTCAGGGTGTGTGTGTGGGGATGATTCAGGGTGTGTGTGTGAGGATGATTCAGGGTGTGTGTGGAGATGATTCAGGGTGTGTGTGTGAGGATGATTCAGGGTGTGTGTGTGAGGATGATTCAGGGTGTGTGTGTGAGGATGATTCAGGGTGTGTGTGTGGGATGATTCAGGGTGTGTGTGGAGATGATTCAGGGTGTGTGTGAGGATGATTCAGGGTGTGTGTGTGAGGATGATTCAGGGTGTGTGTGGAGATGATTCAGGGTGTGTGTGTGAGGATGATTCAGGGTGTGTGTGAGGATGATTCAGGGTGTGTGTGTGGAGATGATTCAGGGTGTGTGTGAGGATGATTCAGGGTGTGTGTGTGGGGATGATTCAGGGTGTGTGTGTGAGGATGATTCAGGGTGTGTGTGGAGATGATTCAGGGTGTGTGTGAGGATGATTCAGGGTGTGTGTGTGAGGATGATTCAGGGTGTTTGTGGGGATGATTCAGGGTGTGTGTGGGATGATTCAGGGTGTGTGTGAGGAAGATTCAGGGTGTGTGTGTGGAGATGATTCAGGGTGTGTGTGTGGGGATGATTCAGGGTGTGTGTGTGAGGATGATTCAGGGTGTGTGTGTGGAGATGATTCAGGGTGTGTGTGTGTGGGGATGATTCAGGGTGTGTGTGTGGGGATGATTCAGGTGTGTGTGTGGAGATGATTCAGGGTGTGTGTGTGAGGATGATTCAGGGTGTGTGTGTGAGGATGATTCAGGGTGTGTGTGGGGATGATTCAGGGTGTGTGTGTGGGGATGATTCAGGGTGTGTGTGTGGAGATGATTCAGGGTGTGTGTGTGAGGATGATTCAGGGTGTGTGTGGGGATGATTCAGGGTGTGTGTGGGGATGATTCAGGGTGTGTGTGTGGAGATGATTCAGGGTTGTGTGTGGGGATGATTCAGGGTGTGTGTGAGGATGATTCAGGGTGTGTGTGGAGGATGATTCAGGGTGTGTGTGTGAGGATGATTCAGGGTGTGTGTGTGGGGATGATTCAGGGTGTGTGTGTGAGGATGATTCAGGGTGTGTGTGTGGAATGATTCGAGGTGTTGTGAGATGATTCAGGGTGTGTGTGGGGATGATTCAGGTGTGTGTGTGAGGATGATTCAGGGTGTGTGTGTGGAGAGGATTCAGGGTGTGTGTGTGGAGAATGATTCAGGGTGTGTGTGTGGAGTGATTCAGGGTGTGTGTGTGAGGATGATTCAGGGTGTGTGTGTGGGTTGATTCAGGGTGTGTGTGTGAGGATGATTCAGGGTGTGTGTGGAGATGATTCAGGGTGTGTGTGAGGATGATTCAGGGTGTGTGTGTGGGATGATTCAGGGTGTGTGTGTGAGGATGATTCAGGGTGTGTGTGTGGGATGATTCAGGGTGTGTGTGTGAGGAGATTCAGGGTGTGTGTTGGGTGATGATCAGGTGTGTGTGTGGAGATGATTCAGGGTGTGTGTGGGAGATGATTCTGGGTGTGTGTGGAGATGATTCAGGGTGTGTGTGAGGGATGATTCAGGGTGTGTGTGGGATGATTCAGGGTGTGTGTGTGAGGATGATTCAGGGTGTGTGTGAGGATGATTCAGGGTGTGTGTGTGGAGGATGATTCAGGGTGTGTGTGTGAGGGATGATTCAGGGTGTGTGTGTGGAGGATGATTCAGGGTGTGTGTGGGATGATTCAGGGTGTGTGTGTGGGGATGATTCAGGGTGTGTGTGTGGTGATGATTCAGGGTGTGTGTGGAGGATGATTCAGGGTGTGTGTGTGGGGATGATTCAGGGTGTGTGTGAGGATGATTCAGGGTGTGTGTGAGGATGATTCAGGGTGTGTGTGTGAGATGATTCAGGGTGTGTGTGGAGGATGATTCAGGGTGTGTGTGTGGGGATGATTCAGGGTGTGTGTGTGGGGATGATTCAGGTGTGTGTGTGAGGATGATTCAGGGTGTGTGTGAGGATGATTCAGGGTGTGTGTGTGGGGATGATTCAGGGTGTGTGTGTGAGGATGATTCAGGGTGTGTGTGTGAGGATGATTCAGGGTGTGTGTGAGGGATGATTCAGGGTGTGTGTGAGATGATTCAGGGTGTGTGTGGGATGATCAGGTGTGTGTGGAGATGATTCAGGGTGTGTGTGTGGGATGATTCAGGGTGTGTGTGAGGATGATTCAGGGTGTGTGTGTGAGGATGATTCAGGGTGTGTGTGTGGGATGATTCAGGGTGTGTGTGGGGATGATTCAGGGTGTGTGTGTGGAGGATGATTCAGGGTGTGTGTGTGGGGATGATTCAGGGTGTGTGTGTGAGGATGATTCAGGGTGTGTGTGAGGATGATTCAGGGTGTGTGTGGAGATGATTCAGGTGTGTGTGTGTGGATGATTCAGGGTGTGTGTGTGGGGTGATTCAGGGTGTGTGTGAGGATGATTCAGGGTGTGTGTGTGGATGATTCAGGGTGTGTGTGAGGGATGATTCAGGGTGTGTGTGTGGGGATGATTCAGGTGTGTGTGTGAGGATGATTCAGGGTGTGTGTGTGAGGATGATTCAGGGTGTGTGTGTGGAGATGATTCAGGGTGTGTGTGTGAGGATGATTCAGGGTGTGTGTGGGGATGATTCAGGGTGTTTGTGGGGATGATTCAGGCTGTGTGTGGGGATGATTCAGGGTGTGTGTGAGGATGATTCAGGGTGTGTGTGTGGAGATGATTCAGGGTGTGTGTGTGGGGCTGATTCAGGTTGTGTTTGTGGAGATGATTCAGGGTGTGTATGGAGATGATTCAGGTTGTGTTTGTGGAGATGATTCAGGTTGTGTTTGTGGAGATGATTCAGGGTGTGTGGGGATGATTCAGGGTGTGTGTATGGAGATGATTCAGGGTGTGTGGGGATGATTCAGGGTGTGTGTGTGGGGCTGATTCAGGATGTGTGTGTGAGGATGATTCAGGCTGTGTGTGTGGAGATGATTCAGGGTGTGTGTGTGTGGGGATGATTCAGGGTGTGTGGGGATGATTCAGGGTGTGTGTGTGGGGATGATTCAGGGTGTGTGTGTGGAGATGATTCAGGGTGTGTGTGTGGGATGATTCAGGGTGTGTGTGTGAGAATGATTCAGGGTGTGTGTGGGGATGATTCAGGGTGTGTGTGTGGGGCTGATTCAGGGTGTTTGTGGGGATGATTCAGGCTGTGTGTGGGGATGATTCAGGGTTGTGTGTGAGGATGATTCAGGGTGTGTGTGTGGAGATGATTCAGGGTGTGTGTGTGGATGATTCAGGGTTTGTGTGGGGATGATTCAGGGTGTGTGTGTGAGGATGATTCAGGGTGTGTGTGGGGATGATTCAGGGTTTGTGTGTGAGGATGATTCAGGGTGTGTGTCAGGATGATTCAGGGTGTGTGTGTGAGGATGATTCAGGGTGTGTGTGAGGATGATTCAGGGTGTGTGTGTGAGGATGATTCAGGGTTTGTGTGTGGAGATGATTCAGGGTGTGTGTGTGAGATGATTCAGGGTGTGTGTGAGGATGATTCAGGGTGTGTGTGTGAGGATGATTCAGGGTGTGTGTGTGAGGATGATTCAGGGGTGTGTGTGAGGATGATTCAGGGTGTGTGTGTGGAGGATGATTCAGGGGGGGTGTGTGTGGAGATGATTCAGGGTGTGTGTGGGATGATTCAGGGAGTGTGTGTGGGGATGATTCAGGGTGTGTGTGTGGGGAGGTATGGATAGGGTGTGTGTGAGGATGATTCAGGGTGTGTGGTGAGGATGATTCAGGGGTGTGTGTGCTGAGATGATTCACGGTGTGTGTGTGTGGGGATGATTCAGGGTGTGTGTGTGGGATGATTCAGGTGTGTGTGTGGGGATGATTCAGGGTGTGTGTGTGGAGGTGATCAGGGTGTGTGTGAGGGGATGATTCAGGGTGTGTTGTGGAGGATGATTCAGGGTGTGTGTGAGGATGATTCAGGGTGTGTGTGTGGGATGATTCAGGGTGTGTGTGTGAGGATGATTCAGGGTGTGTGTGTGGATGATTCAGGGTGTGTGTGAGGATGATTCAGGGTGTGTGGTGGAGGATGATTCAGGGTGTGTGTGGAGGTGATTCAGGGTGTGTGTGTGAGGATGATTCAGGGTGTGTGTGGGGATGATTCAGGGCTGTGTGTGTGTGGATGATTCAGGGTGTGTGTGGGGATGATTCACGGTGTGTGTGTGGGATGATTCAGGTGTGTGTGTGTGAGGATGATTCAGGGTGTGTGTGGAGATGATTCAGGGTGTGTGTGTGGGGATGATTCAGGGTGTGTGTGTGGATATGATTCAGGGTGTGTGTGTGGGGATGATTCAGGGTGTGTGTGTGGGGATGATTCAGGCTGTGTGTGGAGATGATTCAGGGTGTGTGTGTGGAGATGATTCAGGGTGTGTGTGTGGAGATGATTCAGGGTGTGTGTGGAGATGATTCAGGGTGTGTGTGTGGGGATGATTCAGGGTGTGTGTGTGGGGATGATTCAGGGTGTGTGTGTGGGAATGATTCAGGGTGTTTGTGGGGATGATTCAGGCTGTGTGTGAGGATGATTCAGGGTGTGTGTGGAGATGATTCAGGCTGTGTGTGAGGATGATTCAGGGTGTGTGTGGAGATGATTCAGGCTGTGTGAGGATGATTCAGGGTGTGTGTGTGGGGATGATTCAGGGTGTGTGTGTGAGGATGATTCAGGGTGTGTGTGGAGATGATTCAGGGTGTGTGTGAGGATGATTCAGGGTGTGTGTGTGAGGATGATTCAGGGTGTGTGTGTGAGGATGATTCAGGGTGTGTGTGGGGATGATTCAGGGTGTGTGTGGGATGATTCAGGGTGTGTGTGAGGATGATTCAGGGTGTGTGTGTGAGATGATTCAGGGTGTGTGTGTGGGGATGATTCAGGGTGTGTGTGTGGGGATGATTCAGGGTGTGTGTGGAGATGATTCAGGGTGTGTGTGTGGAGATGATTCAGGTGTGTGTGTGGAGATGATTCAGGGTGTGTGTGGGGATGATTCAGGGTGTGTGTGTGAGATGATTCAGGGTGTGTGTGGGATGATTCAGGGTGTGTGTGTGAGGATGATTCAGGGTGTGTGTGTGGGGATGATTCAGGTGTGTGTGTGAGGATGATTCAGGGTGTGTGTGTGGGATGATTCAGGGTGTGTGTGTGTGGGATGATTCAGGGTGTGTGTGTGGAGGATGATTCAGGGTGTGTGTGTGAGGTTGATTCAGGGTGTGTGTGTGAGGATGATTCAGGGTGTGTGTGAGGATGATTCAGGGTGTGTGTGTGAGGATGATTCAGGGTGTGTGGAGATGATTCAGGGTGTGTGTGTGGAGGATGATTCAGGGTGTGTGTGTGGGGATGATTCAGGGTGTGTATGTGGGATGATTCAGGGTGTGTGTGGAGATGATTCAGGGTGTGTGTGTGAGGATGATTCAGGTGTGTGTGTGGAGGATGATTCAGGGTGTGTGTGAGGATGATTCAGGGTGTGTGTGAGGATGATTCAGGTGTGTGTGAGGATGATTCAGGGTGTGTGTGTGGGGATGATTCAGGGTGTGTGTGTGAGGATGATTCAGGTGTGTGTGTGGAGGATTGATTCAGGGTGTGTGTGTGAGGATGATTCAGGGTGTGTGTGCGGATGAGTTCAGGGTTGTGTGAGGATGATTCAGGGTGTGTGTGAGGATGATTCAGGGTGTGTGTGTGAGATGATTCAGGGTGTGTGTGTGAGGATGATTCAGGGTGTGTGTGAGGATGATTCAGGGTGTGTGTGTGAGGATGATTCAGGGTGTGTGTGTGGGGATGATTCAGGGTGTGTGTGTGAGATGATTCAGGGTGTGTGTGTGAGATGATTCAGGGTGTGTGTGGAGATGATTCAGGGTGTGTGTGGAGGATGATTCAGGGTGTGTGTGTGGAGATGATTCAGGGTGTGTGTGTGAGGATGATTCAGGGTGTGTGTGAGGATGATTCAGGGTGTGTGTGAGATGATTCAGGGTTTGTGTGTGGAGATGATTCAGGGTGGTGTGTGGAGATGATTCAGGGTTGTGTGTGTGAGGGATGATTCAGGGTGTGTGTGTGAGATGATTCAGGGTGTGTGTGTGAGGATGATTCAGGGTGTGTGTGTGGAGGATGATTCAGGGTGTGTGTGAGATGATTCAGGGTGTGAGTGTGGATGATTCAGGGTGTGTGTGGATGATTCAGGTGTGTGTGTGAGGATGATTCAGGGTGTGTGTGTGAGGATGATTCAGGGTGTGTGTGAGGATGATTCAGGGTGTGTGTGTGGAGATGATTCAGGGTGTGTGTGTGGAGATGATTCAGGGTGTGTGTGGGATGATTCAGGGTGTGTGTGTGGGATGATTCAGGTGTGTGTGTGGGATGATTCAGGGTGTGTGTGTGGAGATGATTCAGGGTGTGTGTGTGAGGATGATTCAGGGTGTGTGTGTGGGGATGATTCAGGGTGTGTGTGTGGGATGATTCAGGGTGTGTGTGTGGGATGATTCAGGGTGTGTGTGTGGGATGATTCAGGGTGTGTGTGAGGATGATTCAGGGTGTGTGTGTGGGATGATTCAGGGTGTGTGTGAGGATGATTCAGGGTGTGTGTGTGGAGATGATTCAGGGTGTGTGTGAGGATGATTCAGGGTGTGTGTGAGGATGATTCAGGGTGTGTGTGTGAGGATGATTCAGGGTGTGTGTGAGGATGATTCAGGGTGTGTGTGTGGGGATGATTCAGGGTGTGTGTGAGGATGATTCAGGGTGTGTGTGTGGGATGATTCAGGGTGTGTGTGGGAGATGATTCAGGGTGTGTGTGTGGAGATGATTCCGGGTGTGTGTGGAGATGATTCAGGGTGTGTGTGTGAGGATGATTCAGGGTGTGTGTGGAGATGATTCAGGGTGTGTGTGTGAGGATGATTCAGGGTGTGTGTGAGGATGATTCAGGGTGTGTGTGTGGGGATGATTCAGGGTGTGTGTGAGGATGATTCAGGGTGTGTGTGTGGGATGATTCAGGGTGTGTGTGTGAGGATGATTCAGGGTGTGTGTGTGGGGATGATTCAGGGTGTGTGTGTGGGGATGATTCAGGGTGTGTGTGGGATGATTCAGGGTGTGTGTGTGGGATGATTCAGGTGTGTGTGTGGGATGATTCAGGGTGTGTGTGTGAGGATGATTCAGGGTGTGTGTGTGGGATGATTCAGGGTGTGTGTGAGATGATTCAGGGTGTGTGTGTGAGGATGATTCAGGGTGTGTGTGTGGGATGATTCAGGGTGTGTGTGTGAGGATGATTCAGGGTGTGTGTGTGGGATGATTCAGGGTGTGTGTGTGAGGATGATTCAGGGTGTGTGTGTGAGGATGATTCAGGGTGTGTGTGGAGATGATTCAGGGTGTGTGTGTGAGGATGATTCAGGGTGTGTGTGTGAGGATGATTCAGGGTGTGTGTGTGTGAGGATGATTCAGGGTGTGTGTGGGGATGATTCAGGGTTTGTGTGTGGGGATGATTCAGGGTGTGTGTGAGGATGATTCAGGGTGTGTGTGTGTGGAGATGATTCAGGGTGTGTGTGTGAGGATGATTCAGGGTGTGTGTGGGGATGATTCAGGGTGTGTGTGTGAGGATGATTCAGGGTGTGTGTGTGGAGATGATTCAGGGTGTGTGTGTGGGGATGATTCAGGGTGCGTGTGTGGGGATGATTCAGGTTGCGTGTGTGAGGATGATTCAGGGTGTGTGTGTGAGGATGATTCAGGGTGTGTGTGTGGAGATGATTCAGGTTGTGTTTGTGGAGATGATTCAGGGTGTGTGTGGAGATGATTCAGGGTGTGTGTGGAGATGATTCAGGGTGTGTGTGGAGATGATTCAGGGTGTGTGTGTGGAGATGATTCAGGGTGTGTGTGGAGATGATTCAGGGTGTGTGTGGAGATGATTCAGGGTGTGTGTGGAGATGATTCAGGGTGTGTGTGTGAGGATGATTCAGGGTGTGTGGAGATGATTCAGGGTGTGTGTGGAGGATGATTCAGGGTGTGTGTGTGGGATGATTCAGGTTGTGTTTGTGGAGATGATTCAGGGTGTGTGTGGAGATGATTCAGGGTGTGTGTGTGAGATGATTCAGGGTGTGTGTGGGATGATTCAGGGTGTGTGTGTGGGCTGATTCAGGGTGTGTGTGGAGATGATTCAGGGTGTGTGTGGGGATGATTCAGGGTGTGTGTGAGGATGATTCAGGGTGTGTGTGTGGAGATGATTCAGGGTGTGTGTGTGGATGATTCAGGGTGTGTGTGGGGATGATTCAGGGTGTGTGTGTGAGGATGATTCAGGGTGTGTGTGGGATGATTCAGGGTTTGTGTGTGAGGATGATTCAGGGTGTGTGTGAGGATGATTCAGGGTGTGTGTGTGAGGATGATTCAGGGTGTGTGTGAGGATGATTCAGGGTGTGTGTGTGAGGATGATTCAGGGTTTGTGTGTGGAGATGATTCAGGGTGTGTGTGGGGATGATTCAGGTTGTGTTTGTGGTGATGATTCAGGGTTTGTGTGGAGATGATTCAGGGTGTGTGTGGAGATGATTCAGGGTGTGTGTGTGGTGATGATTCAGGGTGTGTGTGTGGGGATGATTCAGGTTGTGTTTGTGGAGATGATTCAGGGTGTGTGTGTGGTGATGATTCAGGGTGTGTGTGTGGGGATGATTCAGGGTGTGTGTGGCTGATTCAGGATGTGTGTGCAGATGATTCAGGATGTGTGTGCAGATGATTCAGGGTGTGTGTGGGGATGATTCAGGATGTGTGTGCAGATGATTCAGGGGGTGTTTGTGTGGAGATGATTCAGGGTGTGGGAATGATTCAGGGTGTGAGTGTACGGAAGATTCAGGGTGTGTGCGTGTGAGGATGATTGAGGGTGTGTGTGTGGGGATGATTCACGGTGTGTGTGCGGATGATTCATGTTGTGTGTGAGGGGATGATTCAGGGTGTGTGTGTGGGGATCATTCAATCGTGGTTTTTTATTCGTTCATGGGATCTGGGCGTCGCCGGCAAGGCCAGCATTTATTACCCATCCCTAATTGCCCTTGACAAGGTGGTGGTGAGCCACCTTCTTGAACTGCTGCAGTCCGTTTGGTGAAAGTACTCCCACAGTGCTGTTAGACAGGGAGTTCCAGGATTTTGACCCAGCGACAATGAAGGAATGGCGATATACTTCAAGTCAGGATGGTGTGTGACCTGGAGATGGTGGTGTTCTCATGCGCCTGCTGCCTTTGTCCATCTAGGTGGTAGAGGTCGCGTGTTTGGGAGGAGCTGCCGAAGAAGCCTTGGCGAGTTGCTGCAGTGCATGTTGTAGATGGTACACATTGCAGCCACGGTACGCTGGTGGTGGAGGGAGTCAATGTTTAGGATGGTGGATGGGGTGCCAATCAAGCGGGCTGCTTTGTCCTGGATGGTGTCGATTTTCTTGAGTGTTGTTGGAGCTGCACTCATCCAGGCAAGTGGAGAGTATTCCATCACACTCTTTACTTGTATGAGTGAGGATGATTCAGGGTGTGTTTGTGTGTGTGTGGGGATGATTCAGGGGATGAGAGCATTACTGGACTTGATAATTGCGTGATTTGTTTTCAGTAGAAATTGTTTTAATTTAAATGTAGGTTAAATTAAACTCAGAAATTTTGGAAATACAATTTGATGGGATTTATGGAGGAAGAATAATTATGTTTCAAAAAAATCTTAGGATATGCTCAACATTGCCACGACAACATTGATTGCTCAATGCTCGTTGCCTTGAGGAGGGGTGATGTCGGCCGCCTTCTTGAACCATTCCTCGTGGTGTTGGTGATCGCACAATGGTATATTGCAGTTGTTTGTATAACTGAGTGGGTTGCTAGGCCTCTTGGGTTTGATAACAATCCAACAGATTTCACAGTCATTTTACTTTGGTTCTTGCTCTGGATGGGTTTTGAATTTACTGGCACTGCCCCCACACCTTTCAAAACTACTATCATCACCCTCCTGTTTAAACCTTAGTCAGCATCGCTGCACTTGCAGATCACTGGCCTAAGCCAATCTGTGCTGGAACCAGAATCCATTGCCTTCGCTGTCTCTAGAATCGATTACTCTAACGCTCTCCCAACCTCCACCTTCCACAAACTTCAGTTCACCCAAAACTCTGCTGCCCGTATCCTATCCCACACCAAGTCACACCCTGTCCTCCAACTGGCATCCGGTCCCCAATGCCTCAAATTTATATATTAGGTTGGGTGACTAACAGTCTCCTTCAAACCTACCTCTAACCAAGCTTTTAAAGAAGGCGAGAGAGGTGGCGTGGTTTAGGGAGGGAATGCCAGAGCTTGGGGCCTATACGGCTAGAGGTATGGCCACAAAACAATTAAATATTGATATTAATTGTAATGCATACCAGTAAAAATTGTGATTGAAAACATACATTGTAATTAGATTTTGACTACAGTATTACAGATCGTTTACCCTTTGCACATTAATAAAGCAGTAGTTTATCACAACTCTGGGGGCACTATTGTGAACTGTTTTAGAGATTAGATTGGCAATTACTTCAATGATTTAAAATAATACATTTTTATGACATTTCACTCAAGTGGAAGCACATTAAAGAACTTTAGGCAAATAACATAGTACTTCATTTAAAGCTTTCTATACATTTTTATCATATTTAACTGAATTTACTGTAAGGTTTACTTGCATTTCACTGTTGGACAATAATCTACCATTAAAGTATATTATCACCTTATTCCTGTCTGTACAGCAAATCTATCATGTATTAAAAATGCTGAGTTCCAATATTCCATTTATAAATACATTGCAAATTCCTGTCAGGCCTCTGTAGATAGAAAAAAAATGATAAAAACATCAACACATACAACAACAACTTGTATCAACATGAACAGAGACACCTACTTGTGCAAATCTTTGAAGGTGGCATGACAGGTTAACAAAGCAGTTCATAAAGTATATGGGATCCTGGGCTTTATAAATAGAGACAGAGTACAAAAGTCAGGAAGTTATGCTAAACCTATTAAAATATTAGTTCGGCCCCAGCTGGAGTATTGTGTCCAAGTCTGGGCACCACACTTTAGGAGGGACATGAAGGCTTTGGAGAGGGTACAGAAGAGATTTACTAGAATGGTTCCAGGGGTGAGTGAATACAGATACATGGATAGACTAGAGAAGCTGGGGCTGATCTCCTTGGAACAGAGAAGACTAAGAGGAGATTTTATAGATGTGTTTAAAATCATGAAGGATTTAGATAGAGAAATAAAGGGTCTGTGCTGGAACCAGCATCCATGCCTTTGCTGCCTCTAGAATCGATTACTCTAAAGCTCTCCCAACGTCCACCTTCCACAAACCTCAGTTCATCCAAAACTCTGATGCCCGTATCCTATCCCACACCAAGTCACACCCTGTCCTCCAACTAGAGGCAGCGTTTCAACCCAGCTACTTTGCAGCAATTTATACCTCCTCACCCACTGAGTAGTGTTTCATAGATACCCCTCTGAACCCACATTTCAACATTGTGGACACCCACCCCCAGCTACTGAGCATCAGTTTGCAGATGGGAACCACCACCCCAAGGCCCCCCAACTCAGTAGCATTGAATGATGAATGCGTTTCCCAGACTCCTTCCCCTCACTCTACGCCTTCCTCTTCCCCCTTTCCTTCCTCCCTGTTCTCTTTTCCCCATTATCCTTTTGTTTACCCCATCACCTCTCCCCGTTCCTTGACTTGGTCCTCTTAAATGCTTCACCCTCTAAACCTGCTAACCTGAATACTGCACTTGGTCTTCACTCCCAATGTGCAAAGCTGTGGGAAATAAGACTAGTCATTAAATAATTTGAAGGAATACTCCCAAGAAGGTTTACAAACCAACCACCCAGCATGTTGCTAAAAATGTGATACTTATATGCCTGTTATCTTATTTTTTAGTTGATAAATGGCTATTCCACATATTTGGCGTCAGCTGTGGCTAGTGGTAGCACTCTCTCGCCTCTGAGTCAGAAGGATGTGGGTTCAAGTCCTACTCCAGAGACTTGAGCCCATAATCCAGGCTGACTCTTCAGTGTAATACTGAGGGAGTGCTCTGCCCACTCAGGTGGACGCAAAATATTTCATGACACTATTTCAAAGAAGAGCAGGGGAGTTCTCTTGGTCCTGGCCAATATTTAATCCTTCAACCAACATCACCAAAACATATTATGCAGTCATTATTTCATTGCTGTTTGTGGGAGCTTTCTGTGTGCAAAGTTACTACACTTCAGAAAGTACTTAATTGGCTTTAAAGCGGTTTGGAACGTCAAGGTCATGAAAGGAGCTATATAAATGGAAGTCTTTCTTTTATCTTTTATTGGGCTAATTATAACCATTAACTTGTTCCTGCACGCATTTTTGGAGCCCCATGGGGCCGGAGAAATGACATGGGAGTGCTGAGCAGAGTGAACGTTCCTCAAGCTTAGTGCTGACCTGAAATAAAATCTTGCTCTACTCTTGTACTGCCCTCTCCGTGGGAATGCTTTAATAATGGCCCAGAAATTAAACACGGAGCGTTGCTGCGGGTGTAAGGCTTCCCCGCGATATCTCACTGCGCACCTACCTTTTCCCTCCGGGCCCACACAAACTTTAGTTTCAAGGCTGCAGCTGTGCAGTGCTTGCGTGACCCACAGACGCAATTAGTTCGTGCGAGCTCTGGGATCACGTGATTCAGTTAGAGCCAATGGCAGCACACCATCTTTCATTCATAGTTTTGACAGAACTGTCAAAGCTATGAATACAACTTACCCCCAAAAGAACAGCTAAACCTCAATTAAATTTAAAAAAAACCATCACATTAATAAAATAACTATAGTTAAATAAATTAACCACTTTAAACAAAAATTTAAATTTTTGAAAAAATTTAAAATCTTTTTAAAAGTTATAAAAATAAACTTACCTTTCTTTAAAGTCTCTAAAAAAGATAAACCTGTTGAAAAAAATTTCAAATAATACTTAATTAACTACTTACCTTGTTAAAAGAGGGTCTTACGCCTCCTTTCTTTGTGTAAAATCTTCCATGCTTACCTGCGCGTTCAAAGCACTAAGTGCACTGCGTGCGCGCAGCCTGTAGTGCGCACGCGGTTCACTTAGGAAGCGCCCCCTTTTGAGTTCACGAAGTGCCGGTTTCCCGCGCATGCGCAGTGCATGCTGGAAACCGGCAATTGGAGACCTAAAACGCGAGAGTACACAGTGCGTACTCTCACGTATTAGGTCTAATTTTCGGGCCAATGTCTCAGATGAAATGTTAAACAGAGAAACTGCTGGGAGGCCAATACATTGATACATTTTATAAGTTTGAGGAGCAGATACGTTGTTGTCTAGTGCTTACGCCATACTTCTCCCAAAATTAGTATGGGGTCAGGCTATGAGAATAATTGCTAATATCAATGGTCTATGTGAATCCATGCCACTGCTTACACTTGTATCATAGTATTGTGATTGGATGCCATGTGCCCATTCTTCAATTACCTGTTTAATCCTGCAAAGTCTACCATAGATCATCAGCCATTCATTACTGCTGATGTGGTTTTGGCATGCCTCTCCAGAAATTGGTCCTCGTTTCCCGTTTTCCATGCACGTCTGAAATGCACACAATCCCGTATTGCATATGTTGATGAGGGGCATAATGCCTGCTTTAGGGTTCCCTCTGTCAAACTGGGTTGCGCTGGGCTGAGCAGGTGTTGGAGGCCGCCGAGCAAGCAGCAGCCACCAAACAAAAGTTTAAAATGTTCTTTTTAAAACTTGATGTGGAGCCAAGAGCAGGAGTGCTCCTCCCAGCTCCTCAGCTTTTGGCTGTCCTGCCATTGCCCTTGCCCCCTCCTGAACCTTACCAGAGGACTGCTTGCTCTTTCTCCACCAACACCACCCCCCCCCCCCCCCCCGGAAATGGGCAAGCTGTCTCTGAAGGAAGTTGCCCCAAGTATTCAAATAAGACCCAAGGCCCAATTTAGGGTGAGCCTTGGGCTTCCTGGCCCGGGCACGTGGTGTCTGTGTGCCATTGGCTATGCGCTCGAAAATGGGTCATAATTCATTCGTTCTAATATGATAGAATTTTATATTGAGTTTGAAAGTGATTTAGTTAAATCCAAAACTAGGGTCTTAAATCTAAACAAAGCAAACTATGTAGGAATGAGGGGCGAGTTGGCTAAGGTAGATTGGGAAACTATGGCCCAGAAATTAAACATCGATGGTTCCCGCGGGGGTAAGGATTCCCCGCGATATCGCACTCCGCGCCTACCTTTTTGTTTGGGGCCCACACGAACTTTAGTTTCAGAGCCTCTCCCTGTTGCAACCGTGCAGTGCTTGCGTATCCCAGAGGCGCAATTAGTTCGTGCGAGCTCTGGGATCACGTGATTCAGTTAGAGCCAATGGCAGCACACCATCTTTCATTCATAGTTTTGACAGCAAGGGCGGTCAAAGCTATGAATACTACAAACCCCCAAAAGAACAGCTAAACCTCAATTAAATTAAAAAAAAGCCATCACATTAATAAAATAAGTATAGTTAAATAAATTAACCACTTTAAACAAAAAATTAAATTTTTGAAAAAATTTAAAATCTTTTTAAAAGTTATAAAAATAAACTTACCTTTCTTTAAAGTCTCTAAAAAAGATAAACCTGTTGAAATTTTTTTTAAATAACACTTAATTAACTACTTACCTTGTTAAAAGGGGGTCCTACGCCTGCTTTCTTTGTGTAAAATCTTCACCACTTACCTGCGCGTTAAAACCTGAAAAAAAAACTAAGTGCGCTGCGTGCGCACAACCTGTAGCGCGCACGCGGTTCACTTAGGAACCGCCCCCTTTGCAATTCACGAAGTGCCGGTTTCCCGCGCATGCGCAGTGCATGCAGGAAACCGGCAATTCGGGACCTAATACGCGAGAGTACTCTCGCGTATTAGGTTTAATTTTCGGGCCTATATTAAAAGGTATGACGGTAGACCATGCAATGGTTAGCATTTAAAGAATTAATACATAATTTACAACAAATATACGTTATCTGTCTGTCTTCATGGAAGAAGACACAAAAAAACTTTCCGGAAATAGTGAAGAACCAAGGGTCGAGCGAGAATGAGGAACTGAAAGAAATTAGTATTAGTAAAAAAAAAAGTACTGGAGAATTTAATGGCACTGAAAGCCAATAAATCTCCTGGACCTGATGGCCTACATCCTAGGGTTTTGAAAGAGGTGGCTATAGAGATAGTGGATGCATTGGTTGTCATTTTCCAAAATTCCATAGATTCTAGAACGGTTCCCCGGATTGGAAGGTAGCAAATGTAACCCTACTATTTAAGAAAGGAGGGAGAGAGAAAAAGGAGAACTACAGACCAGTTAGCCTGACATCAGTAGTAGGGAAAATGCTAGAATCTATTATTAAGGACGTGGTAATACGGCTCTAAGAAAATAATAGGATTGGGCAGTCAACACGGATTTATGAAAGGGAAATCGTATTTGACTAATCGGTTAGAATTCTTTGAGGTTGTAACTAGCAGACTAGATAAGGGGGAACCAATGGATGTGGTGTATTTGGATTTTCAGAAGGCATTCGATAAGGTGCCACACAAGAGGTTAGTAAACAAAATTAGGGCTCATGGGATTGCGGGTAATATACTAGCATGGATTGAGGATTGGTTAACGGACAGAAAAGAGAGTAGGAATAAATGGGTCATTTTCGGGTTGGCAGGCTGTAACTAGAGGGGTACCACAAGGATCAGTGCTTGGACCTCACTATTCACAATCTATATCAATGATTTGGATGAGGGGACCAAATGTAATATATCCAAGTTTGCTGAAGATACAAAGCTGGGTGGGAATGTAAGTTGTGAGGAGGATGCAAAGAGGCTTCAAGGGGATATATACAAGCTAAGTGAGTGGGCAAGAACATGGCAAATGGAATATAATGTGGAGAAATGTGAAGTTTGATAGGAAAAATTGAAAAGCAGAGTATTTTTTAAATGGTGAGAGATTGGGAAATGTTGGTGTTCAGAGGACCTGGGTGTCCTTGTACACAAATCACTGAAAGTTAACATGCAGGTACAGCAAGCAATTAGGAAAGCAAATGGTATGTTGGCCTTTATTACAAGAGGATTTGAGTATAAAAGTAAAGACGTCTTACTGCAATTATATAGGGCCCCTGGTGAGACCACACCTGGAGTATTGTGCATGGTTTTGGTCTCCTTACCTAAGGAAGGATATACTTGCCATAGAGGGAGTGCAACAAAGGTTCACCAGACTGATTCCTGAGATGGGGGGGATTGACCCAAGGGAGAGAGTGAGTAGACTACGCCTATATTCTCTAGCATTTAGAAGAATGAGGTGATCTCATTGAAACATACAAAATTCTTACAGGGTTTGACAGGGTAGATGCAGGGAGGATGTTTCCCCTGGCTGGGGAGTCTAGAACCAGAGGTCACCGCCTCAGAATAAGGGGTCGGCCATTTAGTACTGAGATGAGGAGAAATTTCTTCACACACAGGGTGGTGAATCTTTGGAAGTCTCTACCCCAGAGGGCTGTGGAGGCTTAGTCGTTGAGTATATTCAAGACAGAAATCGATAGATTTTTTGGATATTAAGGGAATCAAGGGATATGGGGATAGTGCAGGAAAGTGGAGTTGAGGTAGAAGATCAGCCATGATCTTATTGAATGGCGGAGCAGACTCGAGTGGCCAAATGGCCTACTCCTGCTCCTATTTCTTATGTTCTTATTTCTACCCCAGTAATTCTTTTCCTAAAATAGCAGGAGCAATGCAGTTGTATATTTTCTTTTACTGAATTTATCAAAGGGCCAGAATTTACTGTAAGCGGAGAATGAATGGCACCCGGCATTTGTTAAACTTGACCATGCCCATATGTTTTCCATGAGCTTTTGCACTTAAAGTTTCTGTAAGTTAGAGATCCAAATGGCCCAGCGCCCTGTACAGGCCATCTGGGACCTGTGTGAACATGGCCAGCAACTGTGTGTCTCCTTAACCAGACCCTAGAACTGCACAGAGTCTGAAGTGCAAGTTAGAATAGTAAATTCAATGTCAAATCAGGTACAGAAAGCAAAATAAAGAGAGGGAAAGAAAGATTGGATTGCGAGAGAGAAAAAAAGAGAAATTAAAAAAAAAATCTCCCAACAATTGAAAGCTGAAGGAATGAGACTCCACGCTTGTAAAAGTTAATTTTCAATGCCAGAGAGGTTGTTTGCTGTTAGCCTCATGTTATTTTGACAATAAATTCTACTCAATGTGTTCTTAAGGATGATATGGTTTTGTTCCATCAACTTCAGATTGCACAGGGGTTCCTTTAGTTTTACTTTAAAAGAGCAGTTTTTTTTTTACTAAAGTAACTATTCAGTTCAAAACCAAAAAGAATCTTATTGTCCATATCAATGTTTTACTTGCCACCAATATTTCCTGTAAGCTGTGCAGCACTCCAAGGACCCCGTGCAGCCAGCTTGCAACCTTTACAATGAGAAAACCGCGCATGCGCAGTATTTTGATTGGCCCACGCAGCGCCAAACAAAATTACAGGGAACATTGCTTGCCCATAGTGGAGATTCCACACATTACTAATGCACACACTTGGGAATTAATATCTTCCTTTATATTTATTTGCTGCTTGAAAGTAAAGAAAGAAAGAAACATTACTGAACTATAGCTGGGATTGTTATTTATTCATTGCTGTCTACTCCAGGGAAGAGTAGGATCAGGGATAATGTTAACAAGATTTTATTGTGCGTACATTTGTCATTTTTCTGGTCACGTGGTGGCGATTCCATCCACTGCTGCTATTTCACTTTTACAATTTTTGCTCGTGAGCAATACCATGAGTGATCAACTAGTACATTTTTAAATGTATGTATAACATAAAATCATAATGTGACAGATCAACCAATATTACATAAAATTATAAAGTGTAAAGACACACCAAAATCTGACACAGAACCAGTTAAGTTAGCCTGTTCTAAGACATTAAACTAATAACCTAAACTACTAATGGGAAACATTCAACTTTTGGCAAGTAACCAAAAGTACTGAATGCAGACCTTCCAATTCTTTTGCTCCCACTGCTCTCAAAAAACTGTTTTGCCAGTGATTTCATGGGTTTAACTTTAGCCATTTTCTTCTCAATCATTACCTCACCCAACTGTTAGAATTCCAATTAATGGATGATTTCAACAGAACTTTGGCAATAAAATTTGAGTCACAGATTTAGGATAGTTATGCCTGAACAGTGGGTTTCAGAAAAACCTCTCACCTGTTAAAACTGGTTTAAATTATATAAAAGTCTAAGGTGAGTATTTTCTGTAAAGGTTTTCTCCACAACTTGCCCTTATAGTTATCTTTATACTTATGAAGCATATGCCATTTTCTGGTTTCACAGATCCACAATACCAAACCACCATCCCTGCTCAGCTACTTCATGTTAAGTGTGTCTCAGAGTTACTCTATTCACTTCAATTGCCTTCAGAATTTTGGCCTGGCCTTGGAGCTGCCTGATCCAGTAGCAGTATGTTTTTTCCTCCAAGGTTAGCAGACTCTTGATTGATTGCCAGGCTAGTTTGAGGTGCTAACTTTCACTAAAGTGAATGAAGTCACTCTGGTAGAGTCCAGGCTCTCCCGTAATATATATCACAGAGCTTAAGAGGAAGGAGACCTGAAGTCCGGCAAGTCTGAGAGACTACAAAATCCCACATATTTCATAACAGGTAAAATAATATAACCATAGAGGTTTACAGCACATCAGGACACCATATGAACCATTGTGTCTGTGCCGGCTCTTTGCTGGAGCAATCTAAACCTAATCCAACTGCCCTGTAGCTTGCTCTGCTTCAAATATTTATCTATTTATGGTGTACTGTAGCAAAGCATCTCATACATTAAGAACTCTCTGCATAATGGCATTTCTCTTAATGTCTCCCCTCACTTTTTTAGTGACAATAATAAACTTATGACACCTCAACCCGAAGAAATAGTCCTTTTCTACTTCACCCTTTCAAAACCCTTCATAATTTTAAAAAGCTGTTAAATCTTCTCAGACTTCTCTGTTCTAGTGGAAATAGTCCTAACATTTCATCTCTCCTCATAACGATAGTTTCTCACTCATCCTTGGTATCAAATACCATTAGAGATAAATACTGCGAGCTGGGTGTGAGTACTTTGAACAGAAAGTAGTCCCACAGTCTTTCCTCCTTTTTAAATGTGATGTTAGATCAGGCATTAAACCAGTACTAAATAAAAAGAATTATAATAACCATTCATTATTCAACTTGCAAAATACTTCTATGCTTTTACACAAGTGAAAAAGATTATTTCATGTCTGCTGACAAAGTTTCTCTAAGACAAAATAATTATTACAGACACTGTACAACATACAGTATTAAGTAGATAGGTTTCTGTATGTTAACATTTTCCAAAATTGTCATAAAATCAAACAATGTCACATAGAAAGCATCAAAAACAATTAACGCAACAAAACATTGTTTTGTTCTTGTCCCTGATGATGGATTTTCTATTATTTGAATCAATCATTTCTTTCCAGGAATGGTCCCCATGTACTTGCATATGATGGACAACATGACTTCATCTGCACCACCTCCTATTGACATCAACCTCATATCCCTCAAGGATAAAAGAAGAAAACAGAATCATTCATTGACTGCACATAAAGATATATAAATGCTGACCTTTTTCATTGCAGTGTGCTATTTCCCAAATACAATGCCGGAGTGTCTTACTGCCAGCATTCTGACCTATATTCTTATGTTCCTCCTAGAGCAGGAGGTACCACAGTCTCAACGGAACATCTCACATGATGCTAATTCGGTAACATGCCGAGAATAACAATCAGAACAATATTTCTGTTAATTGTTTTAGCTACTGGAATTATCCTATGCCTTTCACAGGATCTCTTCTGTCTTCGATAAGTGGTAGAGCATCATAACATCAAAAATTGTTTTAGGCTTAAGCTAATAAGCAAACTGGTGACTAAATAACCGTATAAGTTTACAGAAGAAATTTTATCTAGCTCCTTGAAAGGAAAACAATAAAAAGTCTCATCAGAATGCAAAGCTATTCTTTTGTATATATTTTTTATAAAAGCAATGTTTCTTTTCTTGCATTTCTTACCACAGCAGGAGCTGTACCATAAGATAGAATTTCCTGGATCTGTACCCAGCCACACTGGATCACTTGAATACAGCAAGTATTAGAAAATTGGACAGGATGGAGCACACACCTGTATAGGAACTTGCCCGCTTTTCCTTGCAAAGTATGTTGCATATTTGAAAACTGATATTTGAATAGCAGCCTTGCTTGACACTCAAAATTGAGATGTGGATAGGGAGTTGCGGGCAGAAAAAGGAAATAACTACTTTTGGAAAAATGACTGCAGACATTATTTGGGAAGCAACTTGCAGCTTCAATACTGCCGTTCTCTTGTGCTATTTGATGCAGGGTTGGGTCCTCCATTAGAGCCTGGAGTTTTCTGGCCCTTTTTGGGCTATTTTCCGTTGAGCAGCTTTCGGTCACATTGGTGCAACAACTACCTCAGTTGTGCGTAAACACCTGTGGTCCATCATATGCGATATAATTAGTGAACACTTAGAAAGGCATAGACTAAGCAGCGAACTTGCGGACATCTGCTATGAAATGCAGGCGTTATTCCACGTATGCCATTTCAATGACAGACATCAAAACCCTAAAACTGCCAATATGACAATTTTTGGGTTGCGCTCAACCATGGTATAGGTGCACCTGTGTTGGCAGTGATGCCTTGCAATTGCGACAAGGCTAGCCCCTCCTCCTAATTGCAATAATTTCACAGGAACTGGAAATTAAACCGGCAAAAGGCACTACAGTAATTATATTTGTATGCCTCATTAAAAAAGATGTTTATTTTGCAACAGACACTTGCTACCGGACATCTTCGTTAAGGTATCAGGGCATGGCAGTCTGGGGCTTGCCTTTTAAATCACTGCTGTGAATGGCTGCTTTGTGATTTGCTTTGACACTTGATTCAGATGTGTAACATTCCACTGCTGAATGGTAGTTCCAAAATAGATACAGAATATTTCATTAAAACACAAAGCATTACTTTTCAGAAATCCTCCACTCTCACCTAACAAAACTGCACATTTTACCACAAGGGTAAAGCACCCTTCCAGTCACTTGAACAAAATGTCAAATTAAAACATGGTCGTTCAGTAACGGAACATATTTAAATTCCAAACGGGAAAATTTAGAAAGAAAATTTAAAAGCAACTGCAGCAAATATGGTGCAGGGAAAGAAGACCCTGCTATCACCTTGTCCTGAATTAATTCAACAGCAAGAAATGAGCTTCATACAATAGGTCAACTATTGCACATGTGTGTATACTTTGAAATAAAATTATTTCCCCCCCCCTTTTGTCTTGGATTGTCCCACATCACACAGTAATCCAGGCAAATATGAAATCTAGCAGCCATTATGTCTCAGATCATTTGGTCCAAACTCCTGTTACTACATGTGATGAAGTGCCACATTTCGAAAGAGGTGGAAATATATTTTTCCTTCAACGCATGTAGGATTCATTATTTTGGGATTAAAGCCATTGTTTACCCGGTTTCTCAATCACTAATGGCAAACATAAAATCATTAACTTTCCATGTGAAGAACACGGTGCCAAATAACTGTTGTTAAGCAAAAACAGAGGTCTACCAACTGTTTTTTATAAAGAAGGATTTTCATGACCACTATTACAGGTTTTTAGATTAGAAAAGTTATATATATATATATCTCAAAATGTTCTTCCTTCCAACTCTTGCAAGGGTGAGGTTCCATAGGCCCCAGCTGCCCTTCTGTATGCTGCATAAGTGACAATTCTTCATGTCTTGAGAATGAGCGAAGTCAATTTAAAATTAAGCATGCACTTCAAATATAAAAGTTGACACTTAAATAATCTGAGATTCAAAAACAGAAATGTGTCATGACAGTTTCACATCAACTTCACCTTCAGTCTCAACAAGCAGACCAAAAAACATAATGGCCCTGAATTTGCAGTCGGAGGGCTCCGACCATCAAAAAATCTACGAACTTACCTGATGGTCCCGGAGGTTCGGACACTTGCGCTCCTGGGCCTCTATGCGTAGGCCTGCGTCGAGGCCTACGTATCCCAGGGGCACATGCAGTTCACAAGCGCCCCTGGGATCACGTGGGCCGGCCCAACCAATGATAGAAGGGGTATCCCCATTCATACTTATGGAGATTCCATATGTACATACGGAATCTCATAAGTATGAATGGGAATACCCCAAAAAATACACGTACAATTCAAATAAATAAAAAAAAACATCACATATTTAAAATTAATCAAAATGGCATTTAATTAAATATTTAAAACAAAAATTTAATTTTTTGAAAATTAATTTACATGTTTTAAGGAGCTAAAAATAAACTTCTTATTTCACAGGTTTTTAAATGTATAAATTGACATTTTTTTATTTTTCTGTTCTTTAAAAGTCTTACGCTGGTAAAAGCGTAGGCCTACGCTTTTACCAGCGTAAGAATTTCACGAGCTTTCGCTGGGCAGAAGTTGGGAAAATAGCCCAACTCTCCGCCCGCGGATGCCCTGTTCCCGGGGATGCATGCGATCTGTCAAGATTCGCATGCCTAAACTCGGAACTTGTGCGGCCCCTACAGGCACGTGCGTACCTCGTACACACTCGTAGGGGCCGCAAATTACGGCCTATTAAAAATACAAGTACTATAAAACAGCCTATCTACTATGTCTCTATGCATCCCTTGTGACTAGCCATTCAACTCTACTGTTACTGCCTGCTCCTCTCCTTCCTCACCTGCTTCTCATTTGCTCCTTCTAACCTGGGAGTTGTCTGCCTTCCAGCTCCTTCCTCGGTGCCTCAGACCCACCCGGTTTCTCTTTTGAAGCTACAGAGCACTCCCTGAATTTCAGGAGTACAGAAACCTGCTTCTTCAGAGGAGGAATGGAAGTCCTAAGTCTCCTGCATAGTGTTTGGGGTGGCAGGTCAGTTGATTTCCCAAGCACTGATCCGCTGTTTCTAAAAATATAATTACAAAAACTGACAGTCTCCAAACTGTAAGAGCTTGTGTGGCAACTTAAACTTCCCTTCACCAATATTGGCACTGCAAGCAACACCAGAGGAAATCCACTAGCAGTTTTAAAGAGTGAACTCTGTTTGAGGAACATGAATTGGGACAGGCTCAATGGACCAAAGGGTCTTTACCTGTCCATCATTGTTCGCATGTTCGCAATTGGGCTTGGAGTTCTTGCAAAATTTACCCAGTCAAAAGGTTGTATGTTCCAGCCCCATTCATGAATTTGGCTCAGCAGTACAGCACCATGGGAATGCTACATTGTTGGAGGTGTTGTCTTTCATGCGAGATGTTAAACTGAGGTCCCATCTGCCTTTTCTGCTTGTTCAGATAAACGTTAAAGATGCCACGGCACTATTTAAAGTAGTTCTGGTGTCCTGGCCACTACTTCTGCAACCAACACCACCAAGAGCAGATAAGCTGGTCATTCATCTCATTGCTGTTTGCGAGTCTTGCTATGTGCAAAATGGTTGTCATATTTACCCACATAAATACAGTATATACACAATGTAATTCATTCTATGTGATATACTTTGGTACATTTTTAAGAGACTTGACAAGGCACTCTATAGATGCAAGTTCTTTCTTGTATAGTCTATACTTGGCAAAAACTAAGCAATCCGGTTTTACTGTACTCAGGTAGTGGAGTATCGACTCTGCTGGGCTTGTGGAATTTAGGTGAAAAGCAAATAAGCACTTTTAAGACCTACTGCCTATAGGACAGAACATCTGGCCCACTGCTATTAGCTGGTGCCAGGCAATGATAATGTAATGTTTAGCTGTTGACAAGAGTCAATATGATTATTTGGTGGTGGCCTCTCATCGGCAACCAGTGTTGCTACAATTCTAGGTAGACCTTGTGGTGATATTATCATTTCTCACATCTGGAATCTCAAGGTAAAGTTAATTATCATGTTTTTATCTGAATATATGCCTTAATTTCATGGATCACTTTGGTTTAGATTTAACTTAAAAAAGATAGAACACATTTGGACCCTGATCTAAGTAGGTCTGTTAGTGTATATCACAGCAATCATCCGCCAACAATGAATTATTCACAGTCCATTATTGCTGCTTACTGTTACCATGAAAATACTAATTTCTGGCTGTGTGAAACAGTTCTCACAAAAATAACTGGATCATTTCATGAGAAATCCAACACTGCTTCTCGTCTCCAATTGCTTTTAATTCAGAAACACTTGATTCAGCAAATTGTTTACCAGAATGTCATTTTTTCAACCTTTCAAACCATACTGCTTCATGGCTACATTTTTTTAAGTCTTTTGCTTAACATAAGATTCTTTCTTGAGAATGAATCAAATAAAATCTTCTGTGACTAACGCATCTTCTCTGTTTACTCATAAGGTGCAAGTATAATAATTTTTCTGAAGAATCAATGGGACCAAAATTCCAGGGTCCATGCTCCAAAAGCAGAAGTGTGGCAGAGTGGGAATCCTAGACGCCCGCCCCAAATCTCAGAGATGGGGACATTATCATAATCAGATTGGGCGGTCCACGCCTACATAGGTGCTTTGGAGGCGCACACCCAGTCCTGCCACTGGAAATTGAGCAGCACCCAGCTTAAGTTAAATTCTGCTCCTAAGTAGCACACGGGCATGTATTTGAGGGTATTCGGTTTCCTCCAAGATCACTACCTCAGTCTTGGGGTCTTTACTAGCCTCTAAAAGGAACTCACATCAGCTCTCAGCCTCTTTTTCTTCCCATAGCCCTTCCTGTGTCTATGTCCGTTTCAAAGTTATTTATTCTTCTCTTAAAAAAAACTCCCTGTGGCAATGCATTCCATATTCCAACTCTGCATGAAAAAAATCTGTCAACAGCTCTCCTCAATCCCTTTGTGACAATTTTAAATTGACGACCCGTCACCAGTTCTCCAACTAGAGGAAAAAATCTTTCCCTATTCACTCTATCAAAACCCTTCATAACTTTAGAAACCGCTATTAAATCTTCTCAGCCATATCTGCTCCAGTGGAATTGTCCCAGTATCTCAATTCTCCCTTCACAACTATCGTTTCTCATCCCTGGAATCATCCTACTGAATCTGTGCTATATGGTTTCTATGGCCTTAAAGTTATTTCTATAATGGGGTTCCCAAATCTATACTTAGTACTCTTAACTGTGGCCCAACCATTGTTTTGTATAAATTTTACATAACCTCTTCACTTCTTTACTCTATGTCCCTATTTATAAAACCCCAAATATTGCTGGCCATTTTATGACTTTTAACTACCTGCATCCACACTCTCAAGGATATATGTATTTGCATTCCTAGGTCTCTGTTCCTCCACACCCTTCATCAAATTTCCATTGTGTGGATATTCCTATTCCTTGTTTTTTCTCCCAAAATGCATGACTTTACACCTACCCAAATTAAACTACATCTGCCATTTGTCTGCCAATTTCTCTCATCTGTTTATGGTCCTCCTAGAGCTTTTTACAGTCATCAATAAATGCCACCTCTGAAAACCCATAACCAATGGTGACTCCAGCAAAGGAGACCCTTGGAACTGATGAAAGTCCCTTATTGTTAGTCACAGATGGGGTAATAAGCCTTCACTGTAACTCATCAGTTAGCTATGCAGCCATCTACTAGTGCTACTCCCTCACCTAGGGGTCAGTTACTAGTAGTGCACACTAAGCAACATGGAGAAGTTCATGATACTCAAGGGGCAAATTAGGAGAAAAGTACAAAGGAGGCACTAAAAAACATAATGAAATAATTTGGTAGCTGGAAATGCTCACCTCCAACCCTTTTTTTTCTGTCCATAATGGCCCATGACAGGTGCATGTAGTGTTATGGATAGAAAATTCAGCCCCAAATTCTTCTGTGGTTGTTATATATCTAGCATTCTATTAGCCTTTTTAAAATTTGCTTTGCCATATAGTCTAGATATTAAAAGTGACACGTCAACAATTATTCTCAGGTCCCTTCCAAGGCACTCCCCTCCTCCCATTCCCTGTACTTGGTTAAAACCTGTTACATCTCTAACTTTTTCCAGTTCTGACAATAGGTCATCGACCTGAAACATCAACTCTGTTTCTCTCTCCACAGATGCTGCCTGAGTTGCTGAGTATTTCCAGCATCTTGTTTTTATCCCCATCAGCACAGCTGGTAGTCTTATTCTGGAGTAAGAAATCTCAAGGTAAACAAAAACTACTATGAACTGCCTGTTATTACACAGACCTAACAGATGTTTCTTTCACTATTGAATATTCGGTATTACAAATATGGTGAACATGTAAACGCAAAAAACACACAACCTGGACCTAACGAATTCTATTGGCTTTTCCTCCAGTGCTATTTTGTATGATTATAGTTGAACTGCCATCTAATTAGATGTGTGAAAGCAGGATTAAATTGGATAATATGTCATATGAAGCTGTTCAAATAGAATCAAAATCCTGAGCAAAAAAAACTAATACTGCATTAAAAAAATTATTTCCTGTAATTTCCAACACTTTCTGCTATCATAAATGATTGATGTTAACCTATTTTGACGATATAGGTAGAGTATTTTTTAAGACTTGCACTATTTGATCAGGACATTATTTGTCCAAAATGATTGAATTAGCACCAGTAACTGCTGCTTCTTTTTTTGCAAGTTCCCTCCCCTCCTGACCTCCCTCAAGGCATGGAGTCTTTCATGGGTATGTGTGAGGTGCCAGAGGGTGCTGGGCATCCCTTGGTACCTCATTCAAGTAGATTTTTCTCAATTGGCCACTATTCATATGTAATTCTTACCAATAAGTGTCAAAGAAATTTGAGGGCAGTGACATCACAGCCAAAACTATTCCTTTACTCATCCAATGTTCCACATAAGGACTTCCCGCGACCTCTTCCACCTAGAAGGACAAGGGCAGCAGGCGCATGGGAACACCACCACCTCCAAGTTCCCCTCCAAGTCACACATCATCCTGACGTGGAAGTATATCGCCGATCCTTCATTGTCACTGGGTCAAAATCCTGGAACTCCCTACTTAACAGCACTGTGGGAGTACCTTCACCACACGGACTGCAGCGGTTCAAGAAGGCGGCTCACCACCACCTTCAAGGGCAACTAGGATGGGCAATAAATGCTGGCCTTGCCAGCGACGCCCACATCCCATAAACGAATAAAACAAAACTTCAAGCAAAGGATGCTGGATAGCAATCAGGAACAGCTACTCTGACCAAATTTCTCTTCCTTAGCCCAGGGGTGCTGAAGGCAGCTAAAGTACTCTTAGTGCCACCCTAGCTGAGATCAGCTAAATCAGCACAAAGCAGGGATCAAACATGGGAGGTTCCAGGTTTGTGTGATTGAGCCACAGAGTGCTGAACTTTATTAGATCCATTACTAACTCATTATATGCACAAACTTGAGAAAGCACTAGTTTAGACTTGAAGACTTATAAGGAAAGATTTTTGTCTGGGCACTGGATCCTGGGCACAGTGAATACTGGAAAATCCGATGGGTCAAAGCACACATCTGTGAAGGAATCCATTCAATGTTCTTTCCATAATGGAAGGAAAATCGGGCAGGTTCCATTAGAGGCATGCACTACGACCCGCATGATTTTACAACACTCGTTGCGCCTACACAGACCCAGGAAAATCTCCCCTGTAAACCAATTCATAGTCAAATGATATGACTAGAAACCTTCATGGTAATTTATATACTTCACAACCCATCAATTACTGTTAGAATATCTACTTTATAGATTACTGTTTTAGTGGAGATCATTCTTGGCTTATGTTATATGCTGCTTTTAAAATATGAAGAAAACGTTTGCAGTTAAACTCAGTTCATGTCTGCATCCTTTAATTTTACTCACCTGTACAGTCTGCTGACCAGCACCTCATTAGTAAAACCCATTCCTCCCCAGAACTGGAGACAGCTGTCGGCTACCTCACGAGCCAGGCGGCTTGCCTTCAACTTTGCCATTGAGGCTAATTTTGTTGTATCATTTCCTTGAATATACTGAGCTGAATGAAGAAAAAAATAAACCTAATTATAACTATAATTAAAAATAATTCTTGTATGAACAAAGCATAACACAAAGTCGATTGTGTTAGAAGGCAGTATCATATTTCGTGGTGGTGGAGTGGGGATAAGGGTTTGACATGACATCAGAAACTACAAGGCAAAGCTGGTATAATATCACCTCAGGTACAACTGCCTTGGATAAACTCCAATGTGTGTTATTCTTTGTAACTTATACAAATTAAGAATGTAGTAACATTGCCATTTTTTGCCAGCAGAGTGTCGTGGCTGACCGTGACAGATAAGTTCCCCTGATCAAATCAAGTGATTTGATAAATAGTGATGTTATACCACGTAGATGTGACAAGCTGCGATTTTTAATTTATTTTAACAAATTATATTTCGAAATGTCATAGTTTCCATATATGTTACAATAGTGTATACAAAACAATTCAAAAATCTTACTTTAATTGTGTAGCAAACTGCAAAAACGAATCCCTTTTTCACATAATATGCACGAATTATCAAAAATGACAAAAGAATTCAACAAAAAACATGCAAATATTTACATTAAATGCTAAGAGGGCGTAAAATTTGCTACAGTCCCAATAAACTGAGTTTAGATGTATGTCAATAGAATAATTAATATGTAAAATCTGTATAATTATAATACCTTTATCTCCTTAGAAAAAAATCTCATGTTCATAAAGTATCACTCGAGCTGAAGGGGCAGTCTACACCCATGCGATACATTTAATATCCTTTCTAAAGTCAGGGTCCTCTTTAAATATGTAAAATGAGTCCCGATGATGACCCTGAGCTTCTCCCCTCTCCCCGATCACTTTCGCCCCCTGACCCCCACCATCTTACCACTTAACTGACTGCCTAGGACCAATCCTGCGGGTCCCCGGTGGCAGCCTCTTGCCTGTGAACTTCCACTCCTGCCGGCCGGCCAGGTAATGTAGGTAGAGAGGAGGGCCTATTAGAGACCAAAAAGGTAACCCGTGTGTTGAGGCGAAAGACATGGGTATGGTTCTTAATGAAAAGAGGGAGGATGCAGACATTGTAGTTAAGGAGGACGAGTGTGAAATATTAGAGGAGATAAACATAGTGAGAGAGGAAATATTAAGGGTTTAGCATCTATAAAAGTAGATAAATCACCAGGCCTGGATGAAATGTATTCCAGGTTGTTAAGAGAAGCAAGGGAGGAAATAGCGGAGGTACTGACCATCATTTTCCAATCCTCTCTGGCTATAGGTGTGGTGCTGGAAGACTGGAGGACTGCGAACGTTGTACCGTTGTTTAAAAAGGAAGAAAGGGATAGACCCAGTAATTACAGGCCAGTTAGCCTAACCTCGGTGGTGGGCAAATTATTGGAAAAAAATTCTGAGGGACAGAATTAATGGTCATTTAGAAAGGCATGGATTAATCAAGGACAGTCAGAATGCATTTGTTGAGGGAAGGTCGTGTCTGACTAACCTGATTGAATTTTTTTGAGGAGGTAACAAGGAGGGTCGATGAGGGTACAGCATTTGATGTAGTCTACGTGGACTTTAGCAAGGCTTTTGACAAGGTCCCACATGGTAAATTGGTCAGAAAAGTAAAAGCCCATGGGATCCAAGGGAAAGTGGCAAATTGGATCCAAAATTGGCTCAGTGGCAGGAAGCAAGGGTATTGGTCGATGGGTGTTATTGTGACTGGAAGGCTGTTTCCAGTGCGATTCCGCAGGGCTCAGTACTAGGTCCCTTGCTTTTTGTGGTATATATCAATGATTTAGACTTCAATGTAGGGGGCATGATTAAGAAGTTTGCAGATAATACTAAAATTGGCCATGTGGTGGATAGTGAGGAAGAAAGCTGTAGACTGCAGGAATATATCAATGGATTGGTCAGGTGGGCAGAAAAGTGGCAAATGGAATTCAATCCAGAGAAGTGTGAGGTAATGCATTTGGCGAGGGCTAACAAGGCAAGGGAATACACAATAAATGGTAGGATACTGAGATGTATAGAAGAACAGAGGGACCTTGGTGTGCATGTTCACAGATCCCTGAAGTTAGCAGGACAGGTAGATAAAGTGGTTAAGAAGTCATATGGGAGTTTTTCCTTTATTAGCCAAGGCATAGAATATAAGAGCAGGGAGGTTATGCTTGAACTGTATAAAACACGAGTTAGGTCACAGCTAGAGTACTGCATACAGTTCTGGTCACCACACTACAGGAAAGATGTGATTGCACTAGAGAGGGTACAGAGGAGATTTATAAGGGGAGGAGATTTATAAGGATGTTGCCAGGACTGGAGAATTTTAGCTATGAGGAAAGATTGGATAGGCTGGGATTGTTTTCTTTGGAACAGAGGAGGCTGAGGGGAGACTTAATTGAGGTGGCTAAAATTATGAGGGGCCTAGATAGAGTGGACAGGAAGGACCTATTTTCCTTAGCAGAGAGATCAATAACTAGGAGGGAATAGATATAACGGGGGGGGGGGGGAATTGATTTCAAGTAATTGGTAGAAGGATTAGAGGGGAGTTGATGAGAACTTTTTTCACCCAGAGGGTGGTGGGGGTCTGGAACTCACTGCCTGAAAGGGTGGCAGAGGCAAAAACCCTCAACGCATTTAAAAAGCACTTGGATGTGCACTTGAAGTGCCGTAACCTACGGGTCTACGGACCAAGAGCTGGGAAGTAGGATTAGGCTGGATAGCTCTTTTTTGGCGGGCACAGACATGATGGGCCGAACAGCCTCCTTCTGTGCCTAAATTCTATGATTCTATGGGCTAGATTTTGCCAATGGGGAGCTTTTGGAGGCGGGACTCCCACTTGTCGGGTTTTAGTCCCGCCTCCATCGACTTCTGGCCAACCCACGCTATTTTCCCTTGATTGACCTTGTTAAGCCCGCCCAGCGGGTTTAGCAGGCCAGTTAAGGGAAAGCCGGTGACAGAGAACATCAGCGTATGACGTTACATCTGTGAAGCTGTCAAACACTGGCATTCTCTGATGAAAGGTCTTCGACCTGAAACGTTAACTCTGTTTCTCTCTCCACGGATGCTGCCTCGCCTGCTGAGTTTTTCCAGCGTTTTCTGTTGTTATTTCGGATTTCCAGCATCTGCAGTATTTTGCTATCATACTGGCATTCTCTGTTGTTTGATGAGTCCTTGTATTCAAGACTCATCAAACCTATCTGCTGAGCAGAAATCAGATGGCTGTTGCATCGGAGAATGCAGCAGCCATCTGTCATCTCTGCCGGTGAGATGCGGGAGTCTCCAGTTCCCCAACTGTTGAAGCCTGCAGGAAGAAACAAAGGTAAGTAAACATTTTCTATCACTTTACACTCACCTCACATACTTACCTCTCCACACTTGCATCCATCACTCACCTCTACAGCACACTTTTGGACCCCTCCGACCCCCGCAGACCAACTGCTCGCCTCGCTGACCCTGGCGGGGTTTCCCGACGTCGGGAAGCCCGCACTTGCAGGGGTAAAATGGGGATAATCCTCTTAACTGCCTGTTATCTACCTGTTAACAGGCAGTTAAGTAGCTGTAATCCCCTTTCCACCTCGGGGAGGTGGCTCCCAGCGCGGGTCGGGTACCCGCCTCCTGGGAAGATGGCATGGAGGCGGGCTGGGGGCGGGATGGGCACCCGCTCCCAGATTCTGGCATTTTCCCGGCAGTCCCGCCTCCAAACGCACCTCCCCAGGGCTGGCAAAATTCCCCCCTTGGTATCTGGCCGGGTTCGGGCAGGATTCAGATGAAGGTTATGGTAATAAGGCCCAGCCATTAAGATCAGCCAGGCCTCCATGCCCCTGTACTCCCCGGGCTCCACTTTGGGGCTCGCACGCACCGTACCAGCCTCCCCATTAAAATCAGGGCCATAGTAACTGAAACCCAATCATATTGAAATGATAAAAATGTTTGTGTTTGAAAGTGATTTCAGTTATTAAAGTTCCATACCAACACAACGATAAAGGAGAGAACGAACAAGTTCAATCTCAGTCTCAAGTTCAGCAAGACGGAAATGTACTGTCTGGTTGTGCAAGACTGAATGGTCAAAAATTTTACGTTGGCGTGTATACTCGATTGTTTCCTGAATGATGTTCTGCATTGGAGCCAACACTGCAAAGAGAAAAATAACATTTTAACACAACAGTTAACATTGTGGGGTGTGAATTGTAGTGCAGTGATACTGCACGCTGGAACACCAACACATGGTGTCAAGGATCTGCAGAGCCTGCTGTGACTCTGAGGTAGGGTGCAACTTGCATTATATACACCAGCTAGCTCAATAATATGTTCAAGGCCCCTTAATCATTTTCCATTTGATCCTCATTAATTAAATCATAAAAAAGTGAAACTAATGAATTCTTAACTGATTAGGGTCCTTGAATGACTATTTTGACCTTTCGAAGTATTTATAAGCCGTAAGGTAAGGTATCATTACCCCTTCCTCAAAGACCCCATCCTTGACGCCTCTGTCCTTGCAGATTACTGCCCCATCACCAACATCCCTTTCCTCTCCAAAGTCCTTGAATGTGTTGTCACCTGCCAAATGTGTACTCATCTCTTCTGCAACTCCCTGTTTGAATCTCTCCAATCAGGATTCCACCACTACCACATCACCAAAACAGTCCTAACCAAAGTTATGAATGATGTTCTCTGTGGCTGTAGCACATTATCCCTCCACGACCCCTCTGCAGTCTTTGACATGGTGAACCATACCATCATCCTGCAACACCTCTCCTCCGTTGTCCAGCTCGGTAGAACTGCCCTTACTTGCTCCACACTTACCTAACTGATCATAGCCAGATAATCTCTTGCAATGGCTTCTCTGCCCACCCTACACCATTACCTCTGGAGTCCCCCAAGGATCTATCCTTGATAACCCCTTCTTCTTCATCTACATGCTCTCCCTGGCGACATCATCTACAGCCATATACGCTGACAACACCCAGCTCTACTTCTCTCAACCCCTCCATTGCAGCTATGTCAGGCTGCTTGTTCAACATCCGGTCTTGGATGAACCGCAACTTCCTCCAGATGAACACTGGGAAGACTAAAGCCATCGTCTTCAGCCCCTACCACAAACTCTGTACCTTGCTAACGATTCTAAACACCTCCCCAGCCAGTGTCAAAGAATGAACCAGACTGTTTGCAACCTTTGTTTTATATTCAACATCTACTGACCTTCCAAACTCATATCTTCTTCATTACAAAGACCACCTAATTCAAGCTCAAACATCATAAGCGCTTTGGGACATCCTGAGGTTGTGAAAGGCATTATATAAATGCAAGTCCTTTCATTCTTTTACTCCTTGGTGGATCTGTCGAGGATTACATTTTCTCTTTATTTTGCTTTTGACCTTTTTGTTAATCCATCTAGACTCATGCCTGATTAGCAAGACACTTACTGTATTTAGGTATGCATTTGTTTTGCATGCTCAAAAGTATGCATTTTTCCACAATTGCAGCATCCCTCCATCAATTTGCTACAGTTGTTCTTTCATTGTTTTGAAACAGGCTTTTTAAATGTTATGTACTGAGCTCCTGCTTTTTCTTTTTCTGAGTCCCATAGTAGCAGATTAAACAGTGTTTTGTTTTTTAACCAACTTGGCTCACATTCGGTAGAAATGACTTACTTCCTGCAACTGCCCACATGCGCTCTTCCTGGAATTGCAACATCTGATAAGTGAAACCCATTCCTTCATCCCCAATGAGATATTTTCTTGGAACCCTGACGTCTTCAAAAAAGATCTGTGCTGTATCTGATGACCTCATGCCCAACTTATCGATCTTTTTAGCCACATGGATTCCTGAAAATTTAATTCATATGATTACCAAATTTACGACACTTTGAATTAAATTTCCTGTTCTCAACAGAAATATTTTCTTTATAAAGACACACAATAGAAATAATGTACAGGAGGCTAGTCCACCATCAATTGCTAACAAAAAGATTGTGGGTTCTAAGCCCCTCTACAAACTTTAGCACATAACCTAGGCTGGCATTTTAGTGAGGCGCTGAGGGAGTGCTACATTGTCGGTGTTGCTGTCTTTTGAATGATAGGAGGCCTCTAACGTCTGCTCAGTTGGATATAAAAGATCCCATGGAACTATCTGAACAACAAGGAGCTCACTCAATTCTCTGACCACTCGCAGGTAGTGAGTGGCATGTCATGGTGTGACAGGGAAAGAGCCATCTATGGCTGCAGGCTGCATTTGGGGTGGGGTTGCGAGGGAAAATGTTTCCTCAGAGGCTTGCTTTTCTTCCTCTCCCCAATCGCTCAAGTCTCCTCCTACCTTTCATTCCATTTGCATCCCTATCTCTTTATTCTTTCCACTATATTTTCCCCCTTCCTACCACCACCTCATTCCCATCTCTATTACTACCTATTCCCCTTTAAACTACTTGATTAAGCCTTGTATCCTCCCCTCCTCCTTGCTCTACTGTCACTCATCTCACCCTAACCTTTCATCCACTCCACCCCCAGGGTGGGCGGCAAAAGACCATAGCCCCTCCCTCACCCATTCCCATCATTTCCTATCTGTTTCCTTCAAAGAGCTTTTTTTGCTCAACTTACTTGATTTTTAATAAATCAAATGAGAACAAGGAAAGAAACTGCCTGTCTTTCACTGTATCTTATTGCTGTAAGGAATTAACAATCATATTTCCCAATCACCAACAAAGCACAGGTAGATAAATAGTTGGCTTCAAAATTCAACTTTAAAAAAAAATTGAACTAACATTAACAAGGTCTCTCTCTCTTCCTATTTCCCTCTTGTTCTTTCCCCTCTCTGGCCCCAGTCTCTCTCTTTTCCTTGCCCCTCACCTTAACACACTTTCTGAAGTTTATAGAAAACACAAAAGCTTCAAAAGTTGAAAACCAGAAAGCTAGAAACTATATTCCCTCAGTACAGCTCAGAGACCACACCTGGAGTACTGTATACAATTTTGGTCTCCTTACCTAAGGAAGGATATACTTGCCATAGAGGGAGTGCAACGAAGTTTCACGAGATTGATTCCTGGGATGGCGGGACTGTCGTATGAGAAGAGATTGAGTAAACTAGGCCTGTATTCTCTTGAATTCAGAAGAATGGGAGGGGATCTCATTGAAGCATACACAATTATTACAGGGCTCGATAGGGTGGATGCTGGGAGAATGTTTCCCTTGGCTGGGGAGTCTAGAACCAGGGGCCACAGCCTCAGGATAAAGGGTAGGCCATTCAGGGCTGAGATGAGAAGAAATTTCTTCACACAGAGGGTGGTGAATCTTTGGAATTCTCTACCCCAGAGGGCTGTGGAGGCTCAGTCATGGGTATATTCAAAACCGAAGTCGATAGGTTTCTGACTAGTAAGGGCATCAAGGGATATGGCGATCGGGCCGGTGAATGGAGTTCAGGCAGAAGATCAGCCATGATCTCATTGAATGGCGGAGCAGGCTCAAAGGGCTGAATGGCCTACTCCTGCTCCTATTTCTTATGTTCTGAGTAGTACTGATGCATCCTGGGAAATTAAGTACAATGTACATGCTCAGACTGCACAAACTAAATTCAGATCACAGGGTTACACCTTTGGGCAACAATATCAAGTCCAAGTCCAGGATTTGGGGTTCAAGTAAAAACTTTAATGAAGGCATCACAATACAATTCAGTGGATACATTTAATGACATTGTGAAATATTTAATTTTTGGAATTATTTATTTTAAACATTAGAAATTTCAGTTGCTGAGGAAAAATATTCTCAGCAATTTGAGTGATTGTGCAATCTCAGGATAATTTATTTTCACTATAAAGTGGCAGCTATTGCGTATCACATAGGGTGGCAATTTTTATTGAAAACACCTATTACAGTGCCACCTACAGGAATAACAGGTACTTCAAATACCTATAAATAAGTTTTCAATTAAACACACCTCACATGCTGCATTAATATATAGTAGATGGTTGAAATCTACCAAAAATTAATAATTAAGGGGAGTCAAGTCTCAATCATAGAGGAGGCTGAATTCACATTTAATGTATGGGAGTCTAATGCTTCACAGAAATAAAAACAGAAAATGCTGGAAATACTCAGCATGTCAGGTAGCATCTGTGGAGAGAGAAACAGAGTTAACGTTTCAGGTCGATGACCTTTCGTCAGAACTGGCCAGTTCTGACGAAAGGTCATCGACCTGAAACGTTAACTCTGTTTCTCTCTCCACAGATGCGGCCTAACCTGCTGAGTATTTCTAGCATTTTCTGTTTTTATTTCAGATTTCCAGCATCCGCAGTATTTTGCTTTTGTATTAATGCTTCAAAGATTTCCTCTGATGTCTATTTATTTGTTAGCAGCAGATAGGACAGTAGGACCTTCCACAAACCTCTCATGTCAGCCTATATTTTATGTTCACTCTAATTCTTACCTGGCAATTTCATGGGCAGACATATGAGAGACTTGTTTTTGTGAGCAGGCCCATTATCAGTGTTTGCTAAAAGACACATCCAGTCAGCTTGACAACCATTAGTTATCCACATTTTCCCTCCATTTATTATATAGTCATCTCCATTCTTGACAGCTTTGGTCTTGATGTCTGTAAAGATGGACAATTTAATGATATAAAACAATGTAAGAAGACCTACAAAACTTGTTGATCCTAAACTTTTTATGAATTCAAAATGTTCCTTTTGGTTTTAACCTTTTCTCCATGACTGAAAGAAACAAAAATACCAGCCAGATCTCAATAGATGGCTCTCTAGAAAATCTTGAATTTTCAGCAAAATTGTTAATTATAAGTGCAACTCTGTATTGTACAAGGGTGTATAAAGCTATTAGATCTACTTACTTAAAATATAAAATATACATTAAATCTGACAAGAGAATTGGCAGCAATATCTGCTTATCAGGAGTAATGTAGTGATTTATATATAGCCACAAGTAGTTTGTGTTTCAGTGCTTTTATGGGGCAATCTTTGTTCTGACCGAAACATTTTCTTATATAAATCTTGGCTACTGACAGTCCAAGAAGTTCCTGACTCGCTGGTCCAACAGGTAATGTTTATTTTCACCTGATGTACTGTGAAACTGAAAATAGAACTAATATTACAGTAATAAATCTGTGATATCAAGAGCAGCTTTACTACTGTTATATTAATCTTATCAAACCAAAATATGTTTTAAACACAGCTCCAACCAAAAATAAACAATTCCATTTACCGCATTAGCTCAGTTTTATCCCCTATTCTTTTTTTGTTCCCATCCTCTATCTACCCTATTTTTAAACTCTAATTTTAGTTCCTTTCTAATTATTGATCTTTCTTAACTATGTCTCGAAAAAGTTGAAGGGCCGATTTTAACCCTGCCAGCCTGGCAGGAATGGGGCGGGTGGGTGCTTAAAATGGCGGTCAGGTGCTTTCTGCTGCATTCCCGATGCGTTCAAGCTCGCCCCCATTTTAACAGTGTTAATTTTGGTTTTGGGAAAGGCGCCCGCCATGGTCAAGTAGGGGCCTCATTCATATGTAAAAGTTGGGGTCCTATGACACAATTAGGATTCTAGATGCAATTTTAACTTCAGGCCGTGTAAGACGCGCACAGTGCCGGACCCACCAGTGACATCTGGCGGAAGCAGTAGCGTGGCCAGAAGAGGCCCAGGTAAGTTTTAATTTTTAATTTTTTATGGTTTCTTTGAGGGATCAGAAAGAACAGACGTGCTCCTCGGGGCCCCACAAGGAAACCTTGGGCCTCACAGGGCCTGCTCTTAGTTTCCCACTACCCGACTGTGATCTACTCTAGACCCCCACTGCTCACTTACCTCAATGCCAAGGACTGTTCCCTTGGGTCCTGGCAGTGGCCTCCCATCTTGCAAAATCTCACTCCTGCCCAATGGCTAGGTAGTGATTCCAGCCCTCCAACATGGAGGATTAAAATTGCTTGGGCCTTACGCCAGTGCTGTCAGGAGGGCTTCCCATGCACTCACGCCCCAAATTAAAAGCGGAGTTTACGTTTCAAATTTCCACCTACCTTGTTTCCCTAGTTCCCACCATTCATTTTGGTGGTGGATGAAGTTTTTGTACACAGCATTTCACTTTGTTGAAAAATAGCTTTCAAATGTTTTTCCTCAGTGAATTGAAAGCCCATACTTGTATCTTTTTTCCATATCAAATTAGGAAAAGAACTGCTGAATGAGTAGAAGTGTCAAAAATCTCCAGATCTGGACAGTGCCTGGATGATCAAACTGTTCAGCGGTTTAACATTCATTACATCTGGAATGAAAGTTTCAATGCCCTAAAATTGGCTGCAATATGTAGAGGTGATGCTCATGTTTAAGCTCCAGGTGATCCGAGCGGCCATCTGCAGTTTGTGGCCACCAGGTCCTCAAAACGCAATGTACCTATTTTCCTCTTCTCTTTCTGACCATTTTTATTTTAACTTTAATTTTACTTTTTTCTACCTATCCTGCCTCTATTCTACTGCTTTTTTTCTTACTTAAGTTTAAAATATTTCATTATATTCATATTTTTCTATCTCCTGATCTCACCTTCTGTTTTGGAGGTGGGCAACTGCCTGAAAACCTACTTGAAGCCCCATTTTGCAGGCAATAGAAACCCCAGATTCTAAAAAAAACTGACATGGCCACAATTTAGACTCAACCAGCGCAATCACTATTGGGAAAACTGCATCAAAATGAGTCAGAGCTTGCCATTGACAAATAAACCAATCACTGGTTCTGGAAACGCAACACTACCCAAACATGTAAGAGTGTTTGTGGTGCTGTATGGTCCGATTCCCTATGTGCTATTAAGTCCGATATTAAATAGCACATTTGGAAATTGATGTGTTTGGTAGAGTTTCAAATACCACTCACCAGTTTAATTACATTTCAAAATATCAAATTTAGCCCTTATTCTGCAATACCTTAAATAAATGTATCGAATTATCTTTACCGACCTTTGTTTAATATTTAGTTTACTAATATATCTTATGTACTTGCAACATCAGATCCAGCTCCAACTTCACTGATTCCCAAACAGGCTACCATGTCCCCAGCAATGGTAGGTATGAGGAATTGACGTTTCAGTTCATCTGAGCCAAATCTGGGAAAGAAATGACACCAGATTTTGAATATTGTTACTATTTTCTTAACCTTAGTCAACATTTTTAGATAACTATACAAGGTGTAGAAGCTTGATGTAAATTAAGCAAAGAAGAATTGGTGTGTTTTTTTGCAAGAAACGAGAAATGTGACTTTGGACTGGTTTTTACCCTGTTCATCAAGAATAAGCTTTACGCTTTCATGGTGTTTAGCAAGAATAAATCTTCAGTAAAATGTTGAGCACCTCGCTCTCTCTCTTTCACAGACACACTTATTGTTTAGCTCTGAAATTTTTATTCTCCCGCTCTGCTGGCAGAAGTGTAGCAGGGCAGGGCCTATAGATAGAGCAGGGCAGGGCCTACAGATAGAGCAGGGCAGGGCCTACAGACAGAGCAGGGCAGGGCCTACAGATAGAGCAGGGCAGGGCCTATAGATAGAGCAGGGCAGGGCCTATAGATAGAGCAGGGCAGGGCCTATAGATAGAGCAGGGCAGGGCCTACAGATAGAGCAGGGCCGGGCCTACAGATAGAGCAGGGCAGGGCCTACAGATAGAGATGCTGATCTTGCCTGAAATTCTGGGGTTAGCTTATTTGAATATTGTTAGGCAAGACATAGACGAGAGTCATCCCAGCAATAGGGCATTTATAACAAGGAGTCCCAGAAAATTCCAGAAGGGCAAAAGAGGGCAAAGTTCAAGGTGCAAAGCAATATTTAAAGGATTGCAGCAAATTAAAGGCCTCGAGAAGACACAGAGATGGCATCAGAAAAACAAACAAAGAGGGCTGTAAGGAAATATGGCTTTAGAAGGTATTTGGGGAAACCGGTCCAAAATAATTTAAAATTGCAGCCTTGCCTGGAACTGCTACAGTTGATAATTGGCTTCTTCAGTCTAACAAATATTCTGTTTATTCCTTTGTCCAATCTACAACCTCTTTAATTAGTTTATAATATTGGGCCTTGGTAGACAACATTTAATTTCTTATCTTTGATAGGCCAAGATTACATTCATTCTTCTAATTAAATTAGTAAAGAGGACAATGTTTTGAGACTTGATTTCAGTCAGTAAGGCCGTTAGTTTCAAGGTCTGCAGGATGGGCCATTAACCCAGAGACAATAGAAACTTGTGTTGAGACTGAAGAGGGGCCCAAGCAACGTCTGTGCCTGGACACGCACATATCGTCAATATGATTGGGTAGGTTGGGGGCGTGTGGGAGAAAATGTGATTGGATGAAATCTGCTGCAAGTTCCTGTTTTTGGGGTATATAATAACCCGGGAGTTTGGGACCACACTCAGTATAGAAGATTCAACAGTGAGCGCCTAGAGGGTGAACGCGGACGAACTGTAGAGGGAACGTGGAACAGGACGTCCCAACAACAACTTGTATTTATATAGCGCCTTTAACGTAATAAAACGTCCCAAGGCACTTCACAGGAGTGTTATAAATAAAACTTTCTACCCAAGAAACACCGGGGTAATATAATTCTCAACTGTACCTTGCAAACTGCTGCTCAAATATTGCAATGTATTAAGTCTGTCTTGTATCAAATAAAAACCACCACTGTTACCAATACGGTGTCAGCTTCGGACAGTTGAAAAGAGTAAAAAGGCTATAGGGCCTTAAACTTCACAGGGTGCAATTTTGGATGTACCAACGGGTAAAATAAGGCAGAGTTACAATGGCATTCTTGGTTCTAGAGGCAAGAAACCTGTCAATGCAGCTGCCTGTGTGATGTGGAAGGAGGTGACAGTGGGAGTCAGTGGCAGTTCCATAACCTCAACAAGTCCCCTGTAATGGCAGAAGAAAGGTAATAACCTGATATGGGCTGCAAAGGTACATGCCATGCCACCTAAGTGCCAGGACGACCTAATGTGCCCTCAGGAAGAAGACATCATTCCTTGCCTTTAATTAATAGGAATGGCACTATGAGGTTTCCAAGATATATAGCTTCAACATCAGTGTGTGCCTCACGTGGATTGCCTACTTCACCAACCCCCACATCCTGCCATGATGTTAGCTCTTTGAAGCTCACATCCAAGTGTCAATAGAGCTCCTTCCAATTCACTCTAAACTTTGAAAGTTGTGACTCTCTTCAGATAAAACTACAAGACTGATGCTAGCATATCAAATCTGTACCTATCAGGTGGACGTAAAAGATCCCATGGCACTATTCGAAGAAAAGCAGGGGACTTCTCCCTGGTGTCCTAGCCAATATTTATCCCTCAAGCAAGATCACTAAAAACACATTATCTGGTCATTATCATATTGCTGTTTGTGGGACCTTTCAGGGTGCAAATTGGCAGCAGCGTTTCCCTACATTACAACAGTGGTTACACTTCAAAAGTAATTAATTGGCTCTAAAGCACCTTGGGACGTCCTGAGGGTGTGAAAGGCGCTATATAAATGCAACTCTTTCTTTTTTTCTTTGAGACAGAATAAGGATATAAGAATTAGGATCCAAAGGAGGCCATACAGCCCCTCGAGCCTGCTCCACTCTTTAATAAGATGGCTGATCTTCGACTTCCACTCCACTTTCCTGCCCTATCCCCATATTCCTTGATTCCTCTAGAGTCCAAAAATCTAACTATCTCAGCCTTGAATATACTCAACGACTGAGCATCCACAGCACTTTGGGCAGAGAATTCCAAAGATTCGCAACCCTCTGAGTGAAGAAATTCCTCCTCATCTCAGTCTTAACAATAACAACAACTTGTATTTATATAGCGCCTTTAACGTAGTAAAATGTCTCAAGGTGCTTCACAGGAGTATTATAAGACACAAAATTTGTCACCAAGCCACATAAGGAGAAATTAGGGCAGATGACCAAAGCTTGGTCAAAGAGGTAGGTTTTAAGGTGCGTCTTAAAGAAGGAAAGAGAGGTAGAGAGGCGGAGAATTCCAAAGCTTAGGGCCTAGGCAACAGAAGGCACAGCCACCAATGGTTGAGCAATTATAATCAGGGATGCTCAAGAGGGCAGAATTAGAGGAGCACAAATATCTCAGGAGGTTGTAGGGCTGGAAGAGATTACAGAAATAGGGAGGGGCGAGGCCAGGGAGGGATTTGAAAACGAGGATGAGAATTTTGAAATTGAGGTGTTGTGTAACTGGGAGCACAGGGATGATGGGTGAACGGGACTTGGTGCGAGTTAGGACATGGGCAGCCGAGTTTTGGATGACATCAAGATTATGTAGGGTAGAACGTGGGAGGCCAGCCAGGAGTGCGTTGGAATAGTCAAGTCTAGAGGTAACAAAGCCATGGATGAGGGTTTCAGCAGCCGATGAACTTAGGCAGGGGCAGAGACGGGCGATGTTATGGAGATGGAAATAGGTGGTCTTAGTTATGGCGCGGATATGTGGTGGGAAGCTCTTTTCAGGGTCAAATATGACACCAAAAAAGAAAGAAAGACCAAGGTTGCGAACAGTGTGGTTCAGCCTCAGACAGATGTTGGGGAGAGAGATAGAGTTAGTGGCTATGGAACGGAGTTTGTGGCAGGGACCGAAAACAATGGCTTCGGTCTTCCCAATATTTAATTGGAGAAAATTTCTGCTCATCAAGAACTGCATGTTGGACAAGCAGTCTAACAAGTTAGAGACCATGGAGGGGTCGCGAGAAATGGTGGTGAGGTAGAGCTGGGTGTCATCAGCGTACAAGTGGAAACTGACGCAGTGTTTTTGGATGATGTCGCCAAGGGGCAGCATGTAGATGAGAAATAGGAGGGGGCCAAGGATAGATCCTTGGGGGAACACCAGAAGTAATGATTCGGGAGCCGTTGCAGGTGATTCTCTGGCTACGATTAGATAGATAAGTATGGAACCAGGCGAGTGCAGTCCCACCCAGCTGGACGACGGTGGAGAGGCGTTGGAGAAGGACAGAGTGGTCAACTGTGTCAAAGACTGCAGACAAGTTACGGATGAGGAGAAATAGTTTACATTTGTCACAGTCACAAAGGATGTCATTTGTAACTTTGATGAGCCATTTCGGTACTGTGGTGGGGCTGAAACCTGATTGGAGGGATTCAAACATGGTGTTGCGGGAAAGATGGGCACGGATTTGGAAGGCGACAACACCTTCAAGGACTTTGCAGAGGAAAGGGAGGTTGGAGATGGGGCGGTAGTTTGCAATGACAGAGGGGTCAAGGGCTGTTTTATTGAGGAGAGGGGTGATGACAGCAGATTTGAGGGAGGGGGGACAGAGAACCGTTAACAATGTCAGCTAACAAGCCAAAAGGCCGGCCCCTTATCCTGGGACTATGTGCCCTAGTTCTAGACTCTCCAGCCAGGGGGAACAATCTCTCAGCATTTATCCTGTCAATCCCCCTCAGAATCTTATATGTTTCATTCTTCTAAACTCCAGAGAGTATAGGCCCAATCTACTCAATCTCTCCTCATAGGACAACCCTCTCATCCCAGGAATCAATCTAGTGAACCTTTGTTGCACCGCCTCTAAGGCAAGTATATCCTTCCTTAAATAAAGAGACCAAAACTGTGCACAGTACTCCAGGTGTGGTCTCACCAGAGCCCTGTACAACTGTAGCAAGACTTCCTTACTCTTGTACTCCGACCCTCTAGCAATAAAGGCCAACAAGCCATTTGCCTTCCTAATTGCTTGCTGTACCTGCATGCTAACTCTCTGTGTTTCTTGTACTAGGACGCCTACATCTCTCTGAACACCAACACCAATGCTCACCATTTAAAAAATATTGGCCCTGAATTTGCGGTCGGAGGCTTCCCGCGGGGAAATGCCTCCAATCCGCAAATAAAATGCCCGCGTACCTGGTGGTCCGGGAGGTACGGAGACTCGCGGTCCTGGGCCTCTCCGGGTACCCACGGGTAAAGGTCCACATATCCCAGGGGCGCACACGGTTCGCAAGTGCCCCTGGGATCATGTGGCCCGGCCCAATGAATGAAAGAAGGGAATCCCCATTCATGCTTATAGGGATTCCGAATGTACGGAAATCCTATAAGCATGAATGGGAATACCCCAGAAAATACATCTACACAACAAATAATTTTTTTTTTAAATCACATTTAAAATGCCATTTAATTAACTATCTAAAACAAAAATTTATTTTTTTGAAAAATAAATTTAAATGTTTTAAAGGGGCTAAAAATAAACTTACCTTATTGTACAGGTTTTTTAATGTATAAATGATTAAAAAAACAAATAAATTTTTATCAAACTCTTACGCTGGTAAAAGCAGGCCTTTAGGCATAAGAATTTCAGGGGCATTCGCTGGGCAAATAGCCCAACTCTCCGCCCGCACACGCCCTTTTCCCGGAAATGCGGATGATCTGTACGTGCCCGTAGGGGCCGCAAATTACGGCCAATTCTGTTTTTCTATTCTTCCTACTAAAGTGAATAACTTCACATGTCCCCACATTATACTCCATCTGCCACCTTATTGCCCACTCACTTAACCTGTCTATATCCCTTTGCAGGCTCTTTGCGTCCTCCTCACATCTTATTTTTCCACCTAGCTTTGTATTGTCAGCAAACTTGGATACATTGCACTCGGTCCCTTCATCTAAGTCATTGATATAGATTGTAAATAGCTGAGTCCCAAGCACTGATCCTTGCGGTACCCCACTGGTTACAGCCCGCCAATCTGAAAATGACCCGTTCATCCCTACTCTCTGTTTTCTGTTTGTCAACCAATCCTTTATCCATGCTAATACATTACCCCCAACTCCATGTGCCCTTATGTTGCTCAACAACCTTTTATGTGGCACCTTATCAAATGCCTTTTGGAAATCCAAATATACTACATCCACTGTTCCCCTTTATCTACCCTGCTAGTTACATCTTGATGTCAGGCTAACTGACCTGTAGTTCCATTTTCTCTCTCCCTCCTTTCTTGAATAGCGGTGTTACATTTGCTACCTTCCAATCCTCTGGGACCGTTCCTGAATCTACGGAATTTTAGAAGATCACTACCAATGCATCCACTTTCTCTGCAGCCACTTCTTTTAGAACCCTAGGATGTACGCCATCAGGTCATGGGGATTTGTCAGCTGTTAGTCCCATTAGTTTCTCAAGTACTTTTTCTCTACTGATATTAATTACTTTAAGTTCCTCTCTCTCATTAGCCCCTTCGTTCCCCACTATTTTTGTTATACTTTTTGTGTCTTCTTCTGTGAAGACAGATAAAACATATTTGTTTAAAGTCTCTGCCATTCCCTTGTTCCCCAATATAGTTTCTCATGTCTCAGCCTCTAAGGGACCGACGCTTACTTTTGCTACTCTCTTCCCTTTTTCCATACTTGTAGAAGCTCTTACAATCTGTTTTTATATTTCTTGCTAATTTATTCTCATGTTCTATTTATCAATTTTTTGGCCATCCTTTGCTGGTTTCTAAAGCTCTTCCAATCCTCAGGCTTACTGCTATTCTTCGCAACATTATAAGCCTCTTCTTTTAAGCTAATACTATCCATAACTTCTTAGCCACGGATGGATCACTTATTCGTTGAGAATTTTGAAATATTTCTTTAAATGATTGCCACTGCTTATCTACTGCCATACATTTTAATCTAATTCCCCAATCTATCTTAGCAAACTAGCCCCTCATACCTACGTAATTGGCTTTGTTTAAGTTTAAGACTCTAGTGTCGGACTTAAGAATGTCACTTTCAAACTCAATGTAAAATTCTATCATATTATGATCACTCTTTCCTAGAGAATCCTTTACTATAAGATTACTAATTAACCCTGTCTCATTACACAAAACAAGATCTAAAATAGCCTGTTCCCTGGTTGGTTCCATGACGTATTGTTCAGAAGGCATTCGATAAGGTGCCACACAAGAGGTTATTAAACAAAATTAGGACTCATGGGATTGGGGGTAATATACTAACAGGGACTGAGGATTGGTTACCAGACAGAAAACAGAGAGTAGGAATAAAAGAGTAATTTTTGGGTTGGCAGGCTGTAACTAGTGGGGTACCGCAAGGATCAGTGCTTGGGCCTCAGCTATTCACAATCTATATCAATGATTTGGATGAGAGGACCAAATGTAATATATCCAAGTTTGCTGATGATACAAAGCTGGGCGGGAATGTATGTTGTGAGGAGGATGCAAGGAGGCTTCAAGGAGATATAGACAGGCTAAGTGAGTGGGCAAGAACATGGCAAATGGAATATAATGTGGAAAAATGTGAAGTTATCCACTTTGGTAGCAAAAATAGAAAAGCAGAGTATTTTTTAAATGGTGGAGATTGGGAAATGTTAGTGTTCAGAGGGACCTGGATGTCCTTGTATACAAATCACTGAAAGTTAACATGCAGGTACAGCAAGCAATTAGAAAAGCATATGGTATGTTGTCCTTTATTTCAAGAGAATTTGAGTGTAAGAGTAAAGACATCTTACTGCAATTGTATAGAGCCCTGGTGAGACCACACCTGGAGTATTGTGTACAGTTTTGGTCTCCTTACCCAAGGAAGGATATACTTGCCAAGCCAAGCACAAACAGCGGAAGGTGCGCACAGCAACCCAAGCACCCCACCCAGCTGCCCCTTCAACCACCGTCTGCCCCACCTGTGACAGAGACTGTAGGTCCCGCATTGGACTCATCAGTCACCTGAGAACTCATTTTTGGTGTGGAAGCAAGTCATCCTCGGTTCCGAGGGACTGCCGAAGAAGAGATACTTGCCATAGAGGGAGTGCAACGAAGGTTCACCAGACTGGCTCCTGGAATGGGGGGATTATCCTATAAGGAGAGATTGAGTAGACTTCGCCTATATTCTCTAGCGTTTAGAAGAATGAGAGGTGATCTCATTGAAACATACAAAATTCTTACAGGGCTTGACAGGGTAGATGCAGGGAGGATGTTTCCCCTGGCTGGGGAGTCTAGAACCAGGGGTCACAGTCTCAGGATAAGGGGTAGGCCATTTAGGACTGAGATGAGGAGAAATTTCTTCACTCAGAGGGTGGTGAATCTTTGGAATTCTCAGGGATGAGGAGGCTGAGTCGTTGAGTATATTCAAGATGTGGAGATGCCGGCGTTGGACTGGGGTGGACAAAAATGAAAAGTCGCACAACACCAGGTTATAGTCCAACAGATTTATTTAATTTTACAAGCTTTCAGTATATTCAAGACAGAGATCGATAGATTTTTAGATATTAAGGGAATCAAGGGATATGGGGATAGTGCAGGAAAGTGGAGATGAGGTAAAAGATCAGGCATGATCTTACTGAATGGCAGAGCAGGCCCGAAGGGCCAAATGGCCGACTCCTGCTCCTATTTCTTATGTTCTTATGTTCTAGAGTGTTTCTTATGAAAATTAACTGCATCCTATTAATCAAATACCTTGGGCCTGATTTTCCGATCGGGGGCTTCCTGCGTGCGGATGCCTCCGATCGGGAAAAATCTACGCACTTACCTGCTGGCTTTGTAGGTCCCGAGACTTCCGATCCTGGGCCTCTCCTGGTCCGCGCGCACAGAGGCCCAGGTATCCCAGGGGTGCACGCGGTTCGCAAGCGTCCCTGGGATCACGTGGGCCATGGGGAACCAATCAAAGAAGGGAATCCCCCTGCACATTTTTGACATGTCTCTACGCATAGATCTGTCAAAAGTATGAATGGGGATCACATTTAAAACACAGTTAAACATGAAAAAAAAAAATTTTAAATCACGTATTTAAAATTAGTTAAAATTACATTAAATTAAATATTTTAAACAAAAATTAAATTTTTTGAAAAAAATAATTGAAGTTTTTTTTACGGGGCTAAAAATAAACTTACCTTTTTAGAAGTATTTTTAAATTATATAAATGAGTGAAAAAAAATTATGTTTTTATTTTTTTAACTTTTATGCTGGTAAAAGCAGGCCTTACGCCGCTTTTACCAGGCGTAAGATTTTTAAAGGTTTTCAGCGGGCGGAGGTTGTGCAGAAAGCGGAACTCTCCACCCGCAGAGGCCCTTCTCCCGGGCAGGCAGAGGATCTGTCAAGAGAATTCTTGACAGATCAGAAGGGCCGGGTTTTAGCGCATGCGCTTCGCATGCCTGAAACCGGCACTTGTGAGGCCCCGATGGGTGCGTACACACCTCGTACACAACCGTGGGGGTCGGAATATCAGGCCCATTATTAATTTTAGTTGGAAGACTTGACGAAAAGGAAGAGCTATCATTTGATTTCATTCATTTTAGCAATAAGTGTTTTTTGCAAGCTTTATGGCCTGGGTTACCATGACAACTGAGTACTCAGGCTGCATGCCCTTATAACCAAAGGAGTGGAATTAGTTGTCGATGTCTGCAGGAAAGTTCAGGTTTTTAAATCCAGAAATTTAAGCAGCTGGTTTTTGTTAACAACTGCAAAATTGAAAAATATAAACAGAAAATGAAGTCTGAAGCTCAGAAACAAAGCTGAAATATTATTCTGTATTGTGAATGAATGTGTGTTAACCTTTACTCTAGTATAGACCTACACTGCATGACAAAATGAATTAACCACTGAACCAAAGCCCTCATGTTTGTAAATTCACTGGCAGACCAGATTTATGCAACAGTCGATGGCAGTAATGGGATCAGCTCGATACATCTGTCCCCTAATCACTAACTTGCTCACTGGTTGGTTTTACCACTGTAAAATAATTGAGAAGTTTGGAGTTCATTCATCTGCAAATGAAATAGCCACTCATTTTTTTTTTAATTCCTTGGAATAGCTACTTTAACTAAATTCCTATTTTACAATGTTGTGATAAGATTGCTTTTTCACGAAAGGTGGCTTCCTTTAAACAGATGGAAAATTTGATGAAACTAGAAAACAGGACTGTATTATAGTGAAAACAACAATATTTATATAAGGAATACACTCTGGAACTGAGATATTAAAAACATAAGTAAACATAAACCCTGCCTGCCTTTCTTTTTCAGATGCCTTTTGACCCATTGTGCTTTTCCTGCATTTTGCTTTTACTTTGGATTTCCAAGATTCATGGTTTTCTTTCTATCCCTACCTTGTAGTAAGTGTACTTTAAATTGAATCATAGTCAATTTCTTGTTTATGTTATTAGAAAGAAACTGATCACGCCAAAGCTTTCAACTTACTGCCATTTTCATTATTTTTATTACTTCTTAAAAAAATAAGCTATTTTCCTGTTCCTGAGGTTTCCTGTAACACTTGCCTGCCATGTGAGCAGGTAACATGATCCCAAGCTTCTTCCTAAGTTACTCCAGAACTAATTGCCAGAAAGTATACAAGTGGACAGGAGACTGGGGTGGTTTGTCTGGCAACTTTCCCTCGCTACCTGCGGGCAAGTGCCTGGCTTTAACTCAATGCCTCTCCCTAATAGTATAACATTAGGGTCCCTTCATTCTGTTGAGAATAAAGTCACGGCATTTTCAACTAATTCAACAGCAAAATGTAAATGACGCTTACAAAAAACTCAAATTGATAGGGAGGTGTTATAATGCAGTGTTTCCATCCTCAACTTCCTCTAACATATGAACGTACAAGAGGAATAGCAAGAAAAGATCATCAGGCCCAATTGCTAATGGAAATTCTGCTGGGAGACGACGATGAATACATAATGACCCTGACTCAGGAAACCGTGGCAGTGTCGGGGCAACGGGTAGAAGGCCTACACCTCTGGGCCCATGGTCTGGAAAATCCAGCCCTATGGCTCCAAACCGTTTACTGGCAACCTGTTTATTGTATGATTAATCATTTTCACTTGATTATTTGTGAGCATATGAATAATTTCAATTGAATGGAATGTTTATAATTACATTTAAACACCAATGGCAGGCCGAATCTCAGTCAATGCTGTTACTTTGTGAAGTCATGACAACAAATTATTAGTTCTGTCTTAACTTCTTTGACAACACTCCTAAGTTGCCTAAATCGAATAACTGTCCAAAAATACATGCCACCCTGAAAAATGTAGTCATACCTGGCTAGAGCTGGTGTAGCCATATCACTCTGGACGCCGATTGCCATGGGAATTCCGCCGCATCGTATGTTTCCCAGCTCTTCCGCCACTGCTATATTGTAGCTGAAATCCAAACCAAGCCCACCATATTCTGGGAAAAGAAAGGAAAACTTTACAGTCTTTCTAGCTGTATCAATGGCCTTTAAGCCCAACATATCATTTCTGTGTGGTTAGCAAACAGTTGGAGACAACTCCACTTTAGATGCAGCATTTATTCTTTAAATTACAAGATCACAAGATTTTATAGCTGGGTAAGGCCCATCTTAGCTCATCCAACAAGAATGATGGATGGTCAGGTTAATCATAGAATTGTTACAGCACAGAAGGAGGCCATTGAGCCCATCGATCTGCACCAGCTCTTTCGAACAGCAATCCAGTTAGTCCCACTCCCCTGCTCTTTCCTCATATCCTTGCATTTTTTTCTCCTTCAAGTATTTATCCAATTCCCTTTTGAAGGCTACAATTGAATCTGTATCCATCACCCTATCAGGCAGTGCATTCCAAATCCTAACCACTCGTTGCGTAAAAATGTTTTTCCTCATGTCGCCTCTGGTTCTTTTGCCAATCACCTTAAATCTGTGCCCTCTCGTTATTGACCCTTCAGCCATTGAAAACAGTTTCTCTTTATTTACTCTATATAAATCCTTCATGATTTTAAAGAACCTCTATCAAATCTCCTCTTAGCCTTCTCTGCTCCAAGGAGAACAGCGCCAGCTTCTCTAGTCTATCCACGTAACTGTATTCCCTCATCCCTGGAACTATCCTAGTAAATCTCTTCTGTACTCTCTCCAAAGCCTTCACATCCTTCCTAAAGGGTGGTGCCCACAATTGGTCGCAATACTCCAGCTGGGGCCGAACTTGTGTTTTATATAAGTTTAGCATAACTTCCTGGCTATTGTACTCTATGCCTATATTTATAAATCATGATGCGGAGATGCCGGCGTTGGACTGGGGTGGACAAAAATGAGAAGTCGCACAACACCAGGTTATAGTCCAACAGATTTATTTAAAATTACAAGCTTTCGGAGCTATCGATCGCCCCTTCTTCAGGTAAAGTTACAATGAGTGAATCTACAAAAGTTCACAGAATATAAACACAGAAAATGCAGAGATACAATCTTTCCTTACATCAAAGACACACCAAGAGCACAGCCAAGACAATGAGATGTATCCCAGGGGGTCCAACGTGTCAAATCCTGCTGTCTGCATATCCTCTCCATATCCCTTCCTCTCTCTCCGTCCTTTTTGGGTTTGTTTTTTCGTGTTTGTTTTTTAAAAACTGGAAAGACAGACAATGATGTCAAGTCACGTTCTGTAGCGTGACATGAACCCGATATCCCTATTGAGGCCGTCCTCATGAGTGCGGAACTTGGCTATCAGTTTCTGCGCGATGATTTTGCGTTGTCGTGTGTCTCGAAGGCCGCCTTGGAGAACGCTAACCCGCAGATCCGAGGCTGAATGCCCTTGACTGCTAAGGTGTTCCCCGACTGGGAGGCAACCATCCTGCCTGGCGATTGTTGCGCGGTGTCCGTTCATACGTTGTCTCAGTGTTTGCATGGTCTCGCCGATGTACCATGCTCTGGGGCATCCTTTCCTGCAACGTAACAGGTAGACAACGTTGGCCGAGTCACATGAGTATGTACCATGTACCTGGTGGGTAGTGTCCTCACGTGTGATGACGGTATCTGTGTTCATGATCTGGCATGTCTTGCAGAGGTTGCCGTGGCAGGGTTGTGTGGTGTCGTGGTCGCTGTTCTCCTGACAGCTGGGTAATTTGCTGCGAACGATGGTACTTTTGAGGTTAGGCGGCTGCTTGAAGGCGAGTAGTGGAGGCGTGGGGATGGCCTTAGCAAGGTGTTCGTCATCATCGATGACATGTTGAAGGCTGCGAAGAACATGGCGTAGTTTCTCCGCTCCGGGGAAGTACTGGACGATGTAGGGTACTCTGTTGGTTGTGTCCCGTGTTCGCCTTCTGAGGAGGTCTATGCGGTTTTTCGCTGTGGCCCGTCGGAACGGTCGATCGACGAGTCGAGCGTCATATCCCGTTCTTACGAGGGCGTCTTTCAGTGTCCGTAGGTGTCCATCGCGTTCCTCCTCGTCTGAGCAGATCCTGTGTATTCGCAGGGCTTGTCCATAGGGGATGGCTTCTTTAACGTGGTTAGGGTGGAAGATGGATAAGTGGAGCATCGTGAGGTTGTCCGTGGGCTTGCGGTAGAGTGAAGTGCTGAGGCGTCCGTCTTTGATGGAGATTCGTGTGTCCAAGAATGAAACCGATTCTGAGGAGTAGTCCATGGTGAGTTTGATGGTGTGATGGAACCTGTTGATGCTATCGTGTAGTCCTTTCAGTGATCCTTCGCCGTGGGTCCAAAGGAAGAAGATGTCGTCGATGTATCTGGTGTACAGCGTTGGTTGGAGGTCCTGTGCAGCGAAGAAGTCTTGCTCGAACTTGTGCATGCAGATGTTGGCGTATTGGGGTGCGAATTTGGTCCCCATGGCTGTTCCGTCTGTTTTGGTAAAAAACTGGTTGTCGAAGGTGAAGACATTGTGGTCAAGGATGAAGCGGATGAGTTGTAGGATGGCGTCTGGAGATTGGCTGTTGTTGGTGTTGAGTACTGAGGCTGTCGCAGCGATGCCGTCATCGTGGGGGATATTGGTGTAGAGTGCCGATACGTCCATCGTGGCGAGGAGTGTTCCTGGTTCAACTGGTCCATGGGTGCTGAGTTTCTGCAAGAAGTCTGTAGTGTCGCGACAGAAGCTGGGGGTTCCCTGTACGATGGGTTTCAGGATGCCCTCAACGTACCCAGAGAGGTTCTCACACAGGGTGAGAACTGTGTGAGAACCTCTCTGGGTACGTCGAGGGCATCCTGAAACCCATCGTACAGGGAACCCCCAGCTTCTGTCGCGACACTACAGACTTCTTGCAGAAACTCAGCACCCATGGACCAGTTGAACCAGGAACACTCCTCGCCACGATGGACGTATCGGCACTCTACACCAATATCCCCCACGATGACGGCATCGCTGCGACAGCCTCAGTACTCAACACCAACAACAGCCAATCTCCAGACGCCATCCTACAACTCATCCGCTTCATCCTTGACCACAATGTCTTCACCTTCGACAACCAGTTTTTTACCAAAACAGACGGAACAGCCATGGGGACCAAATTCGCACCCCAATACGCCAACATCTGCATGCACAAGTTCGAGCAAGACTTCTTCGCTGCACAGGACCTCCAACCAACGCTGTACACCAGATACATCGACGACATCTTCTTCCTTTGGACCCACGGCGAAGGATCACTGAAAGGACTACACGATAGCATCAACAGGTTCCATCACACCATCAAACTCACCATGGACTACTCCTCAGAATCGGTTTCATTCTTGGACACACGAATCTCCATCAAAGACGGACGCCTCAGCACTTCACTCTACCGCAAGCCCACGGACAACCTCACGATGCTCCACTTCTCCAGCTTCCACCCTAACCACGTTAAAGAAGCCATCCCCTATAGACAAGCACTGCGAATACACAGGATCTGCTCAGACGAGGAGGAACGCGATGGACACCTACGGACACTGAAAGACGCCCTCGTAAGAACGGGATATGACGCTCGACTCGTCGATCGACAGTTCCGACGGGCCACAGCGAAAAACCGCATAGACCTCCTCAGAAGGCGAACACAGGACTCAACCAACAGAGTACCCTACGTCGTCCAGTACTTTCCCGGAGCGGAGAAACTACGCCATGTTCTTCGCAGCCTTCAACATGTCATCGATGACGACAAACACCTTGCTAAGGCCATCCCCACGCCTCCACTACTCGCGTTCAAGCAGCCGCCTAACCTCAAAAGTACCATCGTTCGCAGCAAATTACCCAGCTGTCAGGAGAACAGCGACCACGACCCCACACAACCCTGCCACGGCAACCTCTGCAAGACATGCCAGATCATGAACACAGATACAGTCATCACACGTGAGGACACTACCCACCAGGTACATGGTACATACTCATGTGACTCAGCCAACGTTGTCTACCTGTTACGTTGCAGGAAAGGATACCCCAGAGCATGGTACATCGGCGAGACCATGCAAACACTGAGACAACGTATGAACGGACACCGCGCAACAATTGCCAGGCAGGATGGTTGCCTCCCAGTCAGGGAACACTTCAGCAGTCAAGGGCATTCAGCCTCGGATCTGCGGGTTAGCGTTCTCCAAGGCGGCCTTCGAGACACACGACAACGCAAAATCATCGAGCAGAAACTGATAGCCAAGTTCCGCACTCATGAGGACGGCCTCAATAGGGATATCGGGTTCATGTCACGCTACAGAACGTGACTTGACATCGTTGTCTGTCTTTCCAGTTTTTAAAAAACAAACACGAAAAAACAAACCCAAAAAGGACGGAGAGAGAGGAAGGGATATGGAGAGGATATGCAGACAGCAGGATTTGACACGTTGGACCCCCTGGGACACATCTCATTGTCTTGGCTGTGCTCTTGGTGTGTCTTTGATGTAAGGAAAGATTGTATCTCTGCATTTTCTGTGTTTATATTCTGTGAACTTTTGTAGATTCACTCATTGTAACTTTACCTGAAGAAGGGGCGATCGATAGCTCCGAAAGCTTGTAATTTTAAATAAATCTGTTGGACTATAACCTGGTGTTGTGCGACTTCTCATTTTATATTTATAAAGTCCAGGATCCCATATGCTTTATTAACTGCTTTGTTAACCCATCCTGCCACCTTCAAAGATTTGTGCACTCCCAGGTCTCTCTCTTCTTGCACCCCCTTTGAAATTGTACCATTTAGTGTGTTTGGTCTCTCCTCATTCTTCCTATCAAAATGTATCACCTCACACTCCTCTGCATTGAATTTAATTTGCCATGTGTCCGCCCATTCCACCAGCCTGTCTACGTCGTCTTGAAGTTTATTACTATCTTCCTTACTGTTTACTACACTTCCAAGTGTCAGCTGCAAATTTCAAACTTGTGCCCTGTACCCCCAAGTCTAAGTCATTAATGTCTATCAAGAAGGAGCTGTGATCCTAGTACTGAACCTTGGGGAATGCCACTGTTTACCATCTCCAGTCCAAAAGACAGCCATTCACCAGAAATCTCTGTTTTCTTTCCCTTACCCAATTTTGTATCCAAGCTGCAACTGCCCCTTTTATCCCATGGGCTTCACATTTGCGAACAAGCCTAGTATGTGATCATTTATCAAACACCTTTTGAAAGTCCATATACACAACATCAACTGCACTGCCCTCATCCATCCTCTCTGTTACCCCATCAAAAAACTCAATCAAGTTAGTCAAACACAATTTGCCCTTAACAAATCTGTGCTGGCTCTCCTTTATTAGTCCATGCTTTCCTACATCACAACAGTGACTACACTTCAAAAAGTACTTCATTGGCTGTAAAGCGCTTTGGGACGTCCGGTGGTCGTGAAAGGCGCTATATATGGTTGTGGTTGTTGAAGGTCAATCATTACAGCCCCAGGACATCGCTGCAGGAGTTCCTCAGGGCAGTGTCCTAGGCCCACCTATCTTCAGCTGCTTCATCAATGACCTTCCCTCCAACATAAGGTCAGAAATGGGGATGTTCGCTGATGACTGCACAGTGTTCAGTTCCATTCACAACTCCTCAGATAATGAAGCACTCCATGCCTGCATGCAACAAGACCTGGACGACGTTCAGATTTGGGCTGATAAGTGGCAAGTAACATTCGTGCCACAGAAGTGCCAGGCAAATACTGGTGCTGGGGTTTGCCATCTGCAGATTAGCTGGTACAGTGACATAGAGGATGAGTGCAAAGGCAGGCATGTACTGGCAGTACATGATGCTGTTATCTCTCCTCATGACAACATACCATTTTTCCACTCCCCTCTGATGACTTCACATGGGTGAGCAAGCAGGCAGCACAGCTGTATAAGTATTGTAACCGATAGCTGGACATCTCAGGCCTGTACTCAGAGAGTAAATGCCACCTTAATCCGAGGAGTCTCTCAGAAACACAGCTGCCAGCTGCCTCACAGGCTCCAGGAACAGAGGCTGGAATTTTCCCACTGCTGGGCATGTGGGTTTGAAGGCAGGTCGGCAGTAAAAATTGGCGAAATTGCGAGCACATCGGGAACTCACCGCCTCGCACATTTAACTTGTGCGCGTTTCCTAGCGCGCCTTGGACCCAAACGGCAGAGGTGGTCGACTTAATTGAAGTAATTAAGTGCTTGTTGCAAGACCCTTAACAGGGTTTTTAACCAGAGCTTTTGATTTTTACTGGATGACCATGGGAATCACGCAGCTCGGGAACCTCGTGTCAACGTGAGGCGGAAGCTCAGTGGCCATTGTGAGAGGTCATTAATGGTGAGCATGGAAATCCAAATAAATACTCCTACATGGCACCTCATTAGTTGCCGAAGGGAAAGGCTCTTGCTGACTCCATTTTGTGCACAGATTTAGGTGTCTAAAGTTTGCAAGTCTTTTCTGCAACCTCGGAAGCCACTCTCACTGCATTGCTAGCAACTATCACAACATTGACAGATTGGTCCTCTGATCTCTACTTGACCTGCCATCTATGACATCAGCATGGGTGCCGTTTATACTGTCTCACCTTGGTCCTCAGAAATGGACCAAGAGAAGCCCCACCACCAGCAGCAGTAGCAGGCAAACCAGCAGCAGCAGCAACACCACCACCAATCCTCTCCTCAATGACCTGATGCTCCACAAGACAGAGGGCATCAGTGCAGGGCTGCACCGCACGGAGACGATACTCCCAACACAGGTTATACAGGCAGAGGTTGAGCTTCCTCAACATGACTGAGCAGCAGTGCCAAAGGAGGCTAAGGCTATCGTGCCAGGTCGTCGCAGACATTTGCAGTTTACTGGAGCAAGACCTGCAGCCCAGAGGACCTGGTGGACACTCCTTACCAGTGGCAGTCAAAGTCACCACCGTTCTCAATTTCTTCATACCAGGCTCCTTCCATGGATCTGCAGCAGACATTTGCGGCATCTCGCAGTTGGCCGCCCACAGATGCATCAGAGGTCACCAATACCATGTTTAACAAGGCAGGCAATTATGTGAACTTTGTCACTGATGAAGCCAGTGTTACTGAGCGGGCACTCAGCTTTGCTGCTCTGGTTTGCTTCCCACGGGTGCAAGGCATAATGGACTGTACACATGTGGCCATCAGAGCACCCCCACATCACTCTGGAGTGTTTGTGAACCGCAAGGGCTTCCACTCCCTCACTGTGCAGCTGGTCTTCAATCATAGAAGATCATCATGCATGTGTGCGCCAAATTCCATGGTAGCTGTCATGACTCTTTCATGCTGTGCCAGTCCACCCTCCCTCAGCTCTTCGCACCACCAAACAGACTTACTGGCTGGCTGCTTGGAGAAAGGGGCTATCCACTAAAGACGTGGCTCACGACACCCTTGAGGAGGCCAAGCAATGAGGCCGAGGAGTGTTATAATGAAAGCCACATGTGCACCACATGTGTCATTGTGAAAACAATAGGTATGCTCAAGATGCGCTTCAGATGCCTTGACAGATCTGGAGGAGCCCTTCAGTACGCATCAGCCAGAGTCTCCAGAATCACCGTCGTTTGCTGCGCGCTGCACAACATAGCACAGCAGCGAGGATTAGAGCTGCATGAGGAGCAAGGGGAGGAGGAGGAGGAAGCCAAGGGCCAGATGGCACGAGCAGCGGAGCACATTGCTGCTGGGGAGGCCAGGGATGGCCTCATCATGGCCAGATTTAGTTAACTTCCTGAAATGCACCCATATGGCTGCCACATGCTTTGTCAAGCTCCCCCCCGACCCCACAGCAACACCATAAAGCATTCCTACAATGACCAAGCCATTCCTTTCACACTGATCCCCATTGCTGGAGGTTACGTAATGTCTCACCATTCACTCCAACTCACAAAGCCACATCTAAGGTAGCAGACAAAAATGGGCATGACTGGAAAGTGGTGAAAATAAATACTTTTATATGTGTGATAACAGTAACGGGACCTTAACACGAACACTTCTTTATACATGTGCATATCCTTGTGCAATTAGGATTGTGACTTTTTTCTTATACGCGTGCTTCTACGAGGTGCAACCCCTGTGGCTTCAGCAGAGGTAGAGGCAGGTTGCTCATTTCCCTGCTGCGACTGCACAGACACTTTTGGCGGACGTCCTCTGGGTTTTGGAGCCTGTGAGGGCCCCGCTGAAGACTGCTCCTCCTACGACTGTGCAGGGGCAGACTCCGCCATCGCGATCCGAGGAAGTATCTGGGGCTCTGACTGAGGGGGAGTCAACGGGGGAGAAGTGAGAGCGCTTTGAGAGTAGCCCCCACTTCCATGTCCCCTCTCAGCATCATCCCTCTCATGGGCTACCCGCACTTCCCTGCTAGCAAGGAGCTGGAGAGCAAAGGTTTTCTGTGATGGAGGCAGGGACCTTGTTATACCTGTGCTCCATTGTTCTTGATGCGCAGACAGGTCCCCGGTCTCCAGAATCCAACATTGGTTAGCAGTAAATAATGGGGGCAGGGTGGAATGCTGTAAAATAAAGATATGACTGCTGCTGTAGAAGTGGCCACTGTGCAGATCATCACAAACAAGCTATACAACGATGGAGTAGAAGCCCTTGAGGTTCCTGTATGAGGCACTCCTGTGAGCCAGAGCATATAAGGATATATGCAAGCCATCAATGACAACCTGGACTTCCTGCCATTTCAAATAATCCTCCTCTTATTTTTCTCTCTTGACCATGAGAAAAGTGATGTGATTGCTAGCTCTTGTAAACAACAGATGTTAGTGATGCCCCTGCTACCAACCTGCAAAGAGCCCAAAACAAAATAGTTCAGGGCTCGCTGTACCTTGGCACTGACAGCAAGATACCTGCCCTGGGGTTCAGCTGGAGGCCCTCCTGCAGCATGTTGCACTACCTCCCTGGTCAACTCAAGTCCATGCATGAATTGTTCCACCGTGACAATATATGTGCCTTTGCAGGCTAACGTTGACAGAGGCCCTGCTCCTATGGAAAAGCCTTTCTTCCCATGCATTCAAATGTTCTTCCTCCAAGTAATATTCGCACTGGTATTCCAAAGGATTCCAAACAGGCTTGCTAAAAATGCCCTTGATACAGAGTGCAGCATGTCCTCTCACAAGCACTAGCAGAAACGACCGTACAATTTGAAATGGAAGTTGCTAGCTGTTTCTTTAAATAGTTTTCAACCAAATGGCATAGCCTAGCAACTCTGAATGTCAACTTATATGGGCAGTCAGTATAACTGGCATCTGACCACCGTGACCACAGAAAGTGACGAGGAAGGCTTTACTGCAGCATTTTCGCACCATTCCCGTACCATTTGCAACTTACAGCTGGTTTCTGGCAGGGGCTGCTTGTGCCCACCCATTCACCGCTGGAAATGCGCACATTTGAAAAGGGACAAATAGTCAGTGTTGTGGGTGTCTACCCCATTTTCTATAACATTACACCCTGCGTACTGGTATAGGTGATGGTAACAACAGGGAAACTGACACATTATTAATTGTGGCTTGTAATAATTAATTGTATAGTCTGGGAAACTGACTTCAAGTGCTTAAATTTAGGACATTGATAAATACTGCAATTCTCATGACTTCGAATATTAGATCAGAAAGGTGATTCACTTTTAACTTCATGCTTGAGGAAAATGCCTTGCTCAGTGGTACGAGAAAACTAAATTGATTGAATGTGTCTCGCCAATAATGCTCAGTTACTCAGAAGGAAAGGTCAGGATAAAGAGGTGGGGACCCAGCTGTCCTATTCCGTGCCCCTTTAATGGGGAGGGATGAGCTGGTGGGGAGGGCAGAAAAAGCCTGGCTTACTTACGCATGCAGTAGGTGCAGGTCAGACAATACAATTTAAATGAGGCAGATAGGGAAGTTCCCAGTCGCCACCTCATTCTCCAGTCTGAATGCCTGGGCATCACCAAGCAAGGGTGATCAAAGTACAGGCCACTGGGGCCAGCCCCCATCCGCACTGCAGGAGGGTTTACTGAGGTCCAGGGCCAGGTCACAGACATATAGGTGAGGATTGTTCTTAAACTTTTTAAGCACCTCCACCCACCCCCTGTGACTTTTAAACTTCAAGCAGGACCTTCTGGCTGCAGATCACCATCAGCAACCTACAGGTCTTGATTCCTGTGTCTATGGAATGGAAATTTGACCTCATGCACCCATTTTGCTCGGTGTAAATGGGTGCAACGGGGACCAACCTTTTGCACCCCAAGGACGCCTGAAAGATGTCCAACTGGGTATTGGATTGGGCTGTTACACTCCGTAAATGAGGGGGCGTAACACCTGTTTTAGGCCTCCCAATGCCAAATTGGATTGTGAGAATCAGAATTCTCAAGTGGTTGCTGTGGCTTAAGCAGCAACTGCCACCAAAAGGTTACTTAAAAAAAAAATGTAAAATACATTCCTGTGGAGCCAGGAGAGTTCCCCAGACTCCATAGTACTATATTGCCCACCTTCTCCACCCCACCCCCATTGCTGCTCCATCCCCCATCCTGGGATTTACCTTAGAGTCGTTGCAGGTGAGGCAAGTGGCCCAATATTTGGCAGTGTAAATGGATGAGCTGCCTGTGGAGACACAACAGATGCCAGCAGCTTGCCAGGAATATTAAGATGAGGCCCAAGGACCAATTTCAGGTAGTTCTCGGGCCGGCCTCTTCTGGAGTGTGCAGCTTATGCGCCCCCTGATTTGCGCCCAAACCTAATTTTCCCCTCTGACCTCATATAGGTTTCCTAATATTCCAGATAAAATTAGCTCAACTGTTTCTATGACAAACTTTGAGAGTTTATCCACTGGAAGAAATATGGACTTTTAATATTTTGCTTCCCCTCCCTCAGTAGCAAAAGTCGTGATATTTACGCAATCAAACAGTTCAAGTAGTAAAGGTTTCTTATCAATTCTTTAAATTCTACATTTTCCCTCCACTACTGTAAGTATCACGATCAAATCTACCAATTGGAAGCATGGCCACCAGTCACACCTATGCCATCTGAACCATTTTTGCAGATGAACCTATATACTAAGTGCCTAACGTTTATGAACAAGATCAGAATACGTCGTCCAGTACTTCCCCGGAGCGGAGAAACTACGCCATGTTCTTCGCAGCCTTCAACATGTCATCGATGACGATGAACACCTTGCTAAGGCCATCCCCACGCCTCCACTACTCGCCTTCAAGCAGCCGCCTAACCTCAAAAGTACCATAGTTCGCAGAAAATTACCCAGCTGTCAGGAGAACAGCGACCACGACACCACACAACCCTGCCACGGCAACCTCTGCAAGACATGCCAGATCATGAACACAGATACCATCATCACACGTGAGGACACTACCCACCAGGTACATGGTACATACTCATGTGACTCGGCCAACGTTGTCTACCTGATACGTTGCAGGAAAGAATGCATGGTACATCGGCGAGACCATGCAGACACTGAGACAACGTATGAACGGACACCGCGCAACAATCGCCAGGCAGGATTGTTACCTCCCAGTCGGGGAACACTTCAGCAGTCAAGGACATTCAGCCTCGGATCTGCGGGTTAGTGTTCTCCAAGGCGGCCTTCGAGACACACGACAACGCAAAATCATCGAGCAGAAACTGATAGCCAAGTTCCGCACCCATGAGGACGGCCTCAATAGGGATCTCGGGTTCATGTCACGCTACAGAACGTGACTCGACATCGTTGTCTGCTTTTCCAGTTTTAAAAAAAAAGTTAAAAGCTTAACTGCAGACAGCAACATTTGACACGTTGGACCCCCTGTGACCCACCTCATTGTCTTAGCTGTACTCTGATGTGTCTTTGATGTAATGCCTCCCTAACAGATTGTATCTCTGCAGACACATTGTTCTCTGTATGTATGTATATATATATATATATATATATACACACACACTGTGTAATCGATTCCCTCACTGTACCTGTACCTGAAGGAGGAGCGGAGCTCCGAAAGCTCGTAATTTTAAATAAAACTGTTGGACTATAACCTGGTGTTGTGCGACTTCTCATTAAGATCAGAATAAGACTCATGTGGACAACAGTATCTACGAAACACTTGCATTAACTGACTGGTAACTAAGCCAGACACAGCATGTTTTTCCAAGCTGTGAACAAATGGTGAAGGACATTCATTATCAGATTCCAGGAAAAATTATCTCATATAAATGCCCCTTTGGCTGACAGCTCACACACGGATGTCTAAGTTGCCTAATTTATCATTTCAACATATTTCCTTGCCATCTTAAAGTTATGCTAATACTGCAGCTCACTGATTCATAGGCTGTCTTACAGTACATTCACGTCACTAGTTGAGGAGTCAAACTATGCTTTCATTAGAATTTCTTCTGCTATATCCGAAACAAAATTGTACGCTACCTAAAAAACCAAAATATTTTAAACACGATAGACTCAACTCCACTTTTAATCCAATCATAGAGTAACATACCACTAATATATTCTAATAAAGTAAGATGATTATACAATACAAAATGTTATGCTTTATTTGAATTTAAAACACACTAGCCTAGATTTCAAATAGATTACAATTAGATGTTTCGTTAGCCATTGTAATTTTTCTTAAGATAGTGAATTATTTGAAATCAACTACACCCAAGAATAACTGGGGGAGTTGGGGGTAAGCTTTGAATTAATCAGCTAAAATGAAATTGAACATTTTTAATTGATGTTTTTCACAGAATCTAGGTTCTTGATCCATCAATAAAAAATTGATTTTGGTTGTTCAGTACCTGGTAGAATTTACTATTCATGCAACGTTCCTAAAATATTAGATCTCCTTGGGAAATGCCCTAAATTTACGTTTGGATCAGGAGCGCTGTGGGAGTCAGGGATTCCAGGTTGCGGCCTTGGCTCTGTGGTAGCACTCTCGCCTCTAAGTCAGAAGGTCGTGGGTTCAAGGCTCACTCTACCGACTAGAGCACATAATCTAGGTTGGCACTTCAGTGCAGTACTGAAGGAGTGCTGCACTATCAGAGGCGCTGTCTTTCGGATGAGATGTTAAACCCTCTCAGGTGGATGTAAAAGTTTTTACGGCACTATTCGAGGAAGAGCACGGGAAATCTCCGAGAGTCCTGGCCACCATTTATTCCTCAACTAAAACTTCAAACAGATAGTCTGGTCATTTATTTCATTGCTGTTTCTGGGACATTGCTGTGCATAAATTGGCTGAAGTGTTTCCTATATTTCAACAATGACTACACTTCAAAAGTACTTCATTGGCTGTAAAGCAGTTTGGGATGTCCTGAGGTTGTGAAAAGCGCTATATAAATGCAAATTCTTTCTTTCTATAGACAGCTGAAGGCATGGCTGAAAATTGTGGGGTAAAGCGAGTAGGGGTGCACAAGAGGCCAGAGCTGAAGAAACAGAGATCTCAGAGGGTGTAAGGCTGGATGAGGTTACAGAGGTAGGAAGGGGTGAGGCCATGAAGGGATTTGAACACAAGGATGAGAATTTTAAATTGGAGGCGTTTGGGGGACTGGAGCCAATGTAGGTCAGTAAGCACAGGTGTGAAGGGTAAGCGGGTCCTGGTGCAGGTTAGGATACGGGCAGCAAAATTTGAGATGAGTTGAAGTTTATGGAAGATGGGAGACCAGGCAGGAGAGCACTGGAATAATCGAGGCGACAGGCGACAAAGGCAGGGATGAAGATTTCGGCAGCAGATAGGCTGAGGCAGGGGCAGAGACAGGCGATGTTACGGAGGTGGAGGAAGTAGGCAGTCTTTGTGATGGCGAGATATGGATCTGCAAACTTTAGGGGACTTGCATCCTGTTCATTCAGCGATCAGCCAGACCACCGAAGGGAACTTGCATCCTAATCCAGGAATTTATCTGGCAGAAGGGTTACTGACTAAAGATATTGTCCCAGGTCAAAATAGGTTACTGTGAATATCATTGCGATGCTAACCAAGTAAATGAGTTTTGATTAATATATATTAATATATTTGTTGAAACGAAATAAATAAGTCGCTTAATAAGACATTGTGGTCTGGTGTGATTGTCTGTGTCCCAACGGGAGCTGGACTCTCAAGAACTGATATTATAATTTTAACCATTTCATACCCTTGATGTATATGTACAGTCGGCATAGATTTCCTTTACATCAAGAGACATTAAATTATTTATAAGTATATTCCTTTCAGAGAGATTTGGGTGTTCTCGTGCAAGAAACACAGAAAGCTAGCATGCAGGTACAGCAAGCAATAAGGAAGGTAAATGGCATGTTAGCCTTTATTGCAAGGGGGATGAAGTATATGTGTAAGGAAGTCTTGCTACAATTGTACAGGGCCTTGGTGAGACCACACCTGGAGTACTGTGCACAGTTTTGGTCTCCTTATCTAAGGAAGGATATACTTGCCATAGAGGCGGTGCAATGAAGGTTCACTAGATTGATTCCTGGCATGAGAGATTGTGTAGAATGAGCCTATACTCTCTGGAGTTTAGAAGAATGAGAGGTGATCTCATTGAAACATACAAGATTCTGAGGGGGATTGACAGGGTAGATGCCGAGAGGTTGTTTCCCCTGGCTGGAGTGTCTAGAACTAGGGGGCATAGTCTCAGGATAAGGGGTAGGCCATTTAAGACTGAGATGAGGAGGAATTTCTTCACTCAGAGGGTTGTGAATCTTTGGCATTCTCTGCCCCAGAGGGCTGTGAATGCTGAGTCTTTGAGTATATTCAAGGCTGAGATAGATAGATTTTTGGACTCTAGGGGAATCAAGGGATATGGAGATCGGGCAGGAAAGTGGAGTTCAGGTCGATTATCAGCTATGATCTTATTGAATGACGGAGCAGGCTCAAGGGGCCGAATGGCCTACTCCTGCTCCTATTTCTTATGTTTTTAAAACTATGTCAGCATTCAAGATTAGATTGGATAGGTGGATGAAGGTAAAGTAGTGCAAGGGATATAGGAACAGGACAGGTAAATGTGATTCGAACTATTTGCTCTTTCGACCCCTCCACTGCTTCTGTGTGGTCACGTTGTTTATCTGACTTCCATTACTGGATGAGGACAATTTCCTCAAATTAAGCATTGGGAAGACCAAAGCCATTGATTACGCTCCCCGCCACAAACTCCGTTCACTAGCTGCCAATTCAATCCCACTCCCTGGCCACTGTCTCAGGCTGAACCAGATTGTTCATAACCTTGGCATCCTATTTGATTCGGAACAGAACTTCCGACCCCATATCCTCTCCATCACTAAGACCGCCTACTTCCACCTACGAATATCTCCCGTCTTCCGCCTCTGCTTCAGCCCATCTGCCACTGAAACCCTCATCTATGCTTTTGTTACCTCCAGCCTCGACGATTGCAATGCTCGCCTGGCCGGCCTCTAGTCTACCACCCTCCATAAACTTGAGCTCATCTGAAACTCTGCTGCCTGTATCCTAACTCGCACCAAGTTCCATTCACTCATCGTTGACCTACATTGGCTCCCGGTCCACCAACGCCTCAAATTTAAATTCTCATCCTTGTGTTCAATTCTCTCTGTGGCCTTGCCCCTCTCGATCTCTGTAGCCTCCTCCAGCTCTACAATATTCTGAGAACTCCAATTTTGGCCTCTTATGCATCCCAGACTCCCTTCGCCCCATCACTGGTCTTGAACCGCTGCAGTCCATGTGGTGAAGGTACTACCACAGTGCTGTTAAGGAAGGAGTTCCAGGATTTTGACCCAGCGACGATGAAGTAACGGTCATATATTTCCAAGTTAGGATGGTGTGCGACTTGGAGGAGAATTTGGAGGTGATGGTGTTCCCATGCGCCTGCTGCCCTTGTCCTTCTAGGTAGTAGAGGTCCCGGGTTTGGGAGGTGCCGTCGAAGAAGACTTGTAGATGGTACACACTGCAGCCATGGTGTGCCGGTGGTGGAGGGAACAAATGTTTTAAGGTGGTGGATGGGGTGCCAATCAAGCGGGCTGCTTTGTCCTGGATGGTGCCGAGCTTCTTGAGTGTTGTTGGAGCTGCACTCATCCAGGAAAGTGGAGAGTATTCCATCACACTCCTCACTTGTGCCTTGTAGATGGTAGAAAGGCTTTGGGGAGTAAGGAGGTGAACCACTCACCGCAGAATACCCAGCCTCTGACCTGCTCTTGTAGCCACAGTATTTATTGTGGCTGGTCCAGTTAAGTTTCTGGTCAATGATGACCCCAGGATGTTGATGGTGGGGGTTTCGGTGATGGTAATCCCATTGAATGTCAAGGGGAGGTGACTAAACTCTCTCTTATTGGAGATGGTCAATGCCTGGCACTTGTGTGGCGCGAATGTTACTTGCCACTTATCAGCCAAAGCCTGAAAGTTATCCAGGTCTTGCTGCATGTGGGCACGATCAACATGCCGCTGGTCCGCTCCCTGCCCAGAATGGTCAGTTTAACCTCGGTAGTGGGGAAGCTTTTAGAAACAATAATCAGGGACAGAAATTAACAGTCACTTGGACAAGTGTGGATTAATTAAGGAAAGCCAGTATGGATTTGTCAAAGGCAAATCGTGTTTAACTAACTGGATTGAGTTTTTTGATGAGGTAACAGAGAGAGTTGATGAGGGCAATGAGATTGATGTGGTGTACATGGACTTCTAAAAGGCGTTTGATAAAGCGCCACACAATAGCCTTGCCAGCAAAGTTGAAGCCCATGGAATAAAAGGGACAATGGCAGCATGGATACAAAATTGGCTAAGTGACAGGAAACAGAGAGTAGTGGTGAACGGTTGTTTTTCAGACTGGAGGAAGGTATACAGTGGTGTTCCCCAGGGATCGGTTCTAGGACCACTGCTTTTCTTGATATATATTAATGACTTGGACTTAGGTGTACAGGGCACAATTTCAAAATTTGCAGATGACACAAAACTTGGAAGTATAGTGAACAGTGAGGAGGATAGTGATAGAGGACAGAGACAGGCTGGTGGAATGGGCGGACACGTGGCAGATGAAATTTAACGCAGAAAAGTGCAAAGTGATACATTTTGGTAGGAAGAATGAATAGAGGCAATATAAACTAAAGGGTACAATTCTAAAGGGGGTGCATGAACAGAGAGACCTGGGGGTATATGTGCACAAATCGTTGAAGGTGGCAGGGCAGGTTGAGAAAGAAGTTAAAAAAGCATATGGGATCCTGGGCTTCATAAATAGAGGGCATAGAGTACAAAAGCAAGGAAGTTATGAACCACCTTTATAAAACACTGGTTTGGCCTCAACTGGAGTATTGCGTCCAATTCTGGGCACCACACTTTAGGAAGGATGTGAAGGCCTTAGAGAGGATGCAGAAAAGATTTACAAGAATGGTTCCAGGGATGAGGGACTTCAGTTACGTGGATAGACTGGAGGAGCTGGGGTTGTTCTCCTTAGAGCAGAGAAGGTTGAGAGGAGACTTGATAGAGGTGTTCAAAATCATGAGGGGTCTAGACAGAGTAGATAGAGAGAAACTATTAAATTGGCAGAAGGGTCGAGAACCAGTGGATGCAGATTTAAGGTGATTAGCTGAAGAACCAAAGGTGGCATGAGGAAAGAAATTTTACGCAGCGAGTGGTTATGATCTGGAATGCACTGCCTGAAAGGGTGGTGGAGGTAGATTCAATCGTGGCTTTCAAAAGGGATTCGAATAAGTACCTGAAGGAAAAAAAATTGCTCGGCTACGGGGAAAGGGCGGGGGCGTGGGACTAGCTGAAGTGCTCATGCAGAGAGCCAGCACGGGCTCGATGGGCCTCTTTCTGTGCTGTAACCATTCTATGATTATGTGCAAGCCAACAAGGTTAATGAAAACAAAAATATGGCTAAAAAAACCATGAGAATTATTTGAAAATATAACAGCCCGATATTGCGTTGAGAATAACGGTGGGGCTAACAGCGCTCACTATTATTATGGAGTAAAACGTGGAATTCCAGAAGTTACCCTGCTCCTCTACAGGCTGCGCTATAACAGTGCCGTGCCTATTGACTCGGCATTGAATCAACGTAAGGGCATGAAGTTGCAGTACTTACCCACTACATATGGCAGAAAAAGTTAGGGCTGGTGCATTCAGCTTTAAGTGAATTTTTAATGGCGTGATAAATCATAATTATTGCCAAATAACATTTCTGGCCCATAAAAAGTTTGGAGTTTCATTCCTTCAGAATTTAATTAGTATTGGAGATTTAAAAGATTAATTTTTTTTTACTTTTTCTGTCTGTCTCATTTATCTGCCTCTCTTAATCCCATCTTTCTTTCCCAATCTTTATTTCGTTTTTTGTACATGATTTAAATCTAATTTATACTTCCTGGTTTAGACTCTGTGCGTCACACTGAGGATTCTTCAATCTGATTGGTTGAAGAGCCTCGCTGCTCACACATGCCACAGATCCCCTGTGGAGAGCGCCATGCTGGATCAGACGCCCGATGACAGCAAGCCGCCGCTAAAAAGGCCACAAAAACTCTGTGGGCAGCTGTCAGCACAGTGAACGGCGAGTGCCATTCTCCACTGACCGCAAAATCCGGGCCAACATTTACTGAATGTTTGGTACCAAATATCGGTAAGGGCGCATCCTAGCGGAAGTGCAGGAATATGCTCATGCGGGACCTACACTGTTGCCCCATCAAAGTTTCCGGCGTCAGGGGAACGTCCCTTAATTTGAATTGGAACAGCAGATACCCACATCACGAGGAGCTCCCACTTGCCAAAGAGGCCACAAATTGCAATGGAACAGTCGCTGCCCAGGAAGGAGAGGGTCCCTTTAGCTGTCCCCATACAATACAATTCACAGGCCAAGGCTACAATCTCAGTCTGGACCCCCTGATGTGGCCAACTTCCGCTGCTGGTCGGCATTGTTCGCCTGGTCTCACCAGATCAGTAAAACTAAATATAACAAAGGATCAGTCCCTTACAATGCTGGGGGAATCCCGATGCAAGGCCAAGACCAATGTTCCCTTTAAGCTGCGCGGCCGCTCACTGCCTTTTCAATGGGAAAAACCACGCATGCCCGGTATTTTGAATGGGCTGTGCAGCAACTTAAAGGGGCTACACACCCAAAAAAAATTTACGGGAACATTGGCCGAGACCCAGCCTAATTTCCAGCCTACCCTGTGCACTCCCAGAGATTTTCAGCCTCAATTTGTTTGACATCATACATTTTCAATCAGAATTACACATAGTGCCTCAGACTACACTGAGGGATAAAGTGAAAATTCATGAAATTCTTTCATACGAGGGCTACCACTGAAAACGCTAAGAGTTATTTGTCAGAATTTCTATTTTTGAGCCAAGGCTGTCTTGCCCTTATTCAGTATCATAATGTGCAGGGATAAAGTATAATGGAGATTCTGATTGGGGTTCTCTCATTGTAAAAGATTGACTTCTTTCCAACTAGATAGGAAGAAAAGACTATCCAGCATAATGAAAAAAGAAATGAGTCAGATAATCGCTATGTGAATAGCCAGACGCAATTTAGTTAAATTTGAGACCTTTTGGCACCATCACTCAAAAATGGTGCTCAGCATTTCCAATTAATCTGCTCCATTTTCTGTTTAAAGACAAACAGGAACGCTAATTGTGTAGCATATACGTGTAGGGCAGGTCCAACGGATCATATATATGGGTGTGTCTATCATATATATACATAAACACACATATATCTATCCAAGTACACACACATAAATATAGACACCGTCAGTGCTAGGAACAAATGACGAGAAGTCAGTAGGAAGTGGTCTGGCAGTGAAGCAGGGAACCCAGAATTTTGGCCCTGCATCCAATATGAGTGTAAAAATTTGCAGTTCTTAGAAAAAACTGGAGACCATTACCCCACAGTGTAAGAGCTTCCTTCGATATGAAACTCAGGACTGGAAAATTCCCTTCTTGTACCTTGGACAGCCAAGGAAAATGTGCCAATGAAAACTAAATTGCAATTACAGATAATCCTTAAACTGAATAACATAAATGTAAGCATAAAACAGCAAAAGATCCAAATTTAGAAAACAGACAGCATCTCCCAATGACTAACGTTGGGTTAGAGAACAATGAATACCTAATTCAGCATAAAACTCAACAGGATAACCCACAGCCATCAATCCCCATTCATAACACATATATATTGAATCTGCACGTCAAAGGCATGCATTAGAAATTAATACTTCATCACTCATGAATGAGTGTCACTGGAAGTTTTCAGGCTTTAATGATTCTGGTTCTGAGCCGGTAATTCTAAATCAAGGTTAGCATTTGTGAATGATGACCTGTTAATTTCAACTGCATATTTCTGACATCTGGTTTCACTGTACAGTGAAGCCCTGTTTAACCAAACCATGCACAAACTAAACTCTCAAAAGCCAAATGGGATATGCCCTTTCTATAAAAAGCTGTCACCAAATTCCACTGACTATTACAGACCTTGAAAATCAGGTGTCCTTCCCCACATTTTCCAGGCTTATTCTATAGGTCTCTTGTCTCTGAGGAGTAGGCATGATAAGAACACTATGACAGTGACTGATTGGAGGGTAGTCACCATCACAATGCTAGTTACTGTTTTGCATTTAGCTAGTACTGAACTTTCTATTCTTAGATAAAAACAGAAAATGCTGGAAATACTCAGCAGGCCAGGCAGCATCTGTGGAGTGAGAAACAGAGTTAATGTTTCAGGTTGATGACACCTTTCGTCAGAACTGGAAAAAGTCAGAGATGTAACAGGTTTTAAGCAAGTGCAGGGGCAGGAAAGGGGGGAGGGGAGGAAAGAACAAAAGGGAAGGTCTGTGATAGGGTGGAAGGCAGGAGATATTAAATTACAAAAGGTAGGATAGTACAAAACAAAAGGAGATAGTAATGGGACAAGTAAAGAAACAAATGGTGAGTCCAGAAGAGGTCTAAATAGGAATGGCAGAATCATCAACAGCTGCCATGTGAAAAAATAGGGGCAGAGGTTACTGTCTGAAATTGTTCAACTCTATGTTGAGTCCAGAAGCCTGTAAAATGCCTAATTGAAAGATGAGGTGCTGTTCCTCGAGCTTACGTTGAGCTTCACTAGAACAGTGTAAGAGGCCGAGGACGGAGAGGTCAGAGTGGGAGCGGAGCGGAGAATTAAAGTGACATTTAGGAAGCCCGGGGTCACCCTTACGGACTGAACGGAGGTGTTCAGCAAAGTGGTCACTCAATCTGCGTCTGATCTCCCCAATGTAGAGGAGACCACATCGTGAGCAGCAAATATAGTATACTAAATTGTAAGAAGTACAAGTAAATCATTGTTTCACCTGTAAGGAGTGTTTGGGGCCCTGGACAATGGGAAGGAAGGGTGGAGGTAAAAGGGCAGGTGTTGCATCTCCTGCGCTTGCACGGGAAGGTGCCGTGGGAAGGGGAGGAGGTGGTGGTGGTGATTGAAGAGTGGACCAGGGTGTTGCGGAGGGAGCGGTCCCTTCAGAATGTAGAAAGGGGAGGGGAAGATGTGTTTGATGGTGGGATCACGCTGGAGGTGGCGGAAATGGCGGAGGATGATCCGTTGAATGTAGAGGCTGGTGGGGTGAAAGGTGAGGACAAGGGGAACCTCATCGTAGTTTTGGGAGGGAGAGGAAGGGGTGAGAGCAGAAGTGCGTGAAATGGAATGGACACGGTCGAGGGCCGTGCCAACCACAGTAGAGGGGAATCCTCGGTTGAGGAAAAAGGAAGACATATCGAAAGCACCAGTATGGAAGGTGGTATCGTCAGAACAGATGTGACGGAGACAGATAAACTGGGAGAATGGAAGAGAGTCCTTACAGGAAGTGGGGTGGGAGGAAGTGCAGCCCAGGTAGCTGTGGGAGTTAGTGGGCTTATAGTGGATATTTGTCGATAGCCTATCCCCAGAAATGGAGACAGAGAAGTCGAGGAAGGGAAGAGTCGGAGATGGACCATGTGAAGGTGAGGGAAGGGTGGAAATTGGAAGCAAAGTGTACGAAATTTTCTAGTTCAGGGCGAGAGCAGGAAACGGCACCGATACAGTCATCAATGTACCGGAAAAAGAGGTGAGGGAGGAGACCTGAGTAGAACTGGAACAAAGAATATTCCACATATCTCACGAAAAGGCAAGCATAGCTATCAGGAATTCCTTTTATCCTATTTGGGGGGGGGGGTGCGGAATCACTGAGACACCACATTAGAATTTATGCCCCTCCCACAATTACCCAAATTCCTGGCTCTCACCGCCCCCACCCACTTCCCTCCTTGCAACACTGGTCCTGAGCTCCTACTTCCTGCTTTAATTAGTTGATGTTGTTACATACTGTGTGGGAATTCCTTCTCCAACTTTTTCCAGTTCTGACGAAGGGTCATCGACCTGAAACGTTAACTCTGTTTCTCTCTCCACGATGCTGCCTGACCTGATGAGTGTTTCCAGCATTTTCTGTTGTTGTTTCAGATTTCCAGCATCCGCAGTATTTTGCTATTGTAACCCTAATTCATGCTGTATTCACCTTGCCCTCTACTCCTGAACTGATAGTGGCACTCTATTCCTCCAAAAAGCATCACTCCCAGTTTCTGAACTTCCTCAAATCGATGTTCCCACCTACTCCCCTCTCTCTTTCTCCAAAGAGCTGCTCCCAGTTTCTCCTCATGCCTAGCTTCTCCCATATCTTTTCCCGACCTACAAGTGTTCTCCCATCTACTCCATTCTCTCCACTCCCTAAAGTGTTCTCCCAATTTCGTCTTTTTCTTTACCTCAGCCTCAAAGAACACTCCTGGTTCTCACCCCACCCCCCACTTTCCTCCTTGCAGCACTGGTCCTGAGCTCCGACCTCCTGCTTTAATTAGTTGGTTGGTGAGTATTGCAGCTCATTTACTCTCTAGGTTAGGTAAGTGGATTAAATTCAGAACTGGGAGAGTGTTAACTACTATAACTTTATTGAATTAATAACTTAAACTAAATTAACTAATTAAAAGTAAAAATTAAAAGTAAAATTAATTGTTTGAATACAAACTAACTAATTATATAAATAAAATAAGGTTAGATAGAGTTGACAGGGCAGACGGTGTGTTGTAACTGCAGCATGAGGGAGTGGGTGGAGACCAACAAGATCCCGAGCAACCAAATCTGCGGTAAGTACCTGCAGCTCGAGGAACTTCAGCTCAGAGTTGTTGAGCTGGAGTCTGAGCTGCAGACATTGCGATGCTTCAAGGAAGGGGAGAGTTACCTGGACAATATGTTCCAGAAGGCAGTCACACCCCTTAGGTTAAGCAGTACTTTAGAGTTAGTCAATGGTAAGGGACAGGAGGGTGTGACTGCGAGTCAGGAAGGTATGGGGACCCAGGATATAGTGATGGAGGAGCCTCAGCCCTTGACCTTGTCCAACAAGTATGAGGTACTTGCTGCCTGTATGGATGAGAACAAGGACTGCATGGAGGATGGGCAAACTGACCACGGCACCGTGGTATAGGAGGCCATTCAAGTGGGGGGAGTAAAAAGGAATGTGGTAGTGGTAGGCGACAGTATAGTCAGAGGGATAGATACTGTTCTCTGCAGCCGCAACAGGGAGTTCCGAAGGTTGTGTTGCCTGCCTGGTGCCAGGGTTAAGGATATCACCTTGCGGCTGGAGAAGAACTTGGAGTGGGAGGGGGAGGATCCAGTTGTTGTGGTCCACGTAGGAACCAACGACATAGGTATAATTAGGAATGAGGTTCTGCTGAGGGAGTTTGAGGAGCTAGGATCCAAATTAAAAAGCAGAACCTCAAAGGTAATAATCTCTGGATTGTTACCTGAGCCACACGCAAATTGGCATAGGTACAAACAGATTAGAGGTTTAAATGTGTGGCTCAAAGAGTGGTGTGGGAGAAAGGGGTTTCAGTTCATGGGGCACTGGCACCAGTACTGGGGTAAGAGGGAGCTGTTCCAATGGGATGGGCTCCACTTAAACTAGGCTGGAACCAGTGTCCTGGCGAATCGAATAACTAGGGCAGTAGAGAGGGCTTTAAACTAATGAAGGGGGGGGGGTGGGAGGATTCAGGAAAGAGTAAATTTAAAAGCAGCAAGAGAAATGTCAAGGCTCTAGAGCAGACTTTTGGGTAAAAATAAGCAGAGTGGGTCAGGCAGGGACAGAGAGAGTAACAAAGGTAATAAGGCATCAGTGACTAAGGCGACATCAGGGAAAAATAGAAAAAAGTCAAAGCTAAAGGCACTATATCTGAATACACAAAGCATTCGCAACAAAATAGATAAATTAATAGCGCAGACAGAAATTAATAGTTTTGATCAAATAGCCATTATGGAGAAGTGGTTGCAAAGTGGCCAAGGTTGGGAACTAAATATTCCAGGATACTTAACTTTTAGAAGAGATAGGCAAAATGAAAAAGGAGGAGGCGTAGCCCTGATAATAAAGGATGGGATAAAGACAGTAGAGAGAAAGGATCTTAGCTCCAAAAATCAAGAAGTTGAATCAGTTTGGGTGGAGCTAAGAAACAGCAAGGGACAGAAAACATTGGTGGGAGTTGTTTATAGGCCCCCAAGCAGTAGTTGTAATGTAGGGCAGAGTATAAATTAGGAAATTAGAGGTGCATGTAACAAGGGTAATACAATAATCATGGGGGACTTTACTCTACATACAGACTAGGCAAACCAAATTTGCAGTAATAGTGTGGAGAACGAATTCATGGAACGTATACAGGATAGTTTTCTAGATCAGTATGTTGAGGAACCAACTAGGGAACAGGCTATTTTAGATCTAGTATTGTGCAATGAGAAAGGGTTAATTAATAACCTTGTAGTAAAGGGGCCTTTAGGGAAGAGTGACCATAATATGATAGAGTTTTATATTGAGTCTGAAAGTGATTTGGTTAAATCCGAAACTAGGGTCTTAAATCTAAACAAAGCAAACTACGTAGGTATGAGGGGCGAGTTGGCTAAGGTAGATTGGGAAACTACAGTGAAAGGTATGATGGTAGACAAGCAATGGCTAGCATTTAAAGAATTAATACATAATTTACAACAAATATACATTCCTTTAAGGCACAAAAACTCCACAGGAAAAGTGGTCCAACCATGGCTAACAAGAGAAGTTAAAGATAGTATTAGATCAAAGGAAGAGGCTTATAATGTTGCCAAAAGAGTAGTAAGCCTGAGGATTGGGAGGATTTTAGAATTCAGTAAAGGAGGACCAAGAAATTGATAAAGAAAGAGAAAATAGATTATGAGAGTAACCTAGCGAGAGACATGAAAACAGACTGTAAAAGCTTCTATAGGTAAGTAAAAAGGAAAAGATTAGTGAAAGTAAATGTGGGTCCCTTACAGGCTGAGACAGGAGAAATTATAATGGGGAATAAGGAAATGACAGAGAAATTAAACAAATACTTTGGGCTCGATTTTTAATAGCCTTGAGGAGGCGGGTTTGGAGACGGGTCTGTTGGGAAAATCGGGAAAAATGGCTTCAGACACCCAACCTGCCTCCATCCCGCCCCCACCCGATTTTCCCGAGTGTCTGTTTAGCTGCTCCCAAACTGACCCGTGTCCAACCGGTGGGACAGGTAGTTAAGTCCCTGTTAACTGCCTTGCTAATCCTATTTTCATCGTGGTTTCCCATTTTCCTGTTTCTGGCTCCTGTTTCCCGACTAGTCAGAAACAGGCCAGGTTCAAGGAGACGGGTTGCTGGAGGACATGATTTGTATGCACTTTAAAAGCGACCCTGAAATATGACTGACATTCAAATGTAACAACTTTGCTGTTGTAGGTATGGGATAACATTTTGCACATCTACTGACCTTCTGACTGTTCAAGCTGACACCCAGCTGCAGTGTGTCATGAATGGAATTATTTCAGGCCACTTCGACTGTGCGCTTGCAAGCTTATTACCTCAAATGAAATCTATAGCAAGGGGATGGGAAACATTTATGCCCGCTCATCCTGGTCCTCATAATCGGGGGAGTAGCAGCCACGTGGCTAACCACATATCTTCCTGGGAAAAGGAGTAGGAGGAGGACGAGGGGAGCCTTGTATGCCCTGTTGTGACCAATGCAGCATCCATCCAGTTCACTGCTGCCCATCAACCAGGGTATGCACACTGCCATGCCACACTACCATAAGCTTACTCTTCGACCATAGGTGGCCACCATATGGCTCTGTAATTGCAGGCGGCACTTGTCCAACGTCATACTTTATCTCTGCTAGACCCTCTTATTTCCGCCACGGCAACCTCTGCAAGACATGCCAGATCATGAACACAGATACCGTCATCACACGTGAGGACACTACCCACCAGGTACATGGTACATACTCATGTGACTCGGCCAACGTTGTCTACCTGATACGTTGCAGGAAAGGATGCCCCAGAGCATGGTACATCGGCGAGACCATGCAGACACTGAGACAACGTATGAACGGACACCGCGCAACAATCACCAGGCAGGATTGTTGCCTCCCAGTCGGGGAACACTTCAGCAGTCAAGGGCATTCAGCCTCGGATCTGCAGGTTAGCGTTCTCCAAGGCAGCCTTCGAGACACACGACAACGCAAAATCATCGAGCAGAAACTGATAGCCAAGTTCCGCACTCATGAGGACGGCCTCAATAGGGATATCGGGTTCATGTCACGCTACAGAACGTGACTTGACATCGTTGTCTGGCTTTCCAGTTTTTAAAAAACAGACACAAAAAAAAACAAACACAAAAAACAAACCCAAAAAAAACACTGCAGACAGCAGGATTTGACACATTGGACCCCCTGGGACACATCTCATTGTCTTGGCTGTGCTCTTGGTGTGTCTTTGATGTAAGGACACCTTCCCTGAAAGATTGTATCTCTGCAGTTTCTGTGTTTACATTCTGTGAACTTTTGTAGATTCACTCATTGTAACTTTACCTGAGGAAGGGGCGATAGCTCCGAAAGCTTGTAATTTTAAATAAATCTGTTGGACTATAACCTGGTGTTGTGCGACTTCTCATTTTTGTCCACCCCAGTCCAACGCTGGCATCTCCGCATCATGACTCTTATTTCCTGTCACTTTTACCATCAGCATTACAAATGTAAGTCGCCTTGAGCCCTCAATGCGCTTTTGCCATTTCCCAGAACACATAGGCCACACAATCAACTGTTTGATATAATTTATCTTTAACACATGACAAAATATACCAACAACAGTCAGAAAAAAAAGAAACATCACCCAAGTGAGTCCCCTTGTGACTATAGGTGCTAAATCTTTCTCTTACGCGTGCTTCTACGTGGTGCTTCCCCTGTGGCTTCAGCAGATGTAGAGGCACCTTGCTGACTAGGATGCTGCACCTGCTTAGACGCCTTTGGCGGGTGTCCTCTGGGTTTGGGAGCCTGGGAGGGCTCTTCAACAGTCTGCTCTTCCTGCGGCTATGCAGGAGCTGAAACGGCCATCTCAGTTGTCTCTGCAAAGTGAGTCTCTGACTGAGGGCTCCGTAGTGGCACGGTCATGCGAGCGCTTTGAGAGGAGCCCACACTTCTTCTGTCCTGCGAACAACATCCCTCTCATGGGGCAGCCGCACCTCAGTGCTGGCAAGTGGCAGGAGAGCACCTTGCTGCACTTCAGGGGAGCCATGAGGACCCGTATCTGCACTGGCAGTCCTCCTCCAAAGGACATCCATGAAGCTCTGGTCTCTCTGCTCAATAGCTGCCCATCGCTCCTCCAGAGATGTCATTCTATTCTGAACAGTCACCATGTTTTCCTGACTCTGGCGACTTATTTCCTCCATGGCTGTAGCCATCCTTTCCACTGAGGTAGCCATCCTTTCCATGGAGGTTGCCATCCTATCCATGGTAGTGCGTTCATGCGTCATTGCCTCCACCACATCAGTGCTGATGTTAGAGATGGACTCCTCCTTTCTCTCCACACTCGCACTAACCCTGGAGGCAAACCCTTCCAGAGACACCTGCACTTGTTCCTGTATTTCACGAACCGCTCTTTTTCTGGATGGCCCCAGAGGAACAGCATCTGCATGCAGTTCAGCAGAGCTAGGAGATTGATGCGACCTCCGCCGAGGACTCTCCACTGCTGTCGCTGTCTCTACCATCTGCTGATGCTCATTTGTGCGCTGTGATAGACCAGGTGGCAACACTACTCTAACTCGCTATGGCCCCACCGAGGTGTGCGTTGCTGCGCTGGTGCTGGGTGTGCTGAGTCCTGGTGACGCTGCTCCCTCAGAGGCTTCAGGTTCCTCTGAGGAGATGTCCGGGTCTTCGTCCTGGATCGTGGGAAGGGGGGCACTCAATGGTCCTGTGGGAGAGTAAAGGCTTGAATTAGACATCTGATATTGATGTAGCAGACACATCCTTTTGAGCAGATGATACAAAACGATTCTCTATGAACATCATATTGCATTGCTTTCTGAGAGATGAAAATCTATTATGTCATCAGCTTCCTCTAGTGTGCCCGTCTCTCCATCGCCCACTTCCAGGTCCTCGCCACCTCCAACAATCTCGTTTGCTGCCTCCTCAGCACTGGTCAATGTTGCAAGGGTAGGTGTTCCTCCTCCAGTCATTGCTCTCTCCCTCTTATTGTGGGCTATCTTTTCCTGCAAGGAGCGACACAAGCGGTGTTTCAGCCACAGTGATGGAGTGAGTGTGATTAATCCCTACCATAGAAGATTTGAGTGAGTCGAAGATGGGGTAAGGTGCCAAGAGGAAGGTAGCTCCCTGTGCATTGTTAGTTGTTGTCACTGCATGACAGTGAGAGTGAGTCTAAAGGGTGCATAGGTAGGATGCTGAAGTGATTCAGTGCAGAGACAGAAATGGATAGGAAAGGGTGCAAGGGAAGTAAGAGTAAGGTGGGATGTGAAGGAGGAAGCTTCCAAAGCAGAGTATAGGTGATGAGAAGAGAAGGGAAGCAGGGTGAAGGCAAGTGAGATGGGATACTCACTTTTGATGTTCTCACAAGATCATTAAACCTTTTGCGGCACTGGATCCATGAGCGTGCATAAATGGACCTTGCGCTCACCTCCTGAGCAATGCACAGCCAGGCTGCCTTGGTCTGCTGAGGAGGCTTCCTCCGGCCATCAGGAGGGAAGAGAATCTCCCTGCGGCCTCTCACAGCATCCACAAGAACTTGGAGGGACTCATCATTAAACCGAGGAGCTGCCTTGCCTCTGGAAGAAGTCATAGCTTTGAAAAGAAGTGCAGGAAACCACAATGGAAAGGCTCAGGCTGGAAGGCAGCTTTAAAAGCAGCTGCTATTATGACATCATCAGAGGTGGCCAGCCGACCCGACCCCACTCATTGGACCGGCCAGCGTGCCTCCATGAAATTAACAAGGTACTTGAATAAAAATAGCAACTCTGCAACTGTTCCCACCGGAAGCGGCTCCTGAACCCACCACCACGCAACCCGACTCCAACCCGCCTCAGGAATTAAAATCGAGCCCTTTGTGTCTGTCTTCACGGAAGAAGACACAAAAAACGTCCCGGAAATAGTGAAGAACCAAGGGTCTAGCGACAATGAGGAACTGAAAGAAATTAGTATTTGTAAAAAATAGTACTGGAGAAATTAATGGCACTGAAAGCCGATAAATCCCCTGGACCTGATGGCCTACATCCTAGGGTTTTAAAAGAGGTGGTTATAGAGATTGGTTGTCATCTTCCAAAATTCCATTGATTCTAGAACGGTTCCCGCGGATTGGAAGGTAGCAAATGTAACCCCACTATTTTAGAAAGGAGTGAGAGAGAAAACAGAGAACTACAGACCAGTTAGCTTGACATCAGTAGTAGGGAAAATGCTAAAATCTATTATTCAGGACGTGGTAACAGGGCACTTAGAAAATAATAATAGGATTAGGCAGAGTCAACATGGATTTATGAAAAGGAAATCGTGTTTGACAAATCTGTTAGAATTCTTTGAGGTTGTAACTAGCAGAATAGATAAGGGGGAACCAGTGGATGTGGGCTATTTGGATTTTCAGAAGGCATTCGATAAGGTGCCACACAAGAGGTTATTAAACAAAATTAGGGCTCATGGGATTGGGGGTAATATACTAGCATGGATTGAGGATTGGTTAACGGACAGAAAACAGAGAGTAGGAATAAAAGGGTCATTTTCGGGTTGGCAGGCTGTAACTAGTGGGGTACCGCAAGGATCAGTGCTTGGGCCTCAGCTATTCACAATCTGGATCAATGATTTGGATGAGGGGACCAAATGTAATATATCCAAGTTTGCTGATGATACAAAGTTAGGTGGGAATGTAAGTTGTGAGGAGGATGCAAAGAGGCTTCAAGGGGATAGAGACAGGCTAAGTGAGTGGGCAAGAACATGGCAAATGGAATATAATGTGGAGAAATGTGAAGTTTGATAGGAAAAATAGAAAAGCAGAGTATTTTTTAAATGGTGAGAGATTGGGAAATGTCGGTGTTCAGAGGGACCTGGGTGTCCTTGTACACGAATCACTGAAATTTAACATGCAGGTACAGTAAGCAATTTGGAAAGCAAATGGTGTGTTGGCCTTTATTACAAGAGAATGAGTATAAGAGTAAAGACGTCTTACCACAATTATATAGGGCCCTGGTGAGACCACACTTGGAGTATTGTGTACAGTTTTGGTCTCCTTACCTAAGGAAGGATATACTCACCCCAGAGGGAGTACAACGAAGGTTCACCAAACTGATTCCTGGGATGGGAGGATTGTCCTATGAGGAGAGATTGAGTAGACTAGGCCTATATTCTCTAGAGTTTAGAAGAATGAGAGGTGATCTCATTGAAACATACAAAATTCTTACAGGGCTTGACAGGGTAGATGCAGGGAGAATGTTTCCTCCGGCTAGGAAGTCTAGAACCGGGGTCACAGTCTGAGAATAAGGGGTCAGCCATTTAGGACTGAGATGAGGAGAGATTTCTTCACTCAGAGGGTGGTGAATCTTTGGAATTCTCTACCTCAGAGGGTTGTGGAGGCTCAGTCGTTGAGTATATTTAAGACAGAGATCAATAGATTTTTGGATATTAAGGGAATCAAGGGATATGGGGGATAGTGCAGGAAAGTGGAGATGAGGTAGAAGATCAGCCATGATCTTATTGAATGGCGGAGCAGGCTTGAAGGGCCAAATGGCCTACTCCTGCTCCTATTTCTTATGTTCTTAGGTTCTAGAGTGTTTCTTATGAAAATTAACTGCATCCAATTAATCAAATAATACATTATTAATTTTAATTGGAAGACTTGACGAAAAGGAAGAGCTATCATTTGCTTTCATTCATTTTAGCAATAAGTGTTTTTGCAAGCTTTATGGCCTACTCCAGCTCCTATTTCTTATGTTCTTATGTAAGTATCCAGGGCCAGGAACCTCCCATACATTGGATGTGAGTTTAACTACTGAGATAGGCTGATGAATTGCTATTTTTTTAAGTCTGTAAGGAAAATTAGCATTTTAATTACCTTTTATTTGTCTTTTTTTTTAAATGCAAGAATAAAGTTTGCTTTAAAATCCCAATATTTAAATGTAACCATTTTCCAAATCGTTTGTGAAAAAATGGTCAAAATCTGAAACTGTGACACTGGGTTACTGTCTGACTGATCGCAAAAATTACAAGTATGAGTTTCAAAGTTTGCTTTTTAAATTTCAAAGCACCAGGGATGTACATACTGCAGAAAAATACATGCTGCTATTTCAGCAAAATCACATATTAATGCAGAGAAGTGGTTTTAGATCTTGCATACTCAGCGTCGTGAAAAAAAGGCAGGTTTCTAAGACAGCAGGTTCATAGTGAAAAATTCTAATAATCTTAAGGAGTCATAGATGATCCCACAGTCCTTATCACAGAAATTTCTAACAAAATTAAATTGTTAGCATTCATTTATAGTTCCAGAATATGACAAAATATACATTGTAATATGTAATATACATTGTACCCCTTATCTGAGGAAGGATGTTCTTGCCATGGAGGGAATGCAGCGAAGATTCACCAGACTGATACCTGGGATGGCAGGAATGACGTCTGAAGAGAGATTGGGTCGATTAGGCTTATATGCGCTAGAGTTTCGAAGAATGAGAGGGGATCTCATTGAAACTTATAAAATTCTAACAGGACTAGACAGACTCGATGCAGGAAGGATGTTCCCGATGGCGGGGGAGTCCAGACCAGGGTCACAGTCTAAGGATAAGGGGTAAGCCATTTAGGACTGAGATGAGGAGGAATTTCTTCACCCAGAGAGTGGTGAACCTGTGGAATTCTCTACCACACAAGGCAGTTGAGGCCAATTCATTAAATATATTCAAGAAGGAGTTAGATATATTTCTTAAGGCTAAAGGGATCAAGGGATATGGGGAGAAAGCAGGGACAGGGTACTGAATTTGGATGATCAGCCATGATCTCATTAAATGGCGGAACAGGCTCGAGGGGCCGAATGGCCTACTCCTGCTCCTATCTTCTATGTTTCTATGTAATGTGTGAATATTCAATTTTGGGCATCTGTATCAGAAAGGGTAGTGCTTTCTGTTAGTTTGCAGTTATATTATTATAAATCAATATAAATAAATATGTAACAAAACTACAGAATGCGATATTTTTCTTCATGTAGATTATTTTTATTCTTCGGACTACAACTATTTCAATAGCAAATAATGCAGCTTTCTTTTATATCATTTATAGTGTTTGGATTTTGGAAAGATTAATAATTGAAAAACACGATCCCTCTCCCCTTTCCCTTCTTCACAACTATTCTCTGACCAAAATAACTTGCAACTTGCCTGCAAACTACAATGTTCTGCAGTTTTTGTCTTGTATTTATTCGCAGCATGTGCATGACATTTCAGGATGGAGACATTCATGGAGTCTCCTCTTCCTACTTGTCTGTCTGCTGTAAGGCTATGAGGTGCTCAAGAGCTCCACAGAATGACTTACCTTTTGACTTTCCCTCCTTCCCCATAGGCAAACAACTAACTTCTGCTCTGGACTTTCCTTCAGTTGTTCTGTGGTGTGGGGAAATCACAAGCGAACTCAAAGCCTATCAATCCATTCACCACCACACCACATTGAATGCCATGTTCTTTGTAATTGAGAAGATTCATCTCCTGACCAATCCAAGGTCTAAGACCAAGAGATTTCAAAACAGCTTCTAGTTAAAACTGACTGCAATACTGACGTAAAATGGTGTAAGTACTTTCCAGTATTTTTTATTGTCAGAACAGAACTAGAGAACACAACTTCAATATTAACAAGCCCCAAGCAAGGATCATCTATTAGAAGAAACTATTTTTCTTCTTAGCATAGTAGATATGTGGAACAGACTCCCAGCTAAAGCAGCCAATTCTATCTATATTAATCAGAGCTGTCCAAACTATACAGGCCCTTGATGTCGTCATACCAGAGACGTTAACTCACCAAAACACAAACATGGTTAAAAGTTGCAAGCTGTGTCCTTTACAGAAAGCCAAACAAGTCTTTCATTCATTATCCATTTCTTCAAAATAAGTACATTGTAGCAAGAAACACTGAATTTCTATTTGTTATTATAAATCTGCCTAACAGTCTCTTCTTTTAATGCTTTGTCCATTTGTTGTTCATGTCAAGAGAATTATTTCAATAAGAAAAACCTCTCTTATACAAATGCATATCCCTAAAACACAAGCCTTTCTAATATATATACAGCTTCAGGGCAATGCATGCAGGGAGTGACAGATGGTGACACTAGGTGCCCGAAAAGGAAAAGCATTTCATGCTGCATTACTAACATCCCTCACACTGATGAAGACAAAATTCATAACAGCAAAGTAAAGGAAAATCAGCCAGTGTTCATGTTCCTGACCACAGCTGGAAATGAGCATGTGTGGACTTTGGGTGAGCATAGAATTGCATTCAGTTGTAATGTCTCCCCCAGTCAAATATATTGCAGAAATTCACTGTTTAGGTTCATACATCGAGAATGATTTAGACAACATACCAGAGAACACCTGGAAACATTCCCACGGCTTCATGAGAGGGGGAAAATTTAAAAAAAATAGCAGAAAAAAAGAAAAGAAGAAAGTTAGAAGCAGGATAAAACACTATAAAGATAAGTATACAGAGACAATCAACTACTCTATGGAGCCCAATTATTTCTGTACTGTTGAGGCATAAAAAATTATGGAAAATAACCAAACAGAGCTGAATAATAGAGGTTGTAAGGTTAGACAAATATTCTGGAGATGTTCTCTATTATCTTTGGGACTTCTGATAACTGTGTGGGTTGGGTAGAGAAAGTGATAGGCCAGGCTGTGTATCATCTGGCAAAGTACCAAGCTCGATGAGCCAAAAAGCCTTTCATCATTTCATGCTACTTTATGTTTTAAAGAATTCTGAGTGAGCGTATAGCAACACAGAAGGTTCTAGGTTTTATTCACATTACATTTTTGAGATCACAGTAACCTAATCTGTTTGGTACTTAAGCTAAAATATTGAAGTTTTATGATTAAGCAATCTGAAACTTTTTCACATTGTTTTCCTTGAGTCATGATTTTCAGCTAATGCATGAAAAGGAAGAGAATCTGGTAGACTGGTGAAAACATCGGCAGGTGATTTTGCTAAATTTATCTAAGGAGACACTTTTATTCATTACCATACAACTTGGAGATTGTTAAGGGAGTAAACAAATGAAGCTTAATCAGAATATAGTTTAAAATTATCATTAATTGCTTAACACATTTCTCCAGGGCATTAAATGAAAATACAGTTTTATTTGATTATTGACAACAATCAAATTTTTAGTCATAGAATCATAGAGTGATACAACACTGAAGCATTCGGCCCATTGTACCGGCTCTTTGAAAGAGCTATTCAATTAATTCCACACTCCTGCTCTTCCCCATTGCCCTGCAAATGTTTCCTCTTTCCAATGCATGACATATTATAAAAGTGAGAAGTCGCACAACACCAGGTTATAGTCCAACAGTTTTATTTGAAATCACAAGCTTTCGGAGCGGCTGCTCCTTCGTCAGGCCCTGACGAAGGAGCAGCCGCTCCGAAAGCTTGTGATTTCAAATAAAACTGTTGGACTATAACCTGGTGTTGTGCGACTTCTCACTTTTGTCCACCCCAGTCCAACACCGGCATCTCCGCATCATGACATATTATAGCGCACACAGAACAAGGGAAAACATTCAAATACATATAATTGCACCACTTTTTCTAACATCTTATCATTAAATTTCCTGTTGAATGGTAGAAGTCTGGTCTTATTTGTTTATATTAGTGCTAACCTTGAACCTTCCTTCCTGTTGCTCTACGTCTTTATTTGGCCCAATCATTGGCTGTTGTATCAACAAGGAACTATTATGATACATTTTTCGCTTTAGGCTGACAGGCACAGTATGTGAGGTGTGCTGCATCGGTAAGAGATGGGGAATGTTCAGCTTTCCTGTCCCAGGCCATTTAAAGGCCCGGGCACACTCTGTACACAGGCACACCACTTCTCAAGGACTTGCATTGGGGTTAGAGGCACAAACAGAAGCATAGTTTTAGGCTTGAAGGGCCTGCAAAAGCACCCCTGGTGCCAGCATCGGGGCCTTCTGTCTGCTGATGGAATAAGAAGCTACCATATGGTTCTTGTTACTTGTAAAGATAGTTCAACAGAAATATCTTCTGGCTTATCTTGGTTGCAGGTGGCTCATCCTCGGTCACTTGTTCCAAGTTGGGCAGCATGCAGCAGATTATGATGATCGTGATTGGCCTGTATTGTAGATATTGCGTGATCTGTCCAGGCATCTGAAGCATTCTTTCAAAACTCTTATAGTGTGTTCAATAAAGTGCCTCGTGGCTGCATGGGCCTTGCTGTATCTGAACTCTGCTGATGTTTGTGGCTACCCGAGAGGCATCTGGAACCAGGGTGGCCTAAGTCTCCTAGGAGCCATCCTTGCAGTCTTTCTTTAGTTCGACTCAGTTAGTAGCATTCTCAGCTCGAAGTCAGAAGGTCCTGTGGTCAAGCCTGTTTGCCAACTCAGCTGAACTGAAAGATGCTAGGTACTATTTGAAGAACAGCAGGCAGTTTTCCCAGTGTTCTTGCCAATATGCATCCCTCAATCACTATCTCAAAACTAGTCATTTATCTCATGTGCTGTTTCTGCAACCTTGTTGCTATGTTTGTTTACATAACATCAGTGCCTGCACATCAATAGTACAGCATTGTCTGTGAGGCACATCAGAATATATTGAGAATGCCAAAAGTGCTATATAAATAATCCTAGCATGGCAGATTACCTTAAAATGAAGAGCTCATAACTGCTGCCTGGGAAGTGAGCATCAATTTTCATGATCCTGTTTTGATGGTCACATATGACCTACACTTTAATGGACTTTTCTGGAAACTCTCGCACTTCATGAAAGCTATGGAATTATGTACAGGGCCCTGTAAGGCTACTTGGGTGCCAATGATGTCCTAGTCCTAGATCTTGCCATCTAAGAACAGTTCAGAACCCTCTTATTTTGCTGACAGTTGCCCAAGAAAGAAAAAAGTTATGACATTTTTCATCTCGGCAAAAAATGCATCAGTTAACTTAACACATCTTTGAATAGCAGATTATCTGATATTGCTAGTGTGCCCTACGACATAGTCATAGAATCATAACGGCACAGAAGGAGGCCATTCGGCCCATCGAGTCCGTGCCAGCTCTCTGTAGAGCAATCCAGTCAGTCCCATTCTCCCGCTCTATCCCCATAGCCCTGCAAGTTTATTTCCCTCCAGTGCCTATCCAGTCTCCCCTTGAAAACATTGAGTGTCTCTGCTTTCATCACTTCCGCTGACAGCGAGTTCCACTCGCTGCATAAAAAAGTTTTTCCTCACATTCCCCCCTGTACCCTTGCCCAAAACCTTAAATCTGTGTCCCCTAGTCCTTGTATCATCAAGTAGTGGGAACAGCCTTTCCCCGTCTAGCCTATCCAAACCCGTCATAATCTTGTACACCTCTATCAAATCACCCCTCAACCTCCTTTGCTCTAATGAAAACAAATCCAGCTTCTCCAACCTGTCCTTGTAGCTAAGATCCCCCATCCCCGGAACCACTCTGGCAAATCTCCTCTGCACCCTCTCAAGTGCCTTCACATCCTTCCTAAAGTGTGGTGACCAGAACTGGACACAATACTCCAGTTGTGGCCTAACCAGGGCTTTATAAAAGGTTCAGCATAACTTCTCTACTTTTGTACTCAATACCTCTATTTATGAAACCCAAGATCCCATATGCTTTGTTAACCACTCTCTCAATATGTCCTGCCACCTTCACATTAACTCCCAGGTCCCTCTGTCCCTGCACACTCTTTAAAACTGTGCCATTAAGTGTATATTGCCTCTCCCTGTTCCTTGTGCCAAAATGCATCACCTCATACTTCTCTGTATTAAATTCCATCTGCCACTTGTCTGCCCATTCTGCTAGCCTTTCTATGTCCTGTTGCAGTCGATTGGTATCATCCTCACTGTTTGCCACACCCCCAAGTTTGGTGTCATCGGCAAATTTAGAAATTCTACTCTGTATTCCAATATCCAGGTCATTTATGTATATATCAAAAAAAGCAGTGGCCCCAGCACTGACCCTTGGGGAACACCACTGTCTACCATCCTCCAGTCTGAAAAACAGCCATTTACCGCAACTCGCTGTTTTCTGTCCGTAAGCCAATTCCTTATCCAAGCTGCCACTGACCCACCTATTCCATGAGCCTCAATTTTGTTAACCAGTCTTCTATGTGGTACTTTGTCAAACGTCTTCCTAAAATCCATGTAGACAACATCCATTGCATTCCCTTCATCAATCCTCCCTGTTACTTCATCAAAAAATTCAATTAGGTTAGTCAAACACGATCTGCCTTTTACAAATCCGTGTTGGTTCTCCTTTATTAGCTTAAACCTCTCCAAGTGCCCGTTAATTTTTTCCTTGATTACTGTTTCTAAAACTTTACCCACCACTGATGTTAAACTGACCGGCCTGTAGTTACTAGGATTGTCCTTGCACCTTTTCTTGAACAATGGTGTCACATTTGCCACTTTACAATCCTCAGGCACCTCCCCTGCCTCTAGGGAAGATTGGAAAATTATGGCAAGCCCTTCCGCTATCTCCTCCCCCAATTCCCTTAGCAACCTGGGATGCAAGCCATCTGGACCAGGCGACTTGTCCACTCTAAGCATACCCAGCCTTTCTACTACATCCTATCTATCAATTTTCACCCCTTCCATTGCTTCTACCTTTTCCACTTCTACCGATATTTTGTCAGCATCCACCTCCTTAGTAAACACCGGCACAAAATACTCTTGCGTATTCTAGCCTTGCCCTGCACATCTAAGCATATATCACCTTCTTTGACCCTAATAGGCCCCACCCCGTCTCTTACTTCCCGCTTACTGTTTACATGCTGGTAGAAGATTTTTGGGTTCCCTTTTATGTGAACCGCCATTCTACTCTCATATTCTCTCTTTGCCAATCTTATTTTCATCTTCACTTTCCCTCTCAACTTAGTGTATTTGGTCTGGTTCTCCCTTGAAGAATTCACCTGACATGCATCGTACACCCTCTTCTTTTGTTTCATCATCTTCTCTATCTCCCTTGTCATCCAAGGAGCCCTTGTTTTGGTTCCCTTACCCTTCCTGCTTGTTGGAATGTACCTAGCCTGTACTTGGAACATCTCCTCCTTAAAGATCACCCATTGTTCCATTACAGTTTTTCCTGTCAGTTTTTGGTTCCATTTTACCATGGCTAGATCGTTTCGCATCCCATTGAAGTTAGCCCTATTCCAATTTAGAAGTTCCACTCTAGATTGTTAATCTAAATCTTATGATACGATGATCACTCGTACCCAAGTGTTCTCCCACAGACACTTGGTCGACCTGGCCCACCTCATTCCCCAGCACCAGATCCAGCAATGCCTCCTTCCTAGTTGGGCCAAGAACATACTGGTCAAGGAAATTCTCCTGAACACATTTCAGAAATTCTTCCCCCTCCTTTCCCTTGGCCCTAGCATTATCCCAATCGATATTTGGGTAATTAAAGTCCCCCAATATCACCACTCTATAGCTCTTGCACATCTCTGCAATTTCCCTGCAGATTTGCTCCTCTACCTCCCTCTCACTATTTGGAGGTCTGTAGAATACCCCCAATAGCATGATCATACCCTTTTTGCTCCTCAACTCTAACCAAATGGATTCTGTCCTTGTCCCCTCAAGAACATCCTCCCTTTCCAACACTACAATGTCTTCCCTAATCAGCGCTGCCCCCCCACCTCCCTTTTTTCATTCCCTATCTTTTCTGAACACCTTGTACCCTTGAATATTAAGTGCCCAGTCCTCACCGTTTTTAAGCGACGTTTCCGTTATTGCCACACGGCTAATTGTGCTTGTAGCTCACCAACCTTATTCATCACACTTTGTGCGTTTACATACATGCATACTAAACCCATTTTTGAATTTTTCGTAGTCTTTCTTAGTCTGCTTCTATCTAATATGGTACTACTTCTGCCTCTAGTACTACTTTCTTCTCTAGTACTATCCAACCCACTGCCTCTTTTATGCACCTTATTTCTCTTTTCTACTCCTATATGCTGGTGCCCACCCCCCTGCCAAGCTAGTTTAAACCCTCCCCAACAGCACTAGCAAACCTCCCCGCAAGAATATTGGTCCTGGCTCTGTTGAGGTGTAACCCGTCCGGCTTGTACATGTCCCACCTTCCCCAGAAATGGTCCCAATGCCTCAGGAATCTAAAACCCTCCCTCCTGCACCATCTCTCCAGCCACGCATTCATCTGTTCTATCCTCCTATTCCTGTACTCACTAGCACGTGGCACCGGGAGTTATCCGGAGATTACTACCTTTGAGGTCCTGCTTTTTAATCTCTTTCCTAGCTCCCTATAGTCTGCCTGCAGGACCTCATCCCTCTTTCTGTCTATGTCATTGGTATCGATATGGATAACGACCTCTAGCTGTTCACCCTCCCCCCCTCAGTGACATCCTTGACCCTGGCACCAGGGAGGCAACATACCATCCTGGAGTCACGTCTGCGTCCACAGAAACGCCTATCTGTTCCCCTAACCAATGAATCCCCTATCACTATTGCTCTTCCACTCTTCTTCCTCCCCCCCTGTGCAGCTGAGCCACCCATGGTGCCGTGGCTTTGGCTCTGGCTACTCTCCCCCGATTCTGCTCCTATTTCGTGTGTGCAATTCTGTTAGATGCAGGAGATGGTTCTGTGATAGTAGATAGTAGATTGGCGGTTTGGATCAGATCAGCCATGATCTTATTGAATGGCGGAGCAGGCTCGAGGGGCCGATTGGCCTACTCCTGCTCCTACTTCACTTCTTATGTAGGAGCCATCACCCCCACCAGTTTCCAGAACTGTGAACTGGTTAGCGAGAGAGATGCACTCTGGGGATTTCTGCCCTACCTAACCAGCAACATAGAAGTTTAGGGCTGTGGTGACCTTGATAGCCAGCATTGTATTGGAGGTTGGCTGGAGGTCAGATACTCTGGCACAACACCATCAGTCTCCTTGGTGAAGTGGAGTCTGTGAAAGCAGTTTTCCTCCGACAATCCAAGGTAGTATACTTCTGCCTGTAGTATGGGTTGTGTGTAATGATGAGTAAGGGCAATCCACCTCTGAGACAAAATAGCCTGCCTTGCATCCCTGTTTTAATTCTCCTCTTCATCCTCAAAGTAACAGAAATAGATGAATCCTCGCTTTCAAAATTAGGACTGCAATGACTAAAAATTTGGCAGTCAACACTTTTGAGAAAAGACCTCAAAATATAGCCTAACAAAAATTACAACTCGCACACAGTATTCCCAACAAGATTCACAATGATTGTATACATGATAACATGCATCCAATTAAAATATATATTAAAATAAAATTCTTGACTGTTCTTAAAACCGGATTTTAAATTTGCTTCAGTACGATCAATCTCTACCTAATCTTCTAACTACCTCCCCATTCTCGTTTTACTTCAGTGCCATCAGCAATGACAAATATTTTCCATGGTGTACACACAATTTTCTTTTCTGGTGCCATTTGTTATAGCTCACAGCTGCACGAATATTTCCTAAAGATTTCTATCTATTTTCATTATTGTAACTGTAAATAATAATGCAATAGATGGTTTTCTGCTACTGTGATATATTAAAAATAAATTCTTAGACAATAAAACAATCCGTTTCAATTTAATCCTTCCAAATACTACCTGCTTGTGTTTAGCAATAACATAACCACTGCCAGTAGATTGTTTATTATTCAGTTTCAGCTAAAAAATTGATATTTTTTTTCCCCAGTGTCATTCCACCTGCCTCTTTTAAGGTAGTAAATAATGAAACACTGTCCATAATTGCTTATTCTCCTAAGTATTGTAACCTAATTTTTGATTATATTATTTATTTCCATATGCTATTTTTACATTTCCAGTGCTTAGTTTATTATGTAATCCATTTGCTTTCCACAAGTACAAACTTTCCTCATTCTTTGTTAACACTGATTTTCTTCCGCCCATTATCTATCTGCATTTTTCCTAAATCTTTGCCTTTTTCACAAAATTTAATTTTTTTGAAAATAAAGATAACTACAGTATATTTATTCTTTTAATTCCTTACAGTGGTCTCGCTGGGCAGTAGGATGGACAGGCAACCTGCTCCCAACCGTCTGTCAACACTGTTCTGCAACCAACGGCCAGGTGCTGTGCAACAGATGGCTTTCCTTCAGCTTCTTCCCTTTATTCTGTTGACCATCGTCAACTACCCCATCATAAACATCTTGGGGTCACCACTGACCAAAAGCCTAACTGGACCAGCCATATCAACACCATAGGCTACAAGCGCAGGGCAGAGGCTGGGTCCTAGCCAACATTCTTCCCGCAAGCAACACCACTAAAAGCAAATCACCTGGTCATTCATTTCAGTGCACATTGGCCTACAAAACAAAAGTGACTGCATTTCAAAAGTATTTCATTGACAGTAAAGCAGTTTGGGACACCTTGAGGGGTGTACTATATAAATACAAGTTGTTCTTCATTACTCTTCAACGAGTGGCTAACCTCCTGATGCCTCAAAGCCTTTCCACGATTTAAAAGGTTCAAAGTCAGGAATGTGATGAAAGCACACCACTCACCTAGATGGGTGCAGTCACAACAACACTCAAGAAGCTCGACACCATCCAGGACACAGCAGTTCATTTGGCTGCCGCTCCTGCCGCTGGACTCAAAATCCACCGCCTCCATCAAAAGCACAAAGTGGCTGCAGTATGCAAGATCTAGAGGATTCACTGTAGCCCAAAGCTCTGGAATTCCCGCCGCTTCTCTACCTCTCTTTCCTCCTTTAAGACGCTACTTAAAACCTACCTCTTTGACCAAGCTTTTGGTCATCTGCCCTAATATCTCCTTATGTGGCTCGGTGTCAACTTTTGTTTGATAAATTCCTATAAAGTGCCTTGGTATGTTTTACTATATTAAAGGAGATATAAAAATACAATTTGTTATTGTAGTAATTCATCAAGGTTAATCTGACAACACCTCTCTCCCCTGCAACCTTTACCACCAAGAAGGATGAGAGCAGCAATGTTGTGGTTACACCATCCCCTCCAAGTACCCTTCAAGTCACACAACATCCTGACTTGGCAGTTCCTTCATGGTTACTGAGTCAATATTCTGCAACTCCCTACTTTGAGAGAGTGCCATCACCACAGAGGTTCAAGAAAGCCCACCACTATCTTCTCAAGGCAACTAGGGATGAGCAGCAAAGTACCTCCCACAATCCAAGCACAATTAAAAAAAACTTTTGTAGTTCTATTCAATTGTTTCTAATTGGTTCTCAAGAGAACTGCTATAAAATGAAACACCACTACAGCAAGAAATTCAGGGAAGAAAGAAAGATGATGTTCTTAGTTTTACAAATAATATGTGATGTATACTTAAGGCTATACATTTTAAACAAATTCTAAACCTATTTATCACATTATTATTTTTCTTATGCTCAAATAGCACGTAGTCCAGAATTATAATTATGGAATCATAAATGTGAGTTACCTGTTGGCCTGTTAATACCCAGGAAGCCAGCTTGTCCAAGAATTTTGAAGACTGTATGGGCTGGGAATAACCCTGCTTCTTCCCATTTATCAACAAAGGGATTGATTTTCTTCTCAATGATCTATTAGAAGTAAAATCAATAATCTTTTATCGGCATCTTTCAACAAGGATGACTCAGTAAGATTTTGTAACAGATAATTATCACTTAATTTTTTCAAAACATTGCCAGGCCTATATTACTTTTCCTATTTGACACATAGTGGCCAATAATGCACTTTTGGCGTGGCATTGCAGGGACCACTGCTCCTCAGGCTCTCCGTGAGCCTGTGCCCCACTGAGCAGACCTCACCCAATAATGAGATCAGTTCATTTAAATATATTTGTGGCTCTCCCAGTGTCTATATAATGTGATGGGAACATCACAGGAATCAGTGTCAGGATGTTGAGCACCAGCAGCTAGTGAAGAGCTGCTGTTGGCCACTCAAGCACTGCCATCTTTATTTTAGTTTCATGGTTTGGAGCACAAAGAGCCTTTAATCCATTGGCCTTTGGAAGCCAAAGAAATGAGGTTTACTAATAAAGGGAAGGAGAGTACCACCCAGGAGAAAAATTCAATTTTTTTTAACCAGCTTCCTGAAATATCTGTTCCAAACAAGCAGGTGTGCTCCAACCTCACAATGGGGCTTTAGCATAATTTAAGTTGAATCGGGGGGGGAGGAAGGAAGGGCTGGGGGCTAATGTGCACAAAGCACTCCCTGCCCATGTTATGAGGACCCAACACTCGATAACATGGAGCTAGGCACCTGAGGCACATTGTGCATCAGCCCCACAGTAAATTACCATACAGTTTTTGTTTCGTAGAACAATTTTTCATGTAGTTTGAAGAATCAGTGCAATCCAGTTATGGAAAGGTGTGTAAATATTTAATTGAGAAACCCTTTTTTAAATTATATACTGTTTGCAAAACCAGGCCACTCAGTAAGTGCAAATCCCATTCATAGTACTTGGGTCATTCTAAGATTCTCTGGCCTTAATCCATTGTGTTACGTATGCTACAATGCTAGTGCTGCAACACTCCTATTGTTAAAGTGATTAGCCTTATGAAAGTGTTTAGTCTGATGCAGTTTTGGGCTATAATAAGATCTGACTTAAGCATCTTAAGTCAGATCAAATTTAAGCAGTTGTGGAGGTCATGGTTTTCACAAAAACCTCAGCTAGTTATAGAAGATGGAATTGCTTCAACAGCCATTAGCAGGCCATCTCTTTACCTGTAGGTATCGGCTGATTGAAAACTCCATGGCGTAAATCTCCCAAAGATTGAGCACCCATATTGGGCTGGTTTGGGGGAAGATGGAAAATGTGGAGGGGAACCTTTCCACGTGCTCCCTCGCTGCCACCGTTACTTCCAGCATTTTCCCTTGGAAGTGATGGTAGACACTGTATGCAAACGATGGGTTAATAACAGAAATACAACATCCGATGTATTTCCATCATTAACACCTTAGCAATGTTGGAGTTCAGGAACATTGCATTCCTGATGTCCAGCATTACTAAGGAGGCTGGTGTGTGTGTGGGAGTGGGGGGAGGGGTTCAAAAATGAAAAGATCACCTTGCATAAGGGAGATCATCGCAGTGTGATTGACCATACCAGGTAACATGAGAGATTTAAAGATATCTAAAAGAAAATACAGAACCAAATTTACTCAAGGGTCCCACCAGACTCCCACTGTAACTCTGCCAGCAAAACCTATCAGAAAAATGCAGAAACCCAGCTATGCCAGGTCCCCGTCAACTTACCAGTCAGCCGTGTAAGAATTGGAGCTGACTGCTTTATAAAGCCAATGCGGCCGAGAGGGCAGAGCCAAGGCAAGAGACTCATTTCAGGTTCTCCCTTATCTGGCTCAGAAGGGGCTTGGTGTATTACTGTAAGCCGGTATGCTGACAAAGATGAAACATACTGGCTTCCAGATGGGTGCAAGTGGGCCCCATTTGGGGAAGGGTCCAGGTAAGAGGAGTGATGGAACCCAAAGAATGGTGGGAGCATTTTATTTAAAATTTTGGATTGGCCACCAAAGGAGCATGGACTGGATAGGGGAACTTGGCACCTCCCATAGAAAACACACGCTAAATTTCTTAGGCCTACAAGGCAGACAGGCACTGGAAATGCGCCTATAATGGAGCCAGTGGCCCCATGCAAATAGAATATCCCCCTGATGACTCCACACCACTGTCCCTCAAACTCCGTCAGGATAAGTCTGGTGTGCACCATCAGGATTGCTGTCTGTGGATTTTCAGGACCACAGATTTTTCTTCTCTCCTTTCTCAACACTTCTATCACTCTGTGAGGGCAAAGAACCCGGCAGCACCAGAAATACTACCACATGCCATTCACAAAGACTCAAATAAGCCGAACCCCAGATCTGCTGGGATCAGAGGGCAGGGATATGATTGGGCACAAAATCTGCACTGGCAACGATTCATTGAATGGAAAATGTAAACCATGTGATTTTGAGCAACCATTCACGACTTGACCAATTACGGGATACTACCCAGGCTAATAAGCCAATGAAGTACTTTTGAAGTGGAGTCACTGTTGTAATGTGGGAAACGCAGCAGCCGATTTGCGCACAGCAAAGTCCCACAAAGGGGAGGACTGGCATATGGGAAATTTCTGAGTGCCCGTGAATGGTTCCACAACTCTGTCTTATCCGCACCCCTCTTTATCCATGAGAATCTCAAAGAAGCTCATGCCCTTTTGGGCAAGCCAGTCCGCCGCTGGACCCACATCTCATTACTCTTGCACGTTGCAGTTTCTCGAGAGTGGTCGTTGAGAAAAACAATGGTTGGAACTGTGAACCTCAATTAAAAGTTAGTGAAACACTGTCCTAGAGAATATGTTATCAGGCAGAAGAGAAGGAAAACTAACCTGACAGGCGTCCCTTTCGCTCCATTAAATTGTGGCTGCTAATAAATTCACTACCAAGCTACACTGTTAGTACTCATGGAGGCATTTGAAGTTAAGTCATCTATTGTCCTTTTTCTCACCTTTTCTCCTCTGTGTATAGCATGAATGTTACTTGGCATATTTACAGACCAAGGGGGAAAAATTCGGTTGATTTGCGCCTCCCGTTAGCGCCCTAAGCAAAGCAACTAGCGCCTGGGCGCGGCGCCACTAACGCCTCCCGCGAAATTCAGCGGGAGGTTAGCGGCGGCAGTAACTGTTAGTGCCCCGTGGCGCTGCACCGCTGGCGATGATTTCATCGCCGTGCGCAGCGCCCCGCTCGCGATCTTCGGTAGCGCCCCCTGACTTACCGCCGGACACTATGTCCGACAGGGTCAGGCGGGCCTACCTGCGGCCGGGGCGGCGCTAATTAAAGGCGAGGTGCCGGGCGGCCATTTTTGTTGCTGGCCACCTGCCGGCACCTGCCCACTTTGCCGTCCCCAGCCTTCTGTGCAGCCTCCACACGCAGTGCCGGCTGCGCTCCGTGAGCCCGGCACTTCTCTTGAGTGCCGGGCTCTTTTGCCGGCACTCCGATCCCTGGTGGCCCAGCTGGGCCCCGGGTCACGCTGCGCTAGGCCCCTCCCCTTTAATAAGGGAAGGAAGGCCTGCAGTATCGCGGCGTGACGTGATGGCGCTGCGGCACGTAGTGCCATGATATTCACTCGCAGCGCCCCAAGAGGGAGGCGAGGCGCCTCCAGTAGCACCTCGCCTCCCTCTTGTGGCGCTACCAGTGAATTTCGGTCGCGGGGGCACTAACTTTTTCAGGGTAGCGCCCCTGCGAAGTTAGCGCCCCCAATCAATTAAAGAGGTACATATTTATGAAAGTCAAAAGGGATAGCCCTGAAGTGATGCAACCATGGCCAATGAGAGTGATTAGCACCAGTATTAAATAAGACAAATGGAGAAGGTTTATGTAAGAGCTAAGAAAGGTAGTATGACTGGAGTACTGGAAGGATTATAGAAAGTACAGAATGTTACCAAGAAAATAATAAGGCAAGCAAAAAGAGAATATGAAAAAAACACTTCAGAAGGTATCAGGGCAATAGCAAGTAGTAAAGAGAGTGGTGGGCCCATTAAAAACATGGCACTCTCTCTCCAATCCTCAGATAATGCTGGCACTCGCTCTCCCCATTTCCCATGATGCCAGCTGCTGTACACTGTTGACAGGAACTTCTGTTCCCGCATGAATTCCCAATGACAATATACAACAGCTGGGATTAATGGTATTGAGAAAAGAGGGGCTTTACCAACTGGAGTCAGGTAAGAGTGGGGAGTAGGGATTCGGGTAGTAGTTGGGGGAGCAGGAACTTGGGTACGAGCAGGGAGGGAGCAGAAAAGAGAGGAGAGGCCTAGTTCACAGTGATTTTTGTCAGCTAACACTGACACTCTGTGCAAACATGAACACGAACCCTCAAAACACTATCAGAGTGAACTGCTTATAGTTGGCATGTATGTCAAAAGCAAACCATTCAGTGGTACAGATATATAATCGAAGAATGCCTTAGGCATGAGTTGTGTTATTTTGGCTCCATCATAAGTGGCTTATGTTTTTAACTCATTACAGCCCTTACGTAATTTGTATCACATCAAACTTTGCTCTTAACGTATGAAAAGTAGAAAAATGCTTCCTTTTCCATTTAAAAAAAAGAGGTTTTCGGCTGACCTTTCATATGAGGAACTGGGTGTTTGGCAGCTAGGGGTTTATTCTATGTTATGAACAGTGGGTAAGTTTAACAAAGAGTTCTACAGGGCTGCAGAGAAGAGGTCAAAACAAAACAAGTGAGAATAAAGGAGGAACAGACTGGTACAAAGACAGAAAAGTCAAACGGGAACAAGCTACAAGATAAGCAGGGTATAAAAACATGCCAAAGGAAAAAAAATCAGAGGCTGTAAAGAGCAGGCTGAGCAAAAATGGTCGGTGAGGTAGGTACAATTTTTCTCAAACAGTTCCAATAGTTGGCATACAAGATCCTCAAATTACAGTTGCAGACCACAGCTGATAAACCCTCATATACAAAATAAGGCACATTCAAATACAAGCATGAATTTGGAATTGGCATAAAAGGACATGCATGTTTACATATTCTTACAATAACTGCACATAGCTAGTTCTAAACCAAAGGGAATAAGCTTTAAATTACTATCATTTGAATTTCTACAGTTCTTTGCTTTAACAAGTAATTTTAGGTGGTCTTACTGCCACACAAATCTATTTTTCGTTTATTTGCGCCATATTGTTATTGTGGAACACCTTATCCACCGACACCTGCTTGTCGAGACTGATCCATTAAGCAGAGCAGTCATCTAAAACCTATAACTATATCCATTTAGTATGACCTAAATAGCTTTCCGAGCTGATTAATTTAACCTTGAGTATTAGCAAAAGTATTCTTTTTAAGACTGAGGCCAGTACATTTTCATTTTTATATAGCAAAGTATTTGTGCAATTACAATGTTACATTGTACTAGCACTGGAGAAAAACTCAAAGAATGTCACAATTCATTAAATGTGAAACAGTTTTCCTGATTACAACTTTAGTGCTCCTCATGTACTGAAGGACACCTCAAAGCCATCTGGGACAGAGGGGAACTGCACACTGAGCTGGAGTAAAACAAGGAACAATTGAAAAGTTGTGGGCCGGGGGGGGGGGGGGCAAAGATATAGTTAAAGAGAAGCATATACGGAGACTTTTGAAAGCAGGGCAGTAAGATATAGGGATTTCCTCAGAAACCATCTTGCAGTTTGTAATAATCATGTTAAAGTCACTTACTGAAAATCATGCCTTCATCTTAGTATTGAAGACATTTGAAATTAACTCATGTCACTGCTATACCCCAAAGCAAGCATAATGTTTAGAAACACCAATAGATATATTGGCCTGGATGTTGCGGTGGTAATGACGACGAAACAGTCAGCATTTACCGCCATTACCCCTCTGAAACTGACCACAACTTCAGGATTTAGCGCATGTGCAGATAACCGCAGTAATCCTGAAGTTGCGGTCAGTCAATCACTGCCCTGCCACAGGTTGAGCTGTGGAACTCCCCAGAGCCGGTAATCAGTTGAAATCACAAATAAGAACGAAAATTTCCCCTTTTATGATGGAATATCGCTGTTAAAAAACCCCTAAAACTTTAATAAAAACAGAAAATGCTGGAAATACTCAGCAGGATAGGCAGTATCTGTGGAGAGAGAAACAGCGTTAACGTTCCAGGTCGATGACCCTTCGTCAGAACTTTAAGCCTTGTTGAAAGAGGCATATCTGGGTTTTTAACAGCGTACTGACAGCTGAACAACTGTTCTGGCCCTGAAAAACTAGTTTTATATTTGTGGAATGCCAAATTTTTCCATTGATATGATTAAGAATTACAAGTTTTTAATAGTTTTTTTTTAAAGTTTGTTTACGATATTTCAACTTCTCCCTTAATTGTATGTGTATGTCCCAATCTTTATTTCGCTCTCTGTAAAATTTATAAAAAGTTAATTAGAATCTGTGCATTTTACTTCCATGGTCTGAGAATTCTTTAATGTGATTGGCTGCTTAGCCAGCTTGATGACATCACTGTTGCTAGACACTTAGGATTCGCGTGATTTGGCGCCAGATTCAAGCAAAGGTCAGGAGAAGTGAAATTCATGCCAGAGATGGCTAGATCTTTGTGGGCAGCTTTCTTCAAGGTCAGCGGCGAGTGCCATCTCTATACCGCTGACCGCTAATTCCAGGCCCTTATGTTTTCAGTTCAAAGCCTTATTATTGGAGTAAGCCTTAACATTAAATGTGAATTGTGCGTTGTATAAAAGTATAACAATGTAGGAGAGAAAAATGTACATATCTGATATAATATATCAAAGGCATATTTTACAGCGCACAAAACTTTGTTGACAGATTGAATCATAGAACCGTACAACTCAGAAGGAGGCCATTCAGCCCATTGAATCTGCACCGGCTCTTGGGAAGAGCAATCCAGTTAGTCCCACTCTCTAGCTTTTTCCCTATATCCCCAGAAATTTTTCTCCTTCAAGTATTTATCCAATGCACTTTTGAAAGTGACTAATGAAACTGTTTCCACCACCCTATCAGGCGGTGTATTCCAAATCCTAAACACTTGTTGCGTAAAAATGTTTTTCCTCATGTTGCCTCTGATTCTTTTCCCAATCACCTTAAATCTGTTGCATCTGGTTATCGACCCTTCAGCTATGAGAAACAGTTTCTCTTTATTTACTCCTTCTAAACTAGTCATGATTTTAAACACCTCTATCAAGTCACCTTTTAGCCTTCTCTGCTCTCAGGAGAACAACCCCAGCTCCTCCAGTCTATCCACGTAACTGTAATTCCTCATCCCTGGAATTATTCTACTAAATCTCTTCTGTACCCTCTACAAAGCCTTAACGTCCTTCCTAAAGTCTGGTGCCCAGAATTGGGCACAATACACCAGCTGGGGCCGAATTAGTGTTTTATATTGGTTTAGCATAACTTCCTGGCTTTTGTACTCCATGCCTCTAATTATAAAGCCCAGGATTCCAGGGGGGAAAAACTGGTGATCGCCAGCAAAGCCGTCGGAGTCACCGCCAACTGCCATTAACGGCCAGAGCGCTAACCAACCTAAATTGGTGTGGGGAGCATGGAGGTAGGTGGTGCAGCGCTAACCTTCGGTGCAACGCCGTCCTGGTGACATTGCACGAGGGATCCGGGACCAATTTGTAGTCCTGGTGCGGTGTTGCTGCTTCCCCGAGCGTCTGTGTGTGAGGCTGTGAAGCTCGGAATGCATTGTGGGCAGTGAGGAGCTCTGAAATTTAAAGGGACCATGCACATTGAAGCAAGACAAAATAAAATGCACTGAATCAATACATTTTTTCAGCCCTTTCTGTCTTTTTACAAATATTCAATATTTAAAAGTTCCAAATGTGATTATTCAGCTCTTAAAGCTGAATTACCTTCCTAAACCGAACAAATGGAAAAACTGACGAAGGGTTTCGACCTGAAACGTCAACTCTGTTTCTCTCTCCACGGATGTTGCCTGGCCTGCTGAGTTTTTCCAGCATTTTCTGTTGTTGTTTCAATTTTCCAGCATCCGCAGTATTTTGCTATCATAAATGGAAAAACTGCCTCAGCAGTAACACAAATGGCTCTGCAACCCAGGGAAGGGGCAGCACCAAAGCTTTGTGCAGGGGGTCAACACTGCAAGACTGGCCTTCTACCCACAGGGGTCAGGAGGCCCTCCAGAAAGAACAATGTGGGAGTACATCACTAAGGCCGTCACTGCCAGCAGTGTCTCCTCCACCACCTGGCTCCAGTGCCCAAAGAAGCTTCATGACCTCAGACCACTGGTCAAGGTCAGTGAATGCATCTTCAAAAGCTGTCTCCTACCAACTGCACCACTAGCCTCACATACTGCTCAATGCAGGACCCCCTATCACTCATCTACCAACAATCTGCATCAATGACGAGGCACATCTACCACTCCTAGCCTCACCTCACCCCTTGGAGGAGACAGTGCAGGCCATTCTTGGCAGGGGCCTGGCTGAGCCCTTGGCCAGCAGCGGGGCTGAAAGGATACAGATGCGGGTATCCTCGTATATTATCCCCCTTCTGGCATGCACCTCTAGGTTCCCGCCCTCCCGTCAGCACAACTCCACCCTTGTGTCTTCCCCAAGAAATGCAGCCTGACTAGCCAGTGGGTCAACAAGAAGAGGTAGCCTGCCCAGCCAGTGGGACCGCAGGCAGATGATTCCATCCCGGATATCCCGGCCACAAAGGGGCTGTCTGGGATGCATCCTTCCGTCTGATTCCTCCTCTTTCCTCTGCAAGCGGATGCTGTAAATGTGAAGTGACAGCATAAGATGCTGCAAATACTCAGTTGGTCAGGCAGCATGTCGACCTGAGACATGAACTCCACAGATGTAGCATGACCTGCTGAGTATTTGCAGCATGTTCTGTCTTCTCAAAGGCGTTCACTTACCATCCGAGCCCTTGCAAGCATCCAGCAACACTCCCAAAACACTTAAAAAAAAACTTTACACATATATTGCAGAAGCCACCACTTCAATAAAATCCAAAAAACCAAGGACAAACTCTTCCTATCAAACTTACCTGATTGATGTGTGTATCCCTTTAAAAGCTGCAGATATCGCCCGTCAGCCTGCTTGCACACCAGGTTAACCTGAGTGCTAGGGTCGAAGTTCGCGTAGGTGACGTTAAGTCGGCGTGACGTCACCACACCGCCATTTTTATTTTTACAGGGCGCTGCCGCAAAGGGGCCCACGAATATGGCGGCCGCTGCGGGAATCGCCTCCAGCTGGCGCAAGAGCGGCGGCCGCCATTTTTCGAGAATCGCTGGTGCTAACAGGTGCCGGTAAGTATATGAATTTCTCACCCAAGATGTTTTACTAACTGCATTGTTAACCTGCCCTGCCACCTTCAAAGATTTGTGAATGAACACCTCCAGGTCTCTCTGTTCTTACATCCCCTTTAAAATTGTACCATTTAGCTTGTATTGTTTTTCCTCATTCTTCCTACAAAATGTATCACCTCACATTTTTCTGCTTTGAATTTCATCTGACATGTGTCCGCCCATTCCACCAGCCTGTCTATGTCCTCTTGAAGTCTATTACGATCTTCCTCACTGTTTTCTACACTTCCACGTTTCGTGTCATCTTAAAATTTCGAAAATGTGCCCTGCACCTCCAAGTCCAAGTCATTGATGTATATCAAAAACACTTTTAAAACTATATGAAGCATTTTGTGGGGCACTATAGATTTACAAGGGATAATGCAATGAAGAAATACTGCAGGTGCTTCCATCAAAATGGTAGGACATGCATTCATGACTATATCCCTGCATGAAGAATTCCTGAGCTCATTATTAAGCACAGGCACCGAGCAAAGGCCACCCACTTTAACCACTGAGAGAGAGGTGAAAAAATAGAGGGTAAATTATTCCAAACTACTTCTGTGCACCTTCTCGCAAGTGACTTAGAGGTGGCAGAAGAAACCTGGCCAAAGGCTCCTTCACAAAACTGGGGAGCACTGCTTAATGAAAAACAAATACTTAGGGCTGGATTTTCCCGGGTCCCACCCGCACGGTGTGGGGGACCCGGGAGACAGCGGGAAACACGGAAGTTTGGGTTTCCCGGCACACTGTGGAGTTTTAACTCCACAGCACGCGTGCAACGTAAAGGGCGGGTTCCCCGTCCGGAAGTCAGCCTGATTGACAGGCTAGCTTCCAGTCGGGCAGGGAACACTGACCAGGACACCGCAGGACCAGGTAGGTGTTGGGCCCAGGATGGTGGGGGAGGGTCGAAGCCTGGGAGCGGGGCGTCCGATCCCAGGGCTGAGTCGCGATCCAAGGGGGGTGGGGGGGAGGATGTTCCAAGCCCAGGGTGGTGGGGGGTGTCTGAACCCTGACCCCGGGGGGTGCAGGCTGCTGGTAGGGGAGTTTGGAAGGCTGGGAGGAAGCAATCCTGCTCCTCCTGGCCCCCAAGGATTGCTCCCTGAGGCTGTGGCCGCCTCGTTGCAGCTACCGGGAATCCAATGGCCCGGGATGCCCAGCCGCCTGCAGTAAAACCTGCAAAGCAGGTTAAAGTAGAGGCTTCAGGTCTCGTTATCACATTTAAATTGCCAACTCGCCTCCTGCATGTTGGCTGCCTGCTCCCCCCCCCCCCACCCCCCACCCCTACCTACCCCCGAGTGAAAGGTGAAAGTGTACGGGCTGGAGGTAGGTTGGGGTCGGGTTTTAGATTTATACAACTTTCCCCGCGCCCCCCACCTCTAACCCACCCGTTCTTTCATGTGAAAATTCCGGCCTAAGTGGGGCTGGGAAATAGGCATCTGCATGAGCTCAGTGGGTAACAAAATGACATGTTTACCTGTAATCATCATATACATCAATGACTTGGATAAAGGAATAGAGTTGTATGTTCAAGTTTGCAGATGACACTCAGTTCAGAGTAAGTTGTGTAGAGGAGAGCAGGAAGTTATAAAGGGACATAGACAGATTAGGTTAGTGGGCATAACTGTGGCAGATGAGAGTTCAATGTGGGGCAGTGTGAGGTCATCCACTATGGATCCAAGAAAGACAAATCAGAATATTTTCCTAATGGCGAAAGACTAAGAACTGCGGAAGAGCAGAGATTTAGGTGTCCGTATATGCACAGGTACAAAAAGTAATCAAAAAGGCTGATGGAATGTTTATTTCAAGAGGGCTGGAATACAAAGGGGAGAAGTGATGCTTCAGTTGTAGAGTCTTGGTCAGACCCTATCTGGAGTAGTGCGTTCAGTTATGGGCATCTCACCTCAGGAAAGAAGTATTGGCCGGAATTTTCCCCTAAAAAACAGGGGGACTTGAAGCGTGGGGGCAGTTAAATTGTTAAAAATGGGAATCCCGACCTGATCCCACCTCCAACCCCGCCCCAGGGGGCATTAACTCAATTTAAATATTGTAATGAGGCTGGCAGCCTCTTTTTTAATGGCCATTTTGTGTTTGACTACCTGTGGACAGGTTTCATACAACACGTTTCCCGCCCGCCTCGGAGGACCCCCGACCCCAGCCAGCCTCCCTTGAGAAAATTCCAGTCCTTGGCTTTGGAGGGGGTATAGTGTAGATCCACTAGAATGATACTAGGGCTTAAATGATTAAATTAAGAGGACAGGTTGCATAAACTTGGCTTGTATTCCCTTGAGTTTAGAAGGTTGAGGGGCGATCTAATAGAGGTGTTTATCCTTGTTTATTTTTTGATTACTTCTTGTAGTTGTGCATGAGGTTTTAGTGATTTATATATACGGACACCTAAATCTCTGCTCTTCCACAGTTCTTTGTCTTTCGCCATTAGGAAAATATTCTGATTTGTCTTTCTTGGATCCAAAGTGGACGATCTCACACTTCCCAACATTGAACATCTGCCACAGTTTATCCTCGTTTTCGAATCCCTCCATGGCCTCGTCCCTCTCTATCTCTGTAATCTCCTCCAGCCCCACAACCCTCCGAGATACCTGCGTTCCTTTAATTCTGGCCTCTTGAACGTCCCCAATTTTAATCGCTCCAACCTTGGTGGCCGTGCCTTCAGCTACCAAGGCCCTAATCTCTGGAATTCCCTCCCTACCTCTCTTTCCTCCTTTAAGACGCTCCTCAAAACCTGGCTCTTCTGCCCTAATATCTCACGTGGCTCGGTGTCAAATTTTGTTTTAGAACGCTCCTGTGAAGCGCATTGGGATATTTTACTAGGTTAAAGGCGCTATATAAATACAACTTGTTGTTGTTGCTTAAAATGATTAAGAGATTCGGTAGGGTAGATACAGAGAAGATATTTCCCCAGGTGGGGTAATCCAGAACAAGGGGGCACAATCTTAAAATTAGAGCTACCTATTTTGGAATGAAATCAAGAAGCACTTTTTCCACACATAGTGGCTATCTGGACTCATTCCCACAAAAAGCGGTGGATGGTTTTGGGTCAATTGAAATTTTCAAAACTGAGATTGACAGATTTTTTATTCGGTAAGGGTATGGATTAAAGGCGGGTAAATGAAGTTGAGGTACAGATCAGCCATGATCTAATTGAATGGTGGAACAGGCTCAAGGGGATGAATGGCCTACTCCTGTTTTTATGTAAATCATAAAGTAAGGTGTGTGCATATTAAAAAATATATATAACATTTATAAACATTTGTAGTGCAAAAGTATAACAAAACATATCTTTTGGTATGGTAACTCAGAATACTGGTGAGAGTAAAATCTTTCAGATAAATGAGAAACCACAGCAGCTGAACTGCTGGAAATAAGTGGCAGAGGAGTTAAAATTTGGGATAGAACTTCTGTTTATAAAAAGGTGATTAGTGAATAATGGTAGTATTCAACACCTCTTCATTAATGCTACCCACTTCCAAAAGTGCAGCATTTGGAAAATTAATTTAGTGTTTATCATAAGCAGTCATAAAGATGACAAAATTCAAGCAGATACTTTTATGTGAAAAGGAACATCTTTGAAAAGTGCAGTAGCATTGTTCAACAAAAGTAATAGATGATTAAATATCCATTTTGTTCAAAGTGTATGAAGAAAAAGAGATGTGATATAAATTACAAGCAGCTCTTTGCTCTAGTGTTCTGCAATATTAAGCATTATTTTGTGTATGTGTTTGCATGGGGAAGAATATGTAAAAACAAATTATACTGTGTAAATGTGTCTCAAAAAATAAGATAGAATGTCACATAATTACATTGAGATTGTCTAGATTTTCAGCATTGTGTCTTTACGATCCAATTTATAAATATGAGCCCAATAACAATTAATTTGAAATTATACTTAAGTACTTGGAGGAGTTCCATGATCCTGCTCTTTTAAAAAGTTATATTTAAATATCTACTCCTTTGACTTGAGTTTGATGTTTTCTGGCACTTTACAGAGAATTCATCTGTTTTTGACAAACACATAGAAGAGTAATATTTATTAAAATAACCATGAGTTATTGTAACAGTGGATGGGCCTAAAAGGAAACACAACATTTTCTATTATCTTGACTTCAAGAGTTTGATATGAGTGTCCCGATATTTACAGGGAGGGAGCGGGGGAGCAACCCAAAAATCCCAGGGATACGGAGGTCCTGCCAAATTTAACGGTAGGACCTCTATCATTTTCTTCTTCCATTTCCCGTCCAGCAGTCGGCCAGATTGACAGCCTGGCCGCCTGCTAGGCATGAAAGTCAGCGGCAGGAGGCTGCAACCAGGGACAGTTGTGGAGAGGCCGCCATCAGGGAGTCCGAAGGTTTGCTTGAGGGGTCGGAGGGAGCACTCCTGCTCCTCCTGGACCACAAGGAGTGCACTAAAAAGCAGTTAGCTGCTGCAGCCAGCTGCTCCCGCCTTCCTTTAGCTGCCTGGTTTCCCAAGCCAAGGGAAACCCAACCGGCAACTGTTAAGTTTAAATCAGGCTCTCAACTGCACTGTTGGAGCTTGAGTTAAATATTATAATGAAGAGTGCTACCTTCCAATACGGGACACACGCACACCTTGCCACCCACATCCGTTAAAAAGGCGCCAGGTGCATATGCGCTGGGTGGGGATAAGTTCCCCGATTTTTAATTTTTACACATCCCTCCCCCCACGACCTTCTCGCCTGCCATGGTGGGGGGGTTAATATTGACCCCGTGCTGTCAACCATACAGGTAGAAGGAGCCAGGGACTGGGAACCAATGACTAGGCATACAATGATTTACATAGACTTACATAGAATATACAGCACAGAAACAGGCCATTCGGCCCAACCAGTTCATGCCGGCGTTTATGCTCCACTTGAGCCTCCTCCCGTCTTTCCTCATCTAACTCCATCAGCATAACCCTCTATTCCCTTCTCCCTCGTATGCTTATCTAGCTTCCCCTTAAATGTATCTGTACTATTCGCCTCAACTACACCCTGTGGTAGCGAGTTCCACATTCTCACCACTCTCTGGATAAAGTTCTCTCTTCTGAATTCCCTATTTGATTTCTTGGTGACTATTTTATATTGATGGCCTCTAGTTTTACTCTTCCCCACAAGTGGAAACACTCTCTGTCTACTCTATCAAAACCTTTCATAATTTTAAAGACCTCTATTAAGCCACCCCTCAGCATTCTCTTTTCAAGAGAAAAGAGAGCCAGCCTGTTCATCCTTTCCTGATAGGTATAATCTCACAGTTCTGGTATCATCCTAGTAAATCTTTTTTGTACCCTCTATATCCTTTTTATAATATGGCGACCAGAACTGCACACAGTTCCCCAAGTGTGATCTAACCAAGGTTCGATACAAGTTTAGCATAACTTCTCTACTTTTCAATTCTATCCCTCCAGAAATAAACCCGTGTGTTTGGTTTGCTTTTGTTATGGCCTTACCTACCTGCGTCACAACTTTTAGTGATTTGTGTATTTATACTCCCAGATCCCTTTGCTCCTCTACCCCATTTAGATTCTTATTTTCCAAGTAATATGTGACCTCCTTATTTTTCTTTCCAAAATGTAATACCTCACATTTATCTATGTTGAAATTCATTTGCCAATTATATGCCCATTCTTCAAGTTTATTCATATCTTCTTGTAATTTGTTGCAGTCTTCTTCAGTGTTGACTATCCCTCCCAATTTGGTGTCGTCAGCAAATTTAGAAATTGTGGGCCTGAATTTGCGGTCGGAGGCTTTCCGCAGGCGGATGCCTCTGAACCGCAATAAATCTATGCACCTACCTGATGGTCCTGGATCCACGGAGACTCACACTCCTGGGCCTCTACGTGTCGGCCTGAGTAGAGGCCCACGTATCCCGGGGCGCATACGGTTCGCAAGCGACCCTGGGATCATGTGGGTCGGCCCAACCAATCAGAAAGGGGATTCCCATTATGCTTATGATGATTCCATTTACGTACGGAATCCCCATAAGCTTAGTAGGAATCACCCAAAAAACACATGTACACAACCTTGAAATTAAAAAAAATTACATGCTTAAAATTAATTAAAATACAATTTCATTAAACATTTAAAACAAAAATTTAGTATTTTGAAAAATTAAAAATAACACCAACTTATTTTACAGGTTTCTGAATGTTAAAATTATTTAAAACATATTATAATATTTATTTTCACCCTTACGCTGGTAAAAGAAGGCCGTACGCCTGTTTTTACCAGGCCTAAAAGTTTCATGGACATTCGCTGGGCAAGAGTTGGACAAATAGCCCAACTCTCCACCAGCGAATGTCCATTTCCTGCGCATGCGGAGGATCTGTCAAGAAAATTCTTGACAGATCACAAGTTCCGGGTTTTTGCGCATGCGCAGCCCATGCGTAAACCCGGAACTTGCGAGGCACGTACGCGGTCATAGGCCACGGAAAATCTGGGCCAGTGTTTTTGATTCCAAAGTCTAAATCGTTAATATAAATTGTGAACAACAGTGGTCCCAGCACTGATCCTTGTGGGACCCTACTTTCCACCTTCTGCCACTCTGAATAGCTACCCTTACCCCTACTTTCTGTCTTTCAGCCAGCTATCCATTCTGCTTACTGTTCTCCTGAATCCACATGCTCTGACCTTATTCATTAGGGTATTATGTGGTACCTTATCAAAGGCCTTTTGGAAATCTAGATAGATTACATCCACTACACTACCCTTCTCTACTCTCTCTGTTCCCTCTTCAAAGAATTCAATGAGGTTGGTCAATCAAGACTTTCCCTTTTGAAATCCATGTTGACTATTCATAATTATATTTTTGGTTTCTAGATGTTCTTCTATTCCCTCCTTTAGTAGGGATTTCATTTTTCCTTTTACCGATGTTAAGCAGAATGGTCTATAGTTCCATAGACATGTTCTACTCCCGTCTTAAATATAGCTATAACATTAGCTATGTGCCAGTCCTCTGGCACTACATCTTGTTCTAACGAATTATTAAATATGTGTAATAGTGACCCTGCTATCTCTTCCCTAGGTTCTTTTAAAATGAGTGGATGCAATCTGACTGGACCAGGGGTTTTATCCTCTTTGAGTTTGATTAGTTTATTTAATTTTTCTCCTCTTTTTATTTTAAAGACGGTTATATCATTTCTAATCTCATCTGCCGGTGACATGTCCAGCTGATTTGCTGAATGGATTACTATTAGGTTATGTTGATTTTATTATGTTAACGTTTTATTACCTCTGTGTTGCAAATAAGTCCCAATTTGTTGATTTCTCCCAGTTATTTTATTGTGGTATTTAAGTAATAATGTAGTTCTATTCTTCAGATTGATTTATCCATGCTCTATTCCCAGTACACTCCAGGCTCAGTCCATATTACTACTTGATGAGTTCCTACTTAGTGTATTACAGTGACTTTCTTGGTTGCAGATTTCAAAAATCATTGCCTTATTCAAGCAGTAATGAACTTTCCATTGCTGCTATCAGGCGTAGAGGAACAGTTATGCCTGGTCAACACGTGTACAATGTCTTATGAGAGTACCTTACTTCACCCAATTCTACTCAATCACTTTTGACTAGATAGCATTTGGTATTTTCAAACAGTGAGATTAGATTTCCTTGCAATGTATTATGCTATGAAATAGTGAAATTCCATGTTTATTAATCTTATTCTCTTTGGGGGCAAAATTGGCCCCTTTGGGGCGCTAACTTCGCCGGGGTGCTGCGCCCAAAATTCACTGGTAGCGCCCCAAGAGGGAGGCGGGGCACTACTGGAAGCGCCCCGCCTCCCTCTTGGTGCACTGCGAGTGAATCTCGCAGCGCTACGGCGCTGCGGCATGTTGCGCCGCGGTACTGCAGGCCTTCCTCCTTTATTAAAGGGGAGGGGTCCAGTGCAGCACGACCCGGGGCCCAGCTGGCCACCAGGGATCGGAGTGCCAGTAAAAGAGCCCAGCACTCAAGAGAAGTGCCGGACTCACAGAGCGCAGCCAGCAGCCAGCACCCCGCGAGGGGACTTCACAGGAGGCTGGGGACAGCAACGGGGGCAGGTGCTGGCAGGCGGCCAGCAACAAAAATGACCGCCCGGCACCTCCCCTTTAATTTGCACCACCCGGCCGCAGGTAGGCCCCCTTGACCCTGTCGGACATAGCATCCAGCGGTAAGTCAGGGGTCCTACCGAAGATCGTGGTCAGACCGCGAGCGGGGAGCTGCGCACAGCGATGACGTCATCACCGGAGGCGCAGGGCGGTAACAGTTATCGCCACCGCTAATCTCCACTAAATTTCACGGGAGGTGTTAGCAGCGCCGCGCCCGGGCGCTAGTTACTTTGCGCCCCGTTAGCTTAGGGCGCTAATGGGAAGCGCAAATCAACCGAATTTTTTCCCCTTTATATATATGGACATTTGTGCAAAAACAGAAAGATAGCATAAAAAATAGATTTCATAAAACAGTATTGTTGGAGTAAGGTTTCTTTTTAACTGTTGTGGACACTACGCTATGCTACCATGTTTAATTGCAGTAACTCCACCAATTACACTGTGTTAATTATTTTCCATGTACACATTAAAAAAAAATTATAGATGGTTTTCTTTTAATGTAATTGTCACTAATAGCAGGTAATTATAAACTACTTAGCCTCACATCATTAGAAAACGGTTAATTACCATAACAATGGATAATAAACACATAAAAGCTAATCATGGACATTCAACACAGACGGCAACACGGTGGCATATTGGTTAGCACTGTTGCCTCACAGCGCCAGGGATCCGTGTTCAAATCCGGCAACGGGTGACTGTCTGTGTGGAGTTTGCACATTCTCCCCGTGTCTGCGTGGGTTTCCTCCGGGTGCTCCGGTTTCCTCCCACAGTCCAAAGATGTGCGGGTTAGGTTGATTTGGCTATGATAAATTGACCCTTAGTGTTAGGGGGTATTAAATACGTGGGGTTACGGGGATAGGGTGGGATATGTGTCGGTGCAGGCTCGATGGGCCGAAATGGCCTCTATCTGTACTGTGGGGATTCTGTGATTTGTAAAGGGCAGGTCATGCATGACTAATTTATTTAAATTGTTTGAGATCATAACCAAACATATGGACAACATAAATGCAGTGGATATGATATACAGGAAACTCTCTTTTAACCGACACCTAAATATCCGGAAATCTCTCTTAACCGGCAAAATTCAGGAGTAGGTTCAGGTAAGTTTTACAATGGGCCGAAAATTGATCCCGGGACGCGAGAGTACGCACTGCGTACTCTCGCGTATTCCCACTCCAATTGCCGGTTTTCTGCATGCCCTGCGCATGCGCTGAAAACCGGCAATTGCTCTTCCGAAAAGGGGGCGGGGCCGGAGTGCATCGCGTGCGCACTACAGGCTGCGCGCACGCTGTGCACTTCATGCTTTGGACGCGCAGGTAAGTACTGAAGATTTTGGAAATGTAAAAAGGAGGAGTAAGACCCGCTTTTAAGAAGGTAAGTAGTGAATTAAGTATTTTTTTGAATTTTTTTTTACAGGTATATCTTTTTTATAGACTTTAAAGACAGGTAAGTTTATTTTTATAACTTTTTAAAAGATTTTAAATTTTTTCAAAAATTTAATTTTTTATTTAAAATGGTTAATTTAATTAACTATACTTATTTTATTAATGTGATGGGTTTTTTTTTTAATTTAATTGAGGTTTAGCTGTTATTTTGGGGGGGTGTAAGATTCATAAGTCTCTCAGCCATGCTGTGAGACTTATGAATGGAAGATGGTGTGCTGCCATTGGCTCTAACTGAGTCACGTGATCCCACAGCTCGCACGAATTAACTACGCCGCTGGGATACGCAAGCCCAGCACAGCTGATGTCTGGAACATCAATTTCGTGCGAGCTGGATCAGAAAAAGCATAAGCGAGGTGAGACATCGCGGGAAAGGCTTACCCCCGCGGGAACAGAGCGAGATCAATTTCTGGGCCTATATATTAGTGGCCGTGTAACTGTTTGAGACCAAAGGTTAAGGTTTGTACATAGTACTTTTTAAATCAAAAAACGTGTAGTTTAAAATTTTTATTCTGGCTACTCAAAAGAAAATTCTTTAATGTGACCGGGGCTCCTGCACCTGTGGCCGTGTACGGGGCTCTCGTACCTTGGTAAGTATACCTCTCTGTAATCCGGACTTTTTGATCAACCGGCACCACGCCGGTCCCGTCGGTGCCGGTTAATAAAGAGTTTCCTGTATTTGGACTTTTAAAAAGTGATTCATAAAGTGCCACATAAGAGGCTTATTGCAAAGATTAAGGCCTGTGGTATAAAGGTAAAGTGACAGCAATGATGGAGCGTAAACTGAAGGATACAAAACAGAGTAAGAGTAAAGGGATGCTCTCAGTGTGGTAAGATGTAGCTGGTGGTGTGCTGAAGAACTGTGCTTGGATCACTCGTTCTCTGTATACACGTGTTCTTCACCATGTAGAGAATAATATTGAAAATTACTGGCAATAACAAGCTTAGGGCATGGCAAATGATGAGGGAAAATGCAAGAGACTGGAGGAGAACACATTCAGGTTAGGGGTAGAGTGGGTATGTTGCAAATATAGGTCAATGTAGATAAATGTAAAGTGATACATTCAGGGAAAAAGAAACAGAATGGAAATATATCCTAAAGTATAAAATTCTCAATGAAGTAGATGTGCAGAGTTATCTAGGAGGGCTGGAATCTTTACAAGTGGGATTGCAGGTGGAAAAAGTTATAAAACAGGTGAATGGGGTTCTCGGATTTATATAGAGGCACAGGCTAAGAAAGAAAAGAAAGACATGTATTTAAATAGCGCCGTTCACCGTATCAGGTCATCCCAAAGCACTTTACAGCCAATTAAGTACTTCTGAGGTGCAGGAAATGCAGCAGCCAAATTGTGCACAGCAAGGTCCCATAACAGCAATGAAATAAATGACCAAATAATCTGTTTTGTTTTGAGGGATAAATATTAGCCAAGACACCGGGGAACTCCCCTGCTCTTCCTTGAATACAAGGGAACGGTAGCATAGTGGTAATGTCACTGGGCTAGTAATTCAGAGGCCTGGACTAATGATCCAGAGACGTGAGTTCAAATCCCACCACGACAGCTGGGGAATTTAAATTCGGTTAATTAAATAAATCTGGAATAAAAAAAGCTAGCATCAATAATGGTAACCATGGAACTATCTGATTGTCGTAAAAACCCATCTGGTTCACTAATGTCCTTTAGGGCAGGAAATCTGCCGTCCTTACCTGGTCTGGCCTATATTGAATCCAGACCCACAGCAATGTGATTGACTCTTAACTGCCTTCTGAAATGGCCTAGCAAGCCACTCAGTTGTAACTAACCACCACGAAACACAATAATAAGAATGAAACTGTACGGACCACCCGGCATCGGCACCGGCTACGGACACGGCAACAGCACATCCAGCCCAGTCGACCCTGCAAAGTCCTCCTCACCAACATCTGGGGACTTGTGCCAAAATTGGTAGAGCTGTCCTACAGACTAGTCAAGCAACAGCCTGACATAGTCATACTCACAGAATCATACCTTTCAGCCAATGTCCCAAACTCCTCCATCACCATACAGTCGGGAAGGAGTGGCCCTGGGAGTCCTCAACATTGACTCCGGACCCCATGAAGTCTCATGGCTTCAGGTCAAACATGGGCAAGGAAACCTGCTGCTGATTACCACCTACCGCCCTCAGCTGATGAATCAGTACTCCTCCATGTTGAACACCACTTGGAAGAAGCACTGAGAGTAGCAAGGGCACAGAATGTACTCTGGGTGGGGGACTTCAATGTCCATCACCAAGAGTGGCTCAGTAGCACCAGTACTGACCGAGGTGGCCGAGTCCTGAAGGACATAACTGCCAGTCTGGGCCTGTGACAGGTGGTGAGAGAACCAACACGAGGGAAAAACCTACTTGACCTCGTCCTCACCAATCTACCTGTCGCAGAGGAATGACAGCATTGGTAGCAGTGACCACCGCACAGTCCTTGTTGGGACGAAGTCCCGTCTTCACACTGAGGACACCCTCAATCGTGTTCTGTGGCACTACCACCGTGCTAAATGGGATAGATTCAGAACAGATCTAGCAGCTCAAAACTGGGCATGAGGTGCTGTGGGTCATCAGCAGCAGCAGAATTGTATTCCACCACAATCTGTAACCTCATGGCGCGGCATATCCCTCACTCTACCATGACCATCAAGCCAGGGGACCAACCCTGGTTCAATAAGGAGTGTAGAAGAGCATGCCAGGAGCAGCACCAGGCGTACCTAAAAATGAGGTGCCAACCTGGGAAAGCTGCAGCACAGGACTACATGCATGCTAAAAAGCGGAAGCAGCATGCTATAGACAGGGCTAAGCGATCTCACAACCAACGGATCAGATCAAAGCTCTGCAGTCCTGCCACATCCAGTCGCGAATGGTGGTGGACCATTAAATAACTAATGGAAGGAGGAGGCTCCATGAATATCCCCATCATCAATGATGGTGGAGCCTAGCGCAAAAGACAAGGCTGAAGCGTTTGCAACCATCTTCAGCGAGAAGTGCCGAGTGGATGATCCATATCGGCCTACTCCTGAGGTCCCCACCATCACAGCAGCCAGTCTTCAGCCAATTCGATTCACTCCATGGGATATCAAGAAATAGCTGAGCGCACTGGATCCTGGCTGTCGTGCTGAAGACTTGTGCTCCAGAACTAGCTGCACCTCTAGCCAAGCTGTTCCAGTACAGCTACAACACTGGCATCTATCTGACATTTCGGAAAATTGCCCAAGTATGTCCTGCCCACAAAAAACAGGATAAATCCAACCAGCCTGTCTTCAGCCAATTCGATTCACTCCACATGATATCAAGAAACAGCTAAGCGCACTGATACAGCAAAGGCTGTAGGCCCCGACAACATCCCAGCTATCGTGCTGAAGACTTGCGCTCCAGAACTAACTGCGCCTCTAGCCAAGCTGTTCCAGTACAGCTACAATGCCATCTATCCGACAATGTGGAAAACTGCCCAGGGAATCGGGGGGAAAAACGCTCCACCAGCTGGACTCATACCTAGCACAAAGGAAGATGCTTGTGGTGGTTGAAGGTCAATCATCACAGCCCCAGGACATCGCTACAGGAATTACTCAGGGCAGTGTCCTAGGCCCAACCATCTTCAATTGCTTCATCAATGACCTTCCCTCCAACATAAGGTCAGAAATGGGGATGTTCGCTGATGACTGCACAGTGCTCAGCGCCATCCCCAACTCCTCAGATAATGAAGCAGTCCATGCCCGCATGCAACAAGACCTGGATGACATTCAGGCTTGGGCTGATAAGTGGCAGGTAACATTCGCACCACAGAAGTGCCAGGCAATGACTATCTCCAATAAGCGAGAGTCTAACCACCTCCCCTTGACATTCAACAGCATTACCATTGCCGAATCCCCAACCATCAACATCCTGGGGGTCACCACTGGCCAGAAACATAACTGGACCAGCCACATAAATACTGCAGGTCAGAGGCTAAGTATTCTGCGGCAAACGTCTCACCTCCTGACTTCCCAAAGCCTTTCCACCATCTACAAGGCACAAGTAAGGAGTGTGATGGAATACTCTCCACTTGCCTGGATGAGTGCAGCTCCAACAACACTCAAGAAGCTCGACACCATCCAGGACAAAGCAGCCCGCTTGATTGGCACCCCATCCACCACCTTAAACATTCACTCCCTCCACCACCAGCGTACCGTGGCTGCAGTGTGTACCATCTTCAAGATGCACTGCAGCAACTCGCCAAAGCTTCTTCGGCAGCACCTCCCAAATCCGTGACCTCTACCACCTAGAAGGACAAGGGCAGCAGGCGCATGGAAACACCACCACCTCAAAGTTCCCCTCCAAGTCACACACCTTCCTGACTTAGAAGTATATCGCCGATCCTTAATCGTCGCTGGGTTAAAATCCTGGAACTCCCTACCTAACAGCACTGTGGGAGTACCATCACCACACGCACTGCAGCTGTTCAAGAAGGCGGCTCACCACCACCTTCTCAAGGGCAACTAGGGATGGGCAATAAATGCTGGCATTGCCAGTGACGCCCTGATCCCATAAACGAATACAGGAGGTGAGACACTCGCTGCAGCATACCTATCCTTTGACCTGCTGTTGTTGCCACAGTATTTATGTGGCTGGTCCAGTTAAGTTTCTGGTTAATGGTGACCCCCAGGATGTTGATAGTGGGGGATTCGGCGATGGTAATGTCATTGAAAGTCAAGGGGAGGTGGTTAGACTCTCGCTTGTTGGAGATAGTCATTGCCTGGCACTTCTGTGGTGCGAATGTTACCTGCCACTTATCAGCCCAAGCCTGAACGTCGTCCAGGTCTTGTTGCATGCGGGCATGGACTGCTTCATTATCTGTGGAGTTGCGAATGGCGCTGAACACTGTGCAGTCATCAGCGAACATCCCCATTTCTGACCTTATGTTAGAGGGAAGGTCATTGATGAAGCAGCTGAAGATGGTTGGGCCTAGGACACTGCCCTGAGGAACTCCTGCAGCAATGTCCTGGGGCTGTGATGATTGACCTTCAACCACCACAACCATCTTCCTTTGTGCTAGGTATGACTCCAGCCAGTGGAGAGTTTTCCCCCTGATTCCCATTGACTTCAGTTTTACTAGGGCTCCTTGATGCCAGACTCGGTCAAATGCTGCCTTGATGTCAAGAGCAGTCACTCTCACCTCACCTCTGGAATTCAGCTCCTTTGTCCATGTTTGGACCAAGGCTGTAATGAGGTCGGGAGCCGAGTGGTCTTGGCGGAATCCAAACTACCCAAACTGGGCATCAGTGAGCAGGTTATTGGTGAGTAAGTGCCGCTTGATAGCACTGTCGATGACACCTTCCATCACTTTGCTGATGATTGAGAGTAGACTGATGGGGCGATAATTGGCCGGGTTGGATTTGTCCTGCTTTTTGTGGACAGGACATACCTGGGCAGTTTTCCACATTGTCGGATAGATGACAGAGCAAATAGTGAAAAATTATTTCTGTTGGTCAGAGAATTGGTAACAAGAAGCATGGTAGCATGAATTTAAAATTGGCAGTTAAAGTATTAATTGGGAAGTTAGAAGAATATTTTTTTACACAGGGTAATAGAAAATGAAATGTATTACTACAAGTCGCTACTGAAGCCCGATCAATCACAACATTTAAGAGCTTATTTTGAAATTAAATCCACTTAGTTTTTTTTCTCCAATTTTTGCTTTCAATTTTCTCACCTTACTCCTAACTCTTCTTAAAGCAGTGACTCATGCTGGAGTACTATTCCAGTGATAGCACCGCTCTCATTGTTCACCCACGAGATGTATAAATATTGATGGTAAGTATTGGTGGGTTATTTGACTATGGAGCCCATCAGAACTGAGTTTGACCCTGTCACCATCTGGCATTCACGTAACCTTACTTCTAACAGCTGTTGCATGAAAGCCTTCAGGAGTGGGATTGATTTCCCTTCTCCATAGCACTGGATCACGGGGGTGAATTACATCTCAACTGACTCAGCACAGGGCAGAAAGAAACTTCTCTCCCTTTATGTACACTTTCACCATTCCATCCAAAAATAAATAAGAAAGTTAAAATTAATTGTGTACTTCATACACTATATTTTTAGTTTCATGTATTACCTAGTAAAGGAATACAAAATATCAATTAATACATCTTTTGGAATTTCTCCCTCCAATATAATAGCGGAATGATAACATATTAACAGTTTCAGGCAGGAGAAGACCTCCGGTCCATCTAGCCCATCTATAAAGAAGCTGTGCTGATATTAGTCGATCTCCCATAGCTTTGCATGTGGGATGTCAAGACTAAGCATAACCTTCGGGTGAAAGAGATTGAGAAGGCAGGGGGATAATTAGACCAGGTGCACAGATATAATTCAGTCCCATGTTAAAGGCATACATTCGGTTCTTATTTTCATATATATTACAGGAAACTCTTTATTAACCAGCACCGACGGGACCGGCGTGGTGCCGGTTGATCAAAAAGTCCGGATTACAGAGAGGTATACTTACCAAGGTACGAGCGCCCCGTACACGGCCACAGGTGCAGGAGCCCCGGTCACATTAAAGAATTTTCTTTTGAGTAGCCAGAATAAAATTTTAAACTACACGTTTTTTGATTTAAAAAGTACTATGTACAAACCTTAACCTTTGGTCTCAAACAGTTACACGGCCACTAATATATAGTAAAACTTACCTGAACCTACTCCTGAATTTTGCCGGTTAAGAGAGATTTCCGGATATTTAGGTGTCGGTTAAAAGAGAGTTTCCTGTATTATAAATTCTTATGTCCACATTTATAATGTAAACTATGTAGACTGGTCATTCAGCAATTATACCATTCCACTGGTAGTCACGCTGCAGTGCCACTATATAGGGGGAGGGATGTAATTACAGCATGACAAAGTTTACATAGGCATGTCCCATCATAAATGTGGACACAGGAAATTATAGGAAAAAATGACAGGAAATGTGCGCAGATTTGCATAGCTTTCAAGTGGATACTGCATCTCCATTAAACAAAGTTTCTCATGAAGAGTTGTCTCTAGCAACACATCTGACTTTTTTCTGGAAATTTTACACTTTCCTATCTGTAGAATAATGATGTTTTAAAAATGATGAGTGCAGAATCTATTTTGTTTTAAATATAAAGGTCCACGTGTTGACAGATTAAAACAGCATTTAATACTCAAGTGGTGCAAAAATGTCCGATTTTAGAAGTTAGACTATAGCTAAAATGGAACAACTTGTATTTTGACAGTTTGATGGGGGTTAGAGACAAAGTTTAACAACTCAGATAGGAAACATCTGCTACCTGTACTGACATCAGCAAAATAAATACTGCAACAACTGATACTGTAATAAAACACAACAAAAAGTTGCCATACAGGAGATTTATAGATGCACATTTATAAAAGGGTTCCACTTAAAAAATCTTTATGCAATGAGGTATGTAATACTTCTGCTGTTCAACTTGGACAAGTCACATAATAAAAACCTATTTTAAAAGTCATAAATGTGATTTAGCAATGAAAAAACTCAGTATAGTCCTAACCATTTAAAATATCAAACAGCATGAGTTCTTGCAACTACTATCATCATCTTTCAATTTTGATGGATGTCCTCTGAAAGACAAATGGAAACAAGTGTAGCCTCATGGAACAGAAAGAATTACAGGAAACAGCTTTCCTATCAACACTTTATAGCTGTAAATTTAAACCAAGTCAATCACATCCAAAAGGGCGTATTAACAAAAATAAAAAAGTAATTAATTCTACCTCTGGCCAACAAGTACAGCAAAAGGAAATGGCAGACCGCAGAAGTGGAAATGGCTGATAACAGACAATGTTGAATTGTCCACTGGGAATTTACTATTTACGTAACTTAAACAATTAAGCACAGCAAATTACAAAGGTGACACTAGATAATAGGCTCGTAATACTCATAAGCTACAAACTTTTTTTTCCATGAATCATAAAAGCACCAGAACAATATTTTTCGTTTCATGCCTGGACAATATATGAGGGACCGTAATTAGCATAAGCAAAGATAAAACATGCTTTGGTGATCTGCTCAGTTCAACTGTGTGATTTAATGTGCACCCCAACACTGCCTGATTCAGAAACATCTCCAAATCAGTTGCACTATGAAGTCATGTGTGTCACTTGTCAACTAAATAAAAATATTCAACAGCAATGCATGGGAAAAGAATGAAAGATGACCATATTTTTTTAATAAAAGTTAGATTTCTAAAAGTAGTACAAGTGGTGAGACTCTTTAATATTTGTTGGTTAAACAACCCTCACCACTAACCAGAGAGAACTCTGAACACAATAGAAAACAGGACTCAAAAAGGTATCAAGAGTGACTGAGAAAAGTCAAATCAATCAACTGTATCTCATTAAAGTAATTTAAAATTATATTCTTTGAAATTCCTCTGTATTTTATTATTTATTGATTTAGTTGACATGCACATGACATTAAATTGAAGGGAAGCTGTTGACACAGACAAAGCAGTCAGGGACCTACAAAGAGAAGTTACATAAAATTTATAGTTGCAGATAAAATTCAATACAGATAAATGCAAGGTCTTACACAATGGAAGGAAAAGTGAATGTCACAAGTATGCAATGGAATGTGCAGAAATAACTAAAGGTAAAGTAGAAAGGGATGTGGTAGCAGATTCAGCACTTAGCATGTCAAATCAGTGGTCACCAAGAATAGGAAACTCAATTAAAAATTAGTTAAGGGAGAGAAAACAGAGTAAGACTTAAGTGCAGTTATTCAGAGCAGTTGTCCAAAAGGGTTCAGTTCAGCAGCCATTTCTGTTCACTGTGTATATCAGAATATAGTATACAGTATATAGAAATTAAATTTGATCTAATAGCCATAACGGAGATGTGGTTGCAAAGTGGACAAGGTTGGGAACTAAATATTCCAGGATACTTAACTTTTAGAAGAGATAGACAAAATGGAAAAGGAGGAGGGGTAGCCCTGATAATAAAGGACGCGATAAAGACGGTAGAGAGAAAGAATCTTAGCTCTGAAAATCAAGAAGTAGAATCAGTTTGGGTGGAGCTAAGAAACAACAAGGGGCAGAAAACAGTGGTGGGAGTTTTTTTATAGGCCCCCAAGCAGTAGTTGTAATGTAAGGCAGAGTATAAATCAGGAAATTAGAGGTGCATGTAACAAGGGTAATACAGTAATCATGGGGGACTTTAACCTGGGCAAACCAAATGTGCAGAAAGAGTGTGGAGGATGAATTAATGGAATGTATGCAAGATAGTTTTCTCCATCAGTATGTTGAGGAACCAACTAGGGAACAGGCTATTTTAGATCTAGTATTGTGCAATGAGAAAGGGTTAATTAATAACCTTGTAGTAAAGGGGCCTTTAGGGAAGAGTGACCATAATATGATAGAATTTTATATTGTGTTTGAAAGTGATTTAGTTAAATCCGAAACTAGGGTCTTAAATCTAAACAAAGCATACTACGTGGGTATAAGGGGCGAGTTGGCTAAGGTAGATTGGGAAACTACAGTGAAAGGTATGACGGTAGACAAGCAATGGGTAGCATTTAAAGAATTAATGCATAATTTACAACAAATATACATTCCTTTAAGGCACTAAAGCCCCACAGGAAAAGTGGTCCAACCGTGGCTAACAAGAGAAGTTAAAGATAGTATTAGATCAAAGGAAAAGGCTTATAATGTTGCCAAAAAGAGTAGTAAGCCTGAGGATTGGGAGGATTTTAGAATTCAGCAAAGGAGGACCAAGAAATTGATAAAGAAAGAGAAAACAGAATATGAGAGTAAACTAGCGACAGACATAAAAACAGACTGTAAAAGCTTCTATTGGTATGTAAAAAGGAAAATATTAGCGAAAGTAAATGTGGGTCCCTTACAGGCTGAGACAGGAGAAATTATAATGGGGAATAAGGAAATGGCAGAGAAATTAAACAAACACTTTGTATCTGTCTTCACGGAAGAAGATGCAAAAAACTTCCCGGAAATATTGGTGAACCAAGGCTCTAGCGAGAATGAGGACTGAAAGAAATTAGTATTAGTAAAAAAAAAAGTACTGGAGAATTTAATGGCCTACATCCTAGGGTTTTGAAAGGGGTGGCTATAGAGATAGTGGATGCATTGGTTGTCATTTTCCAAAATTCCACAGATTCTAGAAAGGTTCCCGCAGATTGGAAAGTAGCAAATGTAACCCCACTGTTTAAGGAGAGAAAACGGGGAGCTACAGACCAGTTAGCCTGACATCAGTCGTAGGGAAAATGCTCGAATCTATTATTAAGGACGTGGTAACAGGGCACTTAGAAAATAATAATAGGATTGATCAGAGTCAACATGGATTTATGAAAGGGAAATCGTGTTTAACGAATCTGTTAGAATTTTTTGAGGTTGTAACTAGCAGAATAGATAAGGGGGAACCAGTAGATGTGGGCTATTTGGATTTTCAGAAGGCATTCGATAAGGTACCACACAAGAGGTTATTAAACAAAATTAGGACTTATGGGATTGGGGGCAATATACTAGCATGGATTGAGAATTGGTTAACGGACAGAAAACAGAGAGTAGGAATAAACGGGTAATTTTCGGGTTGGCAGGCTATAACTAGTGGGGTACCGCAAGGATCAGTGCTTGGGCCTCAGCTATTCACAATCTATATCAATGATTTGGATGCAGGGACCAAGGGGGAAAAATTCGGTTGCGGCGCCGCCGCCAATGCCTCCCGCGAAATTCAGCGGGAGGTAAGCGGCGCCGGTAACCGTTCGTGCCCCATGCTGCCGGCGATGACGTTATCGCCGTGCACAGCGCCCCGCTCGCACCCCGGCCGCGATCTTCGGTAGTGCCCCCTGAATTACCGCTGGACGCTATGCCCAACGGGGTCAGGGGTAGCCTATCTGCAGCCGGGGCGGCGCTTTTTAAAGGCGAGGTGCCGGGCGGCCATTTTTGTTGCTGGCTGCCTGCCAGCACCTGCCTCCGCTGCCGTCCCTGGCCTCCTGAGCACCCCCCCCACCCCCCCACCCCGCAGAGTGCCGGCTGAGCTCCATGAGCCCGGCACTTCTCGAGTGCTGGGCTCTTTTGCCGGCACTCCGATCCCAGTGGCTCAGCTGGGCCCCGGGTCGCGCTGCGCAAAGCCCCTCCCCTTTAAGAAGGGGAGGAAGGCCTACAATACTGCAGCACGTAACGCCGCGATATTCCCTCGCAGCACCCCAAGAGGGAGGCGCCCCACTTCCCTCTTCGGGCGCAAGGGCGCTAATTTTTTCGGAGCATTGAAAGTAGTGCCCCGGCGAAGTTAGCACCCCAAAGGGGGCGCAACTCAATTTTCCCCCCCAAATATAATATATCCAAGTTTGCTGATGAAACAAAGCTGGGTGGGAATGTAAGTTGTGAGGATGATGCAAGGAGGCTTCACGGGGATATACACAAGCTAAGTGAGTGGGCAAGAACATGGCAAATGGAATATAACGTGGAGAAATGCGAAGTTATCCACTTTGGTAGGAAAAACAGAAAAGTAGAGTATTTTTTAAATGGTGAGAGATTAGGAAATGTTGGTGTTCAGAGGGACCTGGGTGTCCTTGTACACGAATCACTGAAAGTTAACATGCAGGTACAGCAAGCAATTAGGAAAGCAAATGGTATGTTGGCCTTTATTACAAGAGGATTTGAGTATATGAGTAAAGATGTCTTACTGCAATTATATAGGGTCCTGGTGAGACCACACCTGGAATATTGTGTACAGTTTTGGTCTCCTTACCTAAGGAAGGATATACTTGCCATAGAGAGAGTGCAACGAAGGTTCACCAGACTGGTTCCTGGGATGGAGGGGGGCGGGGAGGGATTGTCCTATGAGGAGAGATTGAGTAGACTAAGCCGATATTCTCTAAAGTTTAGAAGAATGAGAGGTGATCCCTTTGAAACATCCAAAATTCTTACAGGGCTTGACAGGGTAGATGCAGGGAGGCTGTTTCCCCTTGCTGGGGAGTCTAGAACCAGGGGTCACAGTCTCAAAATAAGGGATCGGCCATTTAGGACTGAGATGAGGAGAAATTTCTTCACTCAGAGGGTGGTGAATCTTTGGAGAAGCTGGGGTGGTTCTCCTTGGAGCAGAGAAGATTGAGAGGAGATTTGATAGAGGTGTTCAAAATCATGAGGGGTTTGGACAGAGTAGATCGAAACTGTTCCCATTGGCAGAAGGTTCGAGAACCAGAGGACACAGAGGGTGGTGAATCTTTGGAATTCTCTACCTCAGAGGGTTGTGGAGGCTCAGTCGTTGAGTATATTTAAGACAGAGATCGATAGATTTTTGGATATTAAGGGAATCAAGGGATATGGGGATAGTGCAGGAAAGTGGAGTTGAGGCAGAAGATCAGCCATGATCTTATTGAATGGCAGAGCAGGCTCGAAAGGCCGAATCCTGCTCCTATTTCTTATGTTCTTTTTCCGTCACCTTCGTCTCAGCTGACCCTTTCTCCTGTTTTCAGAATTCTCGTTCTACCTGGACCCCTCCCTCTGGCCTCTTAACCTCTCTAGATCTTTTCATTGCAAACTCCCGGCGTGACATCAGCCGTCTCAATTTCTCTGTTCCCCTTACCCACTCCAACCTACCTCCCTCTGAACTTGCAGCACTCCATTCTCTCAGATCCAACCCCAATATTGTCATTAAACTTGCTGACAAGGGTGCCGCTGTTGTTGTTTGGCGAACCGACCTCTACCTAGCTGAGGATAACGCCAACCCTCCGACACCTCCTCCTGGACCATGACCCCACTACTGAACATCAAGCCATCGATTCCAAGATCTCATCTCCTCTGGAGATCTTCCCTCCACGGCCGCCAACCTCATAGTTCCCAACCCCGCACAGCCTACTTCTACCGCCTTCCCAAGATCCACAAACAGGACTGCCCTGGTAGACCCATTGTTTCAGCCTGTTCTTGCCCCACGGAACTTATCTCTTCCTATCTCGACTCTATTTTTTCTCCCCTTGTCCAGTCTCTTCCCACCTACATCCGCGACTCTTCCGACGTCCTCCGCCACTTTAACAGTTTCCTGGCCCCAACCGTCTCCTTTTCACTGGACGTCCAATCCCTCTACACCTCCATCCCCCACCGGGATGGCCTGAGGGCGCTCCGCTTCTTCCTTGAACAAAGGCCCAACCAGTCCCCTTCCACCACCCTCCTTCGCCTGGCTGAACTTGTTCTCACATTGAACTTCTCCTTTGACTCCATTCACTTCCTCCAAATTAAAGGGGTTGCTATGGGGACCCGCATGGGTCCTAGCTATGCCTGCCTTTTCGTGGGATATGTGGAACATTCTTTGTTCCAGTCCTACTCAGGTCCCCTCCCTCACCTCTTTTTCCGGTACATTGATGACTGTATCGGTGCTGTTCCCTGCTCTCGCCCTGAACTAGAAAATTTCGTACAGTTTCCTTCCATTTTCCACCCTTCCCTCACCTTCACAAGGTCCATCTCCGACTCTTCAGTTCCCTTCCTCGACTTCTGTCTCCATCTCTGGGGATAGGCTATTGACAAACATTCACTACAAGCCCACTGACTCCCACAGCTACCTGGACTATAAATCCTCCCACCCCGCTTCCTGTAAGGACTCTATTGAATTCTCCCAGTTTCTCCGTCACATCTGCTCTGACGATGCCACCTTCCATTCTAGTGCTTCCGACATGTCTTCCTTTTTCCTCAACCGAGGATTCCCCTCTACTGTGGTTGACATGGCCCTTGACTGTGTCCTTTCTATTTCCCGCACTTCTGCTCTCACCCCTTCCCCTCCCTCCCGGAACCACGATAGAGTATCCCTTGTCCTCACCTTTCACCCCACCAGCCTCCACATTCAACGGATCATCCTCCACCATTTCCGCCACCTCCAGCGTGATCCCACCACCAAACACATCTTCCCCTCACCTTCCCTTTCAGCATTGCGAAGTGACCGCTCCCTCCGCGACACCCTGGTCCACTCCTCTATCAACCCCAATACCCCTTCCCCTTTGCCCAGCACCTTCCCGTGCAAGCGCAGGAGATGCAACACCTGCCCTTCTACCCCCTCCCTTCCCACTGTCCAGGGGCCCCAAACACTCCTTCCAGGTGAAACAGCGATTTACTTGTACTTCTTGCAATTTAGTATACTGTATTCGCTGCTCATGATGCGGTCTCCTCTACATTGGGGAGACCAAACGCAGATTGGGTGACCGCTTTGCTGAACACCTCCGTTCAGTCCGTAAGGGTGACCCCGAGCTTCCGGTCGCCTGTCACTTTAATTCTCCGCTCCACTCCCACTCTGACCTCACCATCCTCGGCCTCTTACACTGTTCCAATGAAGCTCAACGTAAGCTCGAGGAACAGCACCTCATCTTTCGATTAGGCACTTTACAACTTTCTGGACTCAACATCGAGTTCAACAATTTCAGACCATAACCTCTGCCCCTATCATTTTTTTTCTCTCTCTCACATGGCAGCTGTTGATCATCCTGCCATTGCCAATTACACTTCGTCTAGACTCATCTTTTGTTTCTTAACTTGTCCCATTACCATCTCCTTTTGCCTTGCACTATCATCCCTTTTGTCGCTTAATCTCTCCTGCCTTCCATCCTATCACAGACCTTCCCTTTTGTTCTTTCCTCCCTTCCCCCCTCTCCCTGCCCCTACACTTGCTTAAAAACCTGTTACATCTCCAACTTTGTCCAGTTCTGATGAAGGGTCATCGACCTGAAACGTTAACTCTGTTTCTCTCTCTACAGATGCTGCCTGACCTGCTGAGTATCTCCAGCATTTTCTGTTTTTATTTCTTATGTTATCAGTGATTTGAATGTGGGCCTACAGTGAGTCATGTCAAAATTTGCTGTTGATAGCAACATAAGAGGCATAATTAATTCTTTAACAGACCAAAGGAAGCTGCAAAGGAATATTGATAAGATGGGAAATGGCAGATGAAATTCAATTTGTGAAGTGACATATATATTGATTAAAAAAACAGCTGTGATTATACTCTGAATGGAAGTAGATGGTGCTGTAGAAGAGCAGAAGGATTTGGGGGTTCATAGGACATTAAAGGCAGCATCACAGGTTGATAACGTCATTAAAAGAAAGCTAATGGAATTCTAGGTCTTATCACAAGGGGTATAGAATATAAAAACAAATAGGTAATGTTGAGCCTATAAAATTTATCATTTCAACTGATGACGGCACCGCCGACAGGGCAGCCTTCCCTCAGTACTGCACAGTGTCGGTCTAGATCATGTACTCAAGTCTCTAAAGTGGGGCTTGAATCCATAACGTTCTGGCTCCAAGGTGAGAGTTAAATGTAAGAGATTTATAACAGAGAGCCAGAGAAACTTCTTTACACAGAGAGTTGTGAGGCTGTGGAATTTACCTCCAGGATTAGTGGTTGAGATACTATGTCAACATCCAAGTTTGGATTGGATAAGTGGAAGAAGAAAAAGGAGACAAAGGTATATGGGAACAGGGCTGATAAATGTGATTAGAACTTTTTATCCATGTGGAGTTTAAACACCGACATGGATGAGTTGGACTGAAAGGCCTGTTTCTGTGTTGTAATTTCTATGTAAAGTTGAGAACAAGGTGCTGAGATTTCATCTTTAATATTCATATACTATATTTGCTTGTTACACAAAACTTTCGCCCGGTGGCACTTTTCAGGAACTCCTAGTTAAAATACTTTACTGACCGGAAAATCCACAGTATTGTAAGGGTCAAACATTAGCTGGAATTTTCTGGGATCCGTGCGGGCGCGATTGGAGGCGGGTCGGGTGGGAAATTTGAAATATCTTGCAGCGGGTCGGGAACCCGCCGTCATCTCGCCCCCACATGCCTTTCCCCTAGGCATGTTTGCCGGAGCAGCAGCAACCCGACTGGCAGAGGAGGGCGACCTAATTCAAATCATTAACAGGTAGTTGTCAGACCCTTAAGCGCCTTTTTCAGCCTACCTTTCAAATTTCCCTGGCCACCCAGGGAATTCACGCAGCTCAGGAATCACGTCTATCAGCCTGAGGCGGGAGTTGAGTGGCCACTGCTCCAGCTGATTAGTTGACAGCATGAAATGTACTATAAAAGCTCCCACCAAATAGCTGATCACTTTCCTCAGGCAGAAGCTGTTGCTGACTGCATTCCCAGCACACGTTTAGCTTTCTACAGGCTGCAAGTGTTTGCAGCAAAGTTGCCATTCAATCTCACCTCATTGTTACAATCTATCACACCAATGACAGCTTGTTCCTAGATCTCTACTTGACCTGCCATCTATTCCATAAGCATGGGTGCCGTTTATACTGTGTCACCTTGGTCCTCAGAATCGGATTACGTTGAGTCTCAACACCAGCAGCACCAGGCACATCATCAGCACCAACACCACCACCAACCTTCTCCTCAACCACCTGATGCTGCACAGGACAGAGGGCATCAGCGCAGGGCTGCACCGCACCGGAGGTGATACGCCCAACACAGGATGAGCTTCCTCAACATGACTGAGCAGCAGTGCCAAAGGAGGCTCAGGCTATTGCGCCAGGTCGTCGCAGACACTTGCACGTTGCTGGACCTGCAGCCCAAGAAGAATGGGTGGACACGCCTTACCAGTCGCTGTCCAAGTCACCAGCGCCCTCAACTTCTTCACCTCAGGCTCCTTCCAGGGATCTGCAGCAGACATTTACAGCATCTCACAGTCGGCCGCCCACAGATGCATCACACAGATCACCGATGCCCTCTCTGACAAGTCAGCCAATTATATCAACTTTCCCACTGATGATGTCAGTGTTACTCAGCTTTGCCACTCTGGCTGGGTTCCCACGGGTGCAGGGCGTCATCGACTGCACACAGGTGGCCGTCAGGGCACCCCGTCATAACCCAGGAGTCTTTGTCAACTGCAAGGGCTTCCACTCCCTCAATGTGCAGCTAGTCTGCAACCATAGGAAGATCATCATGCATGTGTGTGCCAAATTCTCTGGCAGCTGCCATGACTCTTTCATCCATCGCCAGTCCACCCTCCCTCAGCTCTTCGCTCCTCCAAACAGAATTTCCAGCTGGCTGCTTGGAGACAAGGGCTATCCACTGAAGACGTGGCTCATGACACCCTTGAGGAGACCAAGTGCTGAGGCCAGGGAGAGACACAATGAAAGCCACATTTCCACCAGATGTGTCATAGAGCAGACATTAGGCATGCTGAAAATGCGCTTCAGATGCCTCGACAGATCTGGAAGAGCCCTTCAGTATGCACCAGCCAGCGTCTCCAGAATCGTCATGGTCTGCTGCGCCCTGCACAACATAGCACAGCAGCAAGGATTAGCGCTGCATAAGGAGCAAGGCACTGAGCACACAGCCTCTTCAGAGGAGGAGCATCAACTGGAAGACAAGCAGGAGCAGGAGCTGGAGGAACCTGCAGGCCAGATCCCACCAACACCCAAGCACATTGCTGCCCTGGAGGCCAGGAATGGCCTCACCATGGCCAGATTTACTTAACTTTACGCAGTACACCCGTATGGCTGCCACATGCAGCGCCAGGTTGGCACTACCCTACAGCAACACCATAAAGGATCCCTACAATGGCCAAGCCATTCCTTTCACACTGACCACCATTGCTGGAGGTACTGTTATGTCTCACCATTCACTGCAACTCACTAAGCTACTTCCAAAGGTGCACACAAATTTGTCCAAGATGGGAAAGTGGTGAAAATAAAGATTTTTATGATTGACAATACATTAACGGAAACTTGACATTAACATTGAATAAAACACCCAAGTGGCTACCCTTGTGAATCTACTTGTGTGTCATCTTGCTCTTACGTGTGCTTCTACGAGGTGCAACCCCTGTGACTTCAGCATAGGCAGCCTATTCACTTCCCTGCTGTGACTGCTTAGACAGTCTTGGCGGACGTCCTCTGGACTTTGGAGCCTGTGATGGCCCCGCCAAAGTCTACTCCTCCTGCGACTGTGCAGGGGCAGACTCGGCCATCGCGATCCGAGGAGCCATCTGGGGTTCTGACTGAGGGGGTGGCAACGGGGGAGAAGTGTGAGCGCTTTGAGAGGAGCCCACACTTCCATGTCCTCTCTTACCATCATCCCTCTCATGGGCCACCCGCACTTTCCTACTAGCAAGGAGCTGGAGAGCACCTTGCTGCACATCATTGGGGCCATGAGGACTCACGTCTACGCTGACATCCCTCCTAGACAGGAGGTCTATGAGCCTCTGCCATCTATGCTCCATAGATAGCCATCTATTCTCCATAGAGACCATGTGCTCCTGTGAGTGGCGCATTAGCTGCTCCATGCAGGTCGCCATCCTTTCATGGAAGAGCCTACAGTTGCCATCGCCTGCGACACAGTGCTGCTCATGTTGGAGATGGACTCCTCCATTCTCTGAACATTTGCAGACATCGCGGTCACAAAACCTGTCAGAGCCTCCTGCACTTCTTCCTGCACCTTCAGGATCGCCCTGTTTCTGGATGGCCCCCGAGCCTCAGCGTCTGCATGCAGCTGAGCAGAACTGGGAGCGTCCTGCACCATCCGGCAAGGTGTCTCCACTGCTGTCCCCATCTCCACCATCTGCTCTTGCTCACTTGTGACTTGTGACAGACCCGGTGACAACACCACTCTATCTCGCGTGGGACCCACCGAGGTGTGCGTCTCTGCGCTGGTGCGCTCATGTCTGGTGACACTGCGCCCTCAGAGGCAGGAGGCTCCTCTGAGGAGTCGTCTTCCTCTTCCTCCTGGACAGTAGGCCGGCGGGGGGGGGCTCTAATGGACCTGTGGGAGAGTAAAGAGATGTTAGATATGCCATATGATGACCATTCAGTGGCTGATGACATCAGTCCCCACATGAGTGACTGATGTATGCCATGTAGCTGTATGATATGTAATTCTGTCACCAGGTTGCTGAGATTTCCCCTCTCTCCGTCTCCCACCTCCAGCTGCTTGACCACTCCCGATTCTTCCAATGAAGCATCCTCTGCTGTTGTGAGGGTGGCAAATGATGGAGGCCCACCTCCAGTTCTCTCCCTCTCATTGTGCAATCTCTTCTCCTGCAAGGAGGGAAAAAAGAGAAGGTTGAGTGAGAGTGATGGAATAAGTGTAAGGAATGGATGGGTTACATCTCTAGAGGGAGACTATGATGGATTGGGGTGGCAATGCCAAGTGGCCTCCTTGTGTGTTATTAGTTGGTATGATTGCATTAGGATGAGGGTGAGTGTGAGGGGTGGCTAGTAAGATGGGGATGTGATAATGTAGATAGAGAGAGAGGGATGGGTGCGAGTAAGGATGTGCAGGAGTAGGGTTGGGAAGGCAGAGTGATGGAGATGTGATGAGAGGCACAGCAGGATGAAGTTGAGTGTGGCTTTGTACTCACCTTTCCTGATCTAATGAGATCATTGAAACGTTTGCAGCATTGCACCCAGGTCCTCCTGCACACATCCCTGATGTTGACCTTCTCTGCAATTTCAAGCCAGGCTCTTTTTGCCTCCTGGGGAGGTCTCTTCCGCCCATTCAAAGGGAAGAGTACCTCCCTTCATACTCTGACTCCCTCCACAAGCATAAGGAGGGAGTCATCGGAACCCTCTGCCTCTGTGCAGTCATCTCTCCAACTGCTTGGTGCAAGCAAAGCCTCCAATGCTGTGACTGCACACTCCTAGATGAACCTTCAAATGCAATGTGGTCATGGCTCCTTTAAAAATCCCGGCTGAAAACTCGTCATTCATGACATCATCAGACCCGCACCATTTAATAAGGCCGGGTAACGCACAGAGCGGGCTTAATAGGCCCCATTAGCGCAAAGTCGATTTCTGCAGCGGAATGGAAGCAACAACAGGGTCCCGACCGCCACGCCAACCGCCCGCATCCGACCCACCCAGGTAAAGAAAATTCCGACCATTGTCTCTAGCACCTCAAAACCAGATTTAAAAGATAATCAGAGGTTTTACTTCCCAACTGTTTTGCTTTTCAATTCAATAAACCTGGAATATAATTAATTTCCTCAGAATCAGCACTAATTGTTCTGGCTTTCTCTCAAATATATATGAACCAAATGTAGGGCATTATTTATTCATTAAATACTGTTTAATATTTTGTTACAATTTAAGAAAAAGCTAGAGCTAACCTTTGGATTAAATTATTAACAAGAGCCATGACTAGAGACAGGAGAAGACTTTAAGAAAAGGATTTTGAGTGACTAAAAAGTCAAATAATAAATCTATTTTATCATAAAAAACTGCCCTGATGTGACACTGTCCAGACTACTTACAGGCAGAAAGAACATTTAAGGTAACTATGTAAGCAGTAGTTAAGGACAATAAAAAAAATAAGGAAATTCAGTCCAATTAAAAATGACGGGACTCCATTAGGAAAATAAGGAAAGAGAAAGGTTAACTGATGTGTCCGTTGTAAACAATTTATGTCAGTGAACAATTAAAATTAATATACAAGATGAAAGCCCTTTAAATGTTCCTTGGCACCATGCAAAAAAAGTAGTCTGGAGAATGAAGAATCATCAATATATCTGGAAATGGTGAATAAATAGATGGCCTATGATTTATTAGTGGGAAGAAACAGTTGGCATTGGGTGTAGGGGTTATAAAAGGTCGAGGGAAATGTGACAACAGGGGCGACAAGAAATTCAAAACAGTAAATATAGACTGTATAGACAAATATAGTCTGTAATAAAAACAGAAAATGTTGTAAATACATATGTCAATCAGAATCTGTAAAAAGTCAAGAAAATTTATAATTTCAGATGTATACCCTTCATAAGCACTAAAAGCCAAAAGTAAACATTTTGCCGGGGTTGAAAAAAGGGGATTGGGGAGAAAAACAAGACATATTCCGATCATGAAGTGGGAGTTAATGGGTCAAATAACCTGCAAAGCGCTTAATAGAAAACTCTTAAATTATATAAAAGATTATCAGTGAGATCTGGAAAGACATGTGTATGCTTCTGTAATCAGTCTGCATTAATGAAGTAATCATGGCTTTACAATGAAACAAAAATATTCAACAGAAATGCACAGTTCAAAAGTTAATCGTAGTTCTTTATAAATTCTTGATTTTAAAAGTGGCTAGATGATGAAAACTTATGGTAAGGATGGCCGGAAAAAAGACTAATTGTTATACATGTTGGAATCAACGTGAGCAATTATAGAATCATAGAATGGTTACAGCACAGGAGGGCCATTCGGCCCGTCGAGCCCGTGCCAGCTCTCTGCAAGAGCACTTCAGCTTGTCCCACTCTCCCGCACCCCTGCAAATTTTTTTCTTTCAGGTACTTATCCAACTCCCTTTTGAAAGCCACAATTGAATCTGCCTCCACCACCCTTTCAGGCAGTGCATTCCAGATCCTAACCACTCACTGCGTAAAAACGTTTTTTCTTATGTCGCCTTTGGTTTTTTGCCAATCACCTTAAATCTGTGTCCTCTGGTTCTCGATCCTTCTGCCAATGGGAACAGTTTAACTCTATCTACTCTGTCCAGAGCACTCATGATTTTGAACACCTCTATCAAATCTCCTCTCAATCTTCTCTGCTCTAAAGAGGAGAACAACCCCAGCTTCTCCAGTCTATCCACGTAACTGAAGTCCCTCATCCCTGGAATCATTCTTGTAAATCTTTTCTGCACCCTCTCTAAGGCCTTCACATCCTTCCTAAAGTGCGGTGCCCAGAATTGGACACAATACTCCAGTTGAGGCCGAACCAGTGTTTTATACAGGTTCATCATAATTTCAACGCTTTTGTACTCTATACCTCTATTCATGAAGCCCAGGATCCCATAGGCTTTTTTAACTGCTTTCTCAACCTGCCCTGCCACCTTTAACGATTTGTGCACATATACCTCTAGGTCTCTCTGTTCATGCACCCCCTTTAGGATTGTACCCTTTAGTTTATATTTCCTCTCTTCATTCTTTCTACCAAAATGTATCACATGGCACTTTTGTGTTAAATTTCATCTGCTACGTATCTACCCATTCCACCAGCCTGTCTCTGTCCTCTATCACTATCCTCCTCACTGTTCACTATACTTCCAAGTTTTCTGTCATCTGCAAATTTTGAAATTGTGCCCTGTACACCCACATCCAAGTCATTAATGTATATCAAGAAAAGCAGTGGTCCTAGAACCGACCCCTGGGGAACACCACGGTATACCTTCCTCCAGTCCGAAAAACAACCGTTCACCACTACTCTCTGTTTCCTGTCACTTAGCCAATTTTGTATCCATACTGCCACTGTCCCTTTTATTCCACGGGCTTCAACTATGCTGGCAAGCCTATTATGTGGCACTTTGTCGAATGCCTTTTGGAAGTCCATGTACACCACGTCAATCGCATTGCCCTCATCAACCCTCTCTGTTACCTCATCAAAAAACTCGATCAAGTTGGTTAAACACAATTTGCCTTTAACAAATCCGTGCTGGCTTTCCTTAATTAATCCATACTTGTCCAAGTGACTGTTAATTTTGTCCGATTATTGTTTCTAAAAGCTTCCCCACTACCGAGGTTAAACTGACCGGTCTATAGTTGCTGGGTTTATCTTTACACCCTTTTTTGAACAAGGGTGTAACATTTGAAATTCTCCAGTCCTCTGGCACCACCCCATTTCTAAGGAGGATTGAAAGATTATGGCCAGTACCTCCTCGATTTCTTCCTTCGCTTCCCTCAGCGTCCTCGGATGCATCCCATCCGGTCCTGGTGACTTATCCACTTTAAGTACCTTTCTAGTACCTCCTCTTTATTAATTGTTATCCCATCCAATATCTCCTCTACCTCCTCCTTCACTATGTCTATGGCAGCATCTTCTTCCTTGGTGAAGACAGATGCAAAGTACTCATTTAGTACCTCAGCCATACCCTCTGCCTCCATGCGTAGGTCTCCTTTTTGGTCCCTAATCAGCCCCACCCCTCCTCTCACTACCCGTTTACTATTTATATGACTATAGAAGACTTTTGGATTACCTTTTATGTTAGCTGCCATTCTATTCTCATACCCTTTCTTTGCCCCTCTTATTTTCTTTTTCATGTCTCCTCTGAACCTTCTATACTTAGCCTGATTCTCAGATGTATTCTCGACCTGACATCTGTCATACACGCTCTTTTTCTGCTTCATCTTACTCTCTATCTCTTTCGTCATCCAGGAAGCTCGGACTTTAGTTGCCCTACCTTTCCACCTAGTGGGAATGTACCTCGACTGTACCCGAACTATTTCCTCTTTAAAGGCAGCCCATTGTTGCACTACAGTTTTGCCTGCCAATCTTTGATTCCAATTTACCCAGGCCAGGTCTGTTCTCATCCCACTGAAATTTGCCTTCCTCTAATTAAGTATTTTTAATCTAGATTCCTCCCTGTCCTTTTCCATAGCTAATCTAAACCTTATGATACTATGATGACTGTTCCCTAAATGTTCACCTACTGACACTTGCTCCACTTGACCCACCTCATTCCCCAGAACCAGATCCAGCAATGCCTCCTTCCTCGTTGGGCCGGAAACATACTGATCAAGAAAGTTCTCCTGAACACACTTTAGAAATTCTTCCCCCTCTCTGCCCTTTACGCTATTACTATCCCAGTCTATATTAGGATAGTTGAAGTCCCCCATTACACCACTCTATAGTTCTAGCATCTCTCAGTAATTTCTCTGCTAATTTGCTCCTCCATATTTTTCCCACTAGTTCGTGGCCTATAGAATACACCTAGTAGTGTAATGGCACCTCTATTATTTCTTAACTCTAACCAAATAGATTCTGTCCTTGACCCCTCCTGGACATCCTCTCTCTCCATATAATATTCTCATTACCCAATACTGCCACACCACCTCCTTTCTTTCCTTCCTTATCTTTCCTAAACACCCTATATCCAGGAATTTTAATTACCCAAATCCTGCCCTTTTTTGAGCCAGGTCTCAGTTATTGCCACGACATCATATTCCCATTTGGCTATTTGGGCCTGCAGCTCACCAACCTGGAGGTCCTAAAACAGTACAAGGGCTTGACTATGAAGTATAAATTATAGAGCAGTGATATCTAGGTTGCCGTCAGTGCTGTTGTGGGATGATGAGATACTGAGTGAGATCATTCATTTCAATGTCGGATTAGAAAGACTCCACAGAGACTGGAACTGAAAACTGGGAAGACGTTAATTGGTTAGAAGAGATGGACAAAATCTAAAATAGGCAGGAGACTAAAAATGGAGCAGAACAAAGATGTCAATTGTAAGATCTTTAAACTAGAAGTAAAGAAACAACAAAAAAAATCAAATGGAGAATGCAAAGACAAATATTATGGTCTGCAAAGTTATAAACAACTGGCAATGGTGAGACAGCGATTTACTTGTACTTCTTACAATTTAGTATACTGTATTCGCTGCTCACGATGCGGTCTCCTCTACATTGGGGAGACCAAACGCAGATTGGGTGATCGCTTTGCGGAACACCTCCGTTCAGTCCACAAGCGTAACCCCGAGTTTCCAGTCGCCTGTCACTTTAATTCTCCCCTCCCCTCCCTCCCTCCCACTCTGATCTCTTCGTCCTTGGCCTCTTACACTGTTCCAATGAAGCTCAAGCTCGAGGAACAGCACCTCATCTTTCGATTAGGCACGTTACAGCCTTCTGGACTTAACATCGAGTTCAACAATTTCAGACTATAAATTGGCCCCTGTATTTCTTTATTTTTTCTCGTTTCCTCACATGGTAGCTGTTGATGATTCTACCATCGCCATTCACACAGCATCTAGAGCCATCTTTTGTTTCTTAACTTGTCCCATTACCACTCCTTTTGCCTTGCACCATCATCCCTTTTGTCAGTCAATCTCTCCTGCCTTCCATCCTATCACAGACCTTCCCTTTGTTCTTTCCTCCTCTCCTCCCTGCCCCTGCTTAAAAATCTCTCTTCCCGAACCTTTTCCAGTTCTGACGAAGGGTTTGACTCGAAACGTTGACTTTCTCTCTCCTCGATGCTGCCTAACCTGCTGAGTGTTTCCAGCACTTTCTGTTGTTATTTCAGATTTCCAGCATCCGCAGTATTTTGCTATTGTATTGCGGCAATTATGTAGCGTCTTTAATGTCGAAAAACGTGCCAAGGCGCTTCACGCATAAGGAAAATGGATGCAAATGCAAAGAAGGAGAAAATTCTAGGAGTGCCCAAAAGACCTGGTCAAAGAAGTGGGTCTTAAGGAGGGTGTTAAAGGAAGGGGTGGAGAGGCAGAGGGGCTTAGAGAAGGAATTCAAGAGAGTGGGACCTAGATGGCTGAAGCCATAGCTGTTATAGGTGGGGCATAGGGAGAAAGGGATGCACAAGCAGCCAGAGTCTAAGGAAGAAAGGGGGGGGGGGGGGGGGGGGGGGGGAGAGAGGGTGGTTATAGGGCTGAAGAAGGTTATAAAGATAGGGAATGGCAAGGTCATTGAGGTTACTAAATCTACTTGCTGGACATCTATATTAGAAAAATACTTGGGCCTAATACAAAAGAAGCAATGCAACAGCTACAGTAAGGAAAATAAAATCCAAGCCATCACTATTACGTGAAAGTAAAGGAACATGTGGATATTGTATCTTTACTGTATCTGCTATAGTCAAACTTATATAAAAAATATATAATTTTAAGGTACATCATAGCCACTCTTAGGGGGAAAAATTCAGTTGGTTGCGCCTCCCGTTAGCGCCTTAAGAGGGCGCTAATGGGGCGCAAAGCATCTAGCGCCCAGGCGCGGCGAAGTTTGCGCCGCTCGCGAAATTAACTAGACATTTTGCGGCGGCGCTAAACACTACCGCCACGATCTCCTGCGCCGGCAGATCGTGACGTCAGTCGAGTGCGCAACGCCCCGGTATCGCCCCTGAGCGGATATTGAGTGGCGCCCCCTGCCTTACCGCCTGATGCTAGCAACGACAGGTTGAGGGGAGCATTCTGCAGTCATGAAGGGAAAGGGGGAGCGCTATTTAAAGGTGACCGCTTCCTGCCTTTTATTGTTGGTGCCATATTTGAACTACGCATTCTGAGAGAGCGAGAGAGAGAGACTTCTGGAGAGATTCAACGTTGTCTGAAGGAATTTTGGGTACTGAGCAGCACTTTGCAGGTTCATTTTGATTTGCCATTCCTTGTATCGATTTAGAAGAGACTGTGGGGGCTGCACTCTGAGCTCTTTGCCTCGTACTCTCCATTGTTCTTTCCAGCAGATTTGATGTGCAGGTCTCTCCAGACCGAGATTCAAGGCTGCAATGAGCAGGATGTGGATGGAAAGCAAGATTAACCATCCCCTTTAAGAACTTTCCCGTGCCATTGTGTGTGTGTTCCATTGCTGACTGACATTACATGAGCTTCGCCAGCGCTCTGAGGTAGCGCCTCGCTCCTCGGCCTTTGCGCCTTAAGACAGGTGTGAAGCGCCTGATTTAGCGCTCCAGTCACCTTCAGGGGCGATAAAAGTCAAGTTTGCAGTCGGTGGCGATAATTAGCGCCAGGCGCTAATCTTTGTGCCCGGCCGATAATTGCGCCCCAAATGGGGCGATACTGAATTTCTCCCCCTTAGTATCTTATATTTGTTTTCTTAAGAAACTCCACTTTTTTTTCCTTCATGAAACATACCCAGATAATTTAATTTCATTGGCCTTTGTGACTGGCTTGGTTTATCTTTCATCTATTTTCTAATCTTGCTGTTCTTCATTTGTTAAATTCCCTCAAAAAATCTGAGTGCTGTCACCAATGATTATAAAAAAAGACTTGCATTTATACAGCGTCCTTCATGACCTCCGGACGCCCCAAAGCGCTTTACAGCCAATAAGTACTTTTTGAAGTGTAGTCATTGTAATATAGGAAACGCAGCAGCCAATTTGCACACAGCAAGCTTCCACAAACAGCAATGTGATAATGACCAGATAATTGGTTTTAGCAATATTGATTCTTGTTGGCCAGGACACTGGGGATAACTCCCCTGCTCTTCTTCTAAATAGCGCCAAGGGATCTTTTACATTCACCTGAGAGCGCAGACGGGGCCTCGGGCCTCTTATCTGAAAGACTGCACCTCCGACATTGCAGCACTCTCTCAGTACTGCACTGGACTGTCAGCCTAGATTTTTGTGCTCAAGTCTCTGGAGTTGCACTTGAACCCACAAACTGCTGACTCAGAGGAGAGTGCTACCAACTGAGCCACGGCTGACACTCATTAGTAGTAGCCCTTCCAAATTCTGAATATGCTAACAATTTATTTTGCCATATCTATGATTTGGACATGACTGTTGTCGACACATGAAAAAACAGTTTTAATTGAAATATTCAAAAAAAGATTCATTCTCAAGGTAAGAATAAATATATAGCTTTGGGACTTATCAAATAACAGTTATCAGTGCTGGGGAGCCAAAACTAATGAGTATCCTTCTATTTCCAACTCTTAAATATAGGGGTTGTATTTGCTGTTTGGCTATACAAAAAGTGCATGTTATTTCTACATATCAAATTAATTTCTGGCTCAAGATAAAGTAACAGTTCAGGTACAGGAAAAGTTAATTTATGAAGTGTCAAAAAATATTTTGACTAAATGGTGATTCATTTTTAAAATATATATATTTTTATTTTCACAGCACCATTATAAACTCAGAACAAATTGAACAATTATCTGCACCCATATTGGGAACCGGATATCAGACCTCAATTAAAGTATCTCTAAAGGCTTACCCTGGAAGGTGCATAAGATTTTTATGATAATTGGCTTTTCTCTCTGTGCAATTTCTCCGCACAATACATCTGAAATTGGGAATTTATTGTCTGAACAAATCTCTGGCACGAACCCATAACCATAAGAGTTAGTGGTGCAGCATGTCGGAGCTCTGATGTTTTATGTCACTCTACCAATCAAGAGTTAAAGCCATTTAATTTTTACACGTTACTTGGCGAAAATAGTTTAGCAACAGTTTGTTGGACCACACCATAGGACTGTTGGGAATTGCTCTATCTGAATGCCAGCTTACATCAACAACAAATTTCTATTTAAAGTTCACTGACAAAAATGACTTTCAAACAATGAAAGTGCTGACAGCTCTTAGCACTTTTGCTGTATAAACAGGAAAACCCATGGCTACCAGTACCATTCTATATTTGTACTAGTGCATTTAATAAGACATAGCATGCTTGCTACTTTATTTAAGCATTCAAGTTCACCCATTAGGTAAAATACTATATCACAAGAGTTGCCAATGTGTGCAATAATCTTCTAGCATATGTACAAACAAGGAAGATTAGAATTAATTGAGGGAGAAAACAAAGCTTCTGACTGTATGTAAACACACAGCTAGGTGAATTATATTGTTACCCTAAATGATAAGCCTTAAACAAATTATCACCGTTTTAGATACTGTTCATAGTCTTCGATTTTAGGTACCTTCTTTTAATACCAACACAGATTTTAAAAACATTATTGACTAGCTAAGTGTGAAAATTTGCCATGAGCTGCGAAATGGACAAAACAATGAACTTGGAGCCCAGAGCCTGCACTATCACAAACTTTACAAGTGTGCAATTAGTCAATGTGAAAGCTCCATTAGTGAGTGCTCTAAGTCACTCTAGGTGAAGCTAGTCATGACAGAACAGCAGTTGGAGTGGTAAAAGTATATATGCCTGCATCTAAAAGAGATGAAAAGTGCAGGAGTACATTTTGTTCGAAGTACTCCCGATTCTTATAGAGCAAAGTAATTTTTTTTAAATCATCGCTGAGACTCTGAAGAAGGGCCTCCCTCCCTGCTAGACTGCTTACAGTGACATTGATAATTGGGCGCAGCTCCAAGGTAAACACCAACGCACAACTTTAAACTGGCCAATTCCAGCAAACCATGCTAAAGAGTACGAATGCAGATTTCCCCATTTGTAAAGTGGTTTCCCAGCATCGGGTGGCTCTGGCACAGCTCTCAAGCTAGAATTGTCAACTCTCCAGGAATTGAAGATTAATCTTCTGGATACTCTTGTGAGCAACCTAAGAAAAACATCATAGGGGCATTAAAAAAATGATGTGTTTTATTTCATTTTCTTTGAACACTTTCATTCATTAATTCTGAAAACACTGAAGATGGGGAAAAGGCTGTTTGACTGGGCAAGGCAATTGGAGACGGGAGATCATGTGTTGAAACCTCCAGAAATACATCCAAGCAAAGGTGGCAACCCATTCCCAAGCAGGTGTGATGTCATACACCCAGCTGATTTCAATGAAACTAGCATTACCATGGTGGGACAGTTCTGTTGTATGAACTGAGTTAACTGCCCAAACTAATTTCACTCAAGATTCTTATGTGCAGCAAAAAAAGGGTCTTTAATCCCACCAGTTTGACCGGATTTGAACCCAAGTCCCAGAATTCAAAGGGCAGTATACTTTGTGAGCTACCAAATCACCCTAGTTGGAGTTACAGATAGATTATTAAACCAAACTTGTCTAAATATAATTAGGTGAGAAAATGTAGCTGCAATGTACACAACATGCCCAAAATCAAAATGTTAGAGCAGAAATTCTTCTCTACAGAGCTTTAAAAAACATATTTTAAATGACTGCATCCATAGTGACACAATCTCAATACTACATCGAATTCTATGATCAAAAGTAATAGAATACAAGGGTAATTAATTTAAGACTGATCAACTCAACATTTTTAGGTCAAGTCACACATTTGCAAGCTTCCAATCCCCAAAAACTGTTTTTCATATGCAATAAAACCAACACAAAAGATTCTGTAACTTTTACCCATTTATACTGGTGATGACACTGCTGAATTTGGCAGCAAACTGCTAATGTAAGTCGACCCCCATCCCCAGTATACTGGAGGTCGTAGGCTGCAAACACTAACATTTTTAAATTTGTTCTCAGGATGTGGGCAAGGCTGACAAGGCAGCATTTATTGATGTGAACCTTTTTCTAACAGTTGTTTTTACAACTAACTGGCTTGCCAGGCCACTTCAGAGAGCATTAAGAGTCAATCAAATGTCGGCCAGACCAGATAGGCTCCCTTTCCTGAAGGGCATGAGTGAACCAATTGGATTTTTATAACAATCATGGGGTTTTCAGGGTTATCTTTTTTCTGATGCCAACCCACAAATTACCATATTTATTCAATTTAATTTCACAACTTGCCACTGTGGGATCTGAATTTACAACCTCTGGGTTCCTAGTCCAGTACCACAAACACTAGGCTTCCATACATATTAACATTGGCACTTTCCATCTGTCCTGACACTAGTACTTTCTTGTGCCTGGAACGTAAACTCAAATGATGCTAAAACTGGAGACAAAGAAAAGTGGCCACTGGCATGGATCAGAGATCTGTCTTGTTCCTAGGAACATAGGAACAGGAGTAGGCCATTCAGCCCCTCGAGCCTGTTCCGCCATTCAATGAGATCATGGCTGGTCTGTGACCTAACTCCATATACCCGCCTTTGGCCCATAATTCCTAATACCTTTGGTTAACAGAAAGCTATCAATCTCAGATTTAAAATTAACAACTGATCTAGCATCAATTGCCGTTTGCAGAAGAGAGTTCCAAACTTCTACCACCGTTTATATCCTATCATTCCAGGTATCCTAATATTCATTATGGGAATTAATAATTTGGAAGGTCTGTTTGTGTTTCTACATCGGATGAAATATGTTGTCACATTTTGGAATTACACACAATGCCGCCGGAGGGGGGGATACTTCGGAGTAATATACGTTTAAGATGCTATCATTGAGATAAAACTAGCTCTCAATAGGAGTCAAGTTCACAGGACGACAGGACTGGCAGGTTTATGACAGGGCAATGAAGTATAATTTGATATTCCAGCAATCATTCACACTCATTGCTACTGCGACAATCCTATTCATTTTAAATCAGCAGGGGGTCACTGCCAGGTTAGGCCGGTAAATACCGCACTTGGGAGAGGGGGGCGAGAACGGTCAGGCTTTTGAAGAGAAAGGAACAGGCTTTTTTTTTTGCGGGGGGGGGGGGGGGGGGGGGAGAGTGAGTTAGGTTGCAGTCTGATTTCTTAGAGGAAAAGCTGTGAAGGCCTGCACCGAGTTGGAAGAAGTTAGGAATGCTGAAGGATAGTTAAGTGTTAGTCTTGGCTTCATGGTAGTAGTCAGAAGATTGTGGATTTAAATCCCACTCCAGAGACTTGAGCAAATAATCTAGGCTGGCACTTCAGTGCCGTACTAAGGCAGTGGTGCACTGTCAGAGATGCCACCTTTTGCAAGAATGTTAAACTGAAGCCTTGTCTGCCCTCTCAGGTAGTCATAAAAGATCCCATCGCAACTATTTGAAGAGAAGCTTTGGAGTTATCCTGGCCAAGGTTTATTCCTCAACCAACATTACTTAAACATTAATACAGCATTATTTGCTGTTTCCTGCTCTCGCCCTGAACTAGAAAATGTCATTCACTTTGCTTCCAATTTCCACCCTTCCCTCACCTTCACATGGTCCATCTCCGACTCTTCCCTTCCCTTCCTCGACTTCTCTGTCTCCATCTCTGGGGATAGGCTCTTGACAAACATTCACTACAAGCCCACTGACTCCCACAGCTACCTGGACTACACTTCCTCCCACCCCGCTTCCTACAAGGACTCTATTCCATTCTCCTAGTTTCTCCGTCTCCGCCGCATCTGCTCTGACGATGCCACCTTCCATACCAGTGCTTCCGACATGTCTTCCTTTTTCCTCAACCAAGGATTCCCCTCTACTGTGGTTGACACGGCCCTTGACTGTGTCCTTTCTATTTCCCGCAGTTCTGCTCTCACCCCTTCCCCTCCCTCCCGGAACCACGAGGGTTCCCCCTGTCCTCACCTTTCACCCTACCAGCCTTCACATTCAACGGATCATCCTCCGTCATTTCCGCCACCTCCAGCATGATCCCACCACCAAATACATCTTCCCCTCACCTCCCCTTTCAGCATTCCGAAGGGACCGCTCCCTCCGCGACACCCTGGTCCACTCCTCTATCACCCCGAACACCCCTTCCGTTTCGCCCGGCACCTTCCCGTGCAAGCGCAGGAGATGCAACACATGCCCTTTTACCTCCACCCTTCCCACTGTCCAGGGCCCCAAGCACTCCTTCCAGGTGAAACAGCGATTTACTTGTACTTCTTGCAATTTAGTATATTGTATTCGCTGCTCACGATACGGTCTCCTCTACATTGGGGAGACCAAATGCAGATTGGGTGACCGCTTTGCGGAACACCTCCGTTCAGTCCATAAGGGTGACACTGAGCTTCCGGTCGCCTGTCGCTTTAATTCTCCCCTCCACTCCCACTCAGACCTCACCCTCTTGCATTGTTCCAATGAAGCTCAACGTAAGCTCGAGGAACAGCACCTCATCTTTCGATTAGGCACTTTACAGCCTTCTGGACTCAACATAGAGTTCAACAATTTCAGACCATAACCTCTGCCACTATTCCTTTTTTTCTCCATTCATTTTATTTATTATATATTTTTTTCTCTCTCCCACATGGCAGCTGTCTTTCATTCTGCCAGTGCCATTTACACTTCATCTAGAGCCATCTTTTGTTTCTTAACTTGTCCCATTGCCATCTCCTTTTGCCTTGCACCATCTCTTAATGTCTCTCAATCTCTCCTGCCTTCCATCCTATCACAGACCTTCCCTTTTGTTCTTTCCTCCCCTCCCCCCTTTCCCTGCCCCTGCACTTGCTTAAAAACCTGTTCGATCTCCAGCTTTTGCCAGTTCTGACGAAGGGTCATCGACCTGAAACGTTAACTCTGTTTCTCTCTCCACAGGTGCTGCCTGACCTGCTGAGTATTTCCAGCATTTTCTGTTTTTATTACTTAAACATATTGGCCTGTAATTTGCGGCCCCTACGGGCGCGCACGTGCCTGTAAGGGCCATATAAGTTCTGGGTTTTCGCGCGCAAAAACTTGCGCGAAAACCCGGAACTTGCGACCTGTCAAGAATCTTTCGACAGATCCAACACATCCCCGGGAAAAGGGCATCCGCGGGCGGAGTGTTGGGCTATTTGCCCAGCGAATGCCCGTGAAATTCTTAAGCCTGGTAAAAAGCAGGTGTAAGGCCTGCTTTTACCAGCGTAAGAGTTTTTTAAAAAACATAAAAATAACTTGTTTTCAATCATTTAAACATTAAAAAACCTGTACAATAAGGTAAGGTTATTTTTAGCCCCTTTACAACATTTAAATTTATTTTTCAAAATATTACATTTAAATATTTAATTAAATGGCATTTTAATTAACTTTTTTTTTAATGTATTTATTTGATGTGTACATGTATTTTTTGGGGTATTCCCATTCATGCTTATGGGGTTTTCATACATACGGAATCCCCATAAGCATGAATGGGGATTCCCCCTTCTTTCATTCGTTGGGCCAGCCCACGTGATCCCAGGGGCGCTTGCGAACTTGTGGGACATTGCTGTGCACAAACCTGCTACCATGTTCCCCTACATATGATCCGGAACAGCAGACAGAGGGAACCGCAGTGCTACAACCGAGGAAGAAAGAGTCAAATTGGACCCCTCCGGAGGGTCGCAACCCTAAGCTTGACATGTATGCTCAAGCTGTCAGGAAATGCATCAACGCCAGATTCATCAGCCGTACTCACAAGACAGTCCAGAATGTCACCCGAGCACAACGCAACGCCATCCACGCACTCAAGACCAACCGCAACATCGTCATCAAACCAGCGGACAAAGGAGGAGCCATCGTCATACAGAACAGAACGGACTATTGCAAAGAAGCATACCGACAACTGGACAACCAGGAACACTACAGACAGCTACCCGTAGATCTGACCAAAGAACACACCCGCCAACTCAATAGACTGATCAAGACCTTCGATCCAGACCTTCAAAACATCCTACGCGCTCTCATCCCACGTACTCCCCGCGTAGGAGACTTTTACTGCCTCCCAAAGATACACAAAGCCAACACACCCGGACGTCCTATCGTATCAGGCAACGGAACCCTGTGTGAGAACCTCTCTGGGTACGTCGAGGGCATCCTGAAACCCATCGTACAGGGAACCCCCAGCTTCTGTCGCGACACTACAGACTTCTTGCAGAAACTCAGCACCCATGGACCAGTTGAACCAGGAACACTCCTCGTCACAATGGACGTATCGGCACTCTACACCAATATCCCCCACAATGACGGCATCGCTGCGACAGCCTCAGTACTCAACACCAACAACAGCCAATCTCCGGACGCCATCCTACAACTCATCCGCTTCATCCTTGACCACAATGTCTTTACCTTCGACAACCATTTTTTCACCCAAACACACGGAACAGCCATGGGGACCAAATTCGCACCCCAATACGCCAACATCTTCATGCACAAGTTCGAGCAAGACTTCTTCGCTGCACAGGACCTCCAACCAACGCTGTACACCAGATACATCGACGACATCTTCTTCCTTTGGACCCACGGCGAAGGATCACTGAAAGGACTACACGATAGCATCAACAGGTTCCATCCCACCATCAAACTCACCATGGACTACTCCTCAGAATCGGTTTCATTCTTGGACACACGAATCTCCATCAAAGACGGACGCCTCAGCACTTCACTCTACCGCAAGCCCACGGACAACCTCACGATGCTCCACTTCTCCAGCTTCCACCCTAACCACGTTAAAGAAGCCATCCCCTATGGACAAGCCCTGCGAATACACAGGATCTGCTCAGACGAGGAGGAACGCGATGGACACCTACGGACACTGAAAGACGCCCTCGTAAGAACGGGATATGACGCTCGACTCGTCGATCGACAGTTCCGACGGGCCACAGCGAAAAACCGCATAGACCTCCTCAGAAGACGAACACGGGACACAACCAACAGAGTACCCTACGTCGTCCAGTACTTCCCCGGAGCGGAAAAACTACGCCATGTTCTTCGCAGCCTTCAACATGTCATCGATGACGACGAACACCTTGCTAAGGCCATCCCCACGCCTCCACTACTCGCCTTCAAGCAGCCGCCTAACCTCAAAAGTACCATCGTTCGCAGCAGATTACCCATCTTTCAGGAGAACAGCAACCAAGACACCACACAACCCTGCCACGGCAACCTCTGCAAGACATGCCAAATCATGGACACAGATACCATCATTACACGTGAGGACACTACCCACCAGGTGCACGGTACATACTCATGTGACTCGGCCAACGTTGTCTACCTGATACGTTGCAGTAAAGGATGCTCCAGAGCATGGTACATCGGCGAGACCATGCAGACACTGAGACAACGTATGAACGGACACCGCGCAACAATCGCCAGGCAGGAGGGTTGCCTCCCAGTCGGGGAACACTTCAGCAGCCAGGGGCATTCAGCCTCGGATCTGCGGGTAAGCGTTCTCCAAGGTGGCCTTCGAGATACACGACAGCGCAAAATCATAGAGCAGAAACTGATAGCCAAGTTCCGCACTCATGAGGATGGCCTCAATCGCGATATCGGGTTCATGTCACGATACAGAACGTGACTTGACATCATGGCCGGTCTTCCCAGGTGTGTTTTTTTTTTAAAAAGACTAACACAAGAACACAAATTGACAGGATATGCAGCCAGCAGGTGGTTTGACACGTTGGACCCCCTGGGACACATCTCTTTGTCTTGGCTGTGCTCTTTGTTGTAGGGAATAACGTGAATAGATTTTGTCTGGGTTTAAATTGTGAATTCTGGGAGATTCTCTCATTGCTAACTTACCTGACGAAGGAGCGAACTGCTTCGAAAGCTTGTAAAATTAAATAAATCTGTTGGACTATAACCTGGTGTTGTGCGACTTCTCATTTTTTTCCCCTACATAACAACATTGACTACACTTAAGTAAATCACTGGCTGTGAAGTGCTTTGGGACATCCAAAGGATGTGAAAGGCATTATATAAATGCAAATTCTTTCTTACTTAAGTCAAGTAAGACAACTCACTGAAGTGAGAAAAGGTGGCATAATCTTTATCTTGGATCATTACATGGAAAGAAGTTGTACAAACTGAACTAAGTTAATCTAATCATAAATATTGCTCTGTACATTCAAATTACTGTGGAATAAAGCAAAGCAGTTTAACAATTCGAACCAACCCTCACCTCACCTCGAGTTAACTTTATCCACCTCCGGAAAGATTTAAGATATACTTGTGCAAAAGACAGGGTATTCAGTCCAGATCACAAGGTGATGCTATTGCAACATCTCTTGGTTATACCACTGTACAAGTGGATATAGGGCAATGTGAGTCAACTCCCATAAAAGTAAGACACTGAGACTGCTTAACAGTGTGACTAAGGCCACTGAACCCAAGACGATATCTAGGGCAGACTCGAATACATAACACATGCATTCACTGGCGCATGTGAAGACGCTACTTCAAAGGGGGGAATGAATCAACTCTGATAAGGTGCTTTGTTGAACAATATCACAGATGATTGTCATTTACAGCTCTGGTCAACAATAACCCTTTGTATGGCAGGGGTACAATAAAGGCAATTCCTGTTTTTTATGAACTCTAATTTTGATTGATAGCTTTATTTAAGTATTAAAGGTGTCTTTTGATAGTCCCGTGTCTCAGTTCAGATTTCAAAACAGTAAGTGTATATCGAGGTTCTTTAATGAATTTGTGCTCCACGAGGAGATCCAAAAAATGGAATAAGAGGGGTAAAGAGAGAGTATGAGAATAGACTAGCAGCTAACATAAAAGGGAAAGCAAAAGTCTTTTATAAACACAAATAGAAAAAGGGTAGTCAAAGTAAGGGTGGGGCCGATTAGGGATGAAAAACAGAGATCTTCTTGTGAAGGCAGAGGGCATGGCATGTACTTTGCATCTGTCTTCACTAGAGAAGAGGATGCTGCCAATGTAACAGTAAAGGAGGAGGTAGTAGTGATATTGGATAGGATAAAAATAGATAAAGAGGAGGTACTTAAAAGGTTGGCAGTGCTCAAAGTAGAAAAGTCACCCGGTCCAGATGGGATACTTCCTAAATTACTGAGGGAAGTAAGGTTGGAAATCGCAGAGGCTCTAGCCACAATCTTCCAATCCTCCTTGAGTATGGGGGTGGTGCCAGAGGATTGCAGGATTGCAAATGTTATAACCCTGTTTAAAAAAGGGGAGGGATAAACCCGGCAACTACAGGCCAGTTAGCCTAACGTCGGTGGTGGAGAAACTTTGAGAGAAAATACCCGGGACAAAAGTAACAGCATTTGTAAAACTATGGGCTAATAAATGAAAGTCAGCATGGATTTATTAAAGGCAATACTTGTTTGACTAACTTGATTGAGAGTTCTTTGATGAAGTAACGGAGAGGTTTGATGAGGGTAGTGCAGATGATGTTGCGTATATGGACTTTCAAAGGTGTTTGATAAAGTACAACATAATGCTTGTTAGCAATATTAAAGCCTATGGGATTAAAGGGGACCACTGGCAGCATGGATACAAAATTGGCTAAGGGACAGAAAGCTGAGAGTAGTGGTTAACGGTTGCTTTTCAGACTGGAGGGAGGTATACAGTGGTGTTCCCCAGGGGTCGGTATAGGACCGCTGCTCTTTCTGATATATATTAATGACCTGGACTTGGGTATATAGGGTATAATTTCAAAGTCTGCAGATGATACGAAACTCAGAAATGTAGTACACAATGAGGAGGATACCAACACACGTCACAAGGACATAGACGGACTGGTGAAATGGCAGACATGGCAGATGAAATTTAACACAGAGAAGTGTGAAGTGATACATTCTGTTAGGAAGAATGAGGAGCGAAAATGTGAACTAAATGGTACAATTTTACAGGGGGTGCAGGAACAGAGGAACCTGGAGGTGTATGTGCATAAATCTTTGAAGGTGGCAGGACAAGTTGGGAAGGCTGTTAAAAAAGCGTATGGGATCCACGGCTTTATTAATAGAGGAATAGAGTACAAAATCAAGGAAGTTAAGCTAAACGTTTATAAAACACTGGTTAGGTCTCAGCTGCAATATTGTGTTCAATTCTGGGCACCAAACTTTAGGAAGGATGTCAAAGGCCTTGGAGAGGGTTCAGAAGAGATTTACTAGAATGGTATCAGGGCTGAGGGATTTCAGTTATGTGGAGAGACTGGAGAAGCTGGGGTTGTTCTCCTTGGAGTACAGATGGTTAAGAGATTTGATAGAGGTATTCAAAATCATGAATGGTTTTGATGAGTAAATAAGGAGAAACTGTTTTCAGTGGTAGAAGGGACGGTAACTAGAGGACACAGATTTTGCAATGTTAAAGTTCGCGCATGCGCACCCAAAAAGAAAATTATAGGGAACGTTGGATCAGACTACTTTCAAAAATGGCAAAAAGCTAGAAACAGTGGAGTTCCAAAGAAACTTAAGGGACCACGTACATAGATCATTAAAACGTCATGGACAGGTACAGAGAATAATCAAAAAGGCTAATGGAAAGCTGGGCTTTATATCTAGAGGACTAGAATACAAAAAAAAAGACTTGCATTTATATAGTACCTTTCACGACCACCGGACGTCCCAAAACACTACAGCCAATGAAGTACTTTTGGAGTGTAATTACTGTTGTAATGTGGGAAACGCAGCAGCCAATTTGCACACAGCAAACTTCCACAAACAGCATGTGATAATGACCAGATAAGCCGTTTTTGTTATGTTGATTGAGAGATAAATATTGGCCAAGATACCAAGGATAACTCCCCTGCTCTTCTTCGAAATAGTGCCATGGGATTTTTTACGTCCACCTGAGAGAGCAGACAGGGCTTCGGTTTAAGGTCTCATCCGAAAGACAGCACCTCCAACAGTGCAGCACTCCCTCAGCACTGCACTGGAGTGTCAGCCTAGATTTTTGTGCTCAAGTCTCTGGAGTGGGACTTGAACCCATAACCTTCTGACTCAGAGGCGAGAGTGCTACCCACTGAGCTACAGCTGACACAAGGGGGTAGAAGTTATGCTACAGCTATACAAAGTCCTGGTTAGACTGCACCTGGAGCACTGTGAGCAGTTCTGGGCACCACACCTTCGGAAGGATATATTGGCCTGGGAGGGAGTGCAGCGTAGATTTACTAGAATGATACCTGGACTCCAAGGAGTAAATTACGAGGAGATTTTACACAAACTAGGGTAGCATTCCCTGGAATTTAGAAGATTAAGGGGTGATTTGATCAAAGTTTTCAAGATTAAGGAGAATTGATAAGGTAGGTAGAGAGAAACTATTTCTGCTGGTTGGGGAGTCTAGGGCTTGGGGACATAGCCTAAAGATTAGAGCCAGGCTTTTCAGAAGTGAAGTTAGAAAATGCTTCGACACACAAAGGGTGGTAGAAGTTTGGCACTCTCTTCTGTAAACGACAGTTGATGCTAGGTCAATTGTTCATTTTAACTCCGAGATAGGGAGCAAAGGTGGGTGTATGGAGTTAAGTCACAGATCAGCCATGATTTCATTGAATTGCGGAACAGGTTCGAGGGGTTAAATGGCCTACAACAATAACAACTTGTATTTATATAGCGCCTTTAACGTAGTAAAACGTCCCAAGGCGCTTCACAGGAGCGTTATTAGACAAAAACCGAACCACATCAGAAGATATCAGGGCAGGTGACCAAAAGCTTGGTCAAAGAGGTAGGTTTTAATGAGTGTCTTAAGGAGGAAAGAGAGGTAGAGAGGCGGCAGGGTTTAGGGAGGGAATTCCAGAGTTTAGGGCCTAGGCAGCTGAAGGCACGAACACCAATGGTTGAGCAATTAAAATCGGGGATGCTCAAGGGGCCAGAATTAGAGGAGTGCAGATATCTCGGGGGGTTGTGGGGTTTAAGGAGTTTACAGAGATAGCGAGGGGCGAGGTCATGGAGGGATTTGAAAACAAGGATGAGAATTTTAAAATCGAGTCCTTGCTTAACCGGTAGCCGATGCAGGTCAGCGAGCACACGGTGATGGCTGAACGGAACTTGGTGCGAGTTAGAACACGGGCAGCAGAGCTTTGGATGACCTGAAGTTTACGGAGGGTAGAACGTGGGAGGCCAGCCAGGAGTACATTAGAATAGTCAAGTCTAGAGGTAACAAAGGATGAGAGTTTCAGCAGCGGATGAGCTGAGGCAGGGGTGGAGACGGGCGATGTTACGGAGGTGGAAATAGGCGGTCTTAGTGATGGCGCGGATATGTGGTCAGAAGCTCATCTCGGGGTCAAATATGACTGTTGCGAACAGCCTGGTTCAACCTCAGACAGTTGCCAGGTAAAGGGATGGAGTCAGCGGCTAGGGAACGGAGTTTGTGGCGGGGACCAAAGACAGTGACTTCTGTCTTCCCAATATTTAGTTGGAGGAAATTTCTGCTCATCCAGTTTGGATGTCGGACAAGCAGTCTGACAATTTAGAAACAGTTGAAGGGTCGAGAGAGGTGGTGGTGATGTAGAGCTGGGTATCGTCAACGTACATGTGGAAACTGACGCTGTGTTTTTGGATGATGTCGCCGTGGGGCAGCATGCACATCAGAAATAGGAGGGGTCAAGGATAGATCCTTGGGGGACACCAGATGTAACGGTGCAGGAGCAGGAAGAGAAGCCATTGCAGGTGATTCTCTGGCTACGATTAGATATACAAGAATGGAACCAGGTGAGGGCAGTCCCACCCAGTTGGACAACGGTGGAGAGGCATTGAAGGAGGGTGGAGTGGTCAAATATGTCAAAGACTGCAGACAGGTCGAGGAGGGATAGTTTACCACTGTCACAGTCACATAGAATGTCATTTGTGACTTTGAAAAAAGCAATTTCGGTACTGCAGCAGGCAGAAACCTGATTGGAGGGATTCTAACATCAAGTTCCGGGAAAGATGGGCACAGATTTGGGAGGCGACAACACATTCAAGGACTTTGGAGAGGAAAGGGACGTTAGAGATGGGGCGGTAGTTTGCAAAGATGGAGGGGCCAAGGGTTGTTTGTTTTTTTAAGAGGAGTGGGGTGATGACATCAGATTGGAAGAAGAGGGGACAGTGCCTGATGGAGAGAGAACTGTTAACAAATCAGCTAACATGGGAGCCAGGAAGGGAAGTTGGGTGGTCAGCAGTTTAGTGGGAATAGGGTCGAGGGAGCAGGTGGGTCACATGACAAGATGAGCTCGGAGAGGGCATATGGGGAGATTGGAGAGAAACTAGAGAAAGATGCGAGTTCAGGGCTAGGGCAGGGGGAAATAGTGAGCAGTTTTGGTAGACGAGAGCAGGACCCAATAGTGCTTTATGTGGTCCAGCTAGATCTGGTGGGTAAATGGCTAAACCAGTTATCCGTCATATCCATTCAAGTCTGCGTCCCTTGGACTTAAGGGAGCGGAGATGAGGGTCGTACCAGGGGGAACGGCCAGGGTGAGAGAGAGTAATGGTTTTAATGGTGGCTAGGGCATCAAAAATGGAGTTGAGGGCGTGGTTGAGCAGATCGGTAGCTGCAGAAATGTCATGATAAATGGAGGGCCAAAGGCTGGACAGCGGAGATTTTGAATGTGCAATTGTAAGTGAATTGGGAGAAAGGTTTTTCGAGGGGCGAACACAGAAGTAGGGTTGGGAGGGGGGAGGGGGATGTGGGTGGAGAGCGCTACAAGGAAGTGATCAGAGATGGTCTTATCTGTGATTGACACGATGGGAGTAGCGAAGCCACGTAAGATGGCAAGGTCAAGGGGGTGGCCGTGACTATGGGTTGGGGAGTTTACATGGAGGGAGAGATTAAGGGAGGATATGAGGGCAGTGAACTCCTGTTCCTATGCTCCTAAAACAATTCATTGTTACTGTTTGCTTCTGTCGACAACTCAATCTGTGAATGAACATATTAGTTTAGTCTATTACAAAAACGTTTGTAATGACTGATATTAATCATCCTCTGAAATGATGAGAGCAGAAATCCTATTTCTAATCCAGAGACAATAAATATATTTATTGCTCACACTGGGCACGCTATTCTAGATTTCTTTGTGCACAAGATCTCACTTCAGTTGATAGGAAGTTGCCTCCAGATTAAGTGGCTAAAGTGATTCTGCTTCCCTTTGGACAGGAAATGCAAAGGTTTCACTGTCAATCACACGCACACAACTTTTCCAAAACTGCTCAAGCATGAACTATTACTACTGGCGTACATACAATTATTTTAAAATATTACTTAAACATTCGCTCTGATAACTCCCCAATCATTGGGCATACTGGGTAGCAGCAAAAGTACTTAATTCCCTGTAAAAAAGGGAGGGAGGGGGGAGCACAGAAATGCTTCAGCCTGAGCCTGGTTTTTTTGCACCTCCAACTGACACCTGCTGAAACTGCCTTGTAATGTAAATAATGTAAAGATAACAGCAGGGGGCTGAAAGCTAGATCCGTAGAACTGTTCAACTGTGCAATATGAAAGGGCTTAGTTGCTCCCAATATGGATGTATCCATATGGTATAGTATACAATATTGTGTAGAATAGTGGTTTGATACTGCGCCTGCCAAGGGTCAGTCACTCACTTTGGCTTAAAAATGTAACAATTTTTTGTGTGTATCATTCTTAAAAATAAACACATCTGTGTGTTTAAATGGATTCAAAGAAATTCAGTCTTCTACAGAAAATTTAGCTGTATTCCTATTTTTCATGTCTAAATGCTTTAATTGACTTGTTCTCATTGCTTCACCTTGTAACTTAGTGCGCATTTGCAAATATGCATTCTTTCGTTTGCATTGCTGTTCCAGCAATGGTTGGTATTTTCATGTCTTCTATGAAGTATTATGATTTTATGGCCCATTACTTTTTCTTGCTTGCTTTCTTTGTACCTGCTATTCCTAAGTGACCTCATCCATTGACAGAGTCAGGTTCCATATGTATGTCGACAACACCTCTCCAGCACTTTTCTTATCCCCCATGCCTCTTCAGTGTTGTCAAGCTGCCTGACTGGCATTAAGTCATAAATGAGTCAGAATTTCCTCCAACTGGACATCTACAAGATCATCATTTTCAGCCATTACCAAAATTCCCTCTCCTTTGCCACTGACTCCATCTATCTGTCTGGATACTCACTCGAGCTGAACGAGACTGTGTGCAAGTTATGCATCCTGTTCGACCTAGAGTTGAGCTTCAAACCTCATCCTGTCCCTCACCATGACTGCTTGCTTCCACATTTGCAATATTGCCCACCTTCATCCTCACTGCAACTGAAACCTTCATGTTTTCATCACCTCTATATGAAGGCCGTGCCTTCTGTTGGCTAGGCCCTAAGCTCTGGAACTCCCTCCCTAAACCTCTCCGCCTTTCTACTTCTCTTTCCTCCTTTAAGACGCTCCTTAAAACCTACCTCTTTGACCAAGCTTTTGGTCATCTGCCCTAATTTCTCCTTATATGGCTCAATGTCAAATTTTTTGTCTTATAATACTCCTGTGAAGCACCTTGAGACGTTTTATATAGTGCCTTTAACGCAATAAATACAAGTTGTTGTTGCTAGACTCAATTTCTCTAATGCCTCCCTATCAGCCACCTGACCGCGACTCACCAGAAATTCTAACTTGTCCAAAATTTGCCACCCACATCCTTCCATACTAAATCCATCACTCCTATCCTCACTGACCGACACTGCCCCTCTGTCCCCCAATGGATCTAGATTAAAATCCTCAAACCCCTTATCTACAAATCCCTCCATGGCCTCACCCCACCTCCCTCTGCAACCTTGTTTCCTCCAGTCCTCTGGCTTTCTGTACACTCCCTCCTCCCTGTACTCCACTATGTGTCCATGATGCGGAGATGCCGGTGTTGGACTGGGGTAGACAAAAATGAGAAGTCGCACAACACCAGGTTATAGTCCAACAGTTTTATTTGAAATCACGAGCTTTCGGAGCGCTGCTCCTTCGTCAGGTAAAGTGAAGGAATACAAATCAGCAAAGCATATATAGACAGAGAACAAAGCCTGTGTAGCGTACAATGTCAGACGACTACAGTAAATCTTTCTGACTGCCCTCCATCACACCTCGGCAGGGAGACAATCAGGCCATTGATGTAATGCCTTCCTGACTGGCCTGATTGTCTCTCTGCCGAGGTGTGATGGAGGGCAGTCAGTAAGATTTACTGTAGTCGTCTGACATTGTACGCTACACATTGTTCTCTGTCTATATATGCTTTGCATTCCTTCACTTTACCTGACGAAGGAGCAGCAGCTCCGAAAGCTCGTGATTTCAAATAAAACTGTTGGACTATAACCTGGTGTTGTGCGACTTCTCATTTTTGTCCACTATGTGTGGCAAACCGTATCAATCCTACTTCCTGGAACACGCTCACTGAACCCCTCCACTTCTCAAAAGCCTACTTAAAACGTATCTCTCTGACCAAGCCTTCGGCAAACTGCTCCAGAAAGGCCTGGTGTCCTCTGTGAAGTGCCTGTCAACCTTTTGTTTTGTGCTTTAAGGGAGCTGTATAAATGCAAGTTGTTAACATTGAGAATAAGCAGTTGTCGGAGAGCGGATTTGTCTCATTCCCAACACCTGCCTGGCACTGGTTGAAAGGCTGCCAGATGTGGCGCCTCCTGTAAGGGGTCTGAGAACTGAAGGCAGGCGCCGTTTCACCGGAGCCCGCGGGCTCACTCGCTGGGTGGGCGGACTGACTGTCGTTAAGCTGAGGCCCGGTGTGTGACCCGGGGGCGGCCTCGCGTTACCTTGCGGAGGGACTCTCTCAGACTGCAATGCTCCTGAGTGTAGATGATGTCCTGGGCCGCTTTCTCGGAGTAATACTTGGGGCAGAGCCCGCGGGTCCCGATCCGGCTCCGGGCGAGCATCCGGCTACAGCTGGAAGCCATGGCGCTGTCACCGCGCATGCGCGGCAGCCCACTGCCGCCTCAAACTTACAGCGAGCGCGTGGGCGGGGCGGGGTCATTGTAAGTGCTGTGGGTAGGGAGAGGGGGAGGGGTCATTGCAAGAGCTGTGGGTAGGGGGAGGGGTCACTGCAAGAGCTGTGGGTAGGGAGAGGGGGAGGGGTCATTGCAAGAGCTGTGGGGAGGGGGAGGGGTCATTGCAAGAGCTGTGGGGAGGGGGAGGGGTCATTGCAAGAGCTGTGGGGAGGGGGAGTGGTCATTGCAAGAGCTGTGGGTAAGGGAAGGGGTCATTGTAAGTGCTGTGGGTAAGGGAAGGGGTCATTGCAAGAGCTAAGAGTAGATGAGGGTAGGGGGTCATTGCAAGAGCTGTGGGGAGGGGGAGGGGTCATTGCATGAGCTGTGGGTAGGGGTGGGGTCATTGCAAGAGCTGTGGGTAGGGGTGGGGTCATTGCAAGAGCTGAGGGTGGGTGGGGGGAGGGGGTCATTGCAAGAGCTGAGGGTAAGGGGAGGGGACATTGCAAGAGCTGAGGGTAAGGGGAGGGGACATTGCAAGAGCTGAGGGTAGGGGGAGGGGTCATTGCAAGAGCTGAGAGTAGGGGAGGGATCATTGTAAGAGGTGATAGTAGAGGAGGGAGGGTCATTGCAAGAGCCAAAAAGAGGGGAGGCGGTCACTGCAAGAGCAGAGTTTGGGAAAGGGGTCACTGCAAGAGCAGAGTTTGGGAAAGGGGTCACTGCAAGAGCCAAAACAAGGGCAGCGGAGAGGGTGGCTTTTGCAAGAGCTGAGACCAGTAATAAAATGTGGTATCTGAAAGAGATGAGACAATTGCAGACACTGGCAGTGAGATTCATGTATCTCGTTCTAAAAAATAACTGGGTTTGCAATCTGTGACCCAAAATAGTATTCTGCAATCATGGGCTGCTTTCATATTGTTCTTGGGTACCTAGTTCCTGTAGTATGAATCTCCCACAACTAGGTATCAAATTAAGCAAAACCTGCCGAAAATGTTTAGACTGGGGGCAAGGAAATCTTTTTTGGGGGGGAGAGGGGCCTGTTTGGCTACTATCAGTTATTGTTAGGGTTAGTAAAGCGGTGGATTCTGGTGGCGTGTCATGACATCACACACAAACCATTTTCCGTGATGACATTACAGGGTAGAAGTTGGTCTGCGTTTTTCCCATCCAGCAAGTTGTATGTGGAGGTGCTACCAGTGATGGCAGCTTGCCACCAGTATGTAGATGTGGCCCGCGGACCAATTGCTATCGATCCTTGGGCTTCTTGGTTCGGACACGCACTGCTTGGGCCCAGGCTAATATCTCCAGCTACCACGCTGTCTACATGTGGAATGTTGGACTTCACAGCACAGCTAGTTTACAGGAAGACTGACTGTATATTATAAATGAAATGAGGAACACTGGATCACTTAGCTCGCTCCCCTCAGACCCAAGCTTGGTGTGTGTAGGCTATTTGAGCCGCTGGTTCCAAAAGCAGCAGCAATCCTGAGTGAGACCCACACTTTAGGAGCTGGTGCTTCAAACATGCTACTAATTTTAATGAAAGCATGGTGCACACTGAAAGGACATTTATTGCAAAACGTAAAGACTATTACGAATAAACGGAGTGAGACACACTCATTTTTAGGTTAAAGTTTAATCTGTTTTGGTGCATTTCACTTTTGAAAAATAAATGGCATTCAACCTGCCAAATGGAATGGAAATGAGTTCAAAGTCTATGTTACGCAGATAATTTCCTTAATGTTGACCGCTCTATGTAGCAATGTGTTTGCTTGTTATTTGGAAAACAAAACAAACACACCGATTGCAAAAGCCATTGAAATGCTACTGAAATGCCCATTTCTTTATTTTTCCAAGAGAAAAGTGGAAATAAAGGAGACTTGACAAGCATTAATGGAGGAATATATTTTTAGAAACTGGAGTTTTGGATATTTAATTTCAATGAAATTAGTAATGAGCCAATTAGAAATTTATTATGTGCTAGAATTGTTCTGGGAATTCTTTTGTAGAGAAAGTTTGATTTCAAAATATTCCTTTAATATTTCATATAAGAACATAAGAAATAGGAACAGGAGTAGGCCATTTGGCCCCTCGAGCCTGCTCCGCCATTCAATAAGATCATGGCTGATCTGGTCTTGGCCTCAACTCCACTTTCCTGCCCACTCCCCATAACCCTTGACTCCCTTATCGTTCAAAAATGTGTCTATCTCCACCTTAAATATATTCAATGACCCAGCCTCCACAGCTCTCTCGGGTAGAGAATTCCAAAGATTCACGACCCTCTGAGAGAAGAAATTCCTCCTCATCTCGTTTTAAATGGATGACCCCCTTATTCTGAAACTATGCCCCCTAGTTCTAGATTCCCCCATGAGGGGAAACATCCCCTCTGCATCTACCCTGTCAAGCCCCCTCAGAATCTTATACGTTTCAATAAGATCACCTCTCATTCTTCTAAACTCTAATGAGAATAGGCCCAACCTGCTCAACCTTTCTTCATAAGACAACCCTTCATCTCAGGAATCAACCTAGTGAACCTTCTCTGAACTGCCTCCAATGCAAGTATATCCCTCCTAAAATAAGGAGACCAAAACTGTACACAGTACTCCAGGTGTGGTCTCACCAGCGCCCTGTAAAGTTGTAGCAAGACTTCCCTACTTTTATACTCCATCCCCCTTGCAATAAAGGCCAACATTCCATTTGCCTTCCTAATTACTTGCTGTACCTGCATGCTAACTTTTTGTGTTTCATGTACGAGGACCCCCAGATCCCTCTGTGCCGCAGCATTTTGTAGTCTCTCTCCATTTAAATATGATGTGGAGATGCCGGTGTTGGACTGGGGTGGACAAATGTGAGAAGTCGCACAACACCAGGTTATAGTCCAACAGCTTGTGATTTCAAATAAAGCTGTTGGACTATAACCTGGTGTTGTGCGACTTCTCACATTTGTCCATTTAAATAATAATTGGCTTTTTTATTTTTCCTACCAAAGTGGAGAACCCCACATTATACTCCATCTGCCAAATTTTTGCCCACTCACTTAACCTATCTATATCCCTTTGCAGATTCTTTGTGTTCGCTTCATAACTTGCTTTCCCACCTATCTTTGTATCATCAGCAAATGTGGCTACATTGCACTCGGTCCCTTCATCCAAGTCATTAATATAGATTGTAAATGGCTGAGGCCCCAGCACTGATCCCTGTGGCACCCCACTAGTTACCGTTTGCCAACCTGAAAATGACCCATTTATCCTGACTCTCTGATTCCTGTTAGTTAGCCAATCCTCCATCCATGCTAATATATTACCCCCAACCCCATGAGCTCTTATCTTGTGCAGTAACTTTTTATGTGGCACCTTATCGAATGCCTTCTGGAAATCCAAATACACTACATCTACTGGTTCCCCTTTATCCACCCTACTCGTTACATCCTCAAAGAACTCTAGCAAATTTGTCTTACATGATTTCCCTTTCATAAAACCATGTTGACTCTGCTTGACTGTATTATGATTTTCTGAATGTCCTGCTACTACTTCCTTAATAATGGACTCCAGCATTTTCCCAATGACAGATTTAGGCTAACTGGTCTATAGTTTCCTGCTTTCTGTCTCCCTACTTTCTTGAATAGGAGTGTTACATTTGCAGTTTTCCAATCCGCTGGGACCTCCCCAGAATCCAGGGAATTTTCATAGATTACAACCAATGCATCCACTATCTCTGCAGCCACTTCTTTTAAGACCCTAGGATGCAGGCCATTAGGTCTAGGGGACTTCTCCACCTTTAGTCCCATTAGTTTGCCTAGTACTTTTTCTCTAGTGATAGTGATTGTTTTAAGCTCCCCCCTCCCTATAGCCCCTTGATTATCTATTATTATTGGGATGCTTTTAGTGTCTTCTACCGTGAAGACAGATACAAAATATTTGTTCGAAGTCTCTGCTATTTCCCTGTTTCCCATTATTAATTCCCCAGTCTCATCCTCTAAGGGACCAATATATAAATACCAAAGTTAAACCACATGACATCTTTCAGATGAAACATTAAATCAAGGCCCTATCTGCCCTCTCAGGTTGCCGTGAAAGAACCCATGGCACTATTCAAAGAAGAGCTGTGGAGTTCTCCCCGGTGTCCTGGCCAATATTTATCCCTCAACCGACATCACTAAAAAAAGATTATCTGGTCATTATCACATTGCTGTGCGCAAATTAGCTGCTGCATTTCCTACATTACAACAGTGACTACACTTCAGAAGTACTTCATTGGCTGTAAAGCGCTTTGGGACGTCCTGAGGTCGTGAAAGGCGCTATATAAATGCAAGTCTTTCTACGGCAGCATTTTTTATTATTCGTTCCTGGGATGTTGGCGTCGCTGGCAAGGCCAGCATTTATTGCGTCCAAAGGTGGTATATCATTTATGAATTTAAAGCAAATTATAGCATTTTAGGATGTTTGCAGTGGATTCTGTACGGAAAGTTCTAAAAAACATTTTTTCTTTTACAAAGACCCTTTTTCAATGCACTATTATGCCTTAAGATGTGAAGTTATTACAGTCACTAGAGATGCGAAGGAATTCATGAATGGAATGAACTAGGAATTTCACTTTTCACTATTGTAGACTTTGTTGATACAACACGTGCAAATAATAAATTGAGTTAACAAATTATACTGACAGTTACTGACTGTTATTTTCTGTAAATTAAACAGCATGTAGAGCATTGGTTTTACAGCTGGCACTAACAAACCACAAAACCAAACTATAACTATCTAGCCCATCCTACAAACTGCACAGAATGTATAATATATTTTTAAAAATCTTACATCTGCATACCTAAAGCTTGTTTAAAAAACTTACTTCCTGTTAACACATTTTTGTTACATTTTTGCATTAACTTTTTCTGTTATAAATTCCTACATCTACATTTATAATGGTAATTGCCAATGTAAACTTGTCATACTGTAATCACACCCTCCTGCCAATGGTAGTATTGTAGTGCCTTAGGTTTTCCTACAGTGACTATTCTTTAAAAGTGCTCCATTAGGTGTAAAGCGCTTTGGGTCATCATGAGATAGTGAAAGGTGCTATATAAATGCAAGGCTTTATTACTCCTCCTAAAGAGCAGCATTTTTGCCTTGGAAACCTCTCCTCCACCCATAGGCTCTCCTGTTTAATCTGAAAGGTGATAAATACCACATTGCCAGATGGTTACGTTCAGATTTAGTTACAGGTAAGATAATGACAGAGGCAGAAAACTGAAGCAGGAACCTAGTAGTACAATTTTTGACTTATGCAAAATACAGATTTTTTAAAAGACAATTAAAGAGTTCAAAATCTTAGTAAGTTTTTCAGTAGCGTTTGATGGAGTCTCTAATGCAGCATTACATTGGTGATGACTCCACAAGGTAGAGGAGCAAAGGGAACTGGGAGTACAAATGCACAAATCACTAAATGTTGCGACGCAAGTCAGTAAGGCCATAACAAAAGCAAACCAAGCACTAGGGTTTATTTCTAGAGGGATAGAATTGAAAAGTAGAGAAGTTATGCTAAATTTGTATCAAACCTTGGTTAGACCACACTTGGAGTACTGTGTGCAGTTCTGGTCGCCATATTATAAAAGGATATAGAGGGTACTGGAGAGGGTCCAAAAAAGATTTACTAGGATGATACCAGAACTGTGAGATTATACCTATCAGGAAAGGATGAACAGGCTGGCTCTCTTTTCTCTTGAAAAGAGAATGCTGAGGGGTGACCTAATAGAGATCTTTAAAATTATGAAAGGTTTTGATAGAGAGAGAGTGTTTCCACTTGTGGGGAAGAGCAAAACTAGAGGCCATCAATATAAAATAGTCACCAAGAAATCAAATAGGGAATTCAGAAGAAACAACTTTATCCAGAGAGTGGTGAGAATGTGGAACTCGCTACCACAGGGTGTAGTTGAGGCGAATAGTACAGATACATTTAAGGGGAAGCTAGATAAGCATACGAGGGAGAAGGGAATAGAGGGTTTTGCTGATGGAGTTAGATGAGGAAAGACGGGAGGAGACTCAAGTGGAGCATAAACACCGGCATGAACTGGTTGAGCCGAAAGGCCTGTTTCTGTGCTGTATATTCTATGTAATTCTATGTGAAGTTGCTCTCAACTACTTCATGTGAAATAGGTGCTAAAAACAGGAAACTGAAGATCCATGAACTCCTGTCGAATTTTGACCTGGATTTACCTCTGAAGTACTTCCCATTTTGGGGCTCAACAAGTTCATGCCGGTGTTTATGCTCCACTTGAGCCTCAAATCCGCCACAAAGAAAATCTGCACCTGCATTCTCCTCCTAAAAATCCTACATTTCCCATTTAGGCCCACCCGAAGCCTGGTTCCCCACATTTAAATGGGGTCAGAGTTAGCTATCCGTTCACCCCATTCCCCTCCATTTCATAGAATCATACAGTACAGAAGGAGGCCATTCAGCCCATCTATTGAAACTGCTTCCACCACCTTTTCTGGCAGTGCATTTCAGATCAGGTTCTTTTGCCAATTATCTTAAGTGTCCCCTGGTTACCGACCACTGGAAAGAGTTTCTCATACTTTTGAACACCTCTATTAAATCTCCCCTTAACAACTCTAGTCAAATCATTGCATCCACATTCTCAGGGCAATGCTCCTGGCATTGATATCTGAAGCAATGTCTGATGACTGCCTCTTCATCAGATGCCTGGAGGGCTTCCTGCCCACTGGGAAATAAGGATAATCCTACTCCTGTTCACTGCCTGCACCAAGACCTCCTGTGGAGAATCAGTGAACCGTGGTGTCTGCACTCTCCCTCCTTCAGCTATTTCCTTAACAAGTAGTTGCAGTTCCCGTCTTATAACCAGAATGCACCTCCCCTTTAAGAGTCACTGGCTGCCTTTAAGTAATGTCCTGCCCTTCCAATATGATGCTCCCCCGCCCCGCCCCCCACCCCCCCTAACAAGGCATGCAACCAATGAACAGCACATGTAGTGATGGCTGCACGCACTAATAATTAGTATAAGAAGGAAACACGGATTTTACATGCTGCCTGCAGGGGTCCCAACTGGAGTGTGTAATCCGTGCATTGCCCCCTTCCCCCACCCTGCAACCGCTTTTGCACACAATTACATTTCTAGGCCTGCGATCTTTATTTGTCTTAAGCACAGAAATCCTTTGCAAATCTATTGAACCTTTTCATAAGTGTGAAGTGATACATTTTGGTAGGAAGAATGAGGAGAGGCAATATAAACTAAATGGCACTGTTTTAAAGGGGGTGCTGGAACAGAGAGACCTGGGGGTGTATGTGCACAAATCTTTGAAGGTGGCAGGACAAGTTGAGAAGGCTATTAAAAAAGCATATGGGATTCTTGGCTTTATTAATAGAGAAATAGGTCTCAACTGGAGGATTGTGTTCAATTCTGGGCACCACACTTTAGGAAGGATGTCAAGGCCTTAGAGAGGATGCAGAAGAGATTTACTAGAATGGTATCAGGGATGAGAGAATACAGTTACGTGGAGAGACTGGAGAAGCTGAGGTTTTTCTCCTTAGAGCAAAGAAGGTTAAGAGGAGATTTGATAGAGGTGTTCAAAATCATGAGGGGTTTTGATAGAGTAAATAAGGAGAAACTGTTTCCAGTGGCAAAAGTGTCAGTAACCAGAGGACACAGATTTAAGGTGATTGGCAAAAGAACCAGAGGCGACATGAGGAAACATTTTTTTACACAGCAAGTTGTTGTGATCCGCAATGCACTGCCTGAAAGTATGGTGGAAGCAGATTCAATGGTAACGTTCAAAAGAGAATTGTATAAATATTTGATGGGTAAAAATATTACAGGGCTATGGGGGAAGAGCAGGTGAGTGGGATTAATCGGATAGCTCTTCCAAAGAGCTGGCACAGGCATGATGGACTGAATGGCCTCCTTCTGTGCTGTTTCATTCTATGATTCTATTATTTTCTCAGCGCTGAGAGAAATCATCAAAATTAGACATGTTGAGTTAAGAGTAAAATTATTTTCATAAATTATTAACAGAACACCATCTTTGATAAGACCAGTTGCTTATATTTAAACAGAGCCAGCATAGTTAACTCAAATCTTTTTGACAAAACCTTTGCTAATATTTAAATAATCTTAGTTTAAGAAATAGAGAAATCTCTGTTTAACTCATTATAATATCAGGATATTACAGGTATCTTAATCTTCTTATGAATAAGTAATACTGAGGGTGAACTCAAAGTTCTGATCACAATGTTCTAGACACAAACTGTTGTTTTATTGCCTCTCCAGCAGTAATTGCTTGTCAAAGCTATCTCTTGAAACATCTAAAAATCATCATTTCCACCAATCTTACATCCGAATGGATGAGTTGCTTGCTCTCCTAAAGAGAAAAATTACTTTTTTGGCTAACATTTCTCCTCTACAATCCAAATTATTTTATAATAGAGAATCCCTAAATTGGACTATTCTGTACTACGATAGGGACTGGTGTTACAATTTACTCTTTCCATGTCTGTTGGATCCTCCAATAAGACCTCTAACCCTAATGGTATCACTCCAAAATTGTCCTATCCTGTGATATTTCTTCAGTACCCAGTAGTACTAGTCTACCTTTCCTGCTTATGCGCATCCTCATTCTGTCCCCAGGAAAGGTAATCCTTCTCACATTTTCAATTATAAAATCCTAATAACTTTACATCTGTCATTTCTAAAGTTATAGAAACTGCTCTTAACTCTTAAATTATCACTTACCTTGAAAGTTCAATCATAAATCTAACATTTTGATCTACTCTGTGCCCTTTTATTGAGCAATGCAAATCTTGTTCCCTTCTGTTCTTTAAAGTAACGAGGGTGGGGCAGAGTTTGGGTTGGGCAAGACATCCACCTGCCACAGTGAATCCACTACAGCTACCACCTATTTTCCTGGGTTGGGGTTCATTACATATGCACAGTGGGCTCCCGGCAAGATTCCTGCAGCGCTACAGTGGGAGACAGTGGAGAGGTGTCGAGGGACCTTAAGGGGGCAGAAGCACCCAAAATATTGGAAGGAAGGCTTCCACTGAAGGCCTCAGACAAGACTGAGACTTTCAGCAGATAAGTCTCTGGGGCCAACCAGCGGGAGAGGAGACAAGTGGGACAAAAATGAATGAGCCAGTCGCCTTGTGATGTTATTAAGCGGAAAACCCCTCATGGTGCTTTCTCACATTGATCCTGCTGATAGTATGGAGTAGGATGCTGTAAAACATGGGCATGGAATTTCTTTGGAGCTGCTCCCACTGCGCCACTGTAACTTCCCTGGGAGTGAGACAAAGGGTGTCTGCTGCATTTCTGGTGCTATTCTCAAGACTTAATGTGTGAAGGAAAAAATTTAAGAAAGTAAGAAAGAATCCGTATAGTACTTGTAGTGAAATGGTTATCGAGCTTGAAGACAAGTGGCAGATGTGGCTGGAAAGTGAAAGCATAATAGACTATGAAGATCTTTACCATTTAATGTTCAGGAACAGATTTATGGAAATAGTTCCAGATGATTTAAGAATCTGGTCACTTGATCAGAATTGTAAAACTCTTCAGCAGCTAGGCATACATACTGACCATTTTATGGACTCACGAGCCCATGTATGTAAGTGCAAGAGCGGGAGACCAGATGCCTCATGGCAACCCACGGATGAACCGCTCAGTGAGCCAGATGTTCAGTTTGTCCCAGGTGAGGCTGGAGGAGGGCAGGCAAGCAGAAGTCAGAGATCTGAAGACAATGAGGGAAGGTGTTTTAAATGTGATGAGGCAGGCCACAAGGCAAACTAGTGCTGGTCTGTTAAAAATCCTGCAACGCAAAACAGTGGTCACGTAAGCTCAGATGGTATGAGACAGCCAGTTATGTGATGACCACCGATGCAGATAGATAGACTTTTAACCATCTCTAAGTCATGGTGAATAGGATGCAAGGGAGGCACTGGCTGTTCTTTCGATATAGTATATGGCAACCTGATGAAGGATTACATTATATAAAGGGAAAAGTTGCCCGCATAATGGGACTGTGATTGACCAGAGCACTTCTCTCATATTCATGGACAAGAAAAATCATTTTTCAGGTGGTTTTTCTCTCACACAGCCTACAACTTCTCGCTCTTCCAGGCCTAGAAATTGGTTTGCTCTGGTCTGCTGGCTGGATTTGGGTGCAGGGAAATGCTGCAACATGTAAACCTGAGGCCCACCCAATATTGTGTCTCGGGCCTCATTTACTTGAGACCAGAGAGCTGCTAAAATTTCTGGGCATGCCCAGGCAGCTTGCCAGCGAAGAGGATTGCAATTTCAGGCCTCTGCATTGCCCTCAGGTAAGTTCTGGGAGAGGGGAGAAGCAATCGGGAGGAGGTGAATGGGAGAGGTGGGTTGCTGATGTGGAGAGGGGGTCATCAGGAGGGGGGGGGTCGAGCGGTAGCCAGCAATGGTCGATAGCCCTGCAGTAGAGCTAGGAGAGCACTCCTGTTCCTCCTGACTCCACATTCAGATAAATATATTTTACAAAACTTATCATTTTGGTGATGGCCAACACCCTTTAAGGATCGCTGGTTAGGCTGCATATAGACCACGCTTTACTGAACGCTGCCGCTGCTGGCTGCTTTAGAGGAAAACCAATTTGGTAACGAATGCGTCCAACAGGCGTTAGGCCCCTTATCTGGATATACAAAGGGTCTAATGCCTGTTTCAGGCATGGGCCCTGGACGCCTATACCAATATGGCGGGCAGCGCACTTCTAGTTCAGAATGTGCGGGCCGTTTGCCATATTGGACGCGTTTGTGCCCATTTTACAGCTGTAAAAGGGGTGCAGCGTCATCAAATTTCTATTTCATTAAATCTAGTATGGTCGTTGCTATTCTGAATATTCTTCCCTAATTCCTCTTGAGCTCCAAGGACTAACAAGTTAATATCTGAAATAGTAAAATATACAGATCAGATAAAAATCAAGAGTAATTTCCAGTACCATGTGAAATAGTTCATTTCTAATAACTATAGGTCCTATCCACTCAAAAAAGGGCTTGAATCCCCAATCAATTCTGGGAAATCAATAATCTCTCCCAACCAGCCCTGAAGAATAGGTTTTTCAGAGCAAGGACTTAGAAAAAACAGATTAAACCCAGTGCCATGTTCCTGTCAATCTTCAGAACAAATAACCCTCCAGTGCTATTTTAAGTCTGAACCATATGGACTAAGATCACTTCAAACTCCATCAGAAAGATGATAGGTCAATATGGGAATTGCCACTTCTTCTTTTGTCCTCTCCATCCTCAAAAAATGCTTTCTTACATTTCGAGCAGGCCACAGAATAATAAAAACAAATATGTTTTCAGACAGTAAATCCAATAAACAACAAGTCAAAGTTTTAAGAACTAACTACTGACAACTACCACCCAAAAGTCAAACCCACCATAGCGCATCAGTACAGAGCTCTCCTAAATCCCCACTACCAGGCATTCCCTCTACACATGTACAAATGTAACATTTCAAATCAAATCTTGGATGAGGATGATTCATGTCAGAAGACTAAATTATGAGAAAAGACTGAAAAACTATCAGCTTTTACAAAAGGTGGTGAAAAGGGTATCACATAGAGTCAAAAAGACACAGATTAAAGCAACAGCCATAATTAAGACAGATAGATTCATAGAATCATAGAATAGTACTGCATAGGAGGCCATTCAGCCCATCAAGTCTGCACCTGCTCTTTCGAAATGCAATCCAGTTAGTCCCACTCCCCCACTCTTTCACCATATCCCTGCAATTTTTCTCCAAGTATTTATCCAATTCCCTTTTAAAGGCTACTATTGAATCTATATCCATCACCCTATCAGGCAGTCCATTCCAAATCCTAACCACTTGTTGCGTAAAAAAAGTTTTCTCTCATGTCGCCCCTGGTTCTTTTGCTAATCACCTTAAATCTGTGCCCGCTTCTTATCGACCCTTCAGCCATTGGAAACAGTTTCTTGTAAGGGTTTCTGACCCGTGTGGCTCTGTGCTCAGCCTGGGTGCTAGTGCGGGGTTAGGCCTTGTTGCCTGTTCTGGTCTCCAGCCAGTCTGGGAGCACTAGACACCTGTGAGTGGTTCGACCCACTCGCCCTTACGGTTCTGACACTGGACTTAGATGCGAGAGCAATAATGGAGAGAAAACTCAGGTAGACCCGGTTGAATGGTACGAAATGGAAAAATCTTTATTGCATATTATTCAAGATTACGAAATACATGTCATAAGCACAGATTAATGACAGTACAATCTTACACACAGTTATGTAACTAATTTCAGGGAAACGAGGAACGAACGACACATCGTAAATGGGGGCACACATTACAGTTATCCTTAAAACTTAAACCCTCCCCTATCAATACCTGCTCTAAACTAGATTTGTAGGATCGAGACTCATGCTCACCACTCGTGATAACTCGGAGAATTCCGAAAACTCTGATCGGATGTTTTTCACCGCAGCACCTGATCACCCACGTGTTGATCAGGGGTCTCTGTACCCCACTTGTTTATTCGTTTCTGCTCCGGCTAGCAGGCTGGACCGTCTGCTGTCATGAAGATCTGTGTTGTCCTCGGAGTTCCGACACGACTCGAAAAATAGTCTTCCTGTGCCCTCGCACTGATTCGATAAAACTCAAAGAATAGTCTTCCGATGCCAGTTCTGTAGAACTCAAAGATGGTCTTCCTGGGCAAGGAAAGTGTCTATTCGACCTACAGGCACGGTCGGGGCTTACTGACCGTGGCGATACGTATGGTCGTCTTCTTCTCTTCTCATCTCATCTCATCTCATCTCATCTCATCTCGGGCCTTCGGTTCCAACACCGTTTACCGACTTCTCGGGATGGTGTGCCCGTTTCAAGGCTTCACAGCCCAGTTCCACACAGATCTTCGCGGCAAGCCACGAGGCTGATCCTGGCAGATCGTAAAGTTCAACAGTCTTTAAAAGCTGCAAGAGGCAGAGACACGAGGCAAGCGGCAAGGAGTCGAAAGGATAAGAGAAAGATGGACGGTTGCAGCTTACAGTTATAGTGCGAAAACTCTTCTTTTCCCGCCCAACCTTAATGTCTTTTCTTTTGTTAGGGTTTTGGCGCTCAAATTTCTTGTATAGGGTGATCTCCGTTTAATGGGTTTCGGGGATACTCGTAACTGTCTGAGTACCTGTTAATACTTTTCCAATGTGTAACCGGTCGGTATTCTCCCTGGAGGGGTTTTGGGGCTTCCAAATGTTTTCTGTAACTACCCGCAAACGGCTCTCTCATCGTAGAGTCGTGGGGATTTTGCATATTAATGTCTTTGGATGGGTTCTTGATCGCTTGGTACAATAGCCCTTATTCGCACCTGGGAGACCGATTTCAGTATTTATGTGTATACTGCAAACCCATAATGTCTCGTGTATTATCTCAAATGTGCTGAGTCTCGATCGGTCTCGCACAAATGTTTATTGGAACGCCATCTTGTCTGCTTATCGAAAAGTCTAGAATGTTCTGCCACGAGGCGTGGCGGCCATTTTACAGGCTGCTTGTGTCCACTTTGAAAACCTGACAGCATTCTGCTGAAATAAAGCTGTTTGAACGAAACTATGTGTTTTCTCCTTATTTATAAAATCGCGATATATTGCGAATTCTACATTCTCTTTATTTACTCTATCTAAACCCTTCATTTACTCTATCTAAACATTTATCCATGCCGTTATCACCTCCTAACACAATTATTCCAACACTTTCCTTGCTGACATCCTGAGTTCTGGCCTTCACAAATAGCAACTCATATTAACTCACCCCAGCACCCCATCCTTGTCAATGTTCATTGGCGCCTCATCCCCCAACACATTGATTTCAAAATCTTTACTCCCATTTACAAATCCCTTTACAGCTTTATCCCTCCCTACCTCTGCAACCTCCTTGAGCTCTCTGTTCCTGTGCATGCCCTAAACTCTTTCAACTCTGTTCCATTATATTCCTCTCCCTCTGCTCCACCTTTGGCCACAGAGCCTTCAGCCTCCTTGACACTCTGGATAGCTCTTCCTAAACATCTTTACCTTACTACCTCTCTCTGCTCCTTCAAAAGCCTACTCAAAACCTGCCTCTTTGATCATTCCTTTAGTCACCATCCCTAATCCTTTTTGGCATCTGGTTATTTTTGTTTCTCTAGACTACTTTTATTATATTAAAGTGCAAATTGTTGTTGGTTATTTAAAAAAATTACACCAAACAAGACCCACCATCAAAATTACATACTTTTTTTTTCAGTATTGAGTGAGGCCGCTAAATTTATACCCCAACAGTAAAATTATCTGTGCAAACTTTCAAGAGAATGAGTACCTTGATAAAACCAGTCCACTAAATTTAAGCAGAGCTGTCACAACCAACTACAATCCTTTTTGTAAAAGCCTTTGCTAATGTTTTAAAATTTAAGTTCAACTCTTAGCTGAACGTTACAAATATTTACCTGTCTTATGAATAATCATACAGAGTCACAATGTCTGAACACAAAGTTCTGGACACAACGTTCTGAACACAAACTGCTATCTTACAGCCTCTCCAGCAGTGATTTCTTCTGGTCACTTGCCAAAGTTATATCTTGAAACTTTTTCAAATTTTTCTTCCTACTTTGCACCCTCTTCCGTCCCATTAGTTCCGTTGATTACTCTTTTACAGAGCACGCTGACATTTTTCACTCACTTTACTCCACTAATCTAACCTTGCTGATTTTGGAAAATAATCTCCCTCTATTGTTCCATTTTTTTCCTATTACCAATATTAGGTTTTATCACTGCTGTGTCTATCAGACGTTCCATTCTCTGAATTCAAATCAAGCCTCTGGTCCTGACTGAGTGAAGCTAGTTAAAATTGCAAGTCAACAGTAAAATTATCTGCACAAATTATCAACAGATTGCAATACCTTGATAAACCAATCATCTTCGAAATGTTTGCTTTCAACCTGCCCCTCTCCTATATTGTCTCTTCAGACCCGCCGTCCCAGTCATCTTTCGTGAAGAGGTGACATCACATAATGATAGAACAAAGCCATTTAAAAAACAGTTCTCAGGATGTGTGCAATGCTGGCAAGGCAGCATTTATTGTCAACCCCAATTACCCTGAGCTTCTCCTTCTGGTGATGGTGCTCCCATGCTGATGTTAGGTGCTAAATTCCGGTGGCGATGAAGTATTGACAATACATACATACTCAAGTCAGGATGGTGTGTGAATTGGAGTGGAATTTGGAGGTGATGGCATTTCCACAACATTACTGCTCTTATTCTTCTCGGTGGTAGTGATTGTAGGGGAGGGAGGCGATGGCAAAGTAACTTTAGTGAGTTGCTGCAGTGCATCCTGTGGATTGTACATAGCACAGCTACAGTGCTCTGGTAATGGTGGGGTGGATATTGTGTTCAGTGGCAGGGGTACCAATCAAGCAAACTGCTCTGTCCTTGATGGTGTCATGCTTCATGAGTGTTGATGTGGCTGCACCCATGCAGGCATATGGTGAGTATTCCATCACACTTCCGACTTGAGCCATGCATATGGTGGAGAGATTTTGAGGGATCTGAAGGTGATCCATTCATTGCAAAATACCCAGCCTTTGCCCTATTCTTATAGCCATGGTGTTGACATGATTGGTTCAGTTAAGGTTTGTGTCAATAGTAACCCACCAAGATGTTGATAGTAGGGGATTTGGTGATGGTGGTGCCATTGAAGATCAGGGGGAGATGGCTGGGCTTTCTTGTTTGAGATGATTATTGCCTGGGGCATTTATGTAGCATGAATATTATCTACTATTTGTCAGCCCAAGCCTGCATGTTATCCAGGTCCTGGTGTTAGCTGATATGTGCTGCTTCATTATCGGAGGGGTTGTGAATGGCGCTGACCCTATGATGGAGGGAAGGCCATTGATGAAGAGGGTTGGGCCGAGAATGCTTTCCTGAGAAACTCTTGAAGCAATGTCCTGGGGATCCAATGACTGGTCTCCAACAACTACAACCATCTTCCTGTATTTCAGGTATGAATTCAGACACTGGAGGGTTATCCCTTTGCAGTGTATTGACCTAATTTTTGATAGAGCTCCTTGGTGCCATGCTCAGTTGAATTCTACCTTGATATCAAGGGCAGCTACTCTCACTTCTCCTCTGGAATTCAGCTCTAGTGTCCACATCTGGATCAAGGCTGTGACGAGATTTGACATAGTTTGCTTAGACTTCCAAAAGTGATAAAATTGTGCCAGAGAGACTCCTTTCCAAACTAATGTCAATGAGTATCAAGGGTAAGACATGGACATGGTTAGTAACTGGCTAAAGAAAAAGAATTAAAGTGTAATCGTATGAGCTACACTGCAATTGGGAGAGGTATTGATTAATACAGCTAGGGACTTCTCCTGTTCTTGATACAACAACAACTTGTATTTATATAATTATTTTAATGTAAAGATATGATCCAAGGCACTTCACAATTAGGCACAAGACAATTGGATTCTGAGGCAGGAAGACAGGGATTAAGAAAGGTGACCAGAAGTTAAGACAAAGAGATGGGACTTGAGGTTTTAAAGGTGGGGAGATATCCAGCGAGTAAGACCTAGGTGGCTAAAGCCAATGGTGGGGCAGATGGAGGGGAGATACACAAAAAATTGGAGTCAGAGGAACAGGAAGGGATATAAATTTTTGGAGGAGATTGCAAAGATAGGGTGAGCAAGGCCACTGAGTGATTTCTAGATGAGAACATGGATTTTGAATAGAATACATTGGGAGACGGGTAGCAATATAAGTCAATGAGGATGGGAATGATGAGTGAGCGGAACTTAGTGCAGTACAGGATATGGGCAGCAGAATTTAGCTGTTGGACTTTATGGAGAGTAGAGGATTAGAGACCATCAAGGAAAGCATAGAGTGGTCAAGCCAGAGGTGACAAAGGCACATATAAAGATATCACAGCTGGAAGGACTGAGGCATGGGCAGAGGAGGGCAATGTTACAGATCTTTCTGATGGATGGAATGTGAAACTTCAAGCTCAGCTCAGGGCCAAACAGGATTCCTGGATTACAAATAATTCAGCTTCAGAGAGTGGAGTTTGTGCTGAAGACTGAAGATGATGGTTTCAGTCTTCCCGCTGTTGAGTTGGAGGAAGTTGTGACTTATCCAAGTGTTGCACAGAAAAGCAGAGGCAGTTGAGAGAGTAGTACATGTGAAAGCTGACTCCATGCTTGCGGATAATGTCCTGAGGGGCAGCATCTAGATAAGGACGAGGGGACCAAGGATAAAACCTTGAGGACCCAGGAAGTGACAGTGAGGTTGGGAAAGGAAGCCAATGGTGGAGAAGCACTGGTTACATCAAATAAGGGAATGGAACCAGGTGAGGGAAATCCCAATGAGATGGATGAAGGAGCATTGTTGAAGGAGGATGGTGTGGCCAATTTTATTGAACGTTGTGAAAAAGGTGAGCAGGACAAAGAGGGAAAGTGTACCATAGTTACAGACAATGCCTTTTGTGACTTTGGCTAGTGACATTTCAGTGCTGTGGGACAAATGGAAGCTGGACTGGAGGGATTCAAACAGAGTTTCAAGAGAGATGGGAATCGATAGGAGGCTATCACATGTTCGAGGACCTTAAAGAGGAAACAAAGGTTAGAGATGCACTTGTAGTTGGAAAGGACAGAGGGGTCAAGGTGTTTTTTTTAAGGAGGGAGGCGATGATGCACTATTGAAGAGGAGAGGGACCATTGACGATGCCAGCTGGAGGCCAAGAAGGAGAGTTGAGTGACCAGCTGTTGAGTGGGGAGGGGATTGAGGGAACAGGAAGTGGGTTTCATGGACAAAATAAGTTTGGAGCATCCAGAGGAAGATGGGAAAATTTACAAAAACAAAGAGGGTCCTGGGCTCGAGTGGGTGAGAGACTTGGAGTAAGGTGGAGAAGAAGAAGAAGAAGAAGAAGAAGAAGAATAACCAGGGGTAGCACCAGAGGCTTCTAGGTAGATGGGCCACTCCTGGGAGGGACGCTCGCTGCCATCTAATTGAACATTTTTTGAGACGTGCTCCACCATCAGACTCCGGACCATTGTTGCCACATGATGTACCTTCCATGGCTTAGGATCTATCAGGCAGTCCATCATCTGCACTCAATCCTTTCAATCCTTTCCTCATGAAGATCACAATAAAAAATTCCGCCGATTCCACCACTACCCAACTACCATAATCACTGTTTATATATATCAGAAACAAAATATGTAAACATGAGAACCAACATCACTTAAAAATATTAAACTATTCACCCTGGTGCCTACCTTTAGTGGATATCTATAAGTGCTGTTGCGTAACCTAGTGCTTCTACGAAGTGCAACCCCAGTGGCAGCAGCACACTAGGTGGATGGCTGCTGAGAATCTCGTCCTCGAGGGGCTGTGGGCTGTGATGGCCCCACCTCAGACTGCACCATCTCAGCATGGGCTTCAACAGTCTGGGCTGCCTGGCTGACAGGCAACGGCAAGGACAATGGTGGAGTGGCGGGGAGGGAGCAGCAATGCTGGCATCCGGAGAGAGGCCAGTAGGTTCCTGCTCCATGAGTCCCACTACCTTAGGGCCTCTGTTCAGCCCGCCCAATGATCTGGGGAAGGACAGATCTATAACCATCGGAAACACTCTGCAAGCCCCTTTCAGCCGAGGAGCCCAGAGCTACCATGGCAGCTGCATGAGCTTCCATTGCAGCAGTTTGCCGTTCTATGCACGCTGCAATGACTGCCATGGAAGCTGCGACCTCACTCATCAGACGCTGCATGATGTCGGGCTCCACAGGTCGCTGGCTGGGAATCACCAGTCTCTCCACACTGGAGAGGATAGGTTCCAGGCTCTGCGGCCAGCTACAGACCAAGGTGGAGACGGACTCTTCCATCCCCCTAGACAGGATCCCTAGACTTTCAGGCAGGTTCTCCGTTGCACCAAGCATTTGGTTTGTTGCACCCATCAGCCTTCATCTGAAGCTTGGCCCTGCGAGGTCCTCATCTGACTGCTCTGCAGCAGAGCTAGTTTGCGATCTTTCCCCCTGCCCCCGGAAAGGTGGCACCTGTGGTGTCTCTTCCACCTTGTATGATTGCTGCCCGCTAGTGCCCGGTGCGTCCCACTGTGAGGATCCTTCTTCTAAGCTAGCCTCTAGGTTGCGTGTGGTGCCAATCTCTGAGCTGGTGCCTGCGACCATATGGAGCTTGGGAGTGAAGATAGCTTTTGGTGATTAGGGATCAGGAATATTTGTGCACCTGCAAGGAATCTGCAGTGGCCACATACCTCTAGGCAATATGTCCCCTGATCTGCCTCTGGCCACGGGGTCTGACACTCCCCTCCCAATCACGGCCAGCATTATCTCCTCAAGGGGAATGATATCATTAAGTGGTGCTTCCCCTCCCCTGGTCAGGTCTTGCTGCTGCCTGTTATGTGCTATTTTTTCCTGGAAGAGAAAGAATGGTGATTGTGAATTGACAGGTGTGTTTGTGTGTGATGCCTCACATGTTTGAAGAGCTGTGAGATGTGAGTAGCGCCTGTGAGATGTGGGATGTGTGAATGTCAGTGTATAGTTAGATGGTGGATGAAGTGTATTGAGGGTGTGGTGCTGCTGGTGGTGGTGGAGTTATTGAGAAGTGTCTTGTAAGATGAGATCTTACCTTGACCACGCTTGTCAAGTCACTACATTTCTTGTGTTGTCAGCATGGCTCAGTGGGTAGCACTCTCACCTCTGAGTGCGGTTTAAACAGAGTGTTGTGAGTTGGGTGAGTCAGGGAGTTAGGTGAGGAGTGGAAAGAGGAGCTCCCTTGCTTCGCCTTTGTTTTTCCTAACTTTTCACCCTATAGAAATTGGTTCTTACTTTACACCAAGGAAAGAGTCCGAGAGCGGGAGCAGTCAAACAACAACAACTGCGAAACCGCTAAAGTGACGTCACAACCAGGGAAGGAGCTGATTGGTAAGTACGACCTGGTGAGTATTTCTACAGTCCGGTCGTTAAAGTCAAAATAAGGTCTCTAGTTTAGAGTAAGTAGTGTTTAAAGGGAAGTAAGGTCCCTAGTGTACTTAATATTCTTTAATTTAAAGAAAGTAAAGGGAGTAAATTAAGGGTAGGACATGGCAGGGCAGCTCGGCAGCGTGGAGTGCTCCTCCTGTGCTATGTGGGAAGTCAGGGACACTTTAGGTGTCCAGGGCAAACACGTGTGCAGGAAGTGTCTATAGTTGCAGCTACTCGAAATCCGCATTTCGGAGCTGGAGCTGCGGCTGGAGTCACTGTGGAGCATCCGCGAAGCTGAGATCTTCGTGGATAGCATGTTTAACGAGGTGGTCACACCGCAGGTAAAGAGTGCACAGGCAGACAGGAGATGGGTGACCGCCAGACAGAGTAAAAGAACTAGGAAGGTAGTGCAGGAGTCCCCTGGGTCCGTCTCCCTCTCCAACAGCTTTTCCGTTTTGGATACTGATGGGGGAGATGGTTTCTCAGGGGAATGCATCAAGAGCCAAGTCCGTGGCACTACGAGTGGCTCAGCTGCACAGGAGGGGAGGAAAAAGAGTGGGAGAGCAATAGTGATAGGGGATTCTATCGTAAGGGGAACAGATAGACGTTTCTGTGGCCGCAGACGTGACTCCAGGATGGTATGTTGCCTCCCTGGTGCCAGGGTCAAGGATGTCACTGAACGGCTGCAGGGCATTCTGAAGGGGGAGGGTGAACAGTCAGAGGTCGTGGTTCACATTGGTACCAACGACATGGGTAGAAAGAGGGATGAGGTCCTGCAACAAGAATTTAGGGAGCTAGGTAGCAGATTAAAAAGCAGGACCTCAAAGGTTGTAATCTCTGGATTACTCCCGGTGCCACGTGCTAGTGAGTATAGGAATAGGAGGATAGAGCAGATGAATGCGTTGCTAAAGAGTTGGTGCAGGAGGGCTTTAGTTTCCTGGATCACTGGGTCTGCTTCTGGGGAAGATGGGATCTGTACAAGTCGGATGGGTTGCACCTGAACCGGAACGGGACCAACATCCTTGTGGGGAGGTTTGCTAGTACTGTTGGGGGGTGTGGTTTAAACTAACATGGCAGGGGGATGGGATACGGAGTGGAGCTATAGTAGGGGGTGATGCACAGCCAAATATAGAGGAAAAAACAAGTCAGCCTGGAAGGCAGAGCAAATATGTAATGGCACAAGGGAGTATGGCAAGGCTGGACGGCATTTATTTTAATGCAAGGAGTCTTGTGAGTAAGGCAGATGAATTGAAGGTGTTGATGAACACATGGGAGTATGATATTGTTGCTATCACAGAGACATGGTTGTGGGAGGGGCAGGACTGGCAGCTCAATATTCCGGGGTATAGAATCTTCAGGCGAGACAGAGGTGGGTGTAAAAGAGGAGGGGGTGTCGCAATATTAATCAAGGAGTCAATAACTGCTGTAAGGAGGGATGATATCTTAGCAGGTTCCTCTGAGGCCATATGGGTAGAACTTAAAAACAAAAAGGGGGCAAGCACTTTGCTGGGAGTGTACTATAGGCCTCCAAACAGTCAGGGGGAGATAGGGGAACAGATATGTAGGCAAATCTCAGAGAAGTGTAGAAATAATAGGGTAATAATAGTAGGGGATTTCAACTTCCCCAATATTAACTGGGATAGTCAGAGTGTGAAAGGCTTAGAGGGTGCGGAATTCTTAAAGTGCATCCTGGAGAGCTTTTTGAACCAGCTTGTAGAAAGTCCTACAAGAGAGGGGGCGGTAGTGGACCTAATTCTAGGGAATGTAGCCGGGCAAGTGGTAGAAGTGTCAGTAGGAGAGCATTTTGGTGACAGTGACCATAATTCGGTGAGATTTAAGGTAGTCATGGAAAAGGACAAAGATGGACCGGAGATAAAGGTTCTAAATTGGGGGAAGGCCGATTTTAATATGATAAGGCAGGATCTGGCCAAAGTGGACTGGGATCAGCTACTTGTAGGAAAATCCACATCAGAGCAGTGGGAGTCTTTCAGAAAAGAAATAGAGAGAGTACAGCGCCAACATGTTCCCGTAAAGGTCAAGGGTGGGACCAACAAACCCAGGGAACCCTGGATGTCAAGGGATATACAAGAATGGATTAGGAAAAAAAGGGGTACAAAGGACTAAAAACAGTGGAAGCCCTAGAGGAGTATAGAAAGTGCAGGGGGGTACTTAAAAAAGAAACACTGGCGGGCAAAATAAAGGAAAATCCCAAGGTGTTTTATAAGTATATTAAGGGCAAGAGGATAACCAAGGAAAGAGTAGGGCCCATTAGGGACCAAAGTGGCAATCTGTGTGTAGAGCCAGAAGATGTAGGTGAGGTTTTAAATTAATATTTTGCATCTGTGTTCACTATGGAGAAGGATGATGTAGGCATAGAAATCAGGCAGGGGGATTGTGATATACTTGAACAAATTAGTATTGAGAGGGAGGAGGTACTAGCGGTTTTAGCAGGCTTAAAAGTGGATAAATCCCCAGGCCCTGACAGGATGTATCCCAAGCTGCTGTGTGAGGCAAGGGAGGAGATTGCAGGGGCTCTGACACAAATTTTCAGAACCTCTCTGGCCACAGGGGAGGTCATGATGCGGAGATGCCGGTGTTGGACTGGGGTGGACAAAATTGAGAGGTCGCACAACACCAGGTTATAGTCCAAGGGGTAGAAATTAGGTCGCGCCCCATTTGGGGCGCAAATATCGTCTGGACGCAAATATTAGCGCCTGGCGCTAATTATCGGCACTGACTGGAAACTTCACTTTTATCACCCTGGGAGGTGAGTGGAGCGCTAAAGCAGGCGCTGCACACCTGTCTTAAGGCGCAAAGGCCAAGGAGTGAGGCGCTAACTCAGAGCGCTGGCGAAGCTCATGTAATGTCAGTCAGCAATGGAACACACACACAATGGCACGGGCCAGTTCTTAAAGGGGATGGTTAATCTTGCTTTCCATCCACATCCTGTTCATTGCAGCCTTGAATCTCGGCCTGGAGAGACTTGCACATCAAATGTGCTGGAAAGAACAATGGAGAGTACCAGGCAAAGAGCTCAGAGTGCAGCTCCCAAAGTCTCTGCTAAATCGATACAAGGAATGGCAAATCAAAATGAACCTGCAAAGTGCTGCTCAGTACCCAAAACTCCTTCCCACAACGTTGAATCTCTCCAGAAGTCTCTCCCTCTCTCTCTCAGAATGCGTAGTTCAAAAATGCCACCAACAATAAAAGACAGGAAGAGGCCCCCTTTAAATAGCGCCCCCCCCAGCCCCACAGCGATTGATAGCGTTCCAGTCTTCTAGTCGTTGGATGCGCCAGGCGGTAAGGCAGGGGGCACCACTCAATTTCCGCTCCGGGGCGCGACAAGGGCGTTGCACCATGGAATGACGACACAATCTGCGTGCGCAGGTGGTCGCAGCGGTAAGTTTTAGCGCCGCCGCACAATCTCAAGTTAAGTTCTCGAGCGGCGCAAACATCGCTGCGCCCGGGCGTTAGCGGCTTTGCGCCCCATTAGCGCCCTCTTAAGGCGCTAACGGGAGGCGCAACCAACTGAATTTTTACCCCCAACAGTTTTATTTGAAATCACAAGCTTTCGGAGCTTACTACTCCTTCGTCGGGTGAAGTAAAAAGATACAGAATCGCCAAAGCATATATAGATAGAGAACAATGCATGTGTACCTGACAATTTCAGACAACTAAATTAAATCATCCTGACTATCTGCCGAGGTGTGATAAAGTTAATCAGGTCAGCTTGGAAGGTACCACATCAAAGACATAGCAAGATACAACTGAGACAATGAGGTGGAGTCGCAGGGGGTCTAACGTGTCAAAAGCTGCCGTCTGTATGTAAAAGGATAAGCTTTAAAATTTTTACTTTTTTACTGGGAAAATTTTTACTTTTTTACTGGGAATCACATCTGTGAACAAGCCAACGACGACTCGAGTCCGGATCACGTCATGTATCGTGACATAAACCCAAGTTCCCGGTTGAGACCGTCTTCATGAGTGCGGAACTTGGCTATCAGTTTCTGCTCGATGATTTTGCGTTGTCGTGTGTTCCTAAGGTTGCCTTGGAGAACGCTTACCCGCAGATCCGAGGCTGAATGTCCTTGACTGCTGAAGTGTTCCCCGACTGGGAGGTAACAATCCTGCCTGGCGATTGTTGCACGGTGCTCGTTCATACGTTGTCTCAGTGTCTGCATGGTCTCGCCGATGTACCATGCCGCGGTGCATTCTTTCCTGCAACGTATGAGGTAGACAACGTTGGCCGAGTCACATGAGTATGTACCATGTACCTGGTGGGTAGTGTCCTCACGTGTGATGGTGGTATCTGTGTTGATGATCTGGCATGTCTTGCAGAGTTTGCCGTGGCAGGGTTGTGTGGTGTCGTGGTCGCTGTTATCCTGAAAGCTGGGTAATTTGCTGTGAACGATGGTACTTCTGAGGTTAGGCGGCTGTTTGAAGGCAAGTAGTGGAGGCGTGGGGATGGCCTTAGCGAGGTGTTTGTCGTCATCGATGACATGTTGAAGGCTGCGAAGAACATGGCGTAGTTTCTCCGCTCCGGGGAAGTACTGGACGACGTAGGGTACCCTGTTGGTTGTGTCCCGTGTTTGCCTTCTGAGGAGGTCTATGCGATTTTTCGCTGTGGCCCGTCGGAACTGTCGATCGATGAGTCGAGCGTCATATCCCGTTCTTACGAGGGCATTTTTCAGCGTCCGTAGGTGTCCATCGCGTTCCTCCTCGTCTGAGCAGATCCTGTGTATTCGCAGGGCTTGTCCATAGGGGATGGCTTCTTTAACGTGGTTAGGGTGGAAGCTGGAGAAGTGGAGCATCGTGAGGTTGTCCGTGGGCTTGCGGTAGAGTGAAGTGCTGAGGTGTCCGTCTTTGATGGAGATTCGTGTGTCCAGGAATGAACCCGATTCTGAGGAGTAGTCCATGGTGAGTTTGATGGTGGGATGGAACTTGTTTATGTTATCGTGTAGTCTTTTCAGTGATCCTTCGCCATGGGTCCAAAGGAAGAAAATGTCGTCGATGTATCTGGTGTACAGCGTTGGCTGGAGGTCCTGTGCAGCGAAGAAGTCTTGCTCGAACTTGTGCATGAAGATGCTGGCGTATTGGGGTGCGAATTTGGTCCCCATGGCTGTTCCAGAGGACTGGAGAACAGCTAACGTAGTACCATTGTTCAAGAAGGGTAGTAGGGATAAACCAGGGAATTATAGGCCAGTGAGCCTAACATCAGTGTTAGGGAAATTATTGGAAAAAATTCTGAGGGACAGAATTAGCCTCCACTTGGAGAGGCAGGGATTAATCAGAGATAGTCAGCATGGCTTTGTCAGGGGGAGATCATGTCTGACTAATTTGATTGAATTTTTCGAGGAGGTGACTAGGTGTGTGGATGAGGGTAGTGCAGTTGATGTAGTCTACATGGACTTCAGTAAGGCTTTTGACAAATTCCACATGGGAGACTGGTCAAGAAGGTAATTGCCCATGGGATCCAGGGAAATTTGGCACATTGGATCCAAAATTGGCAGGTGGCAGAGGGTGATGGTCGAAGGTTATTTTTGTGACTGGAAGCCTGTGTCCAGTGTTGTACCGCAGGGATTGGTGCTGGGTCCTTTGCTGTTTGTAGTGTACATTAATGATTTAGATATGAATGTAGGAGGTTTGATCAGTAAGTTCGCAGATGACACGAAAATTGTTGGAGTGGGAAATAGCGAGGAGGGAAGCCTCAGGCTGCAGGACGATATAGACGGGTTGGTCAGATGGGCAGAACAGTGGCAAATGGAATTTAACCCTGAAAAGTGGGAGGACTAACAAGGCAAGGGAATACACAATGAATGGTAGGACCCTAGGAAGGACAGAGGATCAGAGGGACCTTAGTGTGCATGTACATAGATCCCTGAAGGCAGCAGGACAGGTAGATAAGGTGGTTAAAAAGGCATATGGGATACTTGCCTTCATTAGCCGAGGCATAGAATATAAGAGCAGGGAGGTTATGATGGAGCTGTACAAAACGCTAGTTAGGCCACAGCTGGAATACTGTGTGCAGTTCTGGTCACCACACTATAGGAAGGATGTGATTGCATTGGAGAGGGTGCAGAGGAGATTCACCAGGATGTTACCTGGGCTGCAGCGCTTCAGCTATGAAGAGAGGCTGGACAGGCTGGGGTTGTTTTCCTTTGAGCAGAGAAGGCTGAGGGGGGACCTGATTGAGGTATACAAAATTATGAGGGGCATAGATAGGGTAGATAGATAGGAACTTTTCCCCTTAGTAGAGGGGTCATTACCAGGGGGCATAGTTTCAAGGTAAGGAGCAGGAGGTTTAGAGGGGATTTGAGGAAAAACTTTTTCACCCAGAGGGTGGTTGGAATCTGGAACTCACTGCCTGAAAGGGTGGTAGAGGCAGGAGCCCTCACAACATTCAAGAAGCATTTAGATGAGCACTTGAAACGCCATAGCATACAAGGCTACGGACCAAGTGCTGGAAAATGGGATTAGAATAGACAGGGCTTGATGGCCGGCGCGGACATGATGGGCCGAAGGGCCTCTTTCCGTGCTGTATAACTCTATGACTCTATGACTATGACTCTATGAATATGTAAGGCTGTGGGTTCAAGTCCCACTTCTGAGACTTGAGCACAAAAATCTAGGCTGACATGCTTACTGAGGGAATGTTGCACTATCAGAGGTGCTGTCTTTTGGATGAGATGTGAAACCAAGGCCCCCGTCTGCTCTCTCAGGTGGATGTAAAAGATCCCATGGCACTATTTTGAAGAAGAGCAGGGGAGTTATCCCTGGTATCCCGCAATCAACATAACAAAAACAAAACAGATTATTTGGTCATTATCACATTGTTGTTTGTGGGAGCTTGCTGACCGCAAATTGTATGCTGTGTTTCCTACATCACAACAGAGACTACACTTCAAAAGTACTTCATTGACTGTAAAACACTTTGGGGCGTCCTGAGGTCGTGAAAGGCACTATATAAATGTAAGTCTTTCTTTTTCCTGAGGCCTCCTTCCCCCCTGCGGGTAGAGGATATCCCTTCTCCTCTCTACCTCCTCCATCAGGACCTCCAGTGCTGCATCGGAGAACTTTGGAGCCCTCTCTCTTGCTCCTTGCGACATCCTTCCACTTCCAGGCATTGCACTCTGCACCTTCAGTGGAAGTGGGTGAGTGCATGCTACATATACAGCTCCAGGAAAATTGCATCTAATCAGCGCCTGAGTGCTAAACCTGCATTTTCAGCGCCTGCAGGCATGTTTAAATCATGATAAGCATCAAATAATCTTAAAATTGTGCGCTAAATCCGGACTTCCAAACAGGTGTTTCTTATTAGCACAGCACCAATTAAGCGCCTATTTTCACCCTATAGCCAAAATAACCCCCACGCTGCTTGACTAACACTCGGTGGAGGGGGGAGAGGAATATCATGGCCTCATTCTTTTGGTTTGTCACATCAGAAGCCCCATGGTAGTATTACAGTCTTGCAAAGCACTGTGGTCCAAATGTTATTCTAGAATTTTTAAATGGGCCAAAAACTGCTTTATGCAAAACTAAAATTCACTAACCTTGAGATTAATTTAAGGATACTAGCCTACGAATGTTCTTCTGACATTCCTCTGTTCACTATTTTAGTAGAGGCATCAATCAATTTATTTTAATCAATTAACACCCCTGTTAAAATAGTGGGGAAAGCATTTCAGATGAATACATTAAGCATTTGTATGCTATTATTTTACAGCATACTTTCAGAGCCACAGTTTCCTATGACTATGATAGATTTTGCTATCAAATCTGATTTGTACTTTAGACCATTTGTACAAATACGAACATAAGAATATAAGAAATAGGAGCAGGAGTAGGCCATTCGGCCCTTCGAGCCTGCTCTGCCATTCAATGAGATATGGCTGATCTTCTGCCTCAACTCCATTCACCGGTCCTATCGCCATATCCCTTGATGCTCTTACTAGTCAGATTGCCTTCTGACTTGCTGTTACATAATCTTTTAATTGTGGAATAAAGTGAAAATGTATATAGTTAGAAATGATGACCATTAGAGGTAAAACTTGACAGGATTTCTCATCAATCTGATAATACCACTAACAACAAGTTTCAGCAACTTGTCATTCCACTAAGGAATTTTGCAACTTACATTTTGGTTTCAAAAAGTTATGGTAAAATATGTAAGGGAATCAGTGTAAAATTATTTGCAAACATGAAAGTATTATTATGCTCTTTTTGATTAGTCATTTGTATCTGTATGATTGAAGTGCCATTTGCAATACATTTCTAAGTTTATTTACTACACATTTTCCTATCTCTAATTTTTAAAGTGTAATTGTTTCCATTGTTATTCATTGTTGTTGGACAGAACCACCTCCCTTATCATCTATTCCTGTTTTTATTGGCTTGGATAGTTTGGACATTGATCTCTCTTATTTTCGTTCAGAACAGACTCTTCTTAATTGGCTTCAATAGTCCCAATAAATAGTTGTTATCTTTTTGGGAGGGCCTTTATACTCCCAAGGACACAAGTTGAACTTCTGATAAGATTACTATTTTAAGTTATTGTTGTGCCTATGTTGTGATACTTGTTAATTATTATTCATTTAGATATGTCTTCAAAACTTACAAAAAGGGATTTCACCATTAATACTTTTAGAAATCAGTTACTAAAAAACACAAGTAACTTTAACAGCCATTTTTGATGATATTTTGTGAATAACTGATTAAACAGTGAGTGCTGATGACATAATGAGGGAACTGCTTTGGGGGAATATAGGACAGGATGATGGAGCTGAATTATTATCAACGGAGATACAGGCATTAACCTGGTGAACTTCAACAATGTGATCATTTGCACTGTACAATAATTCAAGTATCTCACATTGTCAAGCTTAATAACCCCAAACCAGTTCTGCATTGATATCATTAGTACTTACTGATTAAACTAAAATATTAGCAAATCAACAGGATACCGAGACTGCATGTGGTCTGGTTCACCTGGCGCAGTGACAGGGGAGTGGAATGTGTGATGGGAGTTTAAAACAATTGCTTTGGTCTTTCTTATGTTGAAATGAAAAGAGTTGTGACTTATCCAAGACAAGCAGTCTGACAGCACAGAGACAGTCAAGTGGCCAAGGGAGGTGATGGAGAAGTAGAGCTATGTGTTCTCAGCATATGCCATGCTTGAGGATAATGTCACCAAAGGGCAGCATGAGGTGAAAATGAGGAGTTAACATAGGATAAATCCTGGGGTGGGGGGGAAAGACACTGGAAGTAATAGTGTGGTGGAGACCCTGGCTATGTTCAGATAGATAAAATGGAACCCTGTATAAGCAGTTCGATAAAGCTGGCTGGCAGCAGAGGCAGATAGCATGGTCAACCGGTTTGAATGCTGTGAAGAGTTTGAAGAGTACGAGGAGGGATAAAGCACCATAGTCACAGGCACAAAAGATGCCATTTGTGACTCTGTTTATGGCTGTTTTGCTGCTGTGAAAAGGGTGAAAGCTGAACTGAAATGATTTGTACACAGTTACAGGAGAGACGGGCCCGAATCTGGGACGCAACAACATGTTCAAGGACCTTGGAAAGGTTGGAGATTGGGTGGTAATTGACAAGTACAGAATGGTTGAGTGAGGGTTCTTTTGAGAAGGGGATTCTAAGTTTTGAAGAGGAGGGGATGGTACCTGAGGAGAAGGGAAACATTTACAATGTCAGCTAGCATGGGGGCCAGGAAGGAGAGTTGGTGGTCAGGAATTGAGTGAAGTATTATATATGAGATGACCTTGCAGAGAATGGAGGAGAAGTGGCAGAGAGATGAGAGGGTTCAGGGTTAGGAACAGTGAGAGACCCGGGAGTGGGGCAATCTTTCTTCATACCTTCTCTTAGCCTTTCTTATGTATTTTTTACTTCCCCTCTATTTTCTATATTTTACTTGTTTTATTCTTATTACTGGGCCTCGATTTGTCTAATGCCTTTGTTATGTCTCATTTTAATTTATTTTTTCTACTTCCCCAAGGAGCTCCAGCTTTTGCTGTATCATCTTGACTTCTTATAGGAATATATATAGTCTGTACTTTAATCATCTTCTGTCTGAGTGTTTTTCATTGTTTGTGCAATCTTATTGACCAATTTTCTTTCATGTTTATCTAGGCTAGTTCACTTTTGATCTCACTGAAATTAACTTTATTTCAGGCTAGTGGCTTTATCTTTTACTGTTCATGCTCATTTACAATTTTCATCTGAAATTGAATTATGTTGTGCTTGCTGTTTCCTAGATATCCCCCTACTGTTACATAAGATACTTGCCTCACTTCATTTCATAGAACTAGAACCAGCATTGCCTCCTTTTGGACTAAAAACACACTGATCTAGAAAGCAGTCCTGGGCACAATGTAGAAACCCTTCCTCTCTTTGCCACTTGCATTACTGCAGTCTATAAAATTAAAGCTACCCACTATTATGGCCCCGTTGTTCCTGTATTTTTCTCTAATTTGTCTAAATATTTCTTCCCCTTTCCACTATTTGGTGGTCTACAATATGTTTTGAAGAGTTTTTCCTTAACTCTAACCACATACATTCAACGTTTGCACCATTTCTTATATCATCACTGTGTTCTAGTGCTGTAAAGGAATCTTTGATTTACACTCCTTTTTGTTCAGCTGTGGCTCAGTTAGTGGCACACTCGCCTCTGAGTCAGAAGGTTGTGGGTTCTAAGTCCCACTCCAGGAACTTGAGGATATAAAGCTAGGTTGGCACTCCAGTGCAGTGCTGAGGGAGTGCTGCACTGTTGGAGGTGCCATCTTTTGGATGAGATGTTAAACCGAGGCCCCGTCTGCCCCCTCAGGTGGAATTAAAAGATCTCATGGCACTATTTCAAAGAAGAGCAGGGGAGTTATCCCCAGTGTTAGAATCACAGAATCCCCACAGTGCAGATAGAGGCCATTTCAGCCCATCGAGCCTGCACCGATACATATCCCACCCTATCCCTGTAACCCCACGTATTTAATCCCCCTAACACTAAGGGTCAATTTATCATAGCCAAATCAACCTAACCCGCACATCTTTGGACTGTGGGAGGAAACCGGAGCACCCGGAGGAAACCCACGCAGACACGGGGAGAATGTGCAAACTCCACACAGACAGTCACCCGAGGCGGGATTCGAACCCGGGTCCCTGGCACTGTGAGGTAACAGTGCTAACCACTATGCCACCGTGTTGCCCTATTTTGCCGTTCTGGCCAATATTTATTCCTCAACCAACATAACAAAAAACCCCAGATTATCTGGTCATTATCACATTGCTGTTTGTGGGACCTTGCTGTATGCAAATTGGCTACCGCGTTTCCCATATTACAACAGTGACTCCACTTCAAATAGTACTTCTACAAAAGCAAAATACTGCGGATGCTGGAAATCTGACCTGCTGAGTATTTCCAGCATTTTCTGTTTTTATTTCAAATAGTGCTTCATTGACAGTAAAGCGCTTTGAGACGTCTGGTGGCCGTGAAAGGCGCTATATAAATGCAAGTCTTTCTTTCTTTCTTTCATACTCTATCCCTCTTGAATATTTTGTAACCAGGAATATTTAGCTCCCAGTCCTCCACTAGCATAAGTCACATCACTGTTATTGCTATTTTATCATATTCCCCATAGCAATTTGTCCCTCTAATAACTTTTTTTTACAAAACTTTATGCATTTACAAACATACATCTCAAACCTGCCTCTGTCTGTTTGGTAATATTACTTGTTTTAATCCCTCGTCCTTCTGATCTGTTTGTTATAACTTTTGTTTTCGTCTTTTCCTACACCCCTTGTTGCCTTTTCTTTCCTTTCTGCTTCATCATCTTATTTTTTTTCTTTTCCCTCTGCCATATTAGTTTTAAAACTCCCCAAGTACTAATTACTCTCCCAATGAGGACAGTAATCCCAGTCTTGAAATCTTTCCATTCTGTACAGGCCACTGCTGCCCCAGAACTGTTCTCAATGTCCCTGGAATCTTAACCCTTCCCTCCTACACTATCTCTCCAGCCACATTTAACTCCCTTATCTTATTATTCTTATACTGACTAGTGAATGACACCATGAGCAATCCTGACATGTCAGCCTTGGCTCCGTAGTGGCACTCTCACCACTGAGTCAGAGGCTTGAGGGTTCAAGCCCCATTCCAGAGATTTTAGTACTAGATCCGATAGTATAGTCCCTTAGAGGATGAGACCGGGAAATTAATGGTGGGAAACATGGAGATGGCAAAAATGCTGAACAAATATTTTGTTTCAGTCTTTACGGTAGAGGACACTAAGAATATCCCAACACTGGACAAACAGGGGGCTCTAGGGGGGGAGGAGCTAAATACGATTAAAATCACTAAGGAATTGGTACTCAGTAAAATAATGGGACTCAAGGCGGATAAATCCCCTGGACCTGATGGCTTACATCCTAGGGTCTTGAGGGAAGTGGCAGTAGGGATTGTGGATGCTTTGGTAATAATTTTCCAAAATTCCCTGGACTCAGCAAAGGTCCCGGCAGATTGGAAAACTGCTAATGTAACACCCTTATTTAAAAAGGGTAGTAGGCAGAAGGCTGGAAATTATAGACCAGTTAGTCTAACATCTGTGGTGGGTAAAATTTTGGAGTCTATTATTAAGGAGACAGTAACGGAACATTTAGATAAACATAATTTAATAGGACAAAGTCAGCATGGCTTTATGAAGGGGAAGTCATGTCTGACAAATTTGCTTGAGTTCTTTGAGGATATAACGTACAGGGTGGATAAAGGGGAACCAATGGACGTAGTGTATTTAGACTTCCAGAAGGCATTCGACAAGGTGCCACATAAAAGATTATTGCTCAAGATAAAAAATCACTGGATTGGGGGGAATATTCTGGCATGGGTGGAGGATTGGTTATCTAACAGGAAGCAGAGAGTTGGGATAAATGGTTCATTCTCGGACTGGCAACCAGTAGCCAGTGGTGTTCCGCAGGGGTCGGTGCTGGGTCCCCAACACTTTACAATCTATATTAACGATTTGGAGGAGGGGACCGAGTGTAACATATCAAAGTTTGCAGATGATACAAAGATGGGAGGGAAAGTAGAAAGTGAGGAGGACATAAAAAACCTACAAGGGGATATAGACAAGCTGGGTGAGTGGGCGGAGATTTGGCAGATGCAATACAATATTGGAAAATGTGAGGTTATGCACTTTGGCAGGAAAAATCAGAGAGCAAGTTATTATCTTAATGGCGAGAAACTGGAAAGTACTGCAGTACAAAGGGATCTGGGGGTCCTAGTGCAAGAAAATCAAAAAGTTAGTATGCAGGTGCAGCAGGTGATCAAGAAGGCCAACGGAATGTTGGCTTTTATTGCTAGGGGGATAGATTATAAAAACAGGGAGGTATTGCTGCAGTTATATAAGGTATTGGTGAGACCGCATCTGGAATACTGCATACAGTTTTGGTGTCCATACTTAAGAAAAGACATACTTGCTCTCGAGGCAGTACAAAGAAGGTTCACTCGGTTAATCCCCGGGATGAGGGGGTGGACATATGAGGAGAGGTTGAGTAGATTGGGACTCTACTCATTGGAGTTCAGAAGAGTGAGAGGCGATCTTATTGAAACATATAAGATTGTGAAGGGGCTTGATCGGGTGGATGCGGTAAGGATGTTCCCAAGGATGGGTGAAACTAGAACTAGGGGGCATAATCTTAGAATAAGGGGCTGCTCTTTCAAAACTGAGATGAGGAGAAACTTCTTCACTCAGAGGGTAGTAGGTCTGTGGAATTTGCTGCCCCAGGAAGCTGTGGAAGCTACATCATTAAATAAATTTAAAACAGAAATAGACAGTTTCCTAGAAGTAAAGGGAATTAGGGGTTACGGGGAGCGGGCAGGAAATTGGACATGAGGCTGAGTTCGGATCGGTCGAGGCCCTGTGGGTGGCGTAGCGGGCCCAGGGGCTGAGTGGCCGGGTCCTGCTCCTACTTCTTGTGTTCTTTAGATTTGAGGTGAGGATCAGATCAGCCATGATCTTATTGAATGGCGGAGCAGGCTCGAAGGGCCGATTGGCCTACTCCTGCTCCTATTTCTTATGTTCTTATGTTCTTATAGTGGTTATATTACTGGACTAGTAATCCAGAGCCTAGACTAATAATCTGGACAAAAGTGAGAAGTCGCACAACACCAGGTTATAGTCCAACAGCTTTATTTGAAATCACGTGGGAAATAGTTACGCGACCCCCGAGCGTGATTTCAAATAAAGCTGTTGGACTATAACCTGGTGTTGTGCGACTTCTCACTTTTGTCCACTCCAGTCCAACACCGGCATCTCCGCATCATAATAATCTGGAGACATTGGCTGCGATTTTCCCAACCTGGGTGGGTCCGATGGTGTCGGGGTCCGTGGCAGGCCGTAAGGACGCTGCTGCTTTCATCCCGCTCCAAATGAAGACTTCCCCTAATGGGCCTTGTTAAGTCCACCCAGCGTGTAACCCGGCCCCAATTAGAAGATGCGGGTCTGGTGAAATCATCGCTGACATGTTTGGTGCCGGCATATTTAAAGGGACCATGGCCACATTGCATTTGAAGCTGCATCTAGGATCCTATTCAGAACAGTGGAGATTTGTAAGGCTACAGTGATGGGTGGAACAAGGCAGAGGGCTGCACCCAGGTTCTCCGATGACTCCCTCCATGTGCTTGTGGAGGGAGACCGGGCATGGAGGGAGGTCCTCTTCCCTGCAAGTGGGCGGAAGAGACCTCCCCAGGGCACCAAGAGGGCCTGGTTAGAGATTGCTGAGGAGGTTAATAGCAGGGCAGTTGTAAGGAGGACCTGGGTGCAGTGCCGAAAACGTTTTAATGATCTTCTGAGATCAGGAAATGTAAGTACAAAGCCACACTCACCTTCATCCTGCTGTGCCTCTCGTCACATCCCCATCACTCTGCCTTCCAAGCCCTACTCCTGCACATCCTTCCTCACATCAACATCCCTTGCACCTCCACCCATCCCTCCCTCTCTCTCTATGTACATTATCACATCCCCATCTTACTAGCTACCCCTCACACTCACCCTCATCCTAGTGCTATCATATCAACTAAAGGCAAATCATGTTTAACTAACTTGATTGAGTTCTTTGATGAGGTAACAGAGAGGGTTGATGAGGGTAATGCAGTTGACGTGGTGTACATGGATTTCCAAAAGGCGTTCGACATGGTGCCACATAATAGGCTTGCCAGCAAAGTTGAAGCCCATGGAATAAATGGGACAGTGGCAGCATGGATACGGAATTGGCTAAGTTATAGGAAACAGAGAATAGTGGTGAACGGTTGTTTTTCGGACTGGAGGAAGGTATACAGTGGTGTTCCCCAGGGGTCGGTTCTAGGACCACTGCTTTTCTTGATATATATTAATGACTTGGATGTGGGTGTGCAGGGCACAATTTCAAAATTTGGAGATGACACAAAACTTGGAACACCCCCACAGGACCATCGAAGCCCCCATCCCCACTATCCAGGAGGAACAGCCTGGGCCTCCAGACTCCTCAGAGGAAGCTACAAACTCTGAGGGCGCAGCGTCAGCAGAATTCAGCGCACCCAGTACCAGCGCAGACACTCACACCTCAGTGGGACCTTCGCGAGATAGAGTAGTGTTGTCACCTGGTGTATCACAGCTCACAAGTGAGCATCAGCAGATGGTGGAGACAGGGACAACAGTGGAATGTCCTCGTCAGAGAGCGCACGACTCTGCCAGCTTGGCTCCGCTGCATGTCGACCCTGTGCCTTCGGGTCCATCCAGAAGGAGAGCGGTGCTAGAACTCCAGGAACAGGTGCAGGAGTCTCTGGCAGGTTTTGTCTCCAGGGTCGCTGCGAGTGTGAAGCGAATGGAGGAGTCCATCGCGAACATGAGCAAAGCCTTTGTGGAGGCATTGGCGCATGAAGGCATCACCGCGGAAAGGATGGCAACCTACGTGGAAAGGATGGCTACCTCCATGGTAAGGCTGGCTACCGTAGAGGAGAGGATGGCTACGGTAGAGGAGAGGATGGCTACGTCCATGGAGGAGCTTAGTCGCCAGGGTATTGAAAACATGATCATTGTTCAGAATAGACTGATATCTCTTGAGGAGCGATGGTCAGCTATTGAGCAAACAAACCAGACCTTCATCAAGTCCTCTGGAGTAGGACTTCCAGTGCAGAATTGGGTCCTCATGGCCCCCCTGAAGTGCAACAAGGTGCTATCAAGCCACTTGCTAGCTCTAAAGTGGGGCTGACCCATGAGAGGGACGTTGGTGGCAGACAACAAGGAAGTGGGGGCTCCTCTCCAAGCGCTCACATGACCATGCCACAGCAAAGCCCTCGGTCAGAGCCCCACCAGAGTCCTCACCCAACTGAGATGGGCGTCTCAGCCCCTGCTCAACCGCAGGAGCAGCAGACTGTTGGCGAACCCGCACAGGTTCGCCACCCCAGATGACGCCCACCAAAGGTGTCGAGACAGGAGCAGCAAGAGAGTGAGCAAGGGGCCTCCACATCTGCTGAAGCCACAGGGGAAGCACCACGTAGGAGCACGCATAAGAGGAAATTAAAGCACAAGTAGTCACAAGGGTAGTCACTTGGGTGCTGTGTTGTTTTGTTTTTGGACCAGCCATCATTGTGAATGTATTATAAAGTGTTTTGATGGCAAACTGTTGAAGTTGTGGCCTGTGTCATTTTGCAAATGGGACTTTCACATTCAGGGCTTCGGGCACCTTGCGATTGTCAGAATGGTGGTCAGAGTGATAGGATTCCACAGGTTCTTGTCCATTGTCGATGCTCTGGTAAGAAGGAGCGAGACTAAAGTGTTTGATTGTGCAGGCTAAGCAAATCTGGCCAGGATGAGTGCGTCCCTTGCATCCCGGGCAGCAATGTTGTCACACGCTGGCGCCTTCTGGCCTGTGCATCTTCAGGTGGGTGACTAGCAGCTTGGCGCTCCTGTTGATGCTCCTGCTGTTGGTGCTGCTGTTGCTCTTGGTTCTGCTGCTGCCGCGGCTGGTCTGCGTCCGAATCTAATGTCCAGGAGGAAAGGAATTAAATGTTCTCCATGCTTCTGGAATATGCCTCAGTGGAGGAAGCGCTTAGTCAAGGTGAGGAGAGGGGTTTCCCAGGAGGTCACACTGGAGATGGGTGTCAGGCTCCAAACTTCCACAACACTGAGTATGCCTGCTAAAAGTTCCCCCAGACCTGAAACAACAAAGTTTTGCCACCTGCAAATGATCATTGGTGAAAACTCCTTTGTAATGTTGGAGCTGCAGCTGTTCGTAAAGCAATCCACTTGTGAGGCTGCCAGCATTACCTGACGTGTTCCAGAGGAGGCGTGAAGGATGGGGGGATTGACTAAAAATTGGAAAGGCCTCTCAAAATGGGATTATAGAGGCGATTAAGTGGTTGTTAAGGGCCTTAAGGGCCTATCCCGCCTCTTGGAGGTGGGATGGAAAGGGGGTCAGAAAACACGCATTTAGGAAAATTGCTCGGAGGTGGGATGGAGGCAGGGATCGGGCCCGCCCGCCATTTTTGGCGATTTTAACAACTCATACGCCTCCAATCCCGCCTCCTCGGGCTTGGCAAAATCGAGCTCATAGAGTACAAAGGTGTGGAAATTATGATGAACCTGTATTAAACACTGGTTCAGCCCCAACTGGAGTACTGTATCCAATTCTGGGCTCCACACTTTAGGAAGGATGTGAAGGCCTTAGAAAGGGTGCAGAAAAGATTTACGAGAATGGTTCCAGGAATGAGGGACTTCAGTTACATTGATAGACTGGAGAAGCTGGGGTTGTTCTCCTTGGAGCAGAGAAGATTGAGAGAAGATTTGATAGAGGTGCTCAAAATCATGAGGGGTCTGGACAGAGTAGATAGAGAGAAACTGTTCCCATTGGCAGAAGGGTCGAGAACACAGATTTAAGGTGATTGGCAAAAGAACCAAAGGCGACATAAGAAAAAACTTTTTTACGCAGTGAGTGGTTAGGATCTGGAATGCACTGCCTGAAAGGGTGATGGAGGCAGACTCAATCACGGCTTTCAAAAGGGAGTTGGATAAGTATCTGAAGGAAAGAAATTTGCAGGGCTACGGGGAAAGGGTGGGTGAGTGGGACTAGCTGAAGTGCTCTTCCAGAGAGCCAGCATGGGCTCGATGGGCCGAATGGCCTTCTTCAGTGCTGTAACCATTCTATGATTCTATGATTCTTTGAACTAACACACAAGGAGGCCACTTGGTATTGCCACCCCACTCCCTCATGGTCACACTCTACACATGTAACCTTTCCAGTTCTTGCACTCATTCCATCACTCTCACTTAACCTTCTCTTCTTTCCCTCCTTGCAGAAGAGAGCCCACAATAACAGAGAGACAAAGAACAGGAGGAGGCCCTCCACAATTGGCCACATTAACAAGTGCAGAGGAGAATGCCCTGGAGGTCTCAGGAGCGGGGGAGCAGCTGGAAGTGGTGGACGGAGAGAGGGGCTCAGCACAACAATCTGGTGGCAGAATCAGTTTCCATTCAGCTACATGGCATTCATCACTCACTCATTTGGGGGCTGCTGTCAGGAGACATTGAATGCTCATAATGTGCATAATGGTAAAAGTATGCAATCTGCATAAATATATCTAACTGATCTCTTTATTCTCCCACACGTCCATCAAGAGCACCCCCCCCCCCCCCCCCCACACACACTTTCGAGACTCAAGAAGAAGACGACTCCTCAGAGGAGCCTCCAGCCTCTGAGGGTGCAGCAGCACCAGATAGATGCGCACCCGGCACCAGCGCAGATACGCCCACCTCGGTGGGTCCATAGCAAGATAGAGTAGTGTCACTTGGTGTCTCTCACAGCACAATTGAGCAACAGCAGCTGTTGGAGACAGGGACAGCAGTGGAGACTCCTCGTCAGAGGGTGCTGGAGTCTCCTAGCTCTGCTCAGCTGCATGCAGACGCTGAGCCTCGGGGGCCATCCACAAAGAGGGCGATCCTGGAGCTCCAGCAACAAGTGCAGGAGGTTCTGACAGGTTTTGCAACCGCGGTGACTGTGTGTTCAGAGAATGGAGGAGTCCATCTCAAATCTGACCACCACCGTGGTGCACGCACTTGCAATTGTAGGTTCCTCCATGGATAGGATGGCCACCTGCATGGAGGACCTAATGCGCCAGTTGCACGAGCACATGGTGTCTATGCAAAATAGATTGTCATCTATGGAGGATAGATGGCTTTCTATGGAACATAGATGGGCATCTACGGAGGAGCGATGGCTATCTATTGAGGATATAAGCCAGAGGCTCATAGACATCCTTTTTGGAGGGGTGTCAAGGTAGACGTGGGTCCTCATGGCCTCACTGATGTGCAGCAAGGTGCTCTCCAGCTCCTTGCTAGCAGGGAAGTGCGGGTGGCCCATGAGAGGGATGATGGTGGGAGGGGACATGGAAGTGGGGGCTCCTCTCCAAGCGCTCACACTTCTCCCTCCTTGCCAACCTGTTGCTCAGAGCCCCAGATGCCTCCCCAGACAGCGATAGCCGAGTCTGCCCCTGCACAGTCGAAGGTTAACCAGACTGGTTCCTGGGATGGGGGGGATTGTCCTATGAGGAGAGATTGAGTAGACTAGGCCTATATTCTCTAGAGTTTAGAAGAATGAGAGGTGATCCTCATTGAAACATACAAAATTCTTACAGGGCTTGACAGGGTAGATGCAGGGAGGATATTTCCCCTGGCTGGGGCGTATAGAACCAGGGGTCACAGTCTCAGAATAAGGGGTTGGCCATTTAGGACTGAGATGAGGAGGAATTTCTTCACTCAGAGGGTGGTAAATCTTTGGAATTCTCTACACCAGAGGGCTGTGGCGGCTCAGTCGTTGAGTATATTCAAGACAGAGATCGATAGATTTTTGAATATTAAGGGAATCAAGGGATATGGGGATAGTGCAGGAAAGTGAAGATGAGGTAGAAGATCAGCCATGATCTTATTGAATGGCGGAGCAGGCTCGAAGGGCCAAATGGCCTACTCTGCTCCTATTTCTTATGTTCTTATGTTCTTAGGAGGAGCAAACTTTCGCGGAGCCCTCAAAGGCTCCAAAACCCAGAGGATGACCTGCCTAAGGCGCAGCAGGGAAGTGAGCATGCTGCCTCCACCTCTGCTGAAGCCACAGGGGTAGCACTTCGTAGAAGCATCGGGAAAAGAAAGAAGCCTCACAAGTAATTTCACAAGGGTAGTCACATGGGTGTTTTGGACAAGATAATGTCAAGTTTGTCTTCATTTCATTTGTTGTATAAAGTTATTTATTTTGGAACCTTTCCGGTCTTGGAGACAGTTGTGTGCACAATGGGAGGTGGCTTAGTTGGAGTGAAGTGTCAGACCTAACGGTTCCTCCAGCAATGGTGCTGACTGTGAAAGGAATGGATTGGTAAATGCAGGGATACTTTATGGTGTGGCTGTGGGGTGTTGGCAACCTGACAAGGCATGTGGCAACCATATGGGTGTAATGAGTAACCTTAAGCGAATCTGGCCATGATGAGACCATCCCTGGCCTCACGGGCAGCAATGTGTTCGTGTGGTGGTGGTTTATGGGCCGCAGCTTCCTCCATCTCTTCCTCCACCTCATGCTGCTCCTCCTCCTCCAAAGAGGCTCTGCGCTCTGCGCCTTGCTCTTCATTAAGGGCTAATCCCTGCTGCTGCACCATGTTGTGGAGGACGCAGCACACCACGACGATTCTGGAGACCCTGGCTGGTGCATATTGCAGGACTCCTCCAGAGTTGTCACGGCATCAAAAGTGCATTTTCAGGATGCCTATTGTCTGTTCAATGAGTCTTCTGGTGGAGATGTGGCTTTGATTGCAGCGCTCCTCAGCATCAGTACTTTGCCTCCTTAATGGTGTCATGAGCCACGTCTTCAGTGGATAGCCCATGTCTCCAAGCAGCCAACCGGAAAGTCTATTTGGAGGTGAGAAGAGCTGAGGGACAGTGGACTGGTGCAAGACCAAAGAGTCATGGCAGCTGCTAGGGAATCTGGCACACACATGCATGATAATCTTCCTATGGTTGTAGACGAGCTGGACATTGAGGGAATGGAAGCCCTAGCGGTTGACAAAGACTGCTGGGTTGTGATGGGGTGCAGTCGATGATGCCCTGCACCTGTGGGAAGCCAGCCAGAGTGGCAAAGCCGAGCGCCCGCTCATGAACACTGGCTTCATCAGTGGCAAAGTTGATGTAATTGGCTGACTTGTCAAAGAGAGCATTGGTTACCTGTGTGATGCATCTGTGGGCAGCGAGATCCCACAAATGTCTGCTGCAGATCCCTGGAAGGAGCCTGAGGTGAAGAAATTGAGGGCGCTGGTGACTTTGACAGCCACTGGTAAAGCGTGTCCACCCGTTCTTCTGGGCTGCAGGTCTTGGTCCAGCAATCTGCAAATGTCTGCAACGATCTGGCTTGAAAGCCGGAGCCTCCTTTGGCACTGCTGCTCAGTTATATTGAGGAAGTTGACCCTCTGCCTGTATACCCTGTTTTGGGGGTATCGTCTCCGGAACCGTGCAGCCCTGCACTGATGCTCTCTGTCCTGTGCAGCATCAGGTGGTTGAGGAGAAGGTTGGTGGTGGTGTTGTTGCTGCTGGTGTTGGGGCTTGTCATGGTCATATTCTGAGGACCAAGGTGAGAGAGTGTAAATGGTACCCATGCTGATGGAGTAGATAGCAGTTGAAGTTGAGATGACAGAAGCAATCTGTCAATGGTGAGAGAGGTTGCTGCAATGAGGTGACACTGGCTAGAGAGTTTGCTCCAAACACTTGCAGCCTGCATAAACCTCAATCTGTGTTCCAAAGGGAGAAAGCAACAGCCTCTGCACTTGGAAAGTGAACAGGTATGAAGTGGAAACTTTTATACTAGATTTAAAGCTGTCACTCATCAGCTGATTCAATGGCCACGCAACTTCCGCCTCAGAGTAACAGGCGGAGTCCAGGAGCAGCGTGGAAGACGTAGGCGACCTGTTAAAGTCAAAAGGTAAGGTTAAATTCACTCTTAAGGGTTTGTCAACAAGCCAATAATTGTTTAAATTAGGTCCCCTGCCACTGCCGTTTGGGTCTGTTCAGCGCTGGCAGACCCGACATTGGGAAAGGCAAGCGTGCACGATTTGACAGCGGTTTCCCGACCCGCTGTTAATCAAATCAAATTTCACTGCCGACCCGCCACCGATCCCGTCCGCTGAGCACCGGCAAAATTCCGGCCATTTAAGTCATAATCCCACCATGGCAGTCTGTGAATTTGAATTCAGCTTAAAAAAAAACAAATAAATAAATCTGGAATAAAAAGCTAGTATCAGTAATGGTGACCATGAAGCTATCGAATTGTTGTAAAAACCCAACAAGTTCACTATTGCCCTTTAGGGAAGGAAACCCGCCGTCCTTACCCAGTCTATTCTATAATTGACTCCAGACCCACAGCAATGTGGTTCACTCTTAACTGCCCTCTGAAATGGCCTAGCAAGCCACTCAGTTGTATCAAAGCGCGACAAAGAAATATACTAAAACCATGACCACTCGGCTTCGACCTAGGCATCAGATTTGGATAGTCACACACCCAGACCAGTCGATGCTGCAAAGTCCTCCTCACTAACATCAAAGTTGTTTTAAACTTATACTAAAGTTGGGAGAACTGTCCCATAGACTAGTCAAGCAACAGCCTGACATAGTCATACTCACGGAATCATACCTATCAGCCAACATCGTAGACTCCTCCATCACTATCCCTGGGTATGTCCTGTTCAACCGGCTGGACAGACCCACCAGAGGTGATGGCACAATGGTATACAATCAGGAGGGAGTGGTCCTGGGAGTCCACAACATTGACTCTGAACTTCGTGAAGTCTCATGGCATCAGGTCAAATATGGGCAAGGAAAACACCTGCTGATATCCACCTCCATGAATATCCCCAACCTCAACGATGACGGTACCCAGCACATGAGTGCAAAAGAAAAGGTTAAAGCCCTCCCTCGGTTGAAGAATCAGTACTCCTCCATGTTGAACACCACTTGGAAGAAGCACTGAGGGTTGTAAGGGCACAGAATGCACTCTGGGTGGTGGACTTCAATGTTCATCACTAAGAGTGGTTTGGTAGTACCACCAATAACCGAGCTGGCCAAGTTCTGAAGGACATAGTTGCCAGACTGAGCTTGTGGCAGGTGGTGAGAAAATCAACACGAGGGAAAAATCTACTTGACTTCGTCCTCACCGATCTACCTGTCGCAGATGCATCTGAGCATGACAGTATTGGTAGGAATGACCACCTCACAGTCCTTGTGGAGACGAAGTCCCATCTTCACACTATGGACACTCTCCATCGTGTTGTGTGACACTATCACTGTGCTAACCAGGAAATGACCATCTCCATCAAGAGAGCCTAACCACCTCCCCTTGACATTCAAAGGTATTACCATTGTCGAATCCCCCACCATCAACATTCTGGGGTAACTATTAACCAGAATGGACCAGCCACATAAATACTGTGGCGTCAAGAGCAGGTCAGAGGCTAGGTATTCTGCGGCGAGTGTCTCACTTCCTGACTCCCCAAAGCCTTTCCACCATCTACAAGGCACAAGTCAGGAGTGTGATGGAATATTCTCCACTTGCCTGGATGAGTGCAGCTCCAATAACAATCAAGAAGCTCGACACCATCCAGGACAAAGCAGTCCACTTGATCAGCACCCCATCTACCACTTTAAACATTCACTCCCTCCACCACCAGCGTACCGTGGCTGCAGTGTGTACCATCTACAAGATGCACTGCAGCAACTGATCAAGGCTTTTCGACAGCACCTCCATAAGGCCATCAACCTGAAACGGCCGGAATTTTCCCCTAAAAAATCGGGTGGGTTTGGAGCATGGGGGCAGTTAAATTGTTAACAATGGGATTCCCGACCTGATCCCACCTCCAACCCGCACTCTTCCGGTTTTGCTGGGGGCAGGACGGGGTGGCGGGGGGGGGCGGGGTGGCGCAGGTGACCATCCCACTCCCAGGGGCGTTACCTCAATTTAAATATTGTAATTAGGCTGGAAGCATCTTTTTCCCCGTCCATTTGGAATTGAACTGCCTGTGGACAGGTTTCACACAATTTGTGAAACCCGGCAGTTAAACAAAGGCGGGGACTGCTGCATCCAGGAGGCTAGTGGATTTATACTACCTCCTGGATACAGGGTCCCCACCTAACCCACCCCCCGCGATTGGAGACGGCACCATGAGGCCTCCGATCACCTCCCCAGGCCTCACCCACCACCCCAAACCTCCCCCCGCCATCGATGATGATGTGGTCGGCCACAATCCTCCGGTGACCAGCCCCGATTCTCCGACCCCTCTGCCGATCCTCCACCCCACCGATTCCTGGCCGACCCCCCTGCAATCCCAGATTTCCCCCCTCGCGATCCCCGCTTGCCTGCTGATCCCCAACCTCCCACATCCCCGACCACCCCCCCATCACCTGCCGATCCCCGATCCTCGATCCACTGCCGATCCTGCAACACCCCCCGCCGATCCTCTCTTCCCCACCCGATTCCCGACTCCCCCCCCAGCTGATTCACGACCACACCCCCCCCAGCCGATTGCTGACCCCCCTGCCGCGATCCCTTCCCCAGACCGACCCCTCACAACTGAGGCCTACCCGCCCGCAGCCAGCCAGCTGGCTGGCTGTGGGCGGGAAACCGAGGCCTCACATTCAAATTAGGCCCTGCCAGTCTGCGGGAAACCCAGCCTACCGGGTTTCCTGCCTGCCTCGGACCCGGCCCCCAACCCACCTCCCTGAAGAAAATTTCGGCCATTAACTCTGTTTCTCTCCACAGATGCTGCCTGATTATTTCCAACATTTTCTGTTTTTATTTCATGATTTCTGACTGTTCTCCTTCCCTCTCGAAAGTCTATTGGACCTTACTCTGGTACCGGAGAGGAAAAATATCAGTTGGGACTTTTGGTTCTGTCTCTTTCCCTCACTATAGAATCCCATATTACTACTGCATAGCACTTTCATCTCTCTGGCAACAACTGATTCTACTGGTTTTGCTTTTGGTTACCCTCCTCCACATTGCTGTCATTTGTTGGACATCCTGGAAAGATGTATGTTGGATATCTTGGGGAGCTAAGGGTTAACAGTCAAACTTCATTGTGTCTTGATGCAACAGGCTTTCAAATATAAACAGGATGACTTTGAAGTGTCGTGAGGAGAAAGCATGTCTTGTCTTCTGATATCTATAGTGCTTGTGTGAGGAAATAAGTGTTAGTAATAAAATGTTACTTTAGTTTTAGGGTAATAAAACAAGGGTAGCAAATCCATTAGCTCATAAAGCTTTTTCTTAAAATGGTTTAGGGACTGTTACGTCAGGAAGTCTTGTTTAAGGGAAGTAGTTTCAGGATAAACAGCTACCAATGCTCACATGAGTAGTCTGTCTTCAAAGGATTTAGGAGTAGATACGTCATACAGTTTTATCTATGACATTTTCTTTTGGTGTAGTCAAAATATGGTGTATAAAGGATCATGGTTTTCAACAGTATCTCAGAGGGCTCAAAAGATACAAAAAACAAAAAGCCACTCTCTGTATACAGTTAAGACTGATCACCTTTACTAAGTATCAATAAAGTCTGATCGTTATATTATGAAGTCTTGTGTTTACTCGAAACATGTTGTTGTGAACCAGAGGAGAAAGGAGGTTGACTGCTAACATCATTGTCACAGGTTATCAGTACTGATATATAGAGACATAGGGCTGGATTTTGAATGACCCATGGAGTCGGGTTTGGAGGCGTGTGGGGGGTTAAATTTGCGGGGTCGGGGTTTCCGACCCTATCCCGACTCCATCCCGCCTCCACGCAATTTTGACATAATCAGTCGCGGGGTTCCCGATTCCGTCCCGCCTCGAAGAGGCGGGAGAGGCCATTAAAGCCCTTAACAAGCTCTAAATTGGCTCTGTAATGCGATTTTGAAACGCTGTAGCTAGTTTAACCCTCTTCTGACGTGAAGCACGCCTGGTCTGAAACACTCCAGTGAAACCTGGCGGGAGCACAAGTGGATAGCTGACTTTCGGCTGCAAGTCCACTATTACAACGCAGATGTGATGAAGGTGGTAGTGGTGCTAGTAGTATTAGGTCTGAACATTGCCTCTGCTGCTGCTGCATTGAATGTCTTAAGAGACTGCCTGGGAGGACTTACTAGCCAAAACCAACCAACCTACCTATCTCTCTCTCTCTCTCTCTCTCTCCTCCACCCCCCACCCCCCCATTTCTGCATCCAGGTCCACTCACATCATAAGCCAGGCAACCCCTCTCTCACCAACAGTCTCTGAGACTAGGCAGTCAGTACTGATGACATCATCAGAGGCGGGTTTCAGACTGAAAACACTAATTAGTTCATGGGTTCCCACATGCTCCAATTTAATTGCCCAATTAAGTGAAAATTGCATCAGGCACCCACATTAATCTGGAGTCGGGGGGGAAACACGAAATGCGGATTACACGACCCCAACCCGACCCCAAGACAAAATCCAGCCCATAGAGGCCCTAAATAATGTTCAGGGGAGGGCCACTAGGAGCATGGAAAAGGAATAGGCCATTCAGCCCCTCGAGCCTGTTCCGTCATTCAATTAGATCATGCCTTATCTGTATGTCAATTCCATTTACCCGCCTTGGTTTCATATCCCTTAATACCCTTACATAACAAAAATCTATCAATCTCAGTTTTGCAATTTTTAATTGATCTAGCTTCAACAGCTTTTTGGGGGAGAGAGTTCCAGATTTCCACTACCCTTTGCGTGAAGAGGTGCTTCCTGATGTCACCCCTGAATGGCCTGGCTCTAATTTTAAGGTTATGCCTCCTTGTTCTGGACTCCCTCACCAAAGGAAATAGTTTCTCTCTATCTACCCTATCAAATTCTTAAATTAAAAATCTAAATGAATGCCTTGTTTAAAAACCCTTAATTATCATAATAGGCTGAGAGAGCTGCTTTTTTTATTCGAGAAAAGCATAGACTTTCGAACTTGATTGAACTATTTAAAGTGATGATGGGACTAGACTGTGTGCATGTGGATGGATTATTTGAATCAGATAAATTAGGGAGAAAAAGGGGATATGCATATAAATTACATAAGCATAGAAGATGTCAGGAGGTTTTTCTTTTCACAGAGGCTCATTGACCATTGGAATAAGTTTCCGGCTTGTGTAGTGGATGAGGATTCACTGCTGGACAAGTTCTTGGAGGAGGCTGATATCACTATGTATAAAAGGTAGGTGGGCTATTGAGTGATGTAGCTCATGGTGTTATCTCCTGGATCTCATTTTGATTGCATTCAGGGGTTGGAGAGGAATTTCCCAGAATTATTTCTTCCTTGAATTAGCCTAGGGTTTTTTGAATCTGTTTTTTGTCTCTCTCGGGAGATTACGTGGCTGCTGGTGAGTGGGGAGCATTGAGGGTTGTGTTGCCTAATTGCAACATGACTGAATGGGACAGGCATGATGGATCAGCTGGACTTCCACACATGCACCAATGGCACTCAACTCTACCTCTGCATCCCTTCTTTTGACTCTTGACCCAATTGCCTCTTTACAGGAAGAACGCCTCATCTGGTATCCAGTACTGGATGAGTCATAACTTCCTTTAGCTCAACATTGAGAAGACCAAAATCATTGTCCTTGACCCCTGAAACAAACTTTCTTTATTTGCTACTGATTTCATTATTTAACTTGGCCACTGTCTCAGGCTGAACCAAACTGTTCTCAGCCTTGGTGCCCTGTTGGACCCTGAGCTGAGTTTCAAACCCCGTATTCTTTCCACCACAAAGGTGGTTACTTCCATCTCCACATTGTTGCTCGCCTCTGTTCATTTGCCACTGAAACCCTTATACGTGCATTCATCATTTGCAGACTTAAATCCTGTTGCTCTCCTCACTGACCTCCCATCCTCTATAAACTCCAAATTGTCCAAAACTCTGCTTCATGTATTCTACCCCACACTAAGTCCTGTTCATCCATTATACCCATCCTGCTGACACTGGCGGCCCCTCCATCTGCACTTTAACTTGAAAATTATCATCCTTATCTTTAAATCCCTCCATACCACAATTTTTTCCAGTCCTATATTTCCCCTCGATAACACTTGATTCTTCTGACTCTGGCATTTTGTGCAGCTCCCCTCCCTTTGCTCCACCTTTGGTGTCACACCTTTCAGCTACCTGGGTTCCTCTCTCTGTTTCCTCCCTAAACCTCTCTGTCTCTTTACCTCTGTCTCATCATTTAACAATCTTCTCAAAACTTAACTCTTCCACCAAGTTTTCAGTCACCCCTTCTAATCTCTCCCTTACTGGTTCGGCTTCTGTTCTATATACACCTCTCTGTGAAGTGCATTGGGGCTTTTTTTTTACATTAAATGCACTTTATAAATGAAAGTTGTTGTTGCAAAATGAAGCTCAAAAGCTTAAATTATAATATGAAGTTCCGAATGTTCTCTTTGGAAACCATACAATGGGGAAAAACCATAATGCAAAATGCCATTCTCTAAACAGGCATTTATTTTAGCATCAACACGTGTATTAGTTGATTTTTGTATGAAAACTGAAAGCCAGTAAAAGATCTGCTAAATTCTGTATTAAATTAGCTAAATGTATTGCCAGTGTGATTTTGCAACCCATTTATATATGATTTATAAATTCCAATTATTATGTACTATCAGTGCTGAAATTGATGATTAAATTGATGCATTCAAACAAGTTTTCGGGAATATAAATTTTATTACTTCAGTGTTTTTTAAATATGATATTTGAAGTGGGAAATAATATAGTTTTATTGATAAATTTCTATACACAGGTTCAGATTTTACACTCATCAGTTATCAGGATATGTACACTTTTGTACTGTAATTTCAAAATAAGTTCCTTGCACAGAATATAATATTAAATGGTGATTTCTTATGGGGTAAGCCTCCAAATATCAGCAAACAAAAATATTTTTTTCCCAAATGGTAACTTGCCATCCTTGGTAGAATTTGCCACATTTTCAGTTTTTTTGCACCAGGTGCAGAAATGCTTTTTAAATTCAACAACAAATTAAAGATGTCATGCCAACCGAAATGATGACTCCATTTTCCACCTTTCAGGCTTAGCATCTATAGGGTTTCATTGTACTAACAGTCACTAAGCTGTAGAAAATACCCTGATACCCTGAGGATGTCTGAGTCCTGTCTGGTTTATGTGATCACACAGCCACCCTTCTCCTTGAAGGGATTCTTGTCCTCAGGGATTCCCTTTACCAAAGGATCTTCTGCAGACAGTGATTCAATGTAATCCTTCAGTTCCTCTGCGCACTTAGATACCTGAAATAGTTCAATGTCAAATTATAAGTGGCAAAAGATAAATGGAGTGATAGTAGAATTTAAACAGATTAACAATAGTATACATGCAGAGAGCTGTCTCCTGGTGCTGAGAGTGCTGTTCACAGCCAGACAAGGCAACATGGGCCTTGTTGACTGTGCTTCACACTTTACAGCTAAGGGTAGCATAGTATAACTGCAGTCTCAGATGCTAATTAATGTGCAGTGTACTTCCAGCATTTCCTATTCTTATTTTCAATTTCCAGTATCCTAACTTTATGTGCACTGTAAATTAGGAGCAATATGCACTCCCCAATAATCACTGACTTAACATTCAGACTTTGTTGGTGACCATCTGAGGCTTCACAAAGCTACTGGTGCTGTAAACATTAATTCAACCACTGTAGTTTAAGTCTTTATGGGTGATCAATCTACAGTAATTATCTGTGACTCGAATAACGTTTATAAAATATTCACTATTAGAATTTTCTGATTCATTGTTTCCTATTTTTAATACAATGTTATATATTCCAATGGATCATGCTTTATCATTTATTATTTTTAATTTGCAGGATATCTAGTAGATTACAGATAAAATTGAAGACATGCAGCACATTATGGATTCTTTCATGAGTCTATTGAATTTTGAGACCAGCCCTAACTTTAATGAGGAACAGCCAGATCACTGTGCTCTGTGGGTAATTGAATTGTACCTATTAGACAAAAGATCGTATATATGGGCACTATTACAGCAGTGAGCAGTTTTGTCTTGACTTTATATTTTGTTCCCACAATTTGGCACTCAGTGTTAACATCAGGCAGGTCCAAAGCCCATGGTATTAAAATATACTGTACATTGGATTTGCTTGAAATTTTAATTAATTCGTCACATTCTTGAACTTTAATCAGATTTCATTAATGCTGATAGGCAATTTGCTGTTTGGGTTTCACTATATGAAATGAACCTTAACACCAGTTTGGAGATTGTTAAAGGATAACTGCGGCCTCACAAAACAGGAAAGTACAAGAAGTTACATGTTAGTGTTCTGAAATTATAAAAAGGAGCTCCTACCAGCTGCCTCTCTAATGGTAATTCTTTCCGAAGTTGGTCTACCTCCATTTTCAAACGGTCCTTATCTGTTAACTCTTCCATCCCGGGCTGTTATAGTTGTCTTAAAAACAAACAAACTTTCGTTCATAATATTGTCAAAATAACCGCAATTTTTAAAGCGCGTATGTTTAAAAAAACAAACACGGTAAAATCCTGTCACAATGCAAGTGAGTGGATGGTGCAATAAGTACAAGGTGTTGGAAGCGATGAGCTCACCTGTCCAGGGGTATATTCAACTCATTCACTGGCGAGCTGTCGGTGAGGCTCTCCCGTCACAGGCACCAGCCACGTTACTTTCAGAGTCCACTGCCACCGCCAGTGATCCCGCAGCCTTCTGTCAGACGTTTTAAAGCAAGGCCCATAATATCTTAATCTTCTAATATGATTAAATAAAAAGCTTTAACAGATTTCATCATTAAGTAGAAGGGGAGAAAATCCTTTCTTGCCAAACATATTGTTCTAGAATTGCATACGCAACTTCTGAAGGAAACAGTTAAAAAAAACCATATCCTTCCTTTAGTTCGTCAGCCTTCCTGTAAACATACATTTTGTTTATTTTAAAATTACATTTATTAATAAAGTGGATCATACTGACGTCAGTAGCGGTAAGCTGCAAAAGTCCTTTATCAGAGTATTTATCGCCTCTTATACATCTGCTGGAGTGGGTCACCTGTTCCATGCAGTCGGAATCACTTATAATAAGCCACACATTCTCGTTACCACACTACACACAGCACTGAAATATACTTAAAATCATTCTCTGCAAAATATGTGCTCAAATTGACAATACTTGCTTTTTTTTGTTTAAAATATAAGGACTTCTTCTAAATTACTAAAAGAAAAGTTGAATATGTTTTGTTAATCTGCCCTCCTCACCACAATGTCTCTTTTGAGAAGGAGCTCCTTCACCTGACGAAGGAGCAGCGCTCCGAAAGCTTGTGATTTCAAATAAAGCTGTTGGACTATAACCTGGTGTTGTGCGACTTCTCACTTTTGTCCACCCCAGTCCAACACAGGCATCTCCGCATCAATGTCTCTTTTGATCGAGCAGTATAGGTGCAGTGTTATTCTGTGAACATCTTTTGATGGTATGTTTACAAATGATAAAATTGGATAGAAATTGGATCTCACTGTGCCTGTGTTCCGAAATTCGATATCGCAGGAACATCCTGAATCGCTTGGAAAAAATCATTGCTGTGCAGCCAGGAGGAGCAGGAGTGCCCTCCCGACTTCACAGTATCCCAATCTCCCCCTCCCTCATTGCTGCTCCACACCCCACCTTCCGGGACTTACCTTTGGGCTGCTGCCAGCGAGGCAAGCGACCTGAAATTAATTTCTTCGAATAGGCAAGGACAGGAGGAGGGTGAGCACACATCCATGTCCTGTCCCCACTGGAGGAAGAGGTCCTGGACACTGTGGACAGGGGGCGAATCAGGCCTACGGTGACTGACAAGGCTGAAGGACTTGTCCCGCAGGGTTTCTGTGCATCTTACCCTCTTTATCCTTTCCCATTGCACACTCTGCATGACCAAGTGCACTTTAGTTAAGCAGCTTTTCATCTATCTCTGTTTACCCTTTTCACGAAGTGTCCACTTTTCCATTTCAGGCCCAGAAACTCTACAAGGTCCTAAGGGAGCAGAGGAAGAGGAGGGCAGCACAATTGAAGAGGAAACATCACTCGACCTGACCCTTGCATCACCAGCTCAGAGATTGGCTCCCCTCATAGTTTAGAGGGTAGGCTAGACAGATCTGCACAGCGAAACACACCAAGGACTCGTGCGCTGGAGCAAGGGCAGGGGATAGAATGGCACAGGAAGCAACTCATCAGGGGAAGGGCTCACACTCTAACTGCTGCAGAGGGCACAGATGTGGACTTCAAAGGCCTAGAATATATATAGAAGATGGCTATACACCAGGAACTTCTGGGTGCACTAAGTTGCCTGCTAGCGAGCCTTGTGTGGAGCACAGGGGTGATGGGTGAATGGAGCTTGTTGTGGGTTAGGATACGGGCAGCAGAGTTTAGGATGAGCTCATATTTATAGAGGGTGGAAGATGGGAGGTTGGCCAGGAGAATATCGGAATAGTCGAGTCTGGAGGTAACAAAAGCATTGATGAGGGTTTCAGCAGCAGATAAGCTGAGGCAGGGACGGTGAAACCAGGCGGTCTTTGTGATGTAGAGGATATGGGCCGTGATTTCGCCTACCAAGGCGGGTCTGGTGCGGCCGGGGTCGGTGGCGGGGTGCATCCCCGCTGCTGGCTCCAGCCCGCTCTGTAGAGTGATCTTGCATTGATTGGGCTTGTTAAGCCCGCCCAGCGCGTTTGCCGGCCAATTGAAGGAAGCGGGTCTGATGACGTCATTTAATGACGCGTCATCAGCTGGTTTCCTTACAGGGGCCATACGCAAATTGATTTTGAGAGTTGTGCTATCAGTATTCTAAAACATTGAGGAGCTGCAAACACTGACAAGGACAGCACAGAGGTTCACGGCTGCACCAGGCTCTCCCATGACTCCCTCCATATGCTTATGGAGGGAGTCACAGCACGCAGGGAGATCCTCTTTCCTTCCCTTCCAATGGGCGGAAGAGACCTCCCCAGGAGATCAATGCGCCTGGTTGAACATTGTACAGGAGGGCACAAGCAGGGGTGTCATTAGGAGGACCAGGCTGCAGTGGTTCAAACCTTTCAATGATCTCAGTAGATCACAAAACATGACTGCAAAGCCACACTCAACCTCATCCTGCTATGCCATTCATTACATCCCCATCACTCTGCCTTCCCTACCCTACTCCTGCACATCCGTACACCAACTTACCTCCACCTATCCCTCTATCTACATTATCACTTCCCCATCTCACTAGCCACCCTTCACAACTCACCCTCATCCTAGTCCAATCATACCAACTAACAACACACAAAGGTAGGCACTTGAGTGTTTTAGCCAATGTTCATGTGAAGTTTCTGTTAATTGAAACCTTTATTTTCAACACTTTGCGTTCTTGGACAGATTTGTGTGCACCTTTGGAAGTGGCTTAGTGAGTTGCAGTGAATGGTGAGACATAACGGTACCCCCCGCAATGGCGATGAGTGTGAAAGGAATGGCTTGGGCATTGTAGGGATGCTTTATGGTGTTGGTGTGGGGTGGTGCCAACCTGGTGCATCATGTGGCTGCCAGGGTGTACAGCGTCAAGTGAAGTAAATCTGGCTATGGTGAAGCCATCCCTGGCGTCCCGGGCAGCAATGTGGTCGGGTACTGATGCCCTGTGTCCTGTGCAGCATCAGTTGATTGCGGAGAAGGTTGGTGTTGTTGTTGGTGCTGCTGTTGTGCCTGGTGCTGCTGGTGTTGGGGCTGATCATGGTAGGATTCTGAGGACCAAGGTGAGATACTTTCAAGGGTACCGATGCTGATGTAATAGATGGCAGGTAAAGTTGAGATGACAGAAGCAAATCTGTCAATGGTCAGAGAGGTTATTCCAATGCGGTGGCACTGGATAGAGAGTTTGCTCCAAACACTTGCAAGCTGCATAAAGCTCAATCTGTCTTCCAAATGCAGTAAGCAACAGTTTCTGAGCTTGGCAAGTGAACAGCTGTGAGATGGGAGCTTTTATACCACTTTTGTAGCTGTCAAGTAATCAGATAATTCAATGCTGAATCCACTCATGACCTGCTGAGCTGACATGATCCCCGAGCAGCGTATAACCCGTGGGGGAACTCATAAAATTGAAAGGTAAGCATAAAATAGTGTTTAAGTGCCTCTTAACAATCTCTTAATGATGTAAATTGCCTCCCCGGCCGCTTGGTGCCGGGTCTGATCAGATCTGACAGACCTGACATCTGGGGGACTAGCGTGGAGGCGGGTTGACAGCAGGTTCCCTACCCACTGTCAAAAACATTTTTTTCCCACCCGATCCGCCACTGATCACGCTCGCAGCCCCCCGCCCCCCCCCCTGAAAAATTCCCCCCATGGTGTCAGAAGCTGGATATCAAGGATGTGAACAATCTGGTTCAGCCTCAGACTGTGGCCAGAGAGATGGATGGAATCCTGTGGGCTGGTGGAAGTAGACATGCTTTAATTTCCATTATTGCAGAGTTGCCTAAAGTTGAGGTCAGAGATTTTCCTGGTAACTGCCCTTCCATGGCCTGTTATACCACAATCTGATATTCAGTTCCATTAAGGAATTGAATATCGTGCGAGGCGTATAACAGGCAGCCGATGTGATACTGCCCAAAACAAATTTCTACACCATAATATAAAATTGGGTAAATTTTGTGCTTCTGCCCTTTGGGCACTTCACGGAAGCACACAATTGTGGAATTGTACCCCAACTAATGTCTTTCTGTCATGTTTCCCCATATGTGCTAGAGGACTGGAGTATTGCAAATGTAACAAACCTGTTTAAAACAGTGGAGAGGGATAAACCCAGCAACTACAGGCCAGTCAATCTAAAGTCGGTGGTGGAGAAACTTTTAGAGACAATAACCCGGGACAAAATTAGCATTTGGAAAAGTATGGGCTAATAAATGAAAGTCAGCACAGATTTGTTAAAGGCAAATCGTGTTTGACTGACTTGATTGAGTTATTTGATGAAGTAATGGAGAGGGTTGATGAGGGTATTGCGGTTGATGTGTATATGGACTTTCAAAAGGTGTTTGAAAAAGTACCATATAATAGACTTGTTAGCATAATTAAAGCCCATGGGATTAAAGGGACAGTGGCAACGTGGATATGAAATTGGCCAGGGCACAGAAAGAGACTAGTGGTGAACGGATGTTTTACAGACTGGAGGGAAGTATACAGTGGTATTCCCCAGGGTGCGTGTTGGGACCACTGCTCTTTTTGATATATATTAATGACCTGGACTTGGGTATACAGGGCATAATTTCAAAGTTTTCAGATGACACAAAACTCAGAAATGTAGTAAATAATAAGGAGGATAGTAACAGACTCCAGGAGGACATAGACAGACTAGCGAAATGGGCAGACACATGGCAGATGAAATTTAACGGAGGGAAGTGGGAAGTGATAAATTTTGGTAGGAAGAATGAGGAGAGGCAATATAAACTAAATAGTACAATCTTAAAGGGGGTGCAGGAACAGAGAGACCTGGGGGTGTATGTACACAAATCTTTGAAGGTGGCAGGACAAGTTGAAAAGGCTGTTAATAAACCATATGGGATCCTTTGCTTTATTAATATAGGCATAGAGTACAAAAGCAAGAAAATTGTGCTAAATCTTTATTAAAAAAACTGTTTAGGCCTCAGCTAGAGTACTGTGTTCAATTCTGGGCACCACACTTTGTCAAGGCCTTAGAGAGGGTGCTGAAGAGATTGACTAGAATGGTACCAGGGATGAAGAATTTCAGTTATGTGGGGAGACTGGAGAAGCTGTGGTTGTTTTCGTTAGAACAGAGATGTTTAAGAGGAGATTTCATAGAGGTGTTCAAAATCATGAACGGTTTTGATAGAGTAAATAAGGAGAAACTGTTTCCAGTGGCAGAAGGCAGAGGACACAGATTTAAAGGTGATTGGCTCAAAAGAACCAGAGGCAACATGAGAAAACATTTTTTTTACACAGTGAGTTGGAATGCACTGCCTGAAAGGGCGGTGGGAGCAGATTGAATAGTAATTTTCAAAAGGGATTTGGATAAATACTTGAAGGGAAAAAAATACAGGGCTATGGGGAAAGAGCAGGGAGTGGGATTAATTGAATATCTCTGCCAAAGAGCTGGCACAGACACGATGGGCCGAATGGCCTCCTTCTGTGCTGTAACATTCTAGGTTTGTGCCTGGAACACAGAAATGAAACATTTACCGTACAGTGTTATTTTCTGTTAATCAGTTAATGCGAATAATCTTAAATGTACAATTTCAAAATTTGCAGATGACACAAAACTTGGAAGTATAGTGAACAGTGAGGAGGATAGTGATAGACTTCAAGAAGACATAGACAGGCTGGTGAAATAGGCGGACACATGGCAGATGAAATTTAACACAGAAAAGTGCGCAGTGATACATTTTGATAGGAAGAACGAGGAGAGGCAATATAAACTAAAGGGTACAATCCTAAAGGGGGTGCATGAACAGAGAGACCTGGGGGTATATGTGCACAAATCGTTGAAGGTGGCAGGGCAGGTTGAGAAAGTGCTTAAAAAAGCATAAGGGGTACTGGGCTTCATAAATAGAGGCATAGGGCAGAATTTTCATTGACCCGTGGAGGCAGGTTTAGAGGCCTGTGGGGGTTAAAATAGCAGATTCGGGGGTCCCGAACCCATCCCGCCCCCAACCCGCCTCCATGCCAGTTTCACAGGAGGCGGGTACCCGACCTGTGCTGGGACCCGCCTCCCCGAGGCGGGAAGGTGATTAGTGCCAATAAACTGCCTGTTAACAGGTAGTTAACAGGCAGTTTTTTGCCTAATCTCTATTTTTAGCCCTGAAGTGTGGGCTTCCTGACAGGTCTGAACCACGCCGATTTAGCGAGGCGGACCATTGGTCTGGAGGGCTTGGAGGGGTCGAGATGTCCGGTGTGCTGGTGAGTGATGGGTGCCTGAGTGCAGAGGTAAGTGTGTTTGGTGTGTGTAAAGTGTTTTAAGAACTTTTACTTACCTTAACTTTGTCCTGCAGGCTTCCTTCCTTCAGTTCTCGGGAGTCCCTCAGCTCACCTGCACAGAAAGCAGAATGGCCGCAGAGCTGTCAAAAGCTGCAGTCTCTGCTTTCTGTGCTGGATTGATTTCTAACTGAGTCTAAGTACAGGGACTCACGTTAGAAATCATATTGTCAGTGTTTGACAGCTTCACAGAGCTGTCAAATGCTGAAATTTCATCTGTCAAAAGCTCTTGACAGATGAAATTTCAATGGCTGACGTCATCTGTATCCAAGGGACCCTTGATTGGCCTGCTAAGCCCGCTGGGAGGGCTTAACAAGGTCAATCAAGGGAAAATACAGTGGGTTGACCACAAGTCGATGGAGGCGGGACTACAACCCAAAAAGTGGGAGTCCCGCCTCCATCACCTCCCCATTGACAAAATCCAGCCTAGAGTACGAAAGCAAGGAAGTTATGATGAACCTGTATAAAACACTGGTTCGGCCGCAACTGGAATATTGTGTCCAATTCTGGGCACCGCCCTTTATGAAAGATGTGAAGGCCTTATAGAGGGTACAGAAAAGATTTAAGAGAATGATTCCAGGGATGAGGGACTTCAGTTACGTGGATAGACTGGAGAAGCTGTGGTTGTTCTCCTTGGAGCAGAGAAGGTTGAGAGGAGATTTGATAAAGGTATTAAAAATCATGATGGGTGTAGACAGAGTAGATAGAGGGAAACTGTTCCCATTGGCGGAAGGGTCAAGAACCAGAGGACACAGATTTAAGGTGATTGGCAGAAGAACCAAAGGCGACATGAGGAAAAACATTTTTATGCAATGAGTGGTTAAGATCATGATGCGGAGATGCCGGTGTTGGACTGGGGTGGACAAAAATGAGAAGTCGCACAACACCGGGTTATAGTCCAAGGGAAGAAATTAGGTCGCGCCCCATTTGGGGCGCAAATATCGTCCGGACGCAAATATTAGCGCCTGGCGCTAATTATCGGCACTGACAGGAAACTTCACTTTTACCGCCCCGGGAGGTGAGTGGAGCGCTAAAGCAGGCGCTGCACACCTGTCTTAAGGCGCAAAGGCCAAGGAGTGAGGCGCTAACTCAGCGCGCGAGCGCAGCACAGCTGCTGCCAGTTAGCGAGGGAACACAGACACACTGGCGCCGGCCACTTCTTAAAGCGGGGGGTGCCACTTGCTCCGCAGCCACACCCTGCTCATTGCAGCCTTGAATCTCGGCCTGGAGAGACCTGTGAATCCATTTTGCTGCCAAGCATGGAGAGGGTGAGAGAACGCGCTCATCGCTTCACCGAGCGGGCCTTGGATGCTCTGGTTGGCGCGGTGGAGCGCAGACGATGTATGCTCTTCCCTGAGAGTGGCAGGAGGCCTTTGCCACGCGAGTTCAGAAGAGTGTGGAGGGAGGTGGCTCAGAGCGTCTCCTCCAGGAGCATGGTGCCCAGGACCCATACTCAATGCCGCAAAAAGTTCAACGACCTCACTCGGGTCGTCAGGGTGAGTGGCTTTTTCTCAATACCTCTCCATCCCTCCATCTCAACCTCACTCTATGGCCAGAGGGTCTTAAAACCCCAATGCACAATACTCATCCAACACCTATGGCCCTTTCATGAAACACACACACACATTCCACACTTTGCATACAGTAAGGGCTATTCACCTATGGGAGGCACATCAGGCAAGACCATGGCTGCATACAGTAAGGGCTATTCACCTATGGGAGGCACATCAGGCAAGACCATGGCTGCATACAGTAAGGGCTATTCACCTATGGGAGGCACATCAGGCAAGACCATGGCTGCATACAGTAAGGGCTATTCACCTATGGGAGGCACATCAGGCAAGACCATGGCTGCATACAGTAAGGGCTATTCACCTATGGGAGGCACATCAGGCAAGTCCATGGCTGTATATTTACTCAGATGCTGTCCTTTTTCTTGCAGGCCAAGCTGGCTCATAATAGGAGACAGCAGCAACGGACAGGTGGAGGGCGGCCTCAGCTGCAACCCCTCAGCGATCTTGAGGAGCGCGTCCACAGGATTGTGGCAAGCCGGGTGATCGGTCCCGTCGCCACTGGAGACGCCGACCCCGTTCTGGACAGCAATGGTAAGGTCATCACCTTTTTGTCCTCTGTCCTTCCACTTGTCCCTCACAACACCAGCCTTTGACACTTTCAATCCAACTTGCTAACTCGCTGCACTTATTCCTCCCTTACTGCCACCCTGTCCTCACGCTAAAGCCACTCTTGTACCTCCCTGCTTTCAGATGGTGATTCACCAGCTGAGGAGACGGGCCCTGAAGCTGCCACTGGGAGTGATGCTGCAGCTGAGGAGGAAGAGGAAGCCGGAGCATCAGTGCCACCCTCTCCCGAGGAAGCCCATGCCCACACTGGGAACACGCCTTCCCTGGAGGGGAGCAGGGGGGAAGGGTCTGATGAGGGTGAAGCTCCAGGACCCAGCGGGCTGCAGCAACGCCATGGGGGGGGTAGGGAAGAACGGGGGCCTTCTCCCCAGAGGGAGAGTATGCCAGACACTCCTACTGCAATGGACGCAGAGGAGGAGCGGCTGATCGCAGAAATGAACACCCAGGCGGTGGGCATGCACACTGAGCTCATGGGTGCAGTGGGAAGGGTGCCCGAATGCATTGAGTCACTGGCAAGGAGTGTGGAGCACTTCGCTGTAGCACAGGCGGATGCCACACTAACGCTTAGTGCTGCAATTCAGTCACTGGCTGCCGTGATCCCATCTCTGACTGCTCTCATACAGACTCAGATTGAGGCCACGCGAGCACAGACTGCTGCCAACCTCGATGGTTCGTGCACATGTCCCCGGGGCTGTCACCGCGCCGCAGCAGGCCAGCAATCTGTTCTCCGGCAGATTGCTCCGGATGCTGAAGTGCTGCCCCGTGGGAGTGCCAGTGTGTCGGGCGAGCAGGGAGTTGCTGTCCTCTCTCACGATCACAGCATTCCTGCTGCCAACACTGTCACTTCTCCACTGCACTTGCCACCGCCTGTAGGACAGACTGCTGCCGCCCATGCAGAGTTGGTGCAGTCTGCAGCCGGGCCCTCCAGGCCCAGAACTGGTCGAGGCCATCCTTCAGGGGCATCTGCAGTGTCAGGGTCTGACGAGCAGCAGCCTTCCACCAGCCTTGCTGCAGCCACTGAGGTCCCATTACGGAGGAGCAGTAGGGTTAGAAGGGGGGAAGTGCGCAAGGGAAGGAGATCACCCTCGAAGGGCAAAAAGTAGGAGGTGTGACAAAATGCTGGTCATTTTTTTATTAAAGGTCGAGGTTCATGGTCCAACTTTTGTTTAGTGTTTTGGACATTATCTCCAGGTTGTGAGAACCAGTTATGTTATTGACTGTTTTTTTGTGTTTATTTCTATGAGTTTGTCATGAGGAATTGACACACACAGAGTTTGTAAAATAAATAAGTTTCTGTATTCAAAATATACATGGTTGGTGGTTGGAATTATTGGTGCCTTGGCCGGCTTAGGGGTTGCGTGCTGGGTTCATTAATGTTGGTAGCAATGGCAGGGGCCCTAGAAGCGGCTTGCTATTAGCCGTTGACGGACGGCCCTTGCAGTTTGACCATTGTGGGCCGCCCTCCTGCCTTGGTGCTGCTGATGATCATCGTCCTCGTCCTCTTCCTCCTCTTCCTCCTCCTCCTCTGGTGGTGCTCCAAGGCCTGGTGGCATTGGCTGAGTCCTGAGGATTGCCATGTTATGCAACATGCAGCACACGACTACGAAGTTCGATACTCGCTCAGGCGAGTACTGCAGGGCTCCTCCGGAATGGTCCAGACAGCGGAACCGTTGCTTCAGCACGCCGATTGTGCGCTCAATAATGTTCCTGGTTGCTTGATGGCTCTCATTGTACCGCAGCTCAGCAGGGGTGTTGGGCGTACGGAGCGGTGTCATCAGCCAGGTGCTCAATGCATACCCCTTGTCCCCGAGAAGCCAACCAACTGGCTGATGCGGTGCCTCGAAAAGTTCTGCCACAGTAGTCTGGCGCAGGATAAAAGCATCCTGGCAGCTGCCAGGATACTGGGCATTGACAGCGAGTATCAGCTGTCTGTGGTCACAGACCAACTGGACATTCAAGGAATGGAACCCCTTTCTGTTCCTGAATTCCTCGGCATTCTCACGCGGAGCACGCAAAGCCACATGCGTGCAGTCAATGCGCCCTGCACCATGGGGAAGCCCGCTACCCTCGCAAAGCCCAGAGCGCGGTCACGCTGCTTGTCTGGGGTCATGAGGAAAGAGATGAACTCTCGTCTCCTTCTGAAGAGGGAATTTGTGACCTGCCGGATGCAGCAATGCACCGCGAACTGGGAGATATTGGCAAGGTCCCCAGCAGCAGCTTGAAATGAGCCAGTAGCGTAAAAGTTCAAAGCCACTGTGACCTTCACTGCCACCGACAGAGACGTCCTGGAACTCAGTTGAGGCTGCAGATCTAGCTGCAGCAGGTGGCAGAGCTCAGTGACCACCTCCTTGCTGAATCGCAGCCTTCGCAAACACAGCTCCTCGGACATATGGATGTAGGAGAGCTGTTCACGATATACCCTGGGAGGGTAAGCTCTCCTGTACATACGCCTGATGGCCCTCCTCTGTCTGGCCATCATTGCCACTCTCTCTCTGCGTCTCTGTATCCTCCGATTCAGCTGGAGCAGGACGACGCCCCCAATCAGTGCAGCCCCCATATTGTCTTTGCAAGCAAAGTAATGAAGGACAGCAACTAAAGTAGCAGCAAAGTTAGGATCAATAGGCAAAACTACCTCACAAAGCGTTGAGTCAATGTAGAAGTCTCTCTTTCTCTCTCTCCGAATCTCTCTCTCTCTCTCAGAACGAGTGGTGCATAAATGTCGACCACAGAAAAAGACAGGAAGAGGCCCCCTTTAAATAGCGCCCCCCCCAGCCCCACAGCGATTGATAGCGTTCCAGTCTTCCGGTCGTTGGAAGCGCCAGGCGGTAAGGCAGGGGGCGCCACTCAATTTCCGCTCCGGGGCGCCACAAGGGCGTTGCACCATGGAATGACGTCACAATCTGCGTGCGCAGGTGGTCGCAGCGGTAAGATTTAGCGCCACCGCACAATCTCAAGTTAAGTTCTCGAGCGGCGCAAACATCGCTGCGCCCGGGCGTTAGCGGCTTTGCGCCCCATTAGCGCCCTCTTAAGGCGTTAACGGGAGGCGCAACCAAGTGAATTTTTACCCCCAAGAGTCATAAATTCAGTTGGTTACACCTCCCGTTAGCGCCTTAAGAGGGCGCTAATGGGGCGCAAAGCCGCTAGCGCCAGGGCGCAGCGATGTTTGCGCCGCTCGGGAACTTAACTAGACATTGTGTGGCGGCGCTAAACTTTACCGCCGCGACCACCTGCGCACGCAGATTGTGACGTCATTCCATGGTGCAACGCCCTTGTGGCGCCCCGGAGCGGAAATTGAGTGGCGCCCCCTGCCTTACCGCCTGGCACATCCAACGACCGGAAGACAGGAACGCTATCAATCGCTGTGGGGCTGGGGGGGTGCTATTTAAAGGGGGCCTCTTCCTGTCTTTTTCTGTGGTTGACATTTTTGCACCACTCGTTCTGAGAGAGAGAGAGAGATTCGGAGAGAGAGAAAGAGAGACTTCTGCATTGACTCAACGCTTTGTGAGGTAGTTTTGCCTACTGATCCTAACTTCGCTGCTACTTTGGTTGCTGTCCTTCATAACTTTGCTTGCAAAGAGACTATGGGGGCTGCACTGATTGGGGGCGTCGTCCTGATCCAGCTGAATCGGAGGACGCAGAGACGCAGAGAGAGAGTGGCAATGATGGCCAGACGGAGGAGGGCCAACAGGCGTATGTACAGGAGAGCTTACCCTCCCAGGGTAAATCGTGAACAGCTCTCCTACATTCATATGTCTGAGGAGCTGTGTTTGCGAAGGCTGTGATTCAGCAAGGAGGTGGTCACTGAGCTCTGCCACCTGCTGCAGCCAGATCTGCAGCCTCAACTGAGGTCCAGGACGTCTCTGTCGGTGGCAGTGAAGGTCACAGTGGCTCTCAACTTCTATGCTACTGGCTCATTTCAAGCTGCTGCTGGGGACCTCGCCAATATCTCCCAGTTCGCGGTGCATTGCTGCATCCGGCAGGTCACAAATGCCCTCTTTAAAAGGAGACGAGAGTTCATCTCTTTCCCCATGACCCCAGACAAGCAGCGTGACCACGCTCTGGGCTTTGCGAGGATAGCGGGCTTCCCCATGGTGCAGGGCGCCATTGACTGCACGCATGTGGCTTTGCGTGCTCCACATGAGAATGCCGAGGAATTCCGGAACAGAAAGGGGTTCCATTCCTTGAATGTTCAGTTGGTCTGTGACCACAGACAGCTGATACTCGCTGTCAATGCCCACTATCCTGGCAGCTGCCAGGATGCTTTTATCCTGCGCCAGACTACTGTGGCAGAACTTTTCGAGGCACCGCATCAGCCAGTTGGCTGGCTTCTCGGGGACAAGGGGTATCCATTGAGCACCTGGCTGATGACACCGCTCCGTACGCCCAACACCCCTGCTGAGCTGCGGTACAATGAGAGCCATCAAGCTACCAGGAACATCATTGAGCGCACAATCGGCGTGCTGAAGCAACGGTTCTGCTGTCTCGACCATTCTGGAGGAGCCCTGCAGTACTCGCCTGAGCGAGTATCCAACTTCGTAGTTGTGTGCTGCATGTTGCATAACATGGCAATCGTCAGGACCCAGCCAATGCCACCAGGCCTTGGAGCACCACCAGAGGAGGAGGAGGAAGAGGTGGAAGAGGACGAGGAGGATGATCATCAGCAGCACCAAGGCGGGAGGGCGGCCCACAATGGTGAAACTGCAAGGGCCGTCCGTCAACGGCTGATAGCAAGCCGCTTCTAGGGCCCCTGCTGTGGAAATGGCTTCTGCCATTGCTAACAACATCAATGAACCCAGCACGCAACCCCTAAGCCGGCCAAGGCACCAATAATTCCAAACACCAAACATGTATATTTTGAATACAAAAACTTATTTATTTTACAAACTCTGTGTGTGTCATTTCCTCATGACAAACTCATAGAAATAAACACAAAAAAACAGTCAATAACATAACTGGTTCTCACAACCTGGAGATAATGTCCAAAACCCTAAACAAAAGTTGGACCACGAACCTCGGCCTTTAATAAAAAAATGACCAGCATTTTGTCACACCTCCTACTTTTTGCCCTTCGAGGGTGATCTCCTTCCCTTGCGCACTTCCCCCCTTCTAGCCCTACTGCTCCTCCGTAATGGGACCTCAGTGGCTGCAGCAAGGCTGGTGGAAGGCTGCTGATCGTCAGACCCTGACACTGCAGATGCCCCTGAAGGACGGCCTTGACCAGTTCTGGGCCTGGAGGGCCCGGCTGCAGACTGCACCAACTCTGCATGGGCGGCAGCAGTCTGTCCTACAGGCGGTGGCAAGTGCAGTGGAGAAGTGACAGTGTTGGCAGCAGGAATGCTGTCATCGTGAGAGAGGACAGCAACTCCCTGCTCGCCCGACACACTGGCACTCCCACGGGGCAGCACTTCAGCATCCGGAGCAATCTGCTGGAGCACAGATTGCTGGCCTGCTGCGGCGCGGTGAGAGCCCCGGGGACATGTGAACGAACCATCAAGGTTGGCAGCAGTCAGTGCTCGCGTGGCCTCAATCTGAGTCTGCATGAGAGCAGTCAGAGATGGGATCACGGCAGTCAGTGACTGAATTGCAGCACTAAGCGTTAGTGTGGCATCCGCCTGTGCTACAGCGAAGTGCTCCACACTCCTTGCCAGTGACTCAATGCATTCGGGCACCCTTCCCACTGCACCCATGAGCTCAGTGTGCATGCCCACCGCCTGGGTGTTCATTTCTGCGATCAGCCGCTCCTCCTCTGCGTCCATTGCAGTAGGAGTCGCTGGCATACTCTCCCTCTGGGGAGAAGGCCCCCGTTCTTCCCTACCCCCATGGCGTTGCTGCAGCCCGCTGGGTCCTGGAGCTTCACCCTCATCAGACCCTTCCCCCCTGCTCCCCTCCAGGGAAGGCGTGTTCCCAGTGTGGGCATGGGCTTCCTCGGGAGAGGGTGGCACTGATGCTTCGGCTTTCTCTTCCTCCTCGGCTGCAGCTTCACTCCCACTGGCAGCTTCAGGGCCCGTCTCCTCAGCTGGTGAATCACCATCTGAAAGCAGGGAGGTACAAGAGTGGCTTTAGCGTGAGGACAGGGTGGCAGTAAGGGAGGAATAAGTGCAGCGAGTTAGCAAGTTGGATTGAAAGTGTCAAAGGCTGGTGTTGTGAGGGACAAGTGGAAGGACAGAGGACAAAAAGGTGATGACCTTACCATTGCTGTCCAGAACGGGGTCGGCGTCTCCAGTGGCGACGGGACCGATCACCCGGCTTGCCACAATCCTGTGGACGCGCTCCTCAAGATCGCTGAGGGGTTGCAGCTGAGGCCGCCCTCCACCTGTCCGTTGCTGCTGTCTCCGATTATGCGCCAGCTTGGCCTGCAAGAAAAAGGACAGCATCTGAGTAAATATACAGCCATGGTCTTGCCTGATGTGCCTCCCATAGGTGAATAGCCCTTACAATATACAGCCATGGTCTTGCGTGATGTGCCTCCCATAGGTGAATAGCCCTTACTGTATGCAAAGTGTGGAATGTGTGTGTGTGTTTCATGAAAGGGCCATAGGTGTTGGATGAGTGTTGTGCATTGGGGTTTTAAGACCCTCTGGCCATAGAGTGAGGTTGAGATGGAGGGATGGAGAGGTATTGAGAAAAAGCCACTCACCCTGACGACCCGAGTGAGGTCGTTGAACTTTTTGCGGCATTGAACATGGGTCCTGGGCACCATGCTCCTGGAGGAGACGCTCTGAGCCACCTCCCTCCACACTCTTCTGTACTCGCGTGGCAAAGGCCTCCTGCCACTCTCAGGGAAGAGTATACATCGTCTGCGCTCCACCGCGCCAACCAGAGCATCCAAGGCCCGCTCGGTGAAGCGATGAGCTCGTTCTCTCACCCTCTCCATCCTTGGCAGCAAAATGGATTCACAGGTCTCTCCAGGCCGAGATTCAAGGCTGCAATGAGCAGGGTGTGGCTGGGGAGCAAGTTGGCCCCCCCCCCGCTTTAAGAACTGGCCGGCGCCAGTGTGTCTGTGTTCCCTCGCTAACTGGCAGCACCTGCGCTGCGCTCGTGCGCTGAGTTAGCGCCTCACTGCTCGGCCTTTGCGCCTTAAGACAGGTGTGCAGCGCCTGATTTAGCGCTCCACTCACCTCCCGGGGCGGTAAAAGTGAAGTTTCCAGTCAGTGGCGATAATTAGCGCCAGGCGCTAATATTTGCGTCCAGACGATATTTGCGCCCCAAACGGGGCGCGACTTAATTTTTCCCCCCAACAGTTTTATTTAAAATTACGAGCTTTCGGAGCTCTGCTCCTTCTTCAGGTATAGGTACAGTGAGGGCACCCCTCACTGTACCTGTACCTGAAGAAGGAGCAGAGCTCCGAAAGCTCGTAATTTTAAATAAAACTGTTGGACTATAACCTGGTGTTGTGCGACTTCTCATTTTGGTTAAGATCAGGAATGCACTGCCTGAAAAGCTGGTGGAGGCAGACTCAATCGTGGCATTCAAAAGGGAATTGGATGATTGCCTGAAGGAGAAAAAATTGGCAGGGCTACGGGGAAAGGGCGGGGGAATGAGACTCGCTGAAGAGCTCTTGCAGAGAGCCAGCACGGGCTCGACGGGCTGAATGGCCTCCTTCTGTGCTGTAACCATTCTATGATTCTATGATATATCTGCAGTGGGCTTCTTGGTGGATTAGATATTTTTCTTTGCCTAAATTACAACAGTGACTTCAAAACTACTTCTTTGGCTATGAGTCTTGAGGTCATGAAAGAAGCTGTATAAATAAAAGTTTGTTCTTTCTTTCTAGCTTTTTTTCACTTGTGCGACTAGGGTTCAAAACCAGCCCAGACTGATAGGATGAGATTGCTTTGCAGATCACCTCCGTTCAGTCCGCAAGCGTGACCCCGAGCTTCCGGTCGCCTGTCCCCTTAATTCTCCCCTCCACTCCCACTCTGACCTCTCCGTCCTCAGCCTCTTACACTGTTCCACTGAAGCTCAACGTACGCTCGAGGAACAGCACCTCATCTTTCTATTATGCACTTTACAACCTTCTGGACTTAACATCGACTTCAACAATTTCAGACTATAACCTGTATTTCTTTATATATATTTTTTTTCTCTTGTTTTCTCACATGGTAGCTGTTAATAATGCTGCCATTATCATTCACACCTCATCTAGAGTCATCTTTTGTTTCTTAACTTGTCCCATTAGCTCTCCTTTTGCCTTGCACCATCATCCCTTTTGTCAGTCAATCTCTCCTGCCTTCCATCCTATCACAGACCTTCCTTTTGTTCTTTCCTCCCCTCCTCCTTGCCCCTGCTTAAAAATCTCTCTTCCCGAACCTTTTCCAGTTCTGGCGGAGGGTCCCCGACTCGAAACATTGACTCTGTTTCTCTCTCCCCGATGCTGCCTGACCTGCTGAGTGTTTCCAGCATTTTCTGTTGTTATTTCTGATAGGATGACTGTTTCCTCTGAAGAGCCAGATCAAGATTACTTGTGGCCCTGGGCACCAAAACATTCAGAGCCCACCCACACCCCCTGCACAACTCCTCCCAACATGTATAACAAAATTTGAAATAAATAGAACCTTAGAAACACTACCTTCTATATTTGAAATTGACATAAATAGAACATGCAAAGAAAGGGAGCACCTCTTTGCTCCCGTGCTGTAGAGTTTAGTCCAAATTTCTACATTCTCAGTTGACCCTGTTACCAGGTGCACACTGACATTAACATAACATATTACATTTTAAGTGAGATGACAGAAAATTGTGTCCTACAAAACACCAAGTAAGTTATGTCCACTTTTACTTCACATCCACATCACTGTAGTCCAGCAGCAGTTTTCATGAGACTGGAAGGGTTTGGCACCAGAAGTTGTACTGAGAACTGGGAAGCGCGAGTGAAGCACAGGTGCAACGTGCCAACTCTACTTTTAGATTTCTCCCAGGCTGCTCGCTTACAGCAGTGCTCAGGAGATCATGGGTCCCCATATTTGTCTGGGTCCCTGGGCGCGGGCATTATAAGCACGTGTATTAATCCACCCTTGCTCCCTTGTCTGCTGGCCGCAGGGGTCCTATGTGAAAAGAGTTTGAGCAGTCTCCACCAAGTCCATAGTAGGTACGGGTTCCTACATTCAAAACAATCACTAATTCAGCACTAACTAGCAATATTATTCAGATTGTTGTAAAGGATAACTGGTGTGAGAAATGATAAACTACCACACTAGTGCAGTAGAATATGCACATCTGGGATTATTGTTGAGGCAAGGTAGAGGGAGCTTTACTTTGCATCCAGCTGTACTCTATCTGACTTGAACGTGCTTGATGCTGTCATTGGGACCTAGCTTTTCCTTTTCATGTGCTGAGATGCACAAGTTTTATTGGATGGAAAATCATGAGCAGCTTGGGCCTGTTTTTATCATAAGGGTTTCCACTCCACCAAACTCTTACACTAAGAAGCAGAATCTACCCATGTGTGCCTGAAAGCAGCACGAACATCCCTCAAATTGATGAGCACAAATTTTTTATTTTTTTTTAACTTACATTTAAAATCTGCAGTGATGATGCCCATAGGTATGGGTAGCAAATTTAGAATTTTACATGCATCTTCCAAATGCTACTTTGAATATTCTATTTATGTCAAAAATGGTAGTGTCTAGTTAATATTTTTAACTTCAAAATTAACAGATATTTTAATTTTTAAAAATATTGCTGAAAGAAAACTTATAGGTAAAGTAAATGATAAATATTCAGCAAGGCAATCTGGCCATCATATCCTGAAAAGTTACCTGAACAGTCATCAATTGAGACTACAAAAGTTATCTACATAGTATTTACAGCACAGAAATGCGCCATTCGACCCAACAGGTCTGTGCCGGTGATTATGCTCCACACGAGCCTCCTCCCACCCTTCTTCATCTAACTCCATTAACATATCCTTCTATTCTTTTCTCCCTCATGTGTTTATCGAGCTTCCCCTTAAATGTATCTATACTATTTGCCTCAACTACTCCTTGTAGTGTCAAGTTCTGGTATCATCTTAGTAAATATTTTTTGCACCTTCTCCAGTGCATCTATATCCTTTTTATAATATGGAAACCAGAATTGTTCACAGTACTCCAAGTGTAGTCTAACCAAAGTTCTATACAAGTTTAACATAACTTCTCTGCTTTTCAATTCTATCCCTCTAAAAATGAACCCCAATGCTTTGTTTGCTTTTTTATGGCCTTATTAACCTACGTTGCTACTATTAGTGATTTGTGTATCTGTACCCAAGATCCCTCTGCTCCTCTACCCCATTTAGACACTAATTTTCCAAGGAGTATATGGCTTTGTTATTCTTCCTATCAAAATGTACCACATCACACTTATCTATATTGAATTTCATTTGCCAATTACATGCCCATTCTGCAAGTTTATTAATGTTTTCCTATATTTTGTCACAGTCCTCCTCTGTATTAACTGTAACCCCCCACCCGCCATTTTGGTGTCGTCTGCAAATTTTGAAATTGTACTTGCGATTCTGGAGTTCAAATCGTTTATGTAAATAGTGAAAAACCGTGGTCCCAGCACCGATCCCTGTGGAACACCACTTCCCACCTTTTGCCAGTCTGGGTAACTACCTTTAACCCCTACTCTTTGTTTTGTAGCCAGCTTGCTATGCATTCTGCTACTTGTCTTGTGGGTGCGGCGATATCAACGCCTCCCGCTAAATTCGGTGGGAGTTTTGCGGCAGCAGTAAGACATTGCACCCCGATCTCCTGCGCCCAGAGATCATGACGTCATTGTCGTGTGCAGCACCCCGGCAGCGCCCCGGATGAGAAATTCCCTCTCGCCCCCTGCTTGTGCGCCTGCTGTTAACAACGACAGGTAGAGGAGGCGGCTTTCAGTTGGATGTCCCCTGGAGGAGCGCTATTTAAAGGAGTCCACATCTGGTTTAGTTTTTGCCGGTCGACAATGCTGCGTTGTTAGTTTCACATAGGCAAAGAGGCCTTTTGACCGATTTCAGCATTTTGCATTTTAACAAGTTTCTGGCACATAAAGATTCTTCAGTTTCATTGAGGGGAGATTTGAAAGTGCAATATTTGTATCCTTTCATGGGGGCTGTACTAGCACTGGACCTCGCCCTAAATGCAGCGTCAATGTCGGAGGCAACTGAGGCACAGAGAAAGAGTGCAAAATGTGGCCAGAGGTAGGAGGGCTAACAGGGCTCTCAACAGGTGGCCTTACCCACCCAGGGTATTCCGGCACCAGTTCTCCTACATTAATTTCACTGAGGACCCGTGTGTTAGAAGGCTCCGCTTCAGCAAGGACGTGGTCACAGAGCTTCTGCCACCTCCTGCAGCCAGACCTTGAGCCTCAGATCAGGACCACCACGACTCTCACAGTGGCAGTCAAGGTCGCCATCGCCCTCAATTTCTATGCCAGCGGATAATTCCAGTGTGCGACAGGCAACATCTCCAACATCTCCCAGTTTGCCATCCATTGCTTCATCCGCCAGGTCAGAGATGCTCTGTACAGAAGGAGAAGGGACTACATTTCCATCCCCATGACCAGAGAGAAGCAGCGCGAGCATGCATGTGGCTTTGCCAGGATAGCGGGCTTCCCCATGGTGCAGGGCACCATTGACTGCACCCACATCGCTGAGGTATTCCGTAACCGCAAAGGCTACCACTCACTTAATGTGCAGTTGGTGTGATACCTCACATGGCGAATCCTGACCATCAATGCCAGCTATCCTGGCAGCAGCCACGATGCCTTCATCCTACGCCAGACCGGCGTGCCAGACCTATTCCAGCCACCACATCAAGCTTGCAGCTGGCTGCTGGGAGACAAGGGCTAGCCGCTCTCCACCTGGCTCATGAGTCCCCCCCCCTGCAACCCCAGCACTCATATAATGAGAGCCATGCTGCCACCAGGAACATCATCGAGCAGGCCATCGGAGTGCTCAAGCAATGGCTCCGCTGCCTTGACCGCTCGGGAGGAGCCTCCAGTACTTGGCTGAGCAGGAGTCAGTTTTCGTCATCGTCATTGGTGGCATAGTGGTTAGCACTGGTGCCTCACAGCGCCAGAGACCTGGGTTCGAATCTGACCTCGGGTGACTGTCTGTGTGGAGTTTGCACATTCTCCCCGTGTCTGCGTGGGTTTCCTCCGGGTGCTCCGGTTTCCTCCCACAGTCCAAAAATGTGCGGGTTAGGTTGATTTGGCTATGATAAATTGACCCTTAGTGTTAGGGGGGGATTAAATATGTGGGGTTATGGGGATAGGATGGGATATGTTAGGGGGAATTAAATACGTGGGGTTACGGGGGTAGGGTGGGATATGTGTACTGTGGGGATTAAAGCAGGGACAGGGTACTGGATTTGGATGATCAGCCATGATTGTATTGAATGGTGGAGCAGGCTCGACGGGCCGAATGGCCTACTCCTGCTCCTAGATTCTATGTTTCTATGTTTCTATGTCTGCTGCATGCTGCACAACTTGGCCATTATGAGGGCGCAGCCGTTGCCACCAAGCATAACTCCACCACCTCAGGAGGAGGAGGAGGAAGAAGAGCAGCAGGGGGAGCAGGAGGATGAACAGCAGCGACGGAGGAGGCAGCCACTCAATCGGCGTTCTGCATGGTCGGTCTGAGACCGCCTTATCAGACTTAGTTTCCAGTGACTTCGAGTCCTCTTTCCGGTTGCTGAGCACGTCGCCATCATTCCATCACTTTGTGATTCCATACCACACCCCAGAACCCAGAACTGGAATGAGACACAGCACCAAATCTGCAACATTCCAGTAATAAATTTATCAAAAACCATTAACCACATATATACAACAACAATATGTGGGTGAGACATGCAGTGACGCAGTGCTTTGCTCCTCCTCCTCTTCTCCTTCCTCACTCTCACTGGGAGGCTCAGGGATAGGCTGGTCATCTGTTTGCTGATTATCTGAAAGCATAAAGGCACAAGACTCGCGTTAAGGTGAGGGCAGGGGGGCAGGAATGGAGCAAGGAATGCAGACATTCTCAGGAGGTGGAAAGTGAGAAAGGTTTGTGGTGTGAGGAGGAAATGTGATGAAAGAAGGAGAGGGGCTGAAGATACCATTTTTGCCCCCAATGGGATCGACGTCGTCGACAGCCACGGTGCCTACCACCTGCTGCCCAATGAATCGCAGCACTCGCTCCTCAAGGTCTGAGAGCTGCTGGAGCTGCGCATCACCCCCGCCTGTTCTCTGCTGCTCCCTCCTATTGTGGGCCATCTTGGCCTGCAAGAGAAACAAATGTGTTTGAGTCAGAGTCCAGCTATGTGTTTGGGAGATATGCCTGCCATCGTTGAATAGCTGTGATTGTAGGCAAGGCGTGAGATGTGGATGTGAGTTTGAGTAGGTGAAGATGTTTGGTGGTTGAGTGGTGGCTGTGTGGTTCTTTGCGCAGTGTGCACAGACTGAGGTTCAGATGCTGGTATGTAGGAGCTGTTGAAGCATGTACTCACCTTGACCACCCAACTGAGGTCATTGAATTTCTTGTGGCACTGTGTCAGGCTGCGTTCCACCACACTACTGGCCGAGACCTCCTGGGCCACTTCCCTCCACATTGCCCTGAACACCTGAGGAGATGGATGGCCTCTTTCCAGTAGCCGGGAACAGCATTGCCCTCCTTCGCTCCACTCCAGCCACCAATGCCACGTCTGTGAACCAACGAGCTCTCTCCCTGGGAGCGGGAACAGCCATAGCCATCAGGGGATTCACTTGCTTGCAGGTTGGCTCAAAGCCAGCAATGCTGAAAATCAGCATCTACACAATGATACAACCTCCCCTTTAAGAGCTGGAAGGAACCAGTGTGAAGGATCATTGCTGAATGCATTGCACCTGAAATTCATTCGCGCTCTGCTGGTAACACCCCTGTAACGCCCCACTGATGTAATTAGCGCTTGATTTAGCAGCCCACTTCCTTCCTGGGGCGCTAACACCCAATTTAATAGAAGTTCAGAATCCTTAGCGCCTGACGCTAAATTTTCAAAATTTCAAAAGTTAGCGCCCCAAACAGGGCGATACCCAATTTCACCCCCTATATTTCTTGTACCGATCAATTGTTTCTTTCACCAAACTACTATTTCCTGAATTTGCCAACACTATTCATCTCCACTGCATCCTTGGCAACCTGTTCCACACAGTCACCAGTTTCTGTATAAAGTAGTTGAATGTAACTTTGATACTTTGTAGGATAAGTTAGTTCCCCTGGTTACAAACAGTAGTTATATCAAACTATTTATCACAGCTTCTTTTATCTTTACTTTTTAGAATCTTGAAAACTCCATTAATGTATGCCCAGATCTTTTTTTCTCCAATGCAATTCCCAGATTCCTTAGTTACGTAGGAACATAGTTCCAGGAGTAAACCTTAAGCCTGTTCCAGCATTCAATTAAATCATGGTTGATCGGTACCTTAACTCCATTTACTCACCTTTGTTCCATACCCCTGGCCTTGATACTTTTACCTAATAAAAACCTATCAATCTCAGTCTTGAACATTTCAATTGACCCAGTATCCAAAACATTTTGGAGGTGAGAGTTCCATATTTCCACTACACTTTATGTGAAAAGGTGCTTCCTGATTTCACTCCTAAATAGCTTAGCTCCAATATTAAATGTATAACTAATCTATGTCAATGGCATATGATGCTAGCTATGTGAAATCTGCAGCCACAGAACACAATTAGCACCTTAGACTCATTGGCTGGAATTTTAATCAGCAGGCAGGTTGCGAGGGGTGGGGGGGGGGGGGGTTGGTGGGGGGGGGGGGCGGTGGTGGGGGGCAGTGGGGGGGGGTGTTCGAAAACGGTCGGGAAACCCGGGAGAACGGGTTTCTCGCAGGCCCTGCCAAATTTAACAGCAGGTCCTGATTTGCATTTGAATCCTCTGTTTCCCGCCCACAGCCAGCCAGTCTCTCTATCTGGCACTAGGCGGAGGTCGGGGAGGTCGGGGAGCGGTTGGGGGTTGGACTCGAGCATCAGGGGTCCGGAGGAGCAGTGGGGTGAGAGAAGGCAGAGAACATCAGGGGTCCGGAGGAGCAGCGGGGGGAGGCAGAGAACATAGGGGTGCCTGAGGGGTGATCGGGGGGAGGAGAGATCATCGCCGGTCTGGAGGTGATCGGGTGATCGGAGGGAGAGAACATCGCTGGCCTGGAGATGATCGGGGTGGGGGGGAGGGAGAGAATCAGCGCTGGCCTGGCGGTGATCAGTAGAAATAGCTGTTAGATTCAAAGATGCGTTTTAATTTTTAGAACAGAGACTGACAACATGCAGCCAGGAACAGATGGCAGAAATGCCAGCAAGGTTGAATAACAAGCATCAAAAGACAAATAGAAGTGATAAGGAAATCGTAAAATGCAAAACAACACAGGGTGGTGGGATAATAGACAAAAATGGAGCCGAAAAGTCATAAAATGTCCTTAAAGAAACATAACAAAACATTCCTCAGAAAGATAAGAGGGAGGCCTCGTCAGCCATAAAGAAAGCATAGAAGCATAGAAGATAGGAGCAGGAGTAGGCCATTCAGCCCCTCGAGCCTGCTCCGCCATTTAATGAGATCATGGCTGATCATCCAAATTCAGTACCCTGTCCCTGCTTTCTCCCCATATCCCTTGATCCCTTTAGCCTTAAGAAATATATCTATCTCCTTCTTAAATATATTTAATGAATTGGCCTCAACTGCCTTCTGTGGTAGAGAATTCCACAGGTTCACCACTCTCTGGGTGAAGAAATTCCTCCTCATCTCAGTCCTAAATGGCTTACCCCTTATCCTTAGACTGTGACCCCTGGTTCTGGACTCCCCCGCCATCGGGAACATCCTTCCTGCATCTAGTCTGTCTAGTCCTGTTAGAATTTTATAAGTTTCAATGAGATCCCCTCTCATTCTTCTAAACTCTAACGAATATAAGCCTAATTGACCCAATCTCTCTTCATACGTCATTCCTGCCAGCCCAGGTATCAGTCTGGTAAATCTTCGCTGCACTCCCTCCATGGCAAGAACATCCTTCCTCAGATAAGGCGACCAAAACTGCACACAATACTCAAGGTGTGGTCTCACCAAGGCCTTGTACAACTGCAGCAAGACATCCTTGCTCCTGTACTCGAATCCTCTCGCTATGAAGGCCAACATACCATTTGCCTTCTTAACCGCCTGCTGCACCTGCATGCTTACCTTCAGCGACTGGTGCACAAGGACTCCCAGATCTCGTTGCACTTCCCCTTTTCCCAATCTATTGCCGTTCAGATAATAATCTGCCTTCCTGTTTTTGCCACCAAAGTGGATAACCTCGCATTTATCCACATTATACTGCATCTGCCATGCATCTGCCCAATCACCCAGCCTGTCCAAATCATACTGGAGTTTCTCTGCATCCTCCTCACAGCACACACGCCCACCCAGCTTTGTGCCGTCTGCAAACTTAGAGATATTACATCTAGTTCCCTCGTCTAGATCATTAATATATATTGTGAATAGCTGGGGTCCTAGCACCGATCCCTGCGGTACCCCACTAGTCACTGCCTGCCACTCGGAAAAAGACCCGTTTATTCCAACTCTTTGCTTTTTTTCTGCCAACCAGTTCTCTATCCAAATCAGTACCTCACCCCCAATCCCATGTGCTTTAACTTTGCACACTAATCTCTTATGCGGGACCTTATCGAAAGCCTTCCGAACGGCAATAGATTGGGAAAAGGGGAAGTGCAACGAGATCTGGGAGTCCTTGTGCACCAGTTGCTGAAAGTCCAAATACACCACATCCACTGGTTCTCCCTTATCTATTCTACCAGTTACATCCTCAAAAAATTCCAGTAGATTAGTCAGGCATGGGCTGCCTTCCCGCTTCACAATTGGACAATAGGATGGGGGATCAAATGATTGACTCCAGGTGATTACCAGCCCACCGAAATAACTATAAATATAGACGACCGAGAGAGGAAATCAGGCAGTTAGGGGCGAAGGCTTCCCCGAGGTGGCTCCGGCCTAACACCTTGGTCAAGTTTAGCCTCTGAGGTGGCTGACGGCCTAACACCTCCAACAGCTCGAGGGATGACCCAATGGAAGTGACCGCTGCAGCAGACTGCAGGAATCCACCCAATCCGAGACCACCATACTGCCTCCCCGTCCGTCCGGTCGTGGCATTCCGATTCGGGAGTCGTAGATCGCTCTCTGCTGTCACGGGTTGTATGTCTATTATACTCGGCTTAAACCATATTTAATATCTGATTATGCTTTAAAACTGTAGCTCTTTAATAAAAGCCTTGCAACTCCTAAAACCCTTTGGGTAATCTGTGTGTGGCCTGTGATCCTAATCTTACAGGGGTGAGAGGGAGAGAATCATTGGTGGCCAAGGGGTTATATGGGGGGATGGAGGGTGAGAATGAGGCCGGCCTGGGTGTAGTCGGGCGGGGGGAGAGGCAGAGAATCATCGCCAGACTTGAGGTGGTCGGTGGGGGGAGGGAAAGATTGGGCCGGCCTGGAGAATGATTGGGGTGAGGAGGGAGAAGGCCAGGTAGGCGAACGGAGGCCTGGGGGGTGTGGGATCAGAGACCTCGTGGTAGGTCTCCGATCGCGGGGGGTGGGTGAGGCAGGAACGCTGGATCCAGGAGGTAAGTATAGAGGCACTTACCTCCTGGATCCAGCAGACCTCACTTTCCATTAGCTGTTGGGTTTCCCGAGGCAAGCGAAACCCGACGAGCCACGGTCAAATTTAATATGCTGGTTAAATCTGAGGCACGTCAGACTCATTATAATATTTAAATGAGCGACTCGCCTCCTGGCAGCGGCTTGGCTGCCCACCCCCATCCCGCCTCCGTTAAAACCGAAGTGGGCGGGTTGGAGGCGGGTTCTGGTCAAGATTCAGATTTTTAACACTTTATCTTCCCACCCGACCCCAAACCACCCGTTTTTTGGGGTTAAAATTCCCCCATTGTGTTTTCCAAAACACCTTGTGAAGCCTGTCACAGTAAGCCTGTCAGGTCTCTGAACTAAAAACAGAAAGTGCTGGAAATACTCAGCAGGTCAGGCAGCATCTGTGGAGAGCGAAACAGAGTTAACGTTTCAGGTCGATGACCCTTTGTCAGAACATCCGCAGTATTTTGCTTTTGTATTAGGTCTCTGAACTCATTGCTATTCTTTGAGAAATACCTCGGGCTCGATTTTGCCAGTGTGGGCGGGCTGGACGTGTCAGGTGGCATTTGTGTCAGGACCCCGACTCCGAAGTGAACTGGGGAAAAAGTGCGATTTTCCCCTAATTGGGCACTTGATTTCCAGCGTGTGGGAACACCTGGCCCAATGAGTCTTTTCATACAGAAAGTCGCCTCCGATGATATCATCAGTGCTGCTGGATTTAAGTCCTGCAAGCAGCCTTGCTTCTTCTGGAGACTGCAAACTTTATGGTGATTGTAGTAAGGACTTCATTGATCGACTATGTCCACCAGCAGGCAAAAGTGTACTCCACGCTTCGACGAGCCCTCCCTCCAAGCTCTGGTGGAGGGAGCAAGATCGAATAAGGAGGTGCTCTTCCCTTCCTCAGGGAGAAAAAGCCACCCCGGCAGACTAAAGCTGTGTGGATGCAAGTGGCCCAGGAGGTCAACTCCATATCGATGAGCCGCAGAACCTGGCTGCAATGCAGGAAGAGGTTTCATGACCTTCTCCGCACAGGAAAAGTGAGTATGACTTTCCCATCACCCTCAATCTGATCCCCATCGCCTCTCCTCACCAGCACTCTGCTTTGCCAACCTCTTCCTCCACATCCCACTTGACACTTACATCCCTGCACCCTTACCCATTGCCTCTCTCTCTATGGTCACATTCACTTAACTATTCGACCATGTAGCCCTCACACTCCCTATCATTGTGATGCAACAACAACAACAACTTACAACACACAGGGAGGGCCCTTTGTCTCCTTCTAAGCATCTATGCTATGCATTCTCTACATTCACTCCTTCATTCTCACTCAAACTCCACTTGTGTCCCTCATTGCAGGAAAAGAGAGCCCACAATAAGAGGGAAAGAGTCATGACAGGAGGAGGGCCACCCTCAGTAGCCCAGCTCACCACCTGGGAGGAGGCAGCCCTGGAAATCGCCGGGATCGAGGAAGATTCCCAAGTGGGGGACGGACAGACGGGCGCATCACAGCAAGCTGGTGACAGAATAGTTTGGCATCTCTCTCATTGACAATGGATGAGGCACTGATAATGATTCAGATGCTCCAACAGATTGACTTATGATCATCTGCACTATTCAATGTGCATGTAACCTTGACCTCACATCTCTAACTCTTTCCTTTACTCCCCCACAGGACCATCGAAAGCCCCCGTCCCCACTGTCCAGGAGGAACAGCCTGAGCTTCCAGACTCCTCTGAGGAAGCTACAACCTCTGAGGGCGCATTGTCAGCAGAATTCAGCGCACCCAGCACCAGCGCAGACACTCACACCTCGGTGGGACCTTCGCGAGATAGAGTAGTGTTGTCACCTGGTGTATCACAGCTCACAAGTGAGCATCAGCAGATGGTGGAGACAGGGACAGCAGTGGAGAGTCCTCGTCGGAGGGCGCAGGACTCTGCCAGCTCGGCTCAGCTGCATGTCGACCCTGTGCCTCCGGGTCCATCCAGAAGGAGAGCGGTGCTGGAACTCCAGGAACAGGTGCAGGAGTCTCTGGCAGGTTTTGTCTCCAGGGTCGCTGCGAGTGTGGAGCGAATGGAAGAGTCCATCGCGAACATGAGCAGAGCCTTTGTGGAGGCTTTAGCGCATGAATGCATCATCACGGAAAGGATGGCAACCTCCGTGGAAAGGATGGCTACGGTAGAGGAGAGGATGGCTACGGCCATGGAGGAGCTTAGTCGCCAGTGTCTTGAAAACGTGGTCATTGTTCAGAATAGAATGACATCTCTTGAGGAGCGATGGTCAGCTATTGAGCATACAAACCAGACCTTCATGGAAGTCCTCTGGAGTAGGACTTCCAGTGCAGAAACGGTTTCTCATGGCCCCCCTAAAGTGCAGCAAGCCACTTGCTAGCTCTGAAGTGGGGCTGATCCATGAGAGGGATGTTGGTGGCAGACAACAAGGAAGTGGGGTCTCCTCTCCAAGTGCTCACACGACCATGCCACTGCAAAGCCCTCGGTCAGAGCCCCACCAGAGTCCTCACCCAACTGATATGGGTGTCTCAGCCCCTGCACAGCCGCAGGAGCAGCAGACTGTTGCCGAGCCCTCACAGGTTTGCAATCCCAGAGGACGCCCGCCAAAGGCGTTGAGACAGGAACAGCAAGAAAGTGAGCAAGGGGCCTCCACATATGCTGAAGCCACAGGGGAAGCCCCACGTAGGAGCACGTGTAAGAGGAAGATAATGCACAAGTAGTCACAAGGGTAGTCACTTGGGTGCTGTGATGTATTGTATTTGGACCAGCCATCCTTATCATGGTATCATAAACAGATTTGATGGCAAACTGTTGAAGTTGTCGCCTGTGTCATTTCGCAAATGGGACTTTCACATCGAGGGCTTAGAGCGACTTGCAATTGTCAGTATGGTGGTCAGAGTGATAGGAATCCGCAGGTTCTTATCCATTGTCGATGCTCTGGTAAGAAGGTGTGAGACAAAAGTGTTTGATTGTGCAGGCTAAGCAAATCTGGCCAACATGAGTGCATCCCTTGCATCCCGGGCATCAATGTGGTCGCGTGCTGGCGCCTTCTGGCCTGTGCAGTTTCAGGTGTGCGAGCAGCAGCTTGGCGCTCCTGTTATTGCTCCTGCTGTTGGTGCTGCTGTTGTTCAGGGTTCTGCTGCTGCCGCGGCTGGTCTTCGTCCGAATCTGATGTCCAGGAGGAAAGGAAATAAATGGTTCCCATGCTTCTGCTATATACCTCAGTTGAGGAAGCGCTCAGTCAAGGTGGGGAGAGGGGTTTCCGAGGAGGCCATACTGGAGATGGGTCTCAGGCTCCAAACTTCCACAACAATGAGTAGGCCTGCTAAAAGTTCCCCCAGACCTGAGACAACAAAGTTCTGCCACCTGCAAATGATAATTGCTGAAAACTTCTTTTTAATGTTGGAGCTGCAGCTGTTGGTAAGCAATCTACTTGTGAGGTCGCCAGGATTACCTGGCATGTTCCAGAGGAGGTGTGTAGGATGGGGGAAATGTGTTAAAATCAGAAAGGCCTCTCAAAATTGGATTATAGAGGCAATTAAGTGGTTGTTAAGGGCCTTTAAGGGCCTTTCCCAACTCTTGAAGGCGGGATGGAAACGGGGTCTGAAACCCCAATTCTGGGAAAATTGCTCGGAGGCGGGATGGAGGCGGGATTGAGCCCGAATGCCATTTTTTGCGATTTTACCACCTCACTCGCCTCCAAACCCGCCTCCTCGTGCCTGGCAAAATCGAGCCCCCAGTGTTTAAACCCATCAAATGCTGTTTCTTGCATTAAAAATTCAACACAGATTAAATCCATATTTAATCACAACTACCAATTGAGATCTTCCCTTCAGTGTTTTATGTATTTATGTTTTATTCCAATAGAAACAAAGGAATGGTGTGATTTCTACTGCTTCGTCAGAAGGTTGTGGGTTCAAGTCCCACTCCAGGAACTTGTGCACATAAAGCTAGGCCGACACTCCAGTGCAGTGCTGAGGGAGTGCTGCACTGTCGGAGGTGCCGTCTTTCGGATGAGATGTTAAACCGAGGCCCTGTCGGCCCTCTCAGGTGGACGTAAAAGATCCCATGGCACTATTTCGAAGAAGAGCAGGGGAGTTCTCCCCGGTGTCCTGGCCAATATTTATCCCTCAACCAACAAAACAAAAACAGTTTATCTGGTCATTAGCACATTGCTGTTTGTGGGAGCTTGCTGTGCGCAGATTGGCTGCCGCGTTTCCCACATTACAACAGTGACTACACTCCAAAAGTACTTCATTGGCTGTAAAGCGCTTTGAGACGTCTGGTGGTTGTGAAAGGCGCTATAGAAATGCAAGTCTTTCTTTTCTTTCTTTTAGGTCACAGAACATATGCAACCTTGTTTCCATGTCAGGACTGGTTTTGAGTTGTGCTGGTAATAAGCAGGATTACTCAAAAAGTGCATAAACTGTAGATTGAAAAATACAGCCACACACATAAATGAACAGTACCGAACAAAAATTACTATTTTGGTAAAGAATAATAACATTAAACTAAGGAGCATCAGGGATAGCAAATGTTGTGGAAGTTATATAGATCATTGATTGCACTTTATTTTGGATCCAAAAAAATGATGGTATGGTCGAAGTTGATATCATTGGTTTTCCAGTTGGAGGCACACTGGAGCATCTGTGAACCAATCGGACTGAGTGCAGTGGCCGGAAAGCCCGCTCTATAAATGTGGCAGGATCGAGCTTCAAGTCAGGGAGTGAAGAGTCAGCTCGATTCCGCTGATCCTGTGCAGTCTGAAGTCCCGAGTCACAGCGAAGAATCGACAGCGGGTTCAACGCAAGTCACTGATTCTGACAACATCATGGAGCTGAAGCTTTTCACCCTGATCTGCGGCATTTTCCTGCTGGCCCCACAGCGTGGCACGGCGCTGAAAGGTAAAAGGTTCAAAGTAGTCCAGTGCGCAGAAGTTGAGTTTTTTTCTTTAATTTTTTCCCCCCCAATAACAATGATACGAACATTTGTAACGTTACTGGAAAAATTGTGATGTGCCCTTGAGGGACAAAGCCAGGACCCAAAGTGACAAGTTTCGGAAGGTAAGTAACTGAATCTCAGCGGGGTAGTCAAGATTATGCTGCTCGAGGGCTGGAATTTACCGTCAGCGTTGCTGGGAAAGCCCCAGAAATGAAAAATGGACAAAACTGTGGAGTATTCTTTAGTGCTTATTTATAACTTTTAAAAATGGTGAGACTTTACTTCTGTTTCATAGAACAAGATGAGGATATCAGTGATGTGATACTCAGAGGACAGGCAGAATTACTGTGAAGTTCAGCACCAGCACAGTTCTGCAATTTACATCCGTTAGATTTACTCCGAATATTGGGAGAATGTTCAAGGAGGAAGAAAGTCAATTAACATCGTCCTTACTTGAATCCACAGTAGAGTTCATCTAAACTATGCCTCAAAAATCTCCATAATCGGTGAAGATTTTTGAGGCACAGTTCCGACTAATTCTACTGGAATGAGTTCACACTTGGAGAAGATTTCTTGTTTGCTATTTGTAGTTTTTTGTCGTAAAAGTTTTCACTGCTTTTCCTCACATTCCTTTTGGAATAATTTTCCCCATATCTTTTTTCTCTGTTTATTCACCCCGAAAATAATTTGTTCCACAGTGTGTATTAAGTTTCCTGTATTGAAGAGACTTTTCCCAGTGTAAATGCAGCTTTAAACAGTCATAAACAAGAAGGCATGTGTAATACAGCTAGTTTTAGCACCTAGAACAGTGTTAGCTTGCTGATGTGATGAAACTTAGATTAAAAGCATTGCATTGATGGTTTTACTATTCTGATATCTGCAGGACTTGTAGTTACAATTGCCTGGCCTACAAGCCAGAAATTTCAGATGACCCATTTTGGATATTAGCTGCATCTTGACTCCAGAAGCTGTAGCCATCATCTCCGATTGTAGCTCAAACTGCCCATGTTGGCTTTGGATGTGACTCAGAATAGAAGTCTGTCAACTCCATTCTGTACTTGGTATTTTTTATTAGACTGGGACAGTACTGCATTAGTTTGGGACAAATCTAGAGGATGATTAATACAACTAAATTTAAATTAATTTTGTTATATTAAATTGTTTATAACTATTGTATACCCTTTCCAAACAACTTGATTAAACATAACATAGAAGTGATGTTCATAATACTCAATTTTGTAGTGTAAACATTTCTAAGTATCCTAACTGTAGAGTCAGTTAATGTATTTTAAGTAGTCATCCCTTTATGTATTTCAGCCCTGTGTAATTAAAGGAAAGTGCCAGTTAAGTACTGTACAACCCACAATATATGAGGCAATGGGTGGAGTACTTATCTGATACTTCCTATCCTCAAAATTATTTTGTTTTGACTGTCCAGAGCAATCTACAGTGGAGGTGATAAATGCCCAGATTTTGCTGTCAAAGTAATGGCGCTTGCCGTTATTTATGAGCAAATGGTATAGCAACTTCAGACCAGGAGCAGATACGTGGTTAAACTCAAAAATCTAAAGTTGCTGTCCGAGTTGCGAATCTCTGCTGTTAGCTTCGTGAAAGCGACATCTTGCTGTCTGCCTCACCATTGAAATGCATTGAATGGCGCAACACTGCTGTATTTGCATGGTAGATATGAACTAAACCCATCACAGAAAGTTGTCAAGTCATTTCAAGTCTAAGTATCCTTTTAACAATGTGATAAGTGTTAATTACTGTCAGTCAATCTCTCTGGCACTGAAAATTAACTATTACAAGCGTGGAGTCTCATTCCTTCAGGTTTTAATTGTTGTAGGAGATCTTAAAAACGTAACCTCTCTGCCTCTTTTCTCTCTCTCTCTCTCTGTTAATCCAATCTTTCTTTCCCTCTTTATTTCTCTTTCTGTACCTGATATGATATTGAATTCACCCCATCGAATTTACACTTCCCTCTCAGTCCTTATGCTGTTAATTTCACAATCCTTCAATCTGATTGGTTAATGAGATACACAGTTGCTTGCTCTGTTCACTCAGGTTCCAGATGCAGCACATCTTTCAGTCTTTAGAATGCTTCCTTGAGCTCATTTGTATTGGGAGCAGTGGCAGTAATGCGACATGGGTTAAAACAGAGAGAACTAATGGTAACTTGTTTGTATTCTTTAATTTTACATTATGCTTCTACAATTAAAAATAACAAGCAATGGCTTATAATGTAGAATTTTTATTAAGTGGTAAAATACAGGAATGTATTGCATATTGTTTAACATATTTGCTTTGCTGATGCTGTGCCTGGCTAGATCAGCGATTTATTTCAATCTAAAGAGCAATGTATTCCTTAAGATTGTGAAGTCATGATGTGCACTGGATAATGAAAGATTGTATCAGTACCAGGTACTGCATTGTAGTCTACAGAATGTTACTGCACCATCTGACTTCCATTTTTTTGTAGGTGTCAATGGAGTTGACACAGTTAGAGCTACTTTGGATTAAACAAAAGTGAGAAGTCGCACAACACCAGGTTATAGTCCAACAGTTTTATTTGAAATCACAAGCTTTCGGAGCGCTGCTCCTTCGTCAGGTGAAGTGAAGGAATACAAATCAGCAAAGCATATATAGACAGAGAACAAAGCCTGTGTAGCGTACAATGTCAGACGACTACAGTAAATCTTTCTGACTGCCCTCCATCACACCTCGGCAGAGATACAATCAGGTCAGTCAGGAAGGCATTACATCAAAGACACAGCAAAATACAGCTAAGACAATGAGGTGGGGTCACAGGAGGTCCAACGTGTCAAATGCTGCAGTCTGTATGGAAAACCATAAACTTTAAGCTTTTTACTTTTTTTTAACTTCGAGACACACGACAACGCAAAATCATCGAGCAGAAACTGATAGCCAAGTTCCACACCCATGAGGACAGCCTCAACCGGGATCGTGGGTTCATGTCACGCTACATGACGTAGAGTCATCCAGACTCGAATCGTCGTTGGCTTGTTCACAGATGTGATTTCCAGTTTAAAAAAAGTAAAAAGCTTATATGGTTTTCCATACAGACTGCAGCATTTGACACTTTGGACCCCGTGACCCCACCTCATTGTCTTAGCTGTATTCTGCTGTGTCTTTGATGTAATGCCTTCCTGACTGGCCTGATTGTATCTCTGCCGAGGTGTGATGGAGGGCAGTCAGAAAGATTTACTGTAGTTGTCTGACATTGTACGCTACACAGGCATTGTTCTCTGTCTATATATGCTTTGCTGATTTGTATTCCTTCACTTCACCTGACGAAGGAGCAGCAGCTCCGAAAGCTCGTGATTTCAAATAAAACTGTTGGACTATAACCTGGTGTTGTGCGACTTCTCACTTTTGTCCACCCCAGTCCAACACCGGCATCTCCGCATCATTGGATTAAACAGTTCTGTACTGACATTTTTTGTGCTGCATTAAAAACATAAACCAGGCACAACAAGCCTAATATAACAGGGTTGCATAAATTCTGGGCTGAATGAGGAATTTGTAACAAATCAATTACTTCATTATCGTTTGATTGCATTTAAACAACACACAAGGAATAAAGGGTCATTTAACTTACCAAAATGAACATTAGATGCCCTATTATAGAAAGAATGACTTGCATTTATATGGTACCTTTCACAACCTCAGGACATCCCAAAGCACTTTACAGCTAATTAAGTACTTTTGAAGTGCTGCCAATTTGTCCACAAACACCAATGAGATCATGGCCATATAATGTTTTAGTGATGTTGGTTGAGGGGTAAATATTAGCCAGGACTCCCATGCTGTTCTTCGAGTAATGCCATGGGTTCTTTTATGGCCACCTGAAAGGGCAGACAGGGCCTTGATTTAATGTTTCATCCAAATCACGGCACCTCTAACAGTGTAGCGCTCCCTCAGTACTGCACTGGAGTGTCAGCCTAGATTTTGTGCTCAGGCCTCTGGAGTGGAACTTGAGCCCACAACCATTTGACTCCGAGGAGAGTGTGATCACTGAGCCACAGCTGACACCTGTTTACACTAGATCTACAAGTTCATGTTTGTTTCATTTTTGCAGCTCAAATGGTCCAATGTTCCCAGTACGCAGCTATTTTGTTATGGTCGCTCAGATGCAAAAAGTTCGAATGCTTAACTTTAAAACTGAGTAAGGCTACAAAGCAGATTTGTGTCCAGATTGTATAAAAGGCAGATGTAATCTCCTGCCATTTTCTGGGGTGAGGTGAGGCCATGGAGGCATTTCTACATTGGGATGAGGATTTTGAATTCAATTCATTGTGGAACGGGGAGCCAGTGGAGATCAACAAAGACAGAGGTGACAGCGCTGAACAGGTTGTGGATGGCAAGAGTTTTGGGTGAGTTGATATTTATATAGCATGGAGTGTGGGAGGGCATTGTGGAAAGCATTGGAGAAGTGGAACCTGGAGGTAACAAATGTATGGATACATTTGTGAATAGAGTTCCCATAGTTGGAGCTGCTTGCGATTCAGCAGTATTTTTCTACTTTCAACCTAACAATAAATGAACCACAACATTTCAAACTTAAGAAGGCCACTATGACCCACAGAGTCACATTCTAATGAGGTCTCCCTGAGATTTATAGTCAGACCTGCTGGATTCAGTTCATATCTCAGCAAAATGTATTAAATGACCTATGTAGGGGGTGGTGTGGTAGGGGTCAGCCCCACCTCTGACTCAGTGAGCGGTTTGAATCGCTCCCAAGCCCCTGGTTCTAAACCTTGGACTTATTTGGGGGTTGTGAACAAAGGTGCAGTAGACAACAGGTTTTGATGAAAGAACTTTGGGGTAGAAATTCAGTATCGCCCCATTTGGGGCGCAATTATCGGCCGGGCGCAAAGATTAGCGCCTGGCGCTAATTATCGCCACCGACTGCAAACTTGACTTTTACCGCCCCTGGAGGTGATTGGAGCGCTAAATCAGGCGCTTCACACCTGTCTTAAGATGCAAAGGCCTGGGAGCGAGGCGCTACCTCAGAGCACTGGCGAAGCTCATGTGATGTCAGTCAGCAACGGAACACACACACAATGGCACGGGCCAGTTCTTAAAGGGGATGGTTGATCTTGCTTTCCATCCACATCCTGCTCATTGCAGCCTTGAATCTCGGCCTAGAGAGACCTGCACATCAAATCTGCTGGAAAGAACAATGGAGAGTACCAGGGAAAGAGCTCAGAGTGCAGCCCCCACTTCCTCTTCTAAATCGATACAAGGAATGGCAAATCAAAATGAAACTGCAAAGTGCTGCTCAGTACCCAAAACTCCTTCACACAGCGTTGAATCTCTCCAGAAGACTCTCTCCCTCTCTCTCAGAATGCGTGGTTCAAAAATGGCACCAACAATAAAAGGCAGGAAGCCGTCGCCTTTAAATAGCGCTCCCCCAGTCCCTTTATGATTGCAAAACGCTCCCCTCAACATGTCGTTGCTAGCGTCAGGCAGTAAGGCAGGGGGCGCCACTCAATATCCGCTCCGGGGCGATACCGGGGCGGTGCGCACTCCACTGACGTCATGATCTGCCGGCGCAGGAGATTGTGGCGGTAGTGTTTAGTGCCGCCGCAAAGTGTCTAGTTAATATCGCGAGCGGCGCAAACATCACCGCGCCTGGGCGCTAGATGATTTGCGCCCCATTAGCGCCCTCTTAAGGCGTTAATGGGAGGCGCAACCAACTGAATTTTTCCCCCTTTGACTTTTATTCAAGGAAGCAAAACACAACACAAACACTCTTATCACTCTAAAGGTGGGGAACACTTTGGTACAAGCGAGGGAAAATAACATTAGAAGAATACTTCACCCCTCCCAATCCCACTTCACTAGCTAGGTTGGACTCTGGAGAACCAGGGATAATGCTCACCAAACGAATCCTTGACAGTTGAGAGTTAGGGTTTAGAGTCTTTTGAGTAAAAGGTTTCGTAAGGCCCTTGTTGCCGCGAGGTGTCCGATGGTCACTGAGGCAGTCGCTCTGGTTTCTTCTTGCGTGTCGGTCTGCTTGTGAAGTTGTTGGCCTTTGTTGAACTTCTTGCTGTAATTCTGCCTCTGTTTAAACTGTCTTCTTCTGAGCTGTGGAACTGCCTTCTTGCAGAACTGTGGAAACTGCCTTCCACCTGCTTCTGTAACTGCCGCCCTGACTTCGGTTCAACACAGGCTTTGAATTCTGTTGAACTTAAACTCCCTTCTTACTGAACTGTTGTAACTGCTTGATGGGCCTTCAATTATACTAAATTGAAGTGGCCTTGTCAAAACCAAATCAAATCCTGGTCATTGTAAGACCTCATCAACAGTAACGACTTTACTAAGTGTCAAATGGCTTGCGTCCTGTCGATCTGTTGTTTAATCGGAGTTTGCATTGTCCTCATGTTTTGGGTTTCTTGTTGGGCCTAGGACTCCTATCTTTATGCATGTCTTTAATGGGTTCTGTAAGTGTCAAATGGTTTTTTTTTGAATGGTTTGCATCCTGTCAATCTTCGGTTGATTACAGGTGATTGGTTTCGTGTTTTGGGTGGGGCTGGCGTCTCCCAGGGTCTATTGTCTTGCTGGGGCTTGAATGAGGTCATCCCGATTCCCAGACAATGCAATACCCAAAACTGCTATTTACAGAGGTTGAACCCACCTCCTGTGCAGCCTTTTCTCCCTTACAGGTCCAGATATGTCTTTTTAAAATGCCAAAACTTGGTTTTTGGTCTTAAATTCCTTGTTAGGCCCAAATGCATTTTTATCACTCTGGGGTAGTTCCAAAGTCCTTTTTCCTTAGGTTTTGGGGATCTGCAAATTTTGGAAACCTTACACCTACCAGAAATATCTTCTGATTTTTAGTATGAAAGGACATAAGGATAAATAGAGTGTTGCTAGCCTTCATAATGCTAATCTTTCTCTAATAGTTTGTTTAACACTTATCCAATCAGAGCAAATGTGCAGCACAGTCCCTTTGGGCTCTGCCATGGCCACAGAAAATCTACTGTTTGGCTGTTTCTCTGATTTCTGAAGAGTTCATATTTGCCTGGATTCTCTGCTCTGTGTTTGTAAAGTGGATTATATTGATGTTCATTATACTTACTTCAAGTTAGAAGATATTTTAATAATGCATCATTATTTTTATCAAACACTGCAGAACTGGAAATGTGATTTGTTGCTTAAAGCCTTATGAAGAGAGAAACTATTCCATTCACAATCAATGTTTTGTGATTATGGTAAACCATCACAGAGCATTTGTCTTTGATGTGCCCTAACACCTTTTAAGGCAAATCGTTTTAGTACACACTCCCCTTCACACTTCAGCATCAAAAGCTATTTTCATATCATGCTCCAGTTATTCTGTCACAAGTTGCCTAACTGTTTAGTTTTACCCAGCATTGTTACTCCAGCTTGTCCCTCAACTCCATGACCATATTTATGTTGTGAGACCCGCATGGAAGTCAGAACATTGGAAAGACCAAAGCCATCTTATTCAGCTTCTACAACTCTTGCCATAGGCTCCATCCTTCTCCTAGCTATTATTTCAAACCCCATATCATTCATCCCAAGATCACTTGCTTCCACAACCTGTGTCTGCTTTTACCTCAAGCCTTCTGCTGCTGAAACCCTTATCCACACTTTCGTTATCTGTAGACTTGACTTTTGCAATGTCCTAATCATCAGCTTCCCATGTTCTACATTTCACAAACTCCAACTGGTCCAGAACACTGCTGCCTGCAGTCTGTTTTTCACTAAGGCCTTTTCACCCATCACCGCCATTCTTGCTGACTTCCAATGTATTGAATTGAATTGAAAATCCTTGCCTTCTTTTGCAAATCAATTCATGACCTAGCCTCACCTGAACTCTGCAACCTCTTATAGCCTAGTCCACACCCTTCAATTCTCTGACTCTATAGCCTTCTGTGCAATCCCTTTAACCCTTTTCAGTCTGTTATCAATGGCAGAGCCTTCAGCTGTCTCTGGCCTACTCTTGGAACTCCCTCCCTAAACCTCTTTGCCTTGTTTCCTCTTGCCCCACCATTAAAAACCTCTTCAAAACATATCTTATTGACCATGCTTTTGGTCATTTCTCCTAACTCCTCACTACTGCTTGGCATCTGTTTTATCTCTGTGATGTGCTTCAGAAAGTTTTCTACATTAAAGGCACTATACAAATACAAGTAGTTGTTGTTGCTTAATCAATTTGATCATCCACTTGTGTATGTCTTCATTAATTTTTAAAAACAAAAACTCTAGGCCCTTGAAATTATGCTGTGGAATTGTAGGTTAACATAATTGTCTGAAATTCCCCTCTCTGTTATTTAAAACAAATGTATTCATTAAAACAGCAGAAAATAAATTTCTAACTAGTTAAGCATTAGAACCTATTATCCGGCAGCTTAATTTCAAGGTGTAGATATAAAACAGATACTCTTGCCATTACACATTTATGTTTAGAGTATTTTAATTGTAGGTGATATTTTTCCATCGCCACAGTTTATTGTCAATTTTCGTCTCTTTTCTGCTCTGCTGAAAACGTTGACTGCTGCTGAGCTATGGTTTCACACGTGTCAGTCACCGTAGCCATTTTTCATATGTGACCCTAAACAGTGAATGTTGACGGGTCATTCAACCATAGGGGAGAACAGCATCACAAGCAAATTCAATCCAATCATGACCCAAAGTCCACACTCGTGCACTATCTATCCGGAGTCACTGGTGGCGATCAGAAGTGGGAACCTGGCTGATTTTCTTCTTCCCAGTTCTGCGTGTTGAGGCAGTAATAGAACACTTGTACACTAGCTAAGGTCAGCCACCACATTTGAATTCTACATTCTGGAGGTACTTTTACTAGCCAGTAATGGTTTGGATTTCCATTGTTTCTTGTTTCTAGGCATCAAGGGGGAAAAATTGGGTTGATTTGCGCCACTCATTAGTGCCCCACGGGGGCGCAAATCCCCTAGCGCCCGGGCGCGGCGCCACTAACGCCTCCCGCGAAATTCAGCGGGAGGTTAGTGGCGGTGGTAGCCGGTAGCACCCCGTGGCGCTGTGCCGCCGGCAATTACATCATCACCGACGATGATGTCATCGCTATGCACAGCGCCCCAGCTGCAAACTTCACTTGCGCCCCCTGACCTATCGCCGGACGATATGTCCGACAGGGTCAGGGGGTGGTTTTGCAGTGGCGGCAGCGCTAGTAAAAAGGGGCAGGTGTCGGGCGGCCATTTTTTGGGGGCCGATTGCCAGCACCTGCCCCCTTCCCCTTTTTTCCTCGGGGTGCTAGCCGCGATCGCTCAGCCCGGCACTCCTTGAGTTGTTTTCACGGCACCCCGCTCCCCGGTGGTTCAGCAGGGCCCCGGTGTGCGCAGTGCTAGGCCCCTCCCCTTTAAATCAGGGGAAGAGGCCTGCAATGACGCGGCGCTACGTGCCGAGACGCGTGGCGCTGTTGCACGTAGTGCCGTCTTATTCAGTTGTAGCGCCCCAAGAAGGAGGTGGAGCACTTCCAGCAGCGCTCCACCTCCTGCTTGGGGTGCTACTAATGAATTTCCGACGGAGGGGCGCTAATCGGGGCGCTAAAATTAGTGCCCTGGCGATGTTAGTGCCCCAAAAGGGGCGACACCCAATTCCCTCCCCTCCCCCACCCAAGACTTCTGTTTACTAACTCAGTTATCATGCAGTTTTACAAAAGTTACATGCAACAACTTGTATTTTTCTAGACAACCGAGAAGTCTGCCTACTGTTACCGGACAAAGGACCCTGTAAAGCCTTGATCAATAGCTTTTACTACAACAGATACACTCAGATGTGTGAGATGTTTCAATATGGTGGCTGCAGAGGCAATGAAAATAACTTTCAAACTCTGAGAGAATGCTCATTGCATTGCCGAAGAATTAAAAGTAAGTTTCTATTCAAGCATTTTTCCTGTTTAAGTAAGGTGCAGCTTTGCCAAAAGGGCATGTTCACTTGGGAAAAAGAAAACGTGACAGGAAGGGTGAGAGTTCCTGCTTACTGGAACAGTTTTAAATAGAGTTTGAATAGCCGACAAGCTGAACTGTGCAACTGATGCTTACAAACTACCAATTACAAGAACAAGATATAATTTTGCAGTTATTCTTGTGCTAAGTGGATTTCTGCTGATATTTAGATATTTGCTGTTTTAAAAAAAGTAACTGCAAAATATTTTGCCAGATCATTCTATATAAAAGTTTATATCTAGTGATACTGCTTCAAGATGTTTTTTTTTAAAGTTATTTTAGATTTTTTTTTCTGAATTCATATTTCCAAGAATGACTCCAAACTTTGAAAAATCCCATCCTATCATTGGGGCCTTATTCTCAATGGGAGTCCTTATTCCAACTCCACCTATATTTATGCTGCCTAGATACTATTTTGGTTTAAGTTGTTTTCACATGACTATTTATAAGAAAATGTTGCCTTTTTTTCTGCAGTAGTTTTATTTCTTGCTCTCCTGAAGGCATTGATTCACGCTGAGGTGGGGCCCCAGATGTCCTCTGGGACCTTTCCCAAATGGCCATTCTTCATATGTGAACAGAGACATGAATGTCAGTAGGCTTTTCAATTCTAGGAGGCTTCACAGTGAGCCTGATCTTGTCCTTACTTCACTGGATAACGATCAGGAATGGGAACCCTGGCATTCTTTCTTTCATATGCTTGAGGCCTGACACTAAAGCTGATTGTAGCAACCCTATTTTCACCCCAGCTGAGATTGACTAATTCAGCACTGACCAAAGATTGAATTTGTGGCCTTCCTAGTTTGTATGGCTTGGTTTCACACACGGCTGTGAATTTGCCAACATAGCCACCAAGGAGTTCAAGTCAGTGCTTTTAATAAAATGTAGTATGTGAAAGATAATTAATTCCTTTAGGCCTAATCGAAGAGAAAATTAAGATACCGCAGATCTTGGTTAAACTTATTGAGAGGGAAAGTGAGCTTGGGCCATTCTCTGTTATAAAGAGGTACAACCTATAAGTAGAAATTGGGCTATTCAAAAATCACATGTAATTTAGATAAATTTATAAGATTGTAGGGAACAATCCATTTCACTCACTTAAGTGCACAAGGTAGGGCAAACCAGAGTTGCAATGGTCAGTGATCATGCACAGATTGCACAGTTCAGGCTCGTTTTATACTATTCCTGAAATTATTCAATAGTGATAAATCAAAAAGGTGGAAACTGCTCCTATGCTAATTCTTTATATCTTGGATCTCATTAGAATGAACCCAACGTGCTATATCTGCTGACACTTGGGTGAATTTTAACCCGCAAAAATGGGTGGGTTGGGGTCGGGTGAGATATAAAAATCTCAAACCCGACCCTAACACACCTCCAACCCGCCCACTTTTGGGTTTAACGGCGGTGGGACAGGGGGCGGGAAGCCAACCCGCTCCCAGGAAGTGGGATGGCCATTTAAATATGAGGCTGGGAGCCTCACATTTAACTTCCCAAACAGATTTAACCCTGGCCGGCCAGGTTTCCCAGGCCTCGGGAAACCCGGCAGCTCAAGGGAGGCGAGGACAGCTTCAGGAAAAAGATAAGTGCCTTTACAGCACTGCATGTGGGCCAGGAGGAGCAGAAGTGCTTCCATCGGCCCCCCAAGATAACCTTCTTCCCTGGGATTAGACCCCCCCTCCAATTCAAAGATGTCCCCCCAGGATCTGACCCCTGTGATGTCGGGGTTCGGAGACCCCCCCCCACACTCCCACTGGCAGCTGCCAGCTCCCTACCTGGGAGAGCTTCCCGCTCAACTGGAAGCCAAGCCTGTTAATCAGGCTGACTTCCGGGCGGGGGATCCTGTTAAAATACGCAGGGACATCTGGGTTTCCCGTCCGAAATTCCGCATCGGCCATTTTAACTTCCAGGCCTCATTTAAATATAGCAAGCCTAACTTGTACCTGAAGCCGGTGTCAGTGACGTCAGGCTGGCGGGCGGATGTCGGGTGAGGGCGGCACAGGACCATGGCTGTGGACCCGTGACAGTGGTCCCCTCAGTGGTGAGAGAATAGGCGAGTGTTGTCAGGGGAGGGAAGTCCGGGGCCTTAGGTCTCCTTGTGACACCTTGCCACTCCTGCTCCTCCTGGTCCAGAAAGAAATGTTTCAAAAATAAATTTATCTTACCTTTTCGACGCTCTTCTGGTCCTGTTGCTCCTTTGCAGCCGGTCCTCCTGGCGAGGCCAGCACTAGGTGCCAAACACAGCTGTCAGCGATTAAAATATCGTTGGGATCTGAATGACATCATCAAAGTCAGACTTTTGAATTTCACTGAAGCCCTTGCTTGCCTGGTGCAAGGCTAGAATACCCCTGTTAAAGTGGCATGCAGAGTTAGGCCAGTGAGGGTTGGGTGAGTAGGTGGTTGCAAGCATTTTAAACCCCCACTTGCCCCATTCTCATCGGATGTGCAGGGGGTGGGGGGGATTTAAAATTGGGGATTGAATTCCTGTAACTATCTGATCAGTTAAGTGAGAATCTATGTTCTTTACATTCTCATTTGTCTCACATGTGAGTAGCTGGCTTGGGAATCCAGGTTGGAAAAAAAAGTTCAGATAGGGAATACATTCACAGTGGCTGAGTGTCTGGAAAGAGGAAATGTCCAGCTTACAGGCGTTACAAAAACTTTTTCTGTGGGATAACCTGATGTATTTTAGACATAAGAACATAAGAAGTAGGAGCAGGAGTGGGCCATACGGCCCCTCGAGCCTGCCCCGCCATTCACTAAGATCATGGCTGAACTTCTACATCAACTCCACTTTCCAGCTGTATCCCTGTATCAATGTCTGCCTTGACATAACTGTTCTACTGGCTTTTTTGAAGTAGTTGTATGAAGTTGATGGCAATCATAAATGAGTAACTTCTTTAAGCTACATTTTAAATATATATTTTTTCATCTGGTGGTAATATTGCCTGTGATTTATTATAGATGGGAAACAATGTAAACAGATGTGCTGTATAATGCATTTAACAAAGTCCCTTTTTTAATTGCAGAGACTCCCAAAAGGTGCCGGGTGGAGGCAGATTCAGGACCATGCCGTGCTTCCTTTACCAGATATTTCTATAACTTCACAACAGGACAGTGTGAGGATTTTGTGTATGGTGGTTGCGATGGAAATGATAATAAATTCATGGATGTGACTTCTTGCCAGCAAGCGTGTGAACCAATTTCATGTAATTCTTTTAAAATATATTTTTCTTTATTTTAAGTCATTTTAAGTGGAATAATAGTTTTCAATGCATAAAGGTAGATAGTTTCAAAGCTATGATTTCTTTACAGTTTCGCCCTCATTCTGTACCAAGCCCAAAGACGAAGGAACTTGTACAGCGGATATCCTACGGTATTACTACAAGCAAGAGACCAGCACTTGTGAGACATTCAGTTACACTGGCTGTGGCGGAAATGACAATAACTTTGTTTCTCTTAGAGTTTGCCAAAAGATTTGTCAACCAGGTAAGTCATGTAATCCCGAATACGCATTGGCCCCGATATTTATGGGGAGGCGCGTTCAGAGCGGGGAGGAGGAGTTCTGGACGGGAAACCCGGAAGTATGGGTTTCCCGGACGTTCTGCAGATATTAACCTCAGGACATCTTTTAAATTTTGTCTGCGGGTTCCCGTCCGACAGGCTGGCTGCTTGTCGGGCGGGAAGACCTGTGGCACAAGGCCGCAGCTGAGGAGCAGAGAACAGGTCGGGAGGGAGGGAGAGATCTTGCTCGGGGGCGGGGGTAGAGATTACAGGGGGCAGGGGGGGAAGGAGATCGGGGCGAGTTGGCGATCGTAGAGCTGGAAGCAGGTTAGCTTGCTGGGCTGGAAGGAAACACTCCTGCTCCTCCTGGCCCACAAGCAGTGCTGTAACTTCACTTACCTTTTCGCTTCCTTTCACCTGCCGGGTTTCCCGAGGCCTGGGAAACCTGGCTGAAATGGGTAAAAAATAAAAAGCATGCAAAAATGGAGGCACGCAGCCTCCTTTAAAAGCTGTTATGGACCAACTCGTCTCCTGAGAGCGGATTGGTCGCCTGCCCTTTTCAAGCCTCCGTTAAAGCTGGAAGTGGGCGGATTCAAGGCGGGTTGGGGTGGTTTGAAATTTTAAATTTTTTAACTTCTCACCCGACCCAAACCCTCCTATTCTTGGGGGTTAAAATTACCCCCATAATGGCTGTAGCATTTTCCAGTAATCAACTGCAATTTACTTCTCAATAAATATGCAACATCAGATTGCATTGTTAATCCTTTAGCATGATCAGAATTGCACTTCAGTGACAGAGCACACTAGTGGCCAATGTCTGGACTGATGCCTAGCTGTAGCACCATCTCCTTCCTTCCCACCTTTTTGCTCCTTGTATACACACACTTATACATACAATCATACAGAGAGCTCCTATACAATAACACTTAATGTAAGAGTTTCTGGGGTAAAAATTCAGTTGGTTGCGCCTCCCGTTAGCGCCTTAAGGGGGCGCTAATGGGGCGCAAAGCCGCTAACGCCCGGGCGCAGCGATGTTTGCGCCGCTCGAGAACTTAACTAGAGATTGTGCGGCGGCGCTAAAACTTACCGCTGCGACCACCTGCGCGCGCAGATTGTGACATCATTCCATGGTGCAACGCCCTTGTGGCGCCCCGGAGCGGAAATTGAGTGGCGCCCCCTGCCTTACCGCCTGGCGCTTCCAACGACCAGAAGACTGGAACGCTATCAATCGCTGTGGGGCTGGGGGGGGGGGGCGCTATTTAAAGGGGGCCTCTTCCTGTCTTTTATTGTTGGTGGCATTTTTGAACTACGCATTCTGAGAGAGAGAGGGAGAGACTTCTGGAGAGATTCAACATTGTGTGAAGGAGTTTTGGGTACTGAGCAGCACTTTGCAGGTTCATTTTGATTTGCCATTCCTTGTATCGATTTAGCAGAGACTGTGGGAGCTGCACTCTGAGTTCTTTGCCTGGTACTCTCCATTGTTCTTTCCAGCACATTTGATGTGCAAGTCTCTCCAGGCCGAGATTCAAGGCTGCAATGAACAGGATGTGGATGGAAAGCAAGATTAACCATCCCCTTTAAGAACTGGCCCGTGCCATTGTGTGTGTGTTCCATTGCTGACTGACATTACATGAGCTTCGCCAGCGCTCTGAGTTAGCGCCTCACTCACCTCCCGGGGCGGTAAAAGTGAAGTTTCCAGTCAGTGCCGATAATTAGCGGCAGGCGCTAATATTTGCGTCCAGACGATATTTGCGCCCCAAATGGGGCGCGACCTAATTTCTACCCCTTAATATCTAATCTAATAAATGTCAATTTTTACTATTAGATTTAAAACACCATTTTCTTATACCTAGAATCTCAAATGAACCTCCTCACTTTTGACATTAACCAATCTGAATGACCTATGTATTGCAAGATTTATTTCCTTTAGGTGCAGTCACGTTAAACATCCACATTAAGGAATCATGATGACCTCATGTTTAACTGTCGGGGGAAAAGCAGACGTCACGTGGCAGTTACACCCCCCATAACTTTACAGTTTTTAAAGAAAGAATCTACACAAATTCAGATAAAAGTTACATTCTTAGCCTTCCAACAAGCTATCTCTGAGCTGTGGCCTTGACAGCTTGGGCCTACCAGTTCTTGTAAGGGTTGCTTTGTTTCACATAAGCATTCATGATTCTTTTTTGCATTAGCTTTTCGGTTTCCCAGAGTTAAGCTTGACTGCTGAAGTTCCATTTTGAGGACACATTTAAGGGGCATTCTATGCACTTCATCACTTCCCCATTAATCCATCCACCTTTGCAATTCATTCCAACCCGTATGCAATGCAATGCATCTGCCTCATAGTCACCCTCACTGAATGCACTGCATCGATCGGGTGAATACCTCATTCACAGGTCTTCTATGTGTACAGAAAGTGTTGCACAACATGTATGAGGATGATTCCTCGAAGGACCTCATCCCTTCTGAAGGTGCAGAGGACGTACAGCTATGCACCACCGTAAATACCCGCACTTAAGTGGATCCAATTCCTTCTTAGACAGTTGGGTTTTCACCTGGTGATTCACAACTCATAAGTGAGCACGAGCAGACACTGGTGGCAGGGACAGCCGTTGAGAGTTCGTGTCGGGGGGCGCAATCCTCTCCAAGCTCTGCACAGCTGGACACAGATGCTGAATCCCGGGGCTATTGTTGAGAAGGAGAATGCTAGAGGTGCATCAGTAACTTATCCAGGTACTGGCAAACATGTCACACACATTCTGCACAATAGCAGAGAGGATGGAGGCGTCCAACTCGATCACTAGTTGATTGGTGGTGCAAGGAATTGCGAAAATGTCTGCAACGGAGAGAGTGGCCGCCCCCGTGGAGCTTCAAGCAAGGCTCTCAAATGAGTCCATGCAGGCCATGATCACGGCTGTGCAGACTTTGGATGCCAACTTGTCTGCTGTCTTAAACAGCATGACGGATACCTTATCCGTGGCCTTACAACGCTTCATTAATCTTCACCAATCTGGTCTACAGCAGAGTGGTAGGAGTGATGTGGCGCTGGCCCAGGAGAGAGATGATGGTGAAAGGGGACATGGAATTGGGAATGCCACTCAAAGCGCTCCCACTTCTCATGGGTTGCCACCCTCTCAGCCAATACCCGATATGCTGCCTCGTCCCCTGATGGCCAAGTCTGCCCTGAACTGGTGCAGGGGGAGCAGTCTTTGACGGGGCCCTTAGAGTTCAAAACCCAGAAGGTGTAGGCCAAAAACATGTCAGCAGTCAGGGCAGGGATCTGAGCAGCCTGCCTCTGCCTCTACCTCTGCTGAAGCCACACGGGAGGCACCACATAGAAGCGGTAGCAACGGCAAGTTAAAGAAATTGTAATTCACCAACGGTATGCATGTGGGTGTTTGACAAAATGTTATGTTAAGTTTCTTTTTTTTATAATGCCACATAAAATTTATTGCTTAGCACCACTTTCATGTATTGCCCATTATTACATCCAGAGTGTCAACTCATCCTTTCACAGGTTTCATGATGAATGTCAATACTTGACGAGATCCATTGGACGGATGTGTAATGGGTGGAGATGTGGTTGAAGGACTGTTTAGTGCAAAGTGGGGGGGTGGGGCGGTGGTGGTCCTGGTGGTGGGAGTGGGCCAGAGGATTTAATTTGTTATGTTTTCCTGTGAGTCGACACTAGCTGAACCTTTGGGCTATTAGGGCAACCCGAGCAGCAATGTACGCGGCTGGTCTGGCGATGGGTACCCCATCTTCATCCTCCTTCTCCTCTATGTTCTCCTCATCCAAAGATGAATGATGAGCCACTTCATCCTCCTCTGCTTGAAATCCTCTCTGCTGCGCAATGTTGGGCAGGATGCAGCAGATCACTATCATTCTGGACACCGGCTGGCGAGTACTGAAGGGCACCTCCAGTCCTATCTAGGCACCTGAAGCGTATCTTGAATATTGACCAAAGTTGGGAACCAAATATTCCAGGATAATTGACTTTTGGAAGAGATAGGCAAAATGGAAAAGTGGGGGGAGGGTAGCCCTGATAATAAAGGATGGGATAAAGACAGTAGAGAGAAAGGATCTTAGCTCTGAAAATCAAGAAGTAGAATCAGTTTGGGTGGAGCTAAGAAACAGCAAGGGGCAGCAAACATTGGTGGGAGTTGTTTACAGGCTCCCTAACAGTAGTTGTAATGTAGGGCAGAGTATAAATCAGGAAATTAGAGGTGCATGTAACAAAGGTAATACAGTGATCACTGGGGACTTTAATCTACATATAGACTGGGCAAATCAAATTTGGAGTAATAGTGTGGAGGATGAATTCATGGAATTTATGCAAGATAGTTTTCTAGATCAGTATGTTGAGGAACCAACTAGGGAACAGGGTATTTTAGATCCAGTATTGTGCAATGAGAAAGGGTTAATTAATAACCTTGTAGTAAAGGGGCCTTTAGGGAAGAGTGACCATAATATAATAGAATTTTATATTCAGTTTGAAAGTGATTTAGTTAAATCCGAAACTAGCGTCTTAAATCTAAACAAAGCAAATTATGTAGGTATGAGGGGCAAGTTGGCTATGGTAGATTGGGAAACTACATTTAAAGGTGTGACAGTAGACAAGCAATGGCTAGAAATTAAAGAATTAATACATAATTTACAACAAATATACATTCCTTTAAGGCACAAAAACCCCACAGAAAAAGTGGTCCAAATGTGGCTAACAAGAGAAGTTAAAGATAGTATTAGATCAAAGGAAGAGGCTTATAATTTTGCCAAAAAGAGTAGTAAGCCTGAGGATTGGGGTGATTTTAGAATTCAGCAAAGGAGGACCAAGAAATTCATAAAGAAAAGGAAAATTGAATAAGAGAGTAAACTAGCGAGAGACATAAAAACAGACTGTAAAAGCTTCTATAGGTATGTAAAAAGGAAAAGATTAGCGAAAGTAAATGTGGGTCCCTTACAGGCTGAGACAAGAGAAATTATAATGGGAAATAAGGAAATGGCGGAGAAATTAAACAAATACTTTGGCTGGAATTTTGCTGGCACTCGGGGGCGGGTTTGGAGGCGGGATAATAAAGGATGGGATAAAGACAGTAGAGAGAAAGGATCTTAGCTCGGTAAACAAAGATGTAGAATCATTTTGGGTGGCGCCAAGAAACAACTAGGGGCAGAAAACACTGGTGGGAGTAGTTTATAGACCCTCTAACAGTAGTTGTAGTATAAATCAGGAAATTAGAGGTGCATGTAACAAGGGTAATACAGTAATCATGGGGGACCTTCATTTTCATGTAGACTGGACAAAACAAATTTGCTGTAATAGTGCGGAGGATGAGTTCATGGAATGAAAGGGAACAGGCTATTTTAGATTTAGTATTGTGCAATGAGACAGGGTTAATTAATAACCTTGTAATAAAGGAGCCTCTGGGGAGCAGTGATCATAATATGATAGAATTCTATGTTGCGTTTGAGAGTGATTTAGTTATGTCCAAAACTAGGGTCTTAAATCTGAACAAAGCAAATGACGTAGGTATGAGAGGCGAGTTGGCTAAGGTTGGTTGGGAATCTAGATTAAAAGATATGATGGTAGATAAGCAATGGCAAACATTTAAAGAAATAATTCATAATTCACAACGAATATATGTTCCCTTAAGGAATAAAAAGCCCACGTGTTCAACCGTGGCTAACAAGAGAAGTTAAAGATAGTATTAGATTATAGGAAGAGGCTTATAATGTTGCCAAAAAGAGTTGTAAGCCTGAGGATTGGGAGGATTTTGGAATTCAGCAAAGGATGACCAAGCAATTGATAAAAAGAAAGAAAAGTGAATATGAGAGTAAACTAGCAACAGACATAAAAACAGATTGTAAAAGCTTCTATAGCTATGTAAAAAGGAAGATATTAGCGAAAGTAAACATGGGTCCTTTACAGGCAGAGACCAGAGAAATTATAATGGGGAATAAGGAAATGGCAGAGACATTCAATGAATGCTTTGTATCTGTCTTCACGAAGAAGACACAAAAAACATTTCTGGAAATAGTGGGGAGCCAAGGGTCTAATGAGAGTGAGGAACTTAAAGTAATTAATATTAGTGAAGAAGTAGTACTGGAGAAATTAATGGGACTAAAAGCCGACAAATCCCCTTAACTTGTGTGGCCGCGCAACGCTCTGCAGGTCTCATGCAGCCAGTGAGCTGGCTTTTAAATAGAAAAAACGTGCATGTGAAAAATTTTGAATGGCCCGCACAGTGCGTTAACGGGGCTGCGGGGGCCAAAAAAAATAATTAGAGGGAACATTGCCCTGGACCTGGTGACCTTCATCTGCCTTACTCGCAAGACTCCTTGCATTAAAATAAATGCCATCCAGCCATGCCATACACCCTTGTGCCGTTACATATTTGCTCTGCCTTTCAGGCAGACTTGTTTTTTCTTCTATATTTGGTTGTGTATCACCCCCTACTATAGCTCCACTCGGTATCCCATCCCCCTGCCAAGTTAGTTTAAACCCCCCACCCCCCCAACAGTACTAGCAAACCTCCCCGCAAGGATGTTGGTCCCGTTCCGGTTCAGGTGCAACCCGTCCGACTTGTACAGGTCCCACCTTCCCCAGAAGCAGACCCAGTGATCCAGGAAACTAAAGCCCTCCCTCCTGCACCAACTCTTTAGCCACGCATTCATCTGCTCTGCCCTTCTATTCCTATACTCACTAGCACGTGGCACCGGGAGTAATCCAGAGATTACAACCTTTGAGGTCCTGCTTTTTAATCTGCTACCTAGCTCCCTAAATTCTTGTTGCAGGACCTCATCCCACTTTCTACCCATGTCGTTGATACCAATGTGAACCACGACCTCTGACTGTTCGCCCTCCCCCTTTAGAATGCCCTGCAGCCGTTCAGTGACATCCTTTACCCTGGCACCAGGGAGGCAACATACCATCCTGGAGTCACGTCTGCGGCCACAGAAACATCTATCTGTTCCCCTTACGATAGAATCCCCTATCACTATTGCTCTCCCACTCTTTTTCCTCCCCTCCTGTGCAGCTGAGCCACTCGTAGTGCCACGGACTTGGCTCTTGCTGCATTCCCCTGAGAAACCATCTCCCCCATCAGTATCCAAAACGGAAAATCTGTAGGAGAGGGAGATTGACCCAGGGGACTTCTGCACTACCTTCCTAGTTCTTTTACTCTGTCTGGTGGTCACCCATTCCCTGTCTGCCTGTGCACTCTTTACCTGCGGTGTGACCACCTTGTTAAACGTGCAATCCACAAAGATCTCGGCTTCGCGGATGCTCCACAGTGACTCCAGCCGCAGCTCCAGCTCCGAAACGCGGATTTTGAGTAGCTGCAGCTGGAGACACTTCCTGCACATGTGTTCACCCTGAACATCTAAAGTGTCCCTGACTTCCAACATAGCACAGGAGGAGCACTCCACGCTGCCGAGCTGCCCTGCCATGTCCTACCCTTAATTTACTCCTTTTAAATTAAAGAATATTAAATACACTAGGGACCTTACTTCCCTTTAAACACTACTTACTCTAAACTAGAGACCTTACTTTTACTTTAATGACTGGAATGTAGAAATACTGTAGAAATACTCACCGCTGGTTCTCTGTCTCCTCTTGTGCAGCTTTTTAGCTCATGCTTTCCTGGAAGCTGACGAAGATGGAAAAAGAAAGGAACACCTCCCTCCCCGAACACCCTCACTCACTCACTCACTCACTCACTCACTCACTCACTCACTCACCAAACTCACCAAACTCACAGCTTAACACTCTGTTTCGATCTGCACTCCGTGACAAACTGCTCTCTAGCCTCCCTTATTTATACTGCTGCGATTTAAATAAGTGAGCTCTCTGGCAGTTACAGAACCAGGTTAGACCACTTAATTAATTAATTACTCTCACCTGCTCTCCAGCACAGAGCTTGCTTAGCCCTGCCCAAGCCTGGAAGAAACTTAAAACTTGAAACAGTAAATTTAAATGCTAGTTGCAAGCAGACAAAACTAGAATTTATAAAAATAAGAGATTAACCTTTAAGATTTACTCCCTCACTCACCAAACTTGCAGCTTAACACTCTGTTTCGATCTGCACTCCATGACAAACTGCACTCTAGCCTTTATTAATTTACTGTCGTTATATGTTTGACCAAAAGAGAACACCCGGTATTTCCTGTAGCGTGACTCCAGATGGAGGGCTGGGCATCACAATTGCTGACTCATTAGGTAATTTGAGTAGGTTGGAAATAAGCCGTACGAGCATGTCAAGTTGCTCCATCTATAACAAAGACAGCATGATTAATCTCCCTTCTTGATTACCTAGTTTGTTTCTTCTAACACCTGACTCACTTTTGGTTCATAAAGGTTTTAATTGATTAATATGAACCCACTTGTACCACTTCTTCTTTCCTGTCATAGGTCTTTCTAATTGATTAACCAGTGGTGACAACTAACAACTAAGTAAGATCCTTCCCAGATTGGTAAGAACTTCTTGACTGCATTGTTTCGTCGACTATACTCAAAGTAGCACACCTTGGAGGTGATTTTTGTCTTCAGGTAGCAGCCCTGCCAGAATCTCAAGGACTAATAGCACTCAATTTTCTGGCCTAACTTCATTTGCATAATTATTCACAACTTCAGGTGTAAGCTCAGGTGTGTAATGGGATAACACTACTTGTAGGAGAGGAAAATTCCGTGCATCAACACTAACAGCTTGCATTTGTTTAATGTCATTAATGTAATTCCCCAAAGTGCTTCACAGAGGTGTATGGAAGAAACTGAATGCCAACCCAAAGAAGGAGATATTTACAAGAGTAATTAAAGAGGTGGGCTTTAACAAGGACCTTAAAGGAGGAGAGGGATGTAGAGAGGCGGAGAGGTTTAGGTACAGAGCAAGAGGCCTAGGTGGCTAAGGCGTGGCTGCTAATGATGGGGCAAATGGTGGGGGAACACACAAGAGTCAGGAATGGAGAGCTGGTGGCAGGGCAGTGGGAGGGTTAGGGTCGGAAGAGATTACAGAGATTGGGAGGGGTGAGGCCATGAAGGCATTTAAACAAAGGATGAGAATTTTTAATATGAGGCGTTGGGGAACTGGAGCTAATGTAGGTAATGGAGGTGAGAGATCATGTGATGAAACCTCCCAGTATACGTCCAGCCAGAGTTGGCCTAATTAATACCAGAGGTAATTTAACCTTTAGTCCTTTCCACAAGAGCATATATTTTTTAAGAAGGCTGATTACTGCACGATTAGTCCATACTACCTCTCTAGAGAAGTGACGATGGTATGCAACGTAAAGCTTTTGTTTTACCTTTAGGGTATCCCAAATCTTCTGTATCAACTTTGATGAAAAGTGGGAACCCCTATCAGATTCTATGAGCAGGGGCAGCTCCCACCTCCTGAATATATGATTAATCAGCAGGAAGTAACCTCTGCAGAATCTTTAGATGCAGGCAAACATTCTACCCATTTGGTGAAAAGGTCCACGACCACAAGAATATAATTATTCCCTTTTGCAGATTTGGTCACAGGTCTAACCCAGCTCATCTGGATGTCTGACCAAAGTTGAGTTTCTGTCCTGTAAAGGGGTCCTATGATAAACTGGCTGGTCAAAATTTGCAACCTACCAGACACCCATGGATGTGGGTCTCCATGTCTTGGCACATGTAGGGCCAATATGCAGTTCATTGTGATGTTTGATAAATGTCTTTGGCCTCTCCATGTGCTCTGCTCATAGTGGGAATCACGTATGTTATTCCCCTATGGCACAAGAGAAGTACTTATTTACTTGCCCCGTCTTCCTTTGGGGCATAAACTAGTGGTTTTGTATCTGGAACCCATCTTTTATTTGTTACATTATTTGTAATTCTCGATTGACTTCTAGATCCTCTGCCGTAATAGGGCATAACTCAGGATCTTGAGCCTAGAGTTATATTTTACCTACAGTTTTGTACCCTTTCTGCATTTCAACTAATTTCCCATCAGATGCATCTTGACCTAAGAATAGATCTCTGAGATGTATCTTTCCCTCTGCCAGGTTGTCACCTTCACTTTCACAACTATGTTCAGCCTCAACTCTCAATTGATTCCTCTTAAAGTTCCCATTTTAGCAAGTTCTTTAGTGTCATAGTTCCCTTCTTTGTCTAACCTGGGAGCCTTTGAGTGATCTTTAACATTTCTCCAATAATCCTTCATTTAATACTCCCTGGCTGACCTGTCAACTTTCAATGTTATCTCTGGATTCTTAATGACTTTCCCTTTTGCTATTTTCACCTCCTTGATCTTTCAATAGGACAAGAGTTCAACAAAGTTATCACATGCAAAGTTAGAATCCACACATATCACTTTTTGAGTCACAGCTTGGATCACCATCAGAATCCTGGCGATATCTGCTAGAAATCACAGCCGAGTGACGGGCCCCCAGGATGACTTTTTGTCCATGGACATAATTCTAGAAATGTTTAATGGCCCAGAAAACAGTAACCAGGGTCATTTCAGAATCCTGAGGTATTTTTGCTCCACTTCACTCAAGGTGTTGCTGGTATAAGCAATTACCTAATAGCCGGGTTCGAATCCGGCCTCGGGTGACTGTCTGTGTGGAGTTTGCACATTCTCCCCGTGTCTGCGTGGGTTTCCTCCGGGTGCTCCGGTTTCCTCCCACAGTCCAAAGATGTGCGGGTTAGGTTGATTTGGCTATGATAAATTGACTCTTAGTGTTAGGGGGATTAAATACGTGGGGTTACGGGGATAGGGTGGGATATGTGTCAGTGCAGGCTCGATGGGCCGAAATGGCCTCTATCTGCACTGTGGGGATTCTGTGATTCTGTGATTTTGTTGCATCTTTAGTATAAAACTATGCTGATACTCTTTGTGATACAACCTGCCTCAACATAGGTTTCCTTTATGGGGTCATAATATTCCAAACAAGGAGCACTGCTAAGATTGCTTTTTAACTTTTTTTCAGACATTGATCTGCTCTAATAAAAACATAAAATGCTGGAAATAGTCAGCAGATCTGGCAGCATCTGTAGAGAGAGAAACAGAGTTAATGTTTCAGGTCAATGACCTTTCATCAGAACTAGAAAAAGTTAGAGAGATGTAACAGGTTTTAAGCAAATACTGAGGCAGGGAAAGGGGTGCAGGGGGAGGGGGGTGTAGAACAAAAGGGAAGGTCTGTGATAGGGTGGAAGGCAGGAGAGATTAACTGACAAAAGGGATGATGATGCAAGGCAAAAGGGAAAGGAACTGGGACAAGTAAAGAAACAAAAGATGGAGCGGAGCTGTAAATGGGAATGCTCACTGCCCTAGCTCCAAGGTGCACTTTTCTTTATGAACAAAAAGCAAAAATACTGCAGATGCCGGAAATCTGAAATAAAAATAGAAATAACTGGAGACACTCAGCAGGTCAGGCAGCACCTGTCAAGAAAGCACAAGTCAGTTGACGATTTGGGTATGGGACCCTTCCTCAGAACCCAAAAGCTTAGCTGACTTGTGTTCTCTTAACAGATGCCTTCTGACCTGTTGAGTGTCTCCAGCATTTTCTTTTTTGGTTTGCGTCTTGCTTTAGTAGCTTATTGAAGAATTAAGTGGTTTCAGCACATTCCTCTATGAAATGGCAGAAGTAATTGCACAAACCCAGAAAACTCCTCAGTTCTTTCATGTTGGTAGGCACCTGTAAATTCTGTATAACCTGAACATGGTTGTGCTGTGGCAGAAATCCACCCTGTCCAATGGCGTACCCTTCGTACTTCACTTGTGTACGACGTCACTGTTCTTTCATCATGACTCCATTTACCACAGCAAACCTTAGTTGACCCAGTATGTGCTTCAGTTCTGCAAGCTTATCCAATCAGATCTGGCTACCTATCAGAATGGCAACAACACAAGTTAAGTAGAAAATAACTGAGAGTTGTGACTGCTGTGATAAACGAAGTAGTCTTGCATGGTGGTTTTTTTTCTTTCTCACTGCGCACTGAAACTATCTTGTCTGACTATCACTTTCAGAAGGCTTCAGAGAGAGATATTAATTTGAATGAGCCAGGCTGAGAAAAACTTTATGGGAAATGGTTGGAACCAAACAAATTTAAATAACTTCAATTAAAAAAAAACTGCCAATCAAACACCTGTATAAACAAATCCCACAAGATGTTTGCATTTGAATTCACTGGCTTGGTTCCTTCCTTCAATACCTGGTTGAAATAAAATGACTAAAATCTGTAACATTTACATCAAAGTAAGCTAGAAAATATTTTTGTGAGTGAAGATGTTTTTTTAAACTCCTTATACACCATGACAGAATTTAAAAAATTCAATTCCATGTTAAACAAAAAACCACTTTATTCTTGTCCCAGGATTGTTATATGGCTATAGAGAGCATTGCAATATAGAAACATAGAAACATGGAAGATAGGAGCAGGAGTAGGCCATTCGGCCCCTCGAGCCTGCTCCGCTATTCAATGCGATCATGGCTGATCATCCAAATTCAGTACCCTGTCCCTGCTTTCTCCCCATATCCCTTGATCCCCTTAGCCTTAAGAAATATATCTAACTCCTTCTTGAATATATTTCATGAATTGGACTCAACTGTCTCCTGTGGTAGAGAATTCCACAGGTTCACCACTCTCTGGGTGAAGAAATTCCTCCTCATCTCAGTCCTAAATGACTTATCCCTTATCCTTAGACTGTGACCCCTGGTTCTGGACTCCCCCGCCATCGGGAACATCCTTCCTGCATCTAGTCTGTCTAGTTCTGGTAGAATTTTATACGTTTCAATGAGATCCCCTCTCATAATTCTAAAGTCAAGCGAATACAAGCTCAATCGACCCAATCTCTCTTCATACGTCATTCCTGCCATCCCAGGTATCAGTCTGGTGAATCTTCGCTGCACTCCCTCCATGGCAAGAACATCCTTCCTCAGATAAGGCGACCAAAACTGCACACAATACTCAAGGTATGGTCTCACCAAAGCCCTGTACAACTTCAGCAAGACCTCCTTGCTCCTGTACTTGAATCCTCTCGCTATGAAGGCTAGAGAGCAGTTTGTCACGGAGTGCAGATCGGAACAGAGTGTTAAACTGCAAGTTTGGTGAGTGAGTGAGGGAGTTCGGGGATGGAGGTGTTCCTTTCTTTTTCCATCTTTGTCAGCTTCCAGGAGAGCAGGAGCTAAAAAGCTGCACAAGAGGGGACAGAGAACCAGCGGTGAGTATTTCTACAGTATTTCTACATTCCAGTCATTAAAGTAAAAGTAAGGTCTCTAGTTTAGAGTAAGTAGTGTTTAAAGGGAAGTAAGGTCCCTAGTGTATTTAATATTCTTTTATTTAAAAGGAGTAAATTAAGGGTAGGACATGGCAAGGCAGCTCGGCAGCGTGGCGTGCTCCTCCTGTGCTATGTTGGAAGTCAGAGACACTTTAGGTGTCCAGGGCGAACACATGTGCAGTAAGTGTCTCCAGCTGCAGCTACTCGAAATCCGCGTTTCGGAGCTGGAGCTGCGGCTGGAGTCACTGTGGAGCATCTGCGAAGCCGAGATCTTTGTGGATTGCACGTTTAACAAGGTGGTCAAACCGCAGGTAAAGAGTGCACAGGCAGACAGGGAATGGGTGACCACCAGACAGAGTAAAAGAACTAGGAAGGTAGTGCAGAAGTCCCCTGGGCCAAATCTCCCTCTCCTACAGATTTTCCGTTTTGGATACTGATGGGGGAGATGGTTTCTCAGGGGAATGCAGCAAGAGCCAAGTCCGTGGCACTACGAGTGGCTCAGCTGCACAGGAGGGGAGGAAAAAGAGTGGGAGAGCAATAGTGATAGGGGATTCTATCGTAAGGGGAACAGATAGATGTTTCTGGGTAGAACTCAAAAACAAAAAGGGGGCAAGCACTTTGCTGGGAGTATACTATAGGCCCCCAAACAGTCAGGGGGAGATAGAGGAACAGATATGTAGGCAAATCTCAGAGAAGTGTAGAAATAATAGGGTAATAATAGTAGGGGATTTCAACTTCCCCAATATTAACTGGGATAGTCAGATTGTAAAAGGCTTAGAGGGTGCGGAATTCTTAAAGTGCATCCAGGAGAGCTTTTTGAGCCAGCATGTAGAAAGCCCTACAAGAGAGGGGGGTGGTACTGGACCTAATTCTAGGGAATGTAGCCGGGCAAGTGGTAGAAGTGTCAGTAGGAGAGCATTTTGGTGACAGTGACCATAATTCGGTGAGATTTAAGGTAGTCATGGAAAAGGACAAAGATGGACCGGAGATAAAGGTTCTAAATTGGGGGAAGGCCGATTTTAATATGATAAGGCAGGATCTGGCCAAAGTGGACTGGGATCAGCTACTTGTAGGAAAATCCACATCAGAGCAGTGGGAGTCTTTCAGAAAGGAAATAGAGAGAGTACAACGGCAACATGTTCCCGTAAAGGTCAAAGGTGGGACCAACAAGCCCAGGGAACCCTGGATGTCAAGGGATATACGAGAATGGATTAGGGAAAAAAAGGGAGGCTTTTGGCAGATACAAAGGACTAAACAGTGGAAGCCCTAGAGGCGTATAGAAAGTGCAGGGGGGGGGGGTACATAAAAAAGAAATTAGGAGAGCGAAGAGGGGGCATGAAATAACACTGGCGGGCAAAATAAAGGAAAATCCCAAGGTGTTTTATAAGTATATTAAGGGCAAGAGGATAACCAGGGAAAGAGTAGGGCCCATTAGGGACCAAAGTGGTAATCTGTGTGTAGAGCCAGAAGATGTAGGTGGGGTTTTGAATTAATATTTTGCAGCTGTGTTCACTATGGAGAAGGATGATGTAGGCATAGAAATCAGACAGGGGGATTGTGATATACTTGAACAAATTAGTATTGAGAGGGAGGAGGTACTAGCGGTTTTAGCGGGCTTAAAAGTGGATAAATCCCCAGGCCCAGACGAGATGAATCTCAGGCTGCTGTGTGAGGCAAGGGAGGAGATTGCAGGGGCTCTGACACAAATTTTCAGAACCTCTCTGGCCACAGGGGAGGTGCCAGAGGACTGGAGAACAGCTAACGTAGTACCATTGTTCAAGAAGGGTAGTAGGGATAAACCAGGGAATTACAGGCCAGTGAGCCTAACATCAGTGGTAGGGAAATTATTGGAAAAATTTCTGAGGGACAGAATTAGTCTCCACTTGGAGAGGCAAGGATTAATCAAGGATAGTCAGCATGGCTTTGTCAGGGGGAGATCATGTCTGACCAATTTGATTGAATTTTTCGAGGGGGTGACTAGGTGTGTGGATGAGGGTAGTGCAGTTGATGTGGTCTACATGGACTTCAGTAAGGCTTTTGACAAAGTCCCGCATGGGAGACTGGTCAAGAAGGTAAGAGCCCATGGGATCCAGGGCAACTTGGCACATTGGATCCAAAATTGGCTTAGTGGCAGGAGGCAGAGGGTGATGGTCGAAGGTTGTTTTTGTGACTGGAAGCCTGTGTCCAGTGGTATACCGCAGGGATCGGTACTGGGTCCTTTGCTGTTTGTAGTGTATATTAATGATTTAGGTATGAATGTAGGAGGTATGATCAGTAAGTTCGCAGATGACACGAAAATTGGTGGGGTGGTAAATAGCGAGGAGGGAAGCCTCAGGCTACAGGACGATATAGACGGGTTGGTCAGATGGGCAGAACAGTGGCAAATGGAATTTAACCCTGAAAAGTGTGAGGTGATGCATTTTGGGAGGATTAACAAGGCAAGGGAATACACAATGAATGGTAGGACCATAGGAAGGACAGAGGATCAGAGGGACCTTGGTGTGCATGTTCATAGATCCCTGAAAGCAGCAGGACAGGTAGATAAGGTGGTTAAAAAGGCATATGGGATACTTGCCTTCATTAGCCGAGGCATAGAATATAAGAGCAGGGAGGTTATGATGGAGCTGTACAAAACACTAGTTAGGCCACAGCTGGAATACTGTGTGCAGTTCTGGTCGCCACACTATAGGAAGGATGTGATTGCATTGGAGAGGGTGCAGAGGAGATTCACCAGGATGTTACCTGGGCTGCAGTGCTTCAGCTATGAAGAGAGACTGGACAGGCTGGGGTTGTTTTCCTTAGAGCAGAGAAGGCTGAGGGGGGACCTGATTGAGGTGTACAAAATTATGAGGGGCATAGATTAAGTAGATAGAAAGGAACTTTTCCCCTTAGTAGAGGGGTCAATAACCAGGGGGCATAGTTTCAAGGTAAGGGGCAGGAGGTTTAGAGGGGATTTCAGGAAAAACTTTTTCACCCAGAGGGTGGTTGGAATCTGGAACTCACTGCCTGAAAGGGTGGTAGAGGCAGGAACCCTCACAACATTCAAGAAGCATTTAGATGAGCACTTGAAACGCCATAGCATACAAGGCTACGGACCAAGTGCTGGAAAATGGGATTAGAATAGACAGGGCTTGATTGCCGGCGTGGACACAATGGGCCGAAGGGCCTCTTTCTGTGCTGTATAACTCTATGGGGGAAAAATTAGGTCGCGCCCCATTTGGGGCGCAAATATCGTCTGGACGCAAATATTAGCGCCTGGCGCTAATTATCGCCACTGACTGGAAACTTCATTTTTACCGCCCCGGGAGGTGAGTGGAGCGCTAAATCAGGCGCTGCACACCTGTCTTAAGGCGCAAAGGCCAAGGAGTGAGGCGCTAACTCAGAGCGCTGGCGAAGCTCATGTAATGTCAGTCAGCAATGGAACACACACACAATGGCACGGGCCAGTTCTTAAAGGGGATGGTTAATCTTGCTTTCCATCCACATCCTGTTCATTGCAGCCTTGAATCTCGGCCTGGAGAGACTTGCACATCAAATGTGCTGGAAAGAACAATGGAGAGTACCAGGCAAAGAGCTCAGAGTGCAGCTCCCACAGTCTCTGCTAAATCGATACAAGGAATGGCAAATCAAAATGAACCTGCAAAGTGCTGCTCAGTACCCAAAACTCCTTCACACAACGTTGAATCTCTCCAGAAGTCTCTCCCTCTCTCTCTCAGAATGCATAGTTCAAAAATGGCACCAACAATAAAAGGCAGGAAGCGGTCACCTTTAAATAGCGCTCCCCCTTTCCCTTCATGACTGCAGAACGCTCCCCTCAACCTGTCGTTGCTAGCGTCAGGTGGTAAGGCAGGGGGCGCCACTCAATTTCCGCTCCGGGGCGCCACAAGGGCGTTGCACCATGGAATGACGTCACAATCTGCGCGCGCAGGTGGTCGCAGCGGTAAAGTTTAGCGCCGCCGCACAATGTCTAGTTAAGTTCCCGAGCAGCGCAAACATCGCTGCGCCCGGGCGTTAGCGGCTTTGCGCCCCATTAGCGCCCTCTTAAGGCGCTAACGGGAGGCGCAACCAACTGAATTTTTACCCCTATGACTCTAACATACCATTTGCCTTCTTAACCACCTGCTGCACCTGCATGCTTACCTTCAGCGACTGGTGCACAAGGACACCCAGGTCTCGTTGCACTTCCCCTTTTCCCAATCTATTGCCGTTCAGATAATAATCTGCCTTCCTGTTTTTGGCACCAAAGTGGATAACCTCGCATTTATCCATATTATACTGCATCTGCCATGCATCTGCCCAATCACCCAACCTGTCCAAATCATACTGAAGTTTCTCTGCATCCTCCTCACAGCACACACGCCCACCCAGCTTTGTGTCCTCTGCAAACTTGGAGATATTACATCTAGTTCCCTCGTCTAGATCATGAATATATATTGTGAATAACTGGGGTCCTAGCACCGATCCCTGCGGTATCCCACTAGTCACTGCCTGCCACTCGGAAAAAGACCCGTTTATACCAACTCTTTGCTTCCTGTCTGCCAACCAGTTCTCTATCCAAGTCAGTACCTTACCCCCAATCCCATGTGCTTTAACTTTGCACGCTAATCTCTTATGCGGGACCTTATCGAAAGCCTTCTGAAAGTCCAAATACACCACATCCACTGGTTCTCCCTTATCTATTCTACTAGTTATATCCTCAAAAAATTCCAGTAGATTAGTCAAGCATGATTTACCTTTTGTAAATCCATGTTGACTTCGTCCAATCCTGTCACTGTTTTCCAAGTGCTCTGCTATTACATCTTTTATAATGGACTCTAGCATTTTCCCCACTACCGATGTCAGGCTTACCGGTCTATAATTCCCCGTTTTCTCTCTACCACCTTTTTTAAATAGTGGGGTTACATTAGCTACCCTCCAATCCATGGGAACTGTTCCAGAGTCTATAGAATCTAGAGTCTATATATCTTTTTCTTGACATTTTGTTTCCTTTTTAGCAGGTGACAGAAAAGCAGTGAAAAACAAGAAAGTTCCTGTTGCTCCAGCGTACAAGACAATTATAACAAAACAAAGAAGAAGAATGAAGTTTTTAAAAAATCCAAAGATGAGAAATTAAAAGTTTATCATTCTTAACAAGAAGTTCCAGGTCTAGAGTTCCTACAATTTTTTAAAAACTTGTTAAAAATCTAGACTGAAGCCAACTTTTTCTCCACATTTTTTCAACATGAAAAGAGGGGATACAATCTATATCTAAGCCTTCCTAAGTATTCCTAGAGTAGAGCTCCTTTCAGATTATGCTTTTGTTACATTTATATAGGTGTCATTAATTTCACTTAAGAAATGTCATAAAAGGAGCAGGAAATTAAAGAAAGTTCTTGAATTATATGGTTTGTGGAAGGATTCCATAGAATCATAGAAATTTATGGCACAGAAGGAGGCCATTCGGCCCATCATGTCTGTGCCAGCCGAAAAAGAGCTATCCAGCCTAATCCCACATTCCAGCTCTTGGTCCGTAGCCTTGCAGGTTATAGCACTTCAAGTGCATATCCAAGTACTTTTTAAATGTGATGAGGGTTTCTGCCTCTACCACCCTTTCAGGCAATGTGTTCCAGACCCCCACCACCCTCTGGGTGAAAGAATTTCTCCTCAACTCGCCTCTAATCCTTCTACCAATTACTTCAAATCTATCCCTCCTGGTTATCGACCTCTCTGCTAAGAGAAATAGATCCTTCCTATCCGCTCTATCTCGGCCCCTCATAATTTAACACACCTCAATTAAAAATCCCCTCAGCCTCCTCTGTTCCAAAGAAAATAACCACAGCCTATCCAATCTTTCCTCATAGATAAAATTCTCCAGTCTTGGCAACACCCTTGTAAATCTCCTCTGTACCCTCTCTAGTGCAATCACATCTTTCCTGTAATGTGGTGACCAGAACTGTACGCAATACTCTAGCTGTGGCCTAATGTTTTATACAGTTCTAGCATAACCTCTGCTCTTAAGGAAAGTATCCCGTATGCCTTTTTAACCACCTTATCTACCTGTCCTGCTACCTTCAGGGATCTGTGGACATGCACTCCAAGGTTCCTTTGTTCCTCTACATTTTGCAGCGTCCTATCATTTATTGTGTATTCCCTTGCCCAGTTAGCCCTCCCCAAATGTATTACCTCACACTTCTTCAAATTGAATTCCATTTACCACTTTTCTGCCCACCTGACCAGTCCATTGAGATCTTCCTTTAGTCTATAGCTATCTTCCTCACTATCAACCATATTGCCAATTTTTGTATCATCTGCAAACTTCTTAATCATGCCCCCTACATTGAAGTCTAAATCATTGATCTCTACCACAAAAAGCAAGGGACCTCGTACTGAGCCCTGTGGAACCCCACTGGAAAAAGTCTTCCAGTCACAAAAACACCCATCGACCTTTACCCTTTGCTTCCTGCCACTGAGCTAATTTTGGATCCAACTTGCCACTTTCCCTTGGATCCCATGGGCTTTTACTTTTTTGACCAACCTGTCATGTGGGACCTTTGTCAAAGGCCTTGCTAAAATCCATGTAGACTACAGCAAATGCACTACCCTCATCGACAATCCTCGTGACCTCCTCAGAAAATTCAATCAAGTTACTCAGACACGACCTTCCCGTAACAAATCCATGCTGACTGTCCTTGATTTAATCTGTGACTTTCTAAATTATGATTTATACTGTCCCTCAGAATTTTTTCCAATAATCTTTTCCCCCACTGAGGTTAGGCTGATTGGCCTGTAATTACTCGGTCTATCTCTTTCTCCCTTTTTAAACAATGGCACAACACTAGCAGTCCTCCAGTCCTCTGGCACCATGCCTGTAGCCAGAGAGGATTTGAAAATGATGGTCAGAGCCTTTGCTATTTCCTCCCTTGCTTCTCTTAACAGCCTGGGATACATTTCATCTGGGCCTGGCGATTTATCTACTTTCAAAGATGCTAAACCCCTTAATATTCCCTCTCTCTCTATATTTATCCCATCGAACATTTCGCATCCTCCTCCTTAACTAGTGTCTGCATCGTCCCTCTCTTCTGTGAAGACAGATGCAAATTATTCATTAAGAACCATACCCACGTGTTCCGCTTCCACACACCGGTTACCTTTTTGGTCTGTAATAGGCCCTACTCTTTCTTTAGTTATCCTCTTGCTCTTTAGGTATTTTCCTTGACTTTACTTGTCAATATTTTTTCATGCCCCCTGTTTGCTTTTCTAATTTCCTTTTTAATTTCACCCCTGCACTTTCTATACTCCTCTAGGCTTTCTGTACTATTGAGTTCTCGGTATCTGACAAAAGCTTCCTTTTTTTTCCTTATCCTACCCTGTATGCCCCTTGACATCCAGAGGGCTCTAGATTTGGGAGTCCCACCCTTTTTCTTTGTGGGAACATATTTCCTCTGAACTCTCACTATCTCCTCCTTGAATGCCTCCCACTGCTCTGACACTGATTTACCTTCAAGTAGCTGTTTTCAGTCCACTTTTGCTAAATCACATATCAGCTTAGTAAAATCGGCCTTTCCCCAATCAAGAACTTTTACACCTCGACTATCTTTGTCCTTTTCCATACCTATGCTAAATCTAACTGAATTATGATCACTAGCACCAAAATGCTTTCCCACTGATACCCTTTCCACCTGCCCAGCTTTATTCCCTAAAACTAAGTCGCGAACCGCCCCCCTCTCTTGTTGGGCTTGTTACGTACTGGCTAAAAAAGTTCTCCTGAATGCATATTAAGAACTCTGCACCCTCCATTCCTTTTACACTAATTGTATCCTAGTTCAGATTAGAGTAGCTGAAATCCCCTACCATTACTGCCCTATAGTTTTTGCACTTCTCAGAAATTTGCCTACATATTTGCTCTTCTATCTCCCTCTGACTGTTTGGGGGTCTATAGTACACTCCCAGCATTGTGATTGCCCCTTTTTTGTTCTTCAATTCAACCCATGTGGCCTCATTTGATGATCCTTCTAACATATCATCCCTCCTCACAGCTATAATTGTTCCTTTAACCAATATTGCGACCCCCCTACCTTTTTATCTCCCTCTCTATCTTGTCTGAAAATCCTGTAACCAGGAATGTTGAGCTGCCATTCCTGACCACCTTTAAGCCATGTTTCAGTAATAGCTATAATATACTTCCACATGTCTATCTGTGCCTTCAGCTCATCTGCCTTGTTCACTAGACTCCTTGCATTGAAGTATATACCATTAAGCACTGCCAAACCCCTTCATTGTCTATTTTCTAGCCTTTGTTTCCTCTGCCTTCCAAACTCACTTACTAATTTACTGCCTTCTATTTCCAGCTTTGCTTCTCTCCCTACTAAATCTACGCTCAGATTTCCATCCGCCTGCCAAACTAGATTAAACCATCTCCAACAGCACTAGCAAATACCCCCCCCACCCCCACCACCCCCACCATGAGGATATTGGTCCCAGCCCTGTTGAGGTGCAACCTGTCCAGCTTGTACAGGTCCCACCTCCCTCAGAACCGGTCCCAATACCTCAGGAATCTAAAGCCCTCCCTCCTGCACCATCTCTCCAGCCACACATTCATCTGCTCTATCCTCCTATTTCTGTACTCACCTGTGGCACCGGGAGTAATCCGGAGATTACTACTTTTTGAGGTCCTGCTTCCTAATCTTTTTCCTATCTCCCTAAGTTCTGCCTGCAGGACCGCATCCCTCTTTCTACCCATGTCATTGGTACCGATGTGGACCACGACCTCTGGCTGTTCAACCTCCCCCCTCAGAGTCTCCTGCAAGCCGCTCAGTGACATCCTTGACCCTGGCACTAGGGAGGCAACATACCATCCTGGAGTCACGTCTGCGGCCTGCAGAAACGCCTGTCTGTTCCCCTAACTATTGTATCCCCTACCACTATTGCATTATTGACCTTCCTCCTCACCCCCTGTACAGCTGAGCCACCCTATGGTGTCGTGGTCGTGGCTCTGGCTGCACTCCCTAGAGGAACCATCGCCCTCACCAGTATACCGGTTAGAGAGCGATATGCACTCAGGGGACTCCTACACTACCTGCCTGGTCTTCCTTTTCTCTCTGGCAGTCATCCATTCCCTATCTGCCTTAAGCTGTGGGGTGACCACCTCCTGAAATGTGCTATCCATGTAGCTCTCAGCCTCGCGGATGCACTGCAGTGACGCCAGCCGCTGCTCAAGCTCAGAAACCCGGAGCTCGAGCTCCTCCAGCTGATGACACTTCTTGCATATGTGGTTGTCCAGGACATGAGAAGCATCCTGGATGTGCATTCGACAGGACTGAGGTGCCCTGTCATGCCTCTATTTATTAGACAACTAACTAAACTTCTTAGCTAACCCACTGACCTAACTTAGAGAGAAAAGGACACAGGTAATATTCACCAACCAATCACCTACCTTTTGTCCTGTGACATCACTCCCTGATTTTTTTGTTTGTTTTGGTTTCGCCCAATATATGCTGCCGCCTCCGCTGCTGCCGGCTCCAGCCCAGGTCCATGCTCTGCCCTGGGCCTTCTCCACTGCTCTCTTTATGCTGCCGGCTCCAGCCCAGGTCCATGCTCTGCCCTGGGCCTTCTCCACCACTCTCTTTATGCTGCCGGCTCCCACCCAGGTCCATGCTCTGATTTGATGAACCAAATTATCATTTCTCACTCCACTCTTTTTTTCACAATATTCTCGTGGAATAGAATGAAGTTATTAGGTAAGTGTAAAATTTGCATACATTTAAAATGGAGAAATTTAAGATGCGAAGATTATTAGCTAAGTTTTGGTTGCTAAAATGTGTGCGCCTTTTTCTTAAATCATCCTTTAGTTGGAACAGGCTCTCCCTCGTAGCCCCATTTCTTATATTTTATTCAGTCACTTATTTCAGTTCATATAAATGTAAAACTCCTGATTTATTTATTCCTCTCATAATTGTGACTTAAATTCAAAAAACACCAGTAATGTAATTCCTCTAACAGATGTTATTGTAGCTAAATGGTGCTAACCTCTACTTTGGGCTATTTGTGACTGCCAGTGACCGAGCCAGGACATAGAGGTCAGCATCATTTGTGAGCAGAGTTATGCAAGGAGAACTTGAACTCTGCTTCACAAGGAAACTCTTTGCAAAACCATTGATGTTTTAGGCAGATAAAATTACATTGTTGCTTTAAATGGTTAGACTCTTTTTAAATCCTAGAATTCTTTAATGACAACTGATAATTTTTAATATACCTTTTTATTAATATTAATATAGAATACATTAAATGAAAAAATATGGAGTGTAGAATTTATCCTTAAAATAAGGGAAATCTGATAAGTAATTCATAAATTCCAAAGATTTTGCCCTGGTTGAATAATTCTGTATTGCAACACTGTTGTGAGCTCTATTTATAAAATACATTTATATTTTATGTACTGAAACCTTAAAAAAATTAAATGAATTTCAAATGATGCAATGTGTGAATGTATTTATATCTACAGGTTATATGATTACATTTCTGAACCTCTTATGCACAACATTTATAACTCTACATTAGAATTTTGTGGAGAAGTGTTTGTTCTCAATGGTTTCACAGTAGCTCCAATTTCCTGTAATATGGAAGCTGCATTTTTATTGATAATCTGCCCTTCACAGAGTTGCACAACCAGAGTGTTAACAGTTACAGTACTTGGAGTAAACTGATCTCTGGATTATGAATACTTTCATATTGAAATTTGAGTCAGTTCAGGATAATGTACATTAACGCCGGGAAGGCGCCGAACACCTCGAGTCTCTTCGCCGGGAGCAAGCGGAAGCCAAGCGCAGGCAGCGCAAGGAGCGTACGTCAACCCAAGCACCCCACCCACCCACCCCTTCAACCACCATCTGCCCCACCTGTGACAGAGACTGTAGGTCCCGCATTGGACTCATCAGTCACCTGCGAACTCATTTTTAATGTGGAAGCAAGTCATCCTCGGTTCCGAGGGACTGCCTAAGAGAAGAGAGAAAGACATTAACCACAGTCCCACTTTTGCAGGCTAAAACAACTATTGGCCTGAATTTTCCTCACCTTGGCGGGTCTGGAGCGGCCAGTGTCTGTGGCGGGTCCCGACCCCACTGCTGGCTCCATCGCGCTGTGCAGAATTAACTTACCTTAATTGAAGCCTATTAAGCCCCGCCCAGCACGTTACCCGGCCCAATTAGATGGAGCGGGTCTAGTAACGTCACTCATGACGCGTTTTAATCCGGGATCCTTAAAGGGACCATGGCCACATTAAATTTTAAGTTCAATCTAACATAGTGGGTGTTGAATCGTTACTGTACACTCATATAATAAAAGTTATATATGAGTGACAAAAATATTTAAATAAAATCATGATTAAGTAATATGACTCCATCTACAAATACGATCAAGAACATAATTAAAAAAGTACACTAATTGTGAAGTTATTGGTGCTTTAGTCACAAACCTATAGACTTTTGTATCAGTAACTGGTACAAATAAAAGATGTGCGTCTATAGGTAATACATAAAATTAAGCAGATTTTAAATGTAATTGTAAAGGGGTGGATTTACAATCTTATTCAAGTTCAGCGGAATGCTGCGGAATCCCTGGCAAACAGTATAAGTGGTGCTTACAATGTGTTTCTGGGATTTCTGCAGCTCTTCTGTTGAAGTTAACAATGGACAAGTGAGAGAACCTCTGCAGAAATTTACCCTAATGTCTCAGACTGAAAAATTGTATTAGTCATATTCAGGGACTGAAAGCAAATTGAACCAGTGGAATGAGTGATGAGAATGAAATTGTTACAGTTGAAGACTTGATTTAATGTAACTGGACAATCACAGTATACTGTGAGAAAAACCTGATCAGAAATAACACAAAAATTTATTTATCTGGTATATGTCATTTTTTATAGTGCAAATCAATTCATTCCAATTACTGTTCAGTTGGAAGGCAACAGCTGAGAATGGCCAGTGAAAAATTAACATTTACCAGTAGCTTTTCAAGTAGAACAGAATCTCCATCAATCTGTTAGCTGATGTAATCAACATGTTTTTATTTTGGTTTGTTTTCCATGCTGTTAAGTAATCAGCTGGAGCAATGGCCACGGGACTCACGCCTCAGGTTGACAGACGTGGTACCCGAGCTGTGTGAATCCCGTGGCCATGCAGGGAAATTTAAAAAGGGGGAAAAAGGCTCTTAAGTGCCTGTGAAGTACCTCACAATGATTTCAATTGGATCCCTCACTACTGCCGGTTGGGTCGGCTCCACGCTGACAGATGCGCCTGGAGGAAAGGCGTGTGGGGGCGAGTTGACAGCAGGTTCCTGACCCGCTGTCAAAAAAAACAACTTTCCCACCTGACCTGCCACCGATCGCGCCCGCTACCACCACGGAAAATTCAGCCCAATGTGTTTATAGCTAAGTACAAGTATGGAACATAATCTGTTCACCAAATATTAATGGCACAGTATCAACATAAATATTTAACTAATAAGAAAAGTTAGCAATAAACACTTCTGAAGAAATATGCAAAAATTTGGAGTAGTTTTGTCTTCTCATACCACTACTGACGTCAGCATATTGTTCAAGTAGGGAACTCAAAGTGAGGCTTCCAGCTGACCGCACTTGAAATCGCACGAACTACAGAATGGAAGCAAGTTTTGGTTTTTATCCATTCAATTCCTTTGAAATCATACTTTATCCAAATTAAAGGATTAATTCTGTAATTGGGCACTTCCTGTTAGGAACGGTGTTCGCAGAGAGCCCAAATCAGGCAATCGTGGGTACCACAGCTGATGATTTTTCAGGCTGCAGGCCCATGATATCTTGACCTGCGCTTCCTCTGAGCATTGCTCCTCACTGGGAGTACTCAGTTGCAGAATCAGCCCTTAATTATACTTACATTCATAAATACAATGGAACAAACACAAATATATAAATTAATGCATTTGTATAAGCCACAGGATTTCAAAATGGTGTCCCAGGTCTCTAGGAGTCCACAATGGGATTTCTTGCAGTCAGTGAGGCCGCTGAATTCTGTCCATGTGAACTAGATTTCTGATCTTGTCTTTATGTCCCCGTGAGTGTATCGCTGTTTGCACAAATAATTTGAAAGTCACTGATGTAAGTGGAACTCAACAGGATTCACAAATACAATCAGCAGGAATACAGCCTTTGCATCTGCAAAGCTTCAGACACCTGCAAAAATTTCCCATCAATCACTCAATCCATTATTGAAACAAACCTCTTTGAAGTTGGGAAGAGAATGTGTTGCCTTTCATTGACAAGGAAGCTAAACAATTTAAAGCATCCAACACCATTTATAATGCATTATGACTTTGTTATACATATAATAAAGTAGAAATATGTATCTAATAGTTTGTAATAATTTTGTCTTCCCATTGGTATGTGTTTTTTTTTAAAAGTTGAATAGAAAGGCAATGCAGAATGTAATAACTTAAAATGTAGTTGCCTCACCAACCTCACTCAGGAAGAAATTACCACTCCTCTATACAGTTGTGTCTTAATTGAGAGATCTATGGCAGTACATGTGACAGATATTCTGGCACTTATTCTCACTGACTTTCAATTATCTCTCTCCAAGTGATGTGATCCTGGAGAATTCTAACCATTTAACCAGTCTTTTTAACCTTTCATGACTAGAGTAACTAAGGCTGTTATAGCAAACATTGACTGGCTATCTTTGTGTTTTTTTCATTTATCTGATTTTGATACCATTATTTTGATATGTTAAAGATTTTGTTTCCTTGCCAATATATCACTTTTGAACTTAAGAATTACAGAAGAGGTATTTACATTTCGTTACTCAACAATGAAACCTTTTGAAGACAAAAACTTCTTAGGAGTCTGAGTTTAGCTTTCACAGGATTATAATGCACTGTAATAAATGCTGAATACCAAAAAATAACAATAAATTAAAAAATAATGGTTTCCTTTTAAATACACTGGAAATTGAAATTTTACCATGTTCGTGAAATGTATAGGAATTATTATTATAATTCTCTGATGAGAGAACCAACTCTCCCTTTGCTGGCTCCACCTTATATAAATTCCATTTCAGCCAGAACTTCACTCCTTGAATCCCATCTCATACCAAGTCACCTATTAGCCATGTTCTCATAGAGCATGGAATCATAGAAATTTACGGCACAGAAGAAGGGCATTCGGCCCATCGTGTCTGTGCCGGCCAAAAATGAGCTATCCAGCCGAATTCAATTTCCAACTCTTGGTCCGGCACTTCAAGTACATATCCAAGTACTTTTTAAATGCGATGAGGGTCTCTGCCTCTACCACCCTTTCAGGCAGTGAGTTCCAGACCCCCACCACCCTCTGGGTGAAAACATTTCTCCTCAACTCCCCTCTAATCCTTCTACCAATTACTTTAATCTATGCCCCCTGGTTATTGACCTCTCTGCTAAGAGAAATAGATCCTTCCTATCCACTCTATCTAGGGCCCTCATAATTTTATACACCTCAATTAAGTCTCCCCTCAGCCTCCTCTGTTCTAAAGAAAACAACCCCAGCCTATCCAATCTTTCCTCATAGATAAAATTCTCCAGTCCTGACAACATCCTGGTACATCTCCTCTGTACCCTCTCTAGTGCAATCACATTTTTCCTGTAATGTGGTGACCAGAACTGTATGCGGTACTCTAACTGTGGCCTAACTAGTGTTTTATACAGTTCTAGCATAACCTCCCTGCTATTCAATGCCTCGGCTAATAAAGGAAAGTATCCCGTATGCCTTCTTAACAACAACAACAACTTATATTTATATGGCGCCTTTAACGTAGTAAAACGTTCCAAGGCACTGCACAGGAGTATTGAGACAAAAATTTTGAAACCGAGCCACATAAGGATAAATTAGGGCAGGTGACCTAAAGCTTGGTCAAAGAGGTAGGTTTTAAAGGAGGGTCTTAAGGAGGAAAGAGAGGTAACGAGGCGGAAAGGTTTAGGCAGGGACCTAAATCTACCTTATCTACCTGTCCTGCTACCTTCAGGTATCTGTGGACATGCACTCCAAGGTCATAAGAACATAAGAGAACATAAGAACATAACATAAGAACATAAGAAATAGGAGCAGGAGTAGGCCATTTGGCCCATGAGCCTGCTCCACCATTTAATAAGATCATGGCTGATCTGATCTTGGCCTCAACTCCACTTTCCTGCCCGTTCCCCATAACCCTTGACTCCCCTGTAGCTCAAATATCTGTCTATCTCCGCCCTGAATATATTCAATGACTCCCCCTCCACAGCTCTCTGGGGTAGAGAATTCCAAAGATTCACGATCCTCAGAAGAAATTCCTCCTCATCTCCATTTTAAATGGGCGACCCCTTATTCTGAAACTATGCCCCTAGTTCTAGATCTCTCCCCCCCCCCCGCCCCCCCAAGGGGAAACATCCTCTCTGTATCTACCCTGTCAAGCCCCCTCAGAATCTTATATGTTTCAATAAGATCACCTCTCATTCTTCTAAACTCCAATGAGTATAGGCCCAACCTGCTCAACCTTTCTTCATTAGACAATCCCTTCATCTCAGGAATCAACCTAGTGAACCTTCTCTGAACTGCCTCCAATGCAAGTATATCCTTCCTTAAATAAGGAGACCAAAACTGGACGCAGTACTCCAGATGTGGTCTCACCAGCGCCTTCTGTTCCTCTGCACTTCTCAGTATCCTACCATTTAATGTGTATTTCCTTGCCTTGTTAGTCCTCCCCCAATGCATTGCCTCACACTTCTCCAGATTAAATTCCATTTGCCACTTTTCTTCCCCCCTGACCAGTCCATTGATATCTTCCTGCAGTCTTCAGCTTTCTTTCTCACTATCAACCACACGGCCAAATTTTTTATCATCTGCAAACTTCTTAATCATGCCCCCTACAATTGAAGTCTAAATTATTGATAAATACCACAAAAAGCAAGGGACCCAGTACTGAGCCCTGCAGGACCCCACTGGAAACAGCCTTCCAGTCACAAAAACACCTGTCGACCATTACCCTTTGCTTCCTGCCACTGAGCCAATTTTGGATCCAATTTGTCACTTTCCCTTGGATCCCATGGGCTTTTACTTTTCTGACCAGCCTGCAATGTGGGACCTTGTTAAAATCCTTGCTAAAATCCATGTAGACTACATTAAACGCGCTACCTGCATCGACCCTCCTCGTTACCTCCCCAAAAAATTCAATCAAGTTAATACACCCCCAGAAGTGTGATTGCCCCTTTTTTCCTTCAGTTCAGCCCATATGCCCTCATTTGATGATCCTTCTAACATATCATCCCTCCTCACAGATGTACTTGTTTCTTTAACCAATATTGCAAGCCCCCCTCCCTTTTTATCCCCCTCTCTATCACGTCTGAAAATCCTGTAACCAGGAATGTTGAGCTGCCATTCCTGCCCTTCTTTAAACCATGTTTCAGTAATAGCTACAGTATCATACTTCCACGTGTCTATCTGTGCCCTCAGCTTATTCACTAGACTCCTTGCATTGAAGTATATACCATTAAGCACTACCAAACTCCTTTGTCTATTTTTTAGCCTTTGTTTCCGCTGCCTTCCAAACCCCCTTACTAATTCTCTGCCTTTCATTTCCAGCTTTGCTTCTCTGCCTTCTGCATCTATGCTCAGATTCCCATCCGCCTGCCAAGCTAATTTAAACCTTCCCCAACAGCATTAGCAGCACCGCCTCCCCCACCCCCCGTGAGGGTATTGGTCCTGGCCCTGTTGTGAAGCAGTGGACCCTATATTTACAGGGAGGCAGGGTGGGTATGAGGGAGTGTGGTAGTGTGGGGAAAACCCTGCAAGGTCGGGGACACCGAGGTCCTGCCGCATTATCATTTATTCTTCCATTTCCCGCCCAGCAGCTGGCCAAATTGACAGGCTGGCTGGCTGCCGGGTGGGAAAACCAGCAGCAGGAGGCCGCTGCTGGGGAACCTTGGGGATAGTCCCCGGCAATCGGGAGGGGGGGCGAAGGTCGGCATTCAGGGCTTGGTGGGGAGGGGTCAGGTTGGCCATGATCGCAGCATGGAGAGGTCGGCATTTGGGGCTTGGAGGGGGTGAGGTCGCCGATCGGGGCTTGAGGGGGGAAAGAGGCCATCATGCAAGGGGGGAAGATTGGGTCTGAGGGGGGTGGAGAGAAGCCATCTCTGGAGGGGAAGATCAGGGCTGGGGGGGGTGGTGGGGGGGTGGTTGCGGTGGAGAGAAGCCATCGCTGGAGGGGGGAAGGGTGACAATCAGGGCTTGGGGGGCATGGGATCAGCCGCAATTGGCTGGATGGAGAGAGAGAGAGAGAGAGAGAGAGAGACCATTGGGGCTGGAGGGTGGTGGCGGGGGTAGAGGTCTGCAATCGCAGCAGGGGGAGAGAGAGTCCGTGATCGGCAGAGGGGAGGCAGAAGGTTTCCTTGAGGGGCTAGGGGGAGCACTCCTGGTCGTCCTGGCTCACAAGGAGTGCTGAAAAAGGCACTTTCCTTGTGGAGCTGGCAGCTCCCACCATGGAGCAGATGGAGGAAGACGAGAAGGCCTAATATAAAAAAGGACAGAGACGGACCCTGACAACGATCCAGAGAAACATCATTCCTGCAATACCTTTGCAGCCAGGGAGATTCATGCACCAAACTCTCAAAGATAAACAGGGTGAAATTCCATAGCGCTGAAAAACGGGCGCGGGCACCGCGATGCGTGAAATGCCCACGTCTGTTCAAGGAGCACAGGCAGCACGTCAACTTCGTGCTGTCTGCTAATTATAATGATTGTAGCGCACAGCCCAGCACTGAACGTGCTGCTGACAGGCTTGGCGCTCAGCAGGGGGCCGAAGTTCGCGTTGTTTGAGCAAGGCTAGCTTTACGTAAAGCTCATCTGCACCTCTTAAAGGTGAGCTGCCTTCTGCTGATCAAAGATGGTAAAAGTGCTTCAGCACTAACCCAAATGGCTCAACAGGCCAGGGAAAGGGCCCCCAGGGTCTTGGACGCAGCACTCGAGCTTTGTGCAAGGGGTGCACACTGAAAGAGAGGTCCTCTACCCACAGGGGGCCAGGTGTCGCCAGGACCTGGCTCCAGTGCCCAAAGAAGTTTCATTTCCACAGACTAGTGGAATGCACGAATACCCTATCACTCACCTACTGACAATCTCTACCAAACACGAGGCAAACCTCACATTCCCAGCTTCATCTCACCCCCTTGCAGAAGACGGTGCTGGCCATTTTTGGCAGGGGCATGTGTGAGCCCCTGGCCAGCGGCAGGGCTGAAAGAATGCAAGATGCCGATATCCTCATATGTTACCCTCCTTCTCACATCCCACAATATCTTCTGATTTACAAGCTTCACATGATGTAAGCACTCACCTCTTGCTTTGCCCCCCCTCCCCTCACCACAACTAGACCCTTGTGCCTCCCTCATTTCAGACACTCAAGAAATCCAGCCTGCCCAGTCAGTGGGTCAACAAGAAAAGGGAAAGGAGAGTGAAGAAGAAGAAACATCATCACTCGATTTCACACTCCCAGCCACCAGCTCCTTGAGGTCATCTACAAAGGCCATCTGCAGTTTCCCCCACTGAAAGTCAGCAGCCTTCCACCAGCCATGCTGCAGCCACTGGGGTAGCACTGCGTAAGAGCACTAAGATACGCAAAGGCACATGCAAGAACTCACTAAGGGAATGCACAAGGGTGATTAGTTGATTTTTTTGATGTAATATTGGATGCATATATGGATAAAGTTGGATTGGAAAGTTTGCTTTGTGGTGGCTTTTAGTTCAGCATTGTGGCCAAGAGGACACAGTGATGGTCAGTAACAGAGGGAAGGGAAGGTGTGGGACAAATGTTGAATGGAAAATTGGGGTTGTGTTCACTGGAACTGCAAGTGAATGATTCGATCCCGGATATCCTGGCCAGAAAGGCACTGTCTGGGTTGCCTCCTTCCATCTGCTTCCTCCTCTTCAGCTTCCTCCTCCTCCCTCTGCGAGCAGCTGGTCCCCTTTGCTGCCTCTGCTCCATCTCCATGTCATGCTGCAGCCCAAGGGGGACTGCAACTAGAGCCCCCAGGACTGGGAGCAAGTGGTGTTCGCAGAGGCCTTCCTTTAAGAGCCAAAGCCTTGCAAATGTCCTGCAGCACTCCCTTCACACTTTCACAATGTCTTAAATGTCTTACACCAAGCCACTACTCGAATAAAATGTAAAGAAACCAGTACAAAAGCAAAAATCTAAACTTACCTGAAAGCCCTTTAAGAAGCGCTGGTAGGGGGTCGTCGTACAGCTAAACACATGTTCCGCTGTGCGTGCTTTGGAGAAGACGTTAAAAGGAGCAGCGATGTCCAACATAGCCGTGCGTCAATTCAGAGTCGCACGCTGACTGATGTCATGATCTGACTAATTTCCATATCTGGAGCAAATGCAGGCAACGGCAGCACTGCCGACCTGCCCAAAATGGCAGCCACTGCGTTCCGTGCTGGAATTGGGCAGAAGCGAGGCGGCAGCCATTTTTTCCACCCAAACCAACCTTTTCAGCTGGGGCTGACGGGCTGAATTTCATGGCCAAAATCTTCACCCAAAATGCTTGATCCGCCAATGCATTAATAGTTTTGTCCATGTTTGCTATACAGTGTTACAATACATCTTCAACAACATTTTCTGTAGCACAAACTCAACAACCATATTCTGCACCATCAGCTGAAAATGCTCTACATGCAATTGAAATAAAGTGCAACCAAATTTAATAATTTAAAAATGATAAGTGTATGTACCTGGTGTCTTTTACCCTCGTGTGGCATACATACCTTGTAGAACCTAACCTGGTATTCCTTATAGGTCCTTACCCAGTTGGAGGTAGCTGGTGGCTGCATCCCGGTACGATATTCTTGAGATTTATATGCTCCCGTGCCGCTATGCACTGGGTCATGAGATGAACCCGTGGAAACTCGATTTGTGCTGAATGCAATTTGCACTTTAAATTCCGTGATTTTTGTGCCGGTTACACCGATTTCTGCCGAATCATGCGAAAAAAAACAGCACAACCGAGAGGAAACTCCAGGCCAGATGTTTAATAAATTTGTCTGTTGGATTACACCCTGAACCACAGTCTGCTAGAGTGTGTATTCTTCTACCCTACTGAAAGTGAGAGCATGTAGTCGTGCATGATATTAGGTATTTTGATAAGAATTCTCTGTTCAACTCTTGGACCTCGCTACATTTACCGATATATTGAACAGGTAAAGGCGTTTTCTAGTTCATCGGGGATGAAGGTCTACTCACGGGAGTAGTCAGTGGTGCTGAACCCCAGCATATCTAGCACAAAAAAATTAAAATGCAACAGTAACTTTATCATGTTCAAGAAATGGTACAAGTTCTTCCCAAGTCGCCACGCTATTTTCCCACTGTGAAGCAACTCTTCATCAACTGAACAACCTTGGGCCATTTTGTCAAAATTATAGTGACAAGCTGAGAGTGTGTTCGACAAGTGCTGAATTATAAATGTATTTTAAAAGCATTGCAACATCACATTGCAGCAAATTAAATATTTAAGGGGTTAAGTGAGTTATATGTTCACACCCTATACAAAAAACTTAGAGCCCCATTAATTTTATAAGTATCACATGGCAAATGTTATACAGCAGAGCGAACAATCACAGCTCTAAAATGAAATTGCTAAAACCATGATTTATCAATGTAATAAATGTTAATGCATTCATTCTTTAGTCAGATGTACCAGGGGCAAAATAGATTATTACACCAAGATTCACTCAGCTGTGATGAGAATTAAACACCTAGTTGAAATCTTCAATTAAAATTGTAACTAATGCCATCAAACTACACACTTAGGAGGTCATTTTAGCCTACCCGCCGGGTGTGAAATGGTCGGATTCGGGTCGGCCACTGATTTTACCGCCTGCCTGATCTTACACTCTGTTGAAATCAATGGAGAGTCAATCCAAGCCGGTATAAAATAGGTGGAGGACCCGGACCCGGACCTGACTGTTTCCCACCCGTAGGTTTGCTTAAAATTACCCTGTTGTTTGTAGCGATGAAAGGAGATTTTGCCAGCAGAATTCATAAAAATAAAGATAGAGATCATGGCTATAATCCCTTGGGTCATACATGTCTGTTAATTAGATCTGTTTGAAATATGTTTCAGTGGTTATGTAACTGGGCTAGTAATTAGGAAAGTTCAAATCCCACCATGGCAGTTTGAGAATTTAAATTCAATTTTAAAATCTGGAAATAAAAAGCTGGTATCAGTAAAAAGTGGCCATGAAGCTGTGATTGTTGTGAAAACCCAACTGGTTCACGGACATCCTTTAGTGAATGAAACTTGCCGTCCTTACCTGGTCTGATCTATATGTGACTCCAGTCCCACACCAGCGTGGTTGACTCTTAACTGCCCTCTGAAGTGGCCTAACAAGCCACTTAGTTGTCTACATGGACTGTAGCGATTTAAGAAGAAAGCCTACTACTGTCTCACGGCAACTAGGAATGGGCAATAAATGCCGGCCTTGGAAGAAATGCCAACATCCTCAGAATAAATAAAAAAAATATTCTTTCAGAACTGACCTGACTCTAGAGTCTATTTGAACTGCCGGCGGAGAATGGGTGGGCAACAGGCAGAGCACGCCCACCACCCAGCCATTCTTGCCAGCAAAGAGAGAGAACATTTACATTCTGCTGGCAAGCTGCACATCCCGAATAAGGGCCAGCACATTGTCAGATGGCTCAAACACTGAGCTGGCTTGTGGGTAGATCCTGGGAGGGAAGGGTGTTGAATGTGGAGCAAGGGGTGGGCAAGGAACACCCTTACTCCTCATGGCTCCACAAAAACATAACCTAAAAAACATTCTAGATGATCTTTGGCCCTATAAGGACCGCTGCTTCCATTTGTACCTGGAAATTGCATTGGGGTCCTATGTCCTGTCTGTCAATAAACCCTGATTTTTATACAAGAATGAGGCTCTTGCCTGATTCAGGCAAGCACTTGGGTCACCCTTGTAAAGGCTCTGGCCATAATGGCAGTGGATGGGATCAGAAAAGGAATGGGGCAGTAAGTGCAGTACTTTGATTCAAGAGCCTCGCTCCCGCCAGACAAAACAAGTTAAATTCAGCCCTAGAATCTGTCTCTTTCGGTTTAACCTTAACCCCAAAATGAAATAATTCATGACAACATTTTTTTTCTGGAGTTTCAACTACTTATTTTATTCAGACTTTATACCTGTGTATGATTAATATTTTCTTCCATGAAATTTGGCAATGTTAAACCTTGAATTGATGTTAAGTGGGAAAATGACCATGTCCCAGGGCTTACTGCATTTGTAGGGTTTTCAGCATATTTACTGTGATGCTTTCCTTCATGTCCATATATGTCCTGTGCTGTTATTTTATCTTGGTGCTTTTCTTTATGTCAGGCAGCTTTTTCTGAGCCTACAGCCTAGTCCCGAGAGTTGCTGAGACAGAGTTCACTCTGTCACTGCATTTTTCTTATTTAATGGCTATTTTCCCCACCAAAAATATGTTTGTGTTGCTTCACTACCGTGTTTACCAGCAGTTTACAGGTCTTGTTGTTAAACTGGCTCTTTCTCAGTTGACATTCAGCCATTTTTACCAAAAATTGCATTTTCCACAGGTGAATTAACAAATTTCCTGACATTTTAAGGACACTAAATTCCAATCGGCTTGCTCTGCCATCCTTCTGCTGACGGAATGGATTGGATCACTTGTATAGCCAGAGTAGGTCACTGAACCTGCAAGGGTGTTTTAGCAATGCTAGTCTTGATCCATCCTTGTAAGGATGGATCAGCCCATAGCCGTTCCACTAGACACCACCCATTCCCGCACCCCCCCCCCCCCCCGAGGCCTTTCTGAACCAAAGATAAAATAATCTTCAGCAGATTGAATAAATAAAACACAATTGAATAAACGCAGGATGTGTTTGAAATAAGGTAATCAATGCCCTTGCCTCTAGCTGGCAGCATTTTGGGGCCTTTCCTAATACTTCAGTGGCACTAATGCCAGCTCTCAGCTGACACAGATCCCACTGAGGCCTTTGAAGGGCATTGGACTGGGTGGAATTCAAAGGGAAGAGCAGGATCTGCTCAGATATGGGGGGGATGGAATATTCAACACCCCTCCCGGACTTTTCCTGAGGGCGCCAATGGGGTGAAATCCTATTGGAACAGGGCCACCGCCCCATTTTCTCATCCCCAACCGGAGATCTGCCCCACTTATTCTTTGACCCAATTGGAATTTTGGGGCCTAAATGATTAATTTTACTTAAATAACTAATGAGTCACTTAAAGGATCATTACTGTGTGCGCTTAATGATTAATGTCAATTTTTCATTGCCATTAATGAAATCACATTCTCAGTTTCAGAGCCACAAATTTTCATTAGCAGTTCATTAATTTTGGAGAAAACTATGCATTTCCTTGTATTTCATGAAAAGAGGCTTTTTAACTAAGGCTTTGAATAGCCAAAGATTGAAGATTTGTATCATACATATGTGAATTGTGCATTTTCTTCCGCTATTCCATCTGAAATTTGGCGGGATAGTGGCAGAAAATGGGATGAAATTGGGTAGTGATGTAAAGTTTCCAAAATTTGCAGATCCCCAAAAATCTAAGGGAAAAAAATAAGGACTTTGGAACTTTAAAGGAACATGTCTGGACATGCACAGCACGTGGGATCAACCTCTGTAAATAACAGTTTTGAGGATTGCATTGTCTGGGAATTCAAGCCCCAGCAAACATTAACATTTGGACAATAGGCCCTGGGAGAAGGCCACCCCACCCAAAACACAGAACCCATCAAAGGAGACGCATAAAGATAGGAATGCTAGGCCCAGCAAGAAACCCAAAACATGAGGACAATGCAAACTTCAATAAAACAACAGAGCCATTTGACTCAATAAAAAGCCGTTACTGGTAATGAGGTTTTTCAATTGACCAGGATTTGATTTGGTTTAGCATAGTTGAAGGCCCATCAAAACTTAACAAGACAATGAAATGAACAGGCCTCACCTGAAACCAATCACTTCATCACAAAACCAGTTTTAGTGAGGAGTTTTGGGCACGAAAAGGACTATAATTGCAGCATGACCCAAGACACTTTCTCTTTTGGACTCGCCGTCAACGCTGGAACAGCTCTCCCTCTCAGCTCTGCCCAGAAGCAGCATGTTAAAGGAAGACACTCGATGACCAGACCACCATCAACTTACCTGGCTGGATTTCGCACTGTTAAAACCCCTGTTTGGTGAGCATTATCCCTGATCTCCTGAAACGGAAACCTAGCTAGATAGTGGGATTTTTGGGAGGGATAAGCATTTTTGTATATTGTCATTCTCCCTCGCCTGTAACCGTGTGTTCCCCAACTTGTTTAAGTGTGAAGTGTGTTTTAAGTTTGTTACCTTTTACTTTTAATAAAAGTCAAAAGTCTTTCATCAGAACCTGTTGTCTACTGCATCTTTATTCACAACCCCTAAATAAGTCCAAGTTTTGAACCTGGGGCGTGGGAGCGATTCGAACCACTCACTGAGTCAGGGGTAAGGCTGACCCCTACCACCACCACCCCCTACAGTGAGGCCTAGTGTCTCCTCACTGCCCTGCCCTGTTGGGACCACCATTGGTTCCTTCTTCGCTAATTGCGACATGCAAATACCAGCTGGTGGTAGGGCCCGAGTTCACAGCCCATTTCCCTCCCATCTGCCATGTTTCCATCACTCCTGGGACAACCAGGAGAATGATGGTGGTAGGCATGGGACCGTAGTGGGAATGGCTCCAAATGCAGGGTGCAGACCTTGTAGCAGTCACCCCTCCCTCCACCTCACCTCAATGCCTTACCTGCTGAAGGCCTCGGGCTTGGCCTGTAGGGGCAGGCTCAGGAAAATATAGCCCTCAATGTTTTGGGGGCCTGGTCACCATATTTGATGACAAAAATCAGCTTGGATCAGGCCCTCTCCTCTCAATAGTACTCCTACTGGCATTGCAACACAGCTGGAAGTAATTCGAATCATGGCATATTGTAGATGGAAATTCTTTGGAGAAGAGGAATGCTCAACAAAGTATCCAACAGCTGGGATCTCTTCCATTAGCAGCAGCACTCGGGAAGGAATAACTCTTACTTTTTTTTATAAAGTGAGGAGCTCAAGTTCCTCTAATCTTTTCTCACAGCTCATCCCCTCCATACTTAGGATCATCCTTGTTGCTCTTCCCTCTCTAATGAATGCAAGTACCTTTTGAAGCATGGTAAACAAAACTGTACATAATACTTCATGTGCAATCAGTGCATTATAAAGCCTCAGCATAACCACTGTATATTTATACTCAGCTACTCCAGGGGGAGGCGCCTGGCCTTTGCTCAGGATTTTTCGCAATGACACAAGTGAAATTGAAAACTAGTGGAACATCTCAGTACTCCAATCAACTGCACTGGTGAAAGGGCAATACAGTAGCCCAGTACATCACTTAGTCACTTCATAATAGTATTTATGGACATGCAGTACTATTAAAATACTATAATACAGCAGGATGAAAACTGTCCTGGGCACTTACTCAAGCTTTATCTTATTCTCATATTTCATCTGACTCCATCATCCTTGTACTGTGCCATCTAACACTATAGCATAATCCTGCAGGAGATGGTGACAATGAATGGCATGATTGATGATTCACAATTAAGGAATAATTGATCCCTAAATTAATTTTAACCAATGTGCACTTTTTGCGTGATCACCATTACCAGTATCAATAAAATAGCACAAAGCAATCTTTCTTATGTACAACTCTCTGATTTAGAGCAGTAATAATGAATGAGATAAACTACTAAATATTTTGGAGTTCATTTCAGGGTCGGGAAAGGTCAAATAACGTGCCATTTATTGTGATGGGTTTTCCTCATATTTAAAAGACATGGGGTGGATTTTCATCTTTACCACCTGATCGGAGCACAGAGAGCGATTTCTGGCAGGGAGGATTGCACGCCCCTAACAGAACCCGCCCAAATTTCCTTCCATTTAAATGAATGGAAATTAAATTTGCTGGGTTCTGGAACAGGCGTGCCTCCCCCAATGTTCATCTCTGTGCTCCACCCAGGTGATGTATAATGCCCAGATAAAGATGAAATTCTATCCCATAGTATGACTATGGCTTAGTTCAAATTAATGAACAAAAGTATTAGAAGCATCCCCTCCTTGTAAAGACTAAAGCTAACAGATTATTGTTCAATTTGCTGTAACTTGCGCCATGATCAAATGCGCAATACCCATGGGCATCGTCTTCAAAAATGAAGTACAGTGACACTTCTCAAGAGCACTCAAGACAATCTATTCTTTGTGACAATTATTCAATACTTATATGTACACTCAATGTTTTAGCAACACTTGTGTTTGATTTGTGCAGCCTTCAACTAAATGGTAGCTTTTATCGCTGCATTAATGTTAAAAGTGTATAGAAACTCACAGCATCCAGAATACCCTATGTACTTGTGACACAATTTTACTGACATAAAATCAATCCTGAAACTTAAAAATAGTGAGCAAATCGCTGAACAGAAGCTAAAATCAGATTTAAAATTTACAGAACTAAAGTGTGCAGCAAGATACAGTATCTGCAAAATGTGATACTTAATTTTGGAACTATTAGGACAAGAATTTGAGAAACATCTGTATACTGTAGTATTAAAAGTCTTGCATTTGGTGCAAGCACATTACTTCCTATATCGCTTTTTATGTCAGTATTTAATATTGAAACAGCATATGTAATCATTTATAATGGGAATCTGTATTATAATAGGAACCTGAAATTCCTGGGGGCTCAGGAGGATGCAATGGTAACATTTTTTGCAGGAATTTGGGCTGGGACCGGGAGTCGTCAGGTTTTTGCCTTGTTTAAAATGCAGCCCAAGTTCCTCCAGAAGCGAGGGCAGGAACAAGAAGCGCCCACCTAATTAAACAGTGCAAGCGTGCAAATGTCAGATTTAGGACTGGATGATGTCACCCATCCTAACTGTTGTTGTTTGCACCCTGAACTGCACCCTTCTAAGGAGCACCTGTATAAAACAGGCGATGAAGGTAAAAGTGGAGGTATACTGTAGATGTTTTTTGGTAGGAAAACATTTTTGGCTAAAACTTTGCTTTAGCTCCATATTCTGTAATTGTTTTTGTCCTGTTCATCTGAAACCTTCAGCTTCTAATCCAAATCCTCCTGGAGAGGTTTCTCTGGTTGAAGAATTTAGCCTAAAATCTATGAAAGTTGCAACATTGATGATTCCATTATAAATGATATACATGTTGGAAGAATCGGGGGAGGAAAAAAAGCTGTACAGGACGCACGTCTAATTAGGCAGTACCAAAAAGAACCAGACCGTCCTGCCAATACCCTTCCAAAAGGGTGTATAGATCTAGGTGCTCCTTCTTTGATTTCCCTCTGGAGTTATGTCAGAGGAAGTTACAATTCATTCCAGAAGCCCTGGAGGAACTCTACTCACTGTTGCAGCCAGAATTGCAGACCAGACCTGGAGCTAAGACTGCACTTACCATTGGAGAGAAGGTGACCATAGTACTGAATTATTTTGCCACTGGTTCATTACAAAGTGTGACTAGTGACTTCTGCCACAATAGTCAATTTGCAGTTAATACAGCAGAAGGCAATTTACTAATTAACTATTTGCCAGGGCTGCCCATTTTATCAAGATTGATACTGGTCAGAGGCACAGACTGTGCTACACAGACTGGGCTCGATTTTTAATAGTCCTGAGGAGGCGGGTTTGGAGGTGGGTCTGTTGGGAAAATCGGGAAAAATGGCTTCAGACACCCAACCCGCCTCCATCCCGCCCCCACCCGATTTTCCTGAGTGTCTGTTTAGCCGCTCCCAAACTGACCCATCTCCAACTGGTAGGACTGGTAGTTAAGGCAGTTAACAGCTTGTTAACTGCCTTGCTAATCCTATTTTCATAGTGGTTTCCCATTTTCCTGCTTCTGGCTCCTGTTTCCCGACTAGTCAGAAACAGGCCAGGTTCAAGGAGACGAGTTACTGGAGGACATGATTTATATACATTGGTGGAGCGTTTTAAAAGCGCCCCTGAAACATGGCTGACATTCAAATGCAACAACTTTGCTGTTGTAGGTATGGGATAACATTTTGCACATCTACTGACCTTCTGACTGTTCATGCAGACACCCATCTGCAATGTGTCATGAATGGAAATATTTCAGGCCACTTCGACTGTGCGCTTGCAAGATTGTTACCTCAAATGAAATCTATAGCAAGGGGATGGGAAACATTTATGCCCTCTCATCCTGGTCCGCATAATTGGTGGAGTAGCAGCCGCGTGGCTCACCACATATCTTCCTGGGAAGAGGAGTAGGAGGAGGACGAGGGAAGCCTTGCATGCCCTGTTGTGACCAATGCAGCATCCCTTGTAGGATTGATTCCTCCCCCCCAACGGTAAAAATATTGGACTATGAAATATAAAAACCCAGAATCAGAGCCTGCAAAAAGGGCCCGGCAATAAAGGGTTAATTCAAACATTGCAGCCGAAACTACGATTGGATCACAGACAATCTAGAATCTGAACAAGAACATTCGCATATTCATGTACCTTAAGGGGTTACATTGTTCACCTTAGACCATGGCCCCCAAATAACTAGTATCAGTGAAGACCTAGACAATGGGCCGGGCCTTGAACCTTTTGAACACGAATGCTAACAGAAACCAACAACTTTGCATATGCAGACACTTTGGGAAGGTTGCATTGTCAGAAAGGTATCTCTAATCAATGGACAATACCAGGGACAATTCACACATTTTGAAATGAATCGTATGCTCAGGAGGGGGCCAGGAAATGTGTGTCAAGATACTGCAAGTTGGTTTTGGTTTAAAGAAAGATCACTTCGAAGATAGTGGTGTGGGAAGCCAATGGCAGAACAGCTAACAGAAAGTTTCAGGACTACAATCAACTCCAAGAGACAGCCGATCGGGAGTGGTGATTGTATGTTTCAGTCAAATCATAGAGGACTTTTATGATTGAGTCTGAGTAAGTTTGTGTGTTTCAGTCAGATCACAATAAGGGCTTTGTGATTGAGTCTGGGTAACTTTATATGTAACAGTCAAATCGCGGACGGGTTTAACTGTGTTATGATGTGTCGATGCAAATGACCCTTGCATAGGGGTTTGTATTTTGGGGTTGTTAACCTGATATAAATCATAGGGATTTATACTGGGGAAGTAATTGTGTGTGTGTGTGTGTTCAATAAACAAACAAATCAAAGGTTGAGCCAAAACCTTGTGCCGTGTGTATTTTGTTCTTATAAATCCTGACGTCCAAGAACTGTGTGTAACGGGGGACCAGTATCGGAGAAAACCCCTTCCAGAATCTGGCGACCAGTGGCAGGACGTCAGGTTTAGAACAAAATTATGGACAAGGTTAAGTGTAAGAAACCCATGATGGAGGATAGGATATCCTCGTATGTGTTTGGGAAAGTAAACATTTCCGAGCACTGGGTGCGGGAAATGTTACACTCTGACAGTCTGTATGAGAAAGCAGTAGAGTGGACGTGCAGTAGTATACATAAGAAATCAAAGGAAAAGGCGATTTGGCTAATATGTATGCAGAAGCGAATTCAGATGCTCATGGAAAAAGTTGAGCGTTTAGGAAAAGAGAAACAGGAATCAGAAAATAGGGCAAGAGAGAGAGAGGCCGTAATGAAATAGCTGACAGAAGATTTGAGCTTTGAAAGGCAGGAGAGAAAAACGCGGGAAGAAACAGCTAGAAACACGTTAGAGTATCTGCAATGTAAGGTCACCGAAAGTAGACGGCAGTGTCAGGCTCAGCGTGAGGAAGGTAATAGGAACTCAGAGAGAGCTGATAAGGCTGAGGAGCAGTTAAAAGATATATAAAGGTGGCATACAGGGTAGCCAAAAAACAGGTACATGAAGAGGCCAGTCACGGGCCGTGTAATGAAAAAATCTATCAGTTGACTCTAGCATTATCCAGGGCCAGGGGTATGGTTTGTCTCATGGCACCAGGGGAAGTTGGGGTAGACTGGAATGAGGAGAAAAGGAGCCCGATGATGGGATCCAGTATAGAGAGGTTCGACCGGCTCCCGAAGCACAGGGACCACCGGGACCGATGTGTCCCCTGCGACAGCAAAAGTTCGGTCCACCCCCACAAGGCGGCGGTCAGGGGCCATTGCAGAGTGATTATGTGCTTCTCTATACGTCCCTTCAGTTGTAGGAAATGCTGGCCAGGGTGCCGAAATTGAAGCACGGAGGGGATGCCTCTGTTCATTTTGCCAATGTAGAGCAGATGGGGGGATCAATAATTGTGATGACGACGAACGGAAAAAGCTGATACTGTTCTCTCTAGATGGGAAGCTGTACCAGGGTTTGTCGGCAGCCACTAAGTTAGGAGGGGGTACCCTGGACGGGGTAAATGACTAAATTTTAATGGTGCTGGGACATAGCCAGGGCAGCCTGTTCTTGCAGGTCGAGCAGACCAGACAGCTGGCTGATGAGGCACCGGATGCATTCACAGACAGGTTGTGGACCATGTATCTGAAAGCAACGGGGGGAAATCTAGCCCGAGCGCAGTTGTTAGGGGCACCCAGGAATCATTGGTTGAGGACCCTAGTGGCTAACTGAAGGAATAAGCAATATACCTGTTCAGAAAAATACACCATCCTATGAAAGAATTTTGACTTTATTAAAACATGACCAACTGGGCTCGAAAATCTGGAAGCCTCAACAATGGAAAAGCTGTAAACAGCATACAGGCTTTTGAGATAAGATAAGTTGTTGACACTGAAACAATAGCCTTATTGAAACAGGAGGTTGGAGATTCCTAAAGTCTGAAGCCTTGGAAAAAAGACAATGGTATACCCAGTTAAGGTGTCTTAAACCAACACTTTGAAATGAAACACAGAAAATTAAAGAAACATATGCCTTCGTAAAAATGACATCAAATGAAATACGGAGACACGAGTCTCTGTTACAACCAGTTGAGGTAACTTAGAAGACAACGGTGCATCGATTGAGGTGTTCTAAATGCAAAAGATACAAACAGAAGACCTTGGTAAGAATGGCATCAAGTGGGGGAGCACCAGCCATCACATTGTTTTTGTGTTGAACTTGAAACACCTAAAGGAGAGACACAAGTCTGCTTGTTACCAGCTGAACTGACTGTAAAAATAGCAGGGGTCAACAGAAAAATGACTAGAGATAATTAGCTTACATCAGCAGAAAACTTCAAAGGATATACCACTGAGAAAGGGTATAAAAATTGAACTTTCAAATGGGAAGACAGATTCGCTGTAAAGGGGCAAAGTGATTCTCAGGCTTCAGAGGCAAGCTCTGTAAGTCTTCAACTCTTTGTATCTTGGGGATCAAGGTACTTGTATTTGATTTTGGTGGATATCTTGGAATAGACTAAGAAATGTAAAAATGTAACGAAGTTAAGATTTGAGAATAAGGATCTCTGATAAGATTGTAAAAGCTTACTCTTTTTGGAATTGTTAAAGTTGCGATTGAATCACCAGCTGTAAATTACATGTCGGTTCTTTAATAAATCTATATATTTTTAGAATTGTCTCATATAGTACTTCGGTATCAAACTTGCAAACTCAATCTCTGTACACTCTTTGGTGAGGAGTTGCAGAATTCTGGGGGAGTTTTCCGGACCCTCATAATATCCGGAAGGTTACAGTCTAGCTAACCTTATTAAAAGTGCTATCTGGAGGACGGTAACATAGAAACATAGAAACATAGAAGATAGGAGCAGGAGTAGGCCATTCGGCCCCTCGAGCCTGCTCTGCCATTCGATGAGATCATGGCTGATCATCCAAACTCAGTACCCTGTCCCTGCCTTCTCCCCATATCCCTTGATACGTTTAGCCTTAAGAAATATATCTAACTCCTTCTTGAATATATTTACTGACTTAGCCTCAACTGCCTTCTGTGGTAGAGAATTCCACAGGTTCACCACTCTCTGGGTGAAGAAATTCCTCCTCATCTCTGTCCTAAATGGCTTACCCCTTATCGTTAGACTGTGACCTCTTGTTCTGGACTCACCCGCCATCGGGAACATCCTTCCTGCATCCAGTCTGTCTAGCCCTGTTAGAATTTAATAAGTTTCAATGAGATCCCCTCTCATTCTTCTAAACTCCAGTGAGTATAAGCCCAATCGACCCAATCTCTCCTCGTACGTCATTCCTGCCATCCCAGGTATCAGTCTGGTGAATCTTTGCGGCACACCCTCCATGGCAAGAACATCCTTCCTCAGATAACATCTTCAGGCTGTTCCTTTCCTTTAGGGAGAGATAGTCTGGACCTTTAGACTCAATTAAGCGTCTTTAGGATTCGGCTACCTCTAACTTTAGTTGAAGGTGAACGTCTGGGGAATACACCTGATCCAGGGTAGCCCAAGAGGGGCTAGGAATAGTAATTATCCCTTCATAACAGCCTGCCATGGATCAGGGCTAGGGCGGAATTATATTTCGACTCCGAGGATGTTAATAATACAGAGCCAGGCGTGTTAAGGAAACTGACTCTGGCTTTTAAATCCGACCGAGGGGAGGAGAATAAACAAAAGGGAAATGTGCACGAGATGAAGGGAAGCGTGGCTGGTAGAAAAGAATGGAAGCAGGAGCGGGGTAAGGTGGACAGATCCCAGGCGTGCTCTAACTGTGGTAGAATGGGACACTGGAACAGGGAGTGAAAGTTCCCAAAAAGGGAAAAACCAGGATACGGGGGTCCCTCAGGGTCAAAACCGCGGGTAGTAGAGGCAGAGAAGGAGAGGGTAGAAGACCCGGTGGAACTTCTAGTGACCACGTTACGGCAGGTTAAGAGCAAAGACCAGGGAAAGCTGGACACTGCCGTATGCAGTGAAAAGTCCACTTCTCCCATGACTAGGACGCACCCAGCCCGAGTACCTGTGCCCGCTCACCTATGATGAGTCAGGCAGATCTTGTGTAGAGATCGGGGTAGAGGCCGTTTGGGGAAAGTATCTAGTGGACACCGGAGCTTCCAGTACGGTGGTTTACTCACCAAACTCAACCACTTCTCCATGGTCGAGCAGGGTCCCGTTTAAGTTAGTGGGTTTCACAGGGAACGAGCAGCCTGGGGCGATATCGAAACCTTTGTCTATAGGGTTAGGACCCCTTGTCACTAAGTGGGAATGCGTACTGATGCAATGGGATCAGCCATTCTCGGGGGGTTCTCAGAGCTAATTTTATGCTGGCCCACTATGTGATCGTGGATATGAGAAACCACTGTCTATGGGGGGCGGTTGGTTCAGAGAAACCTGAGGAATTTCTAGTTATCCCCAAGGCAGAGAAAGGAAAGGTAGCGCCTGTACTATGAAACTGAAGGGTAGCTATGACTTGGAACAATTGGTCTGTAGCACCCCGGAAAGGCATCGGGGGTATGTGAAAAATAATCTCGCAGTGTTTGCTACTCACTGACTTGACTGTGGTAGGGTAACAGGGGTAGAGGTGGAGGTACACGGGGACCCAATGTCGCGACCTCAGAAACAGTATAGTTTTCCCCGGGAGGCAGAGAAGGTCATGGAAACTGTACTGAGCCCCCTCGTGGAATAAGGGTACTGAGGCCGATAGCGACCCACGTAAATTCACCCCTGCGGCCAGTTAAGAAGCCCGGTCAGTCATGGAGAGCCACAGTAGACTACCGGGTTCTCAATAAAGGTATTCCAGCATATGCACCCACGGTAGCAGCAGTAGCCGATCTGATAGAGAATATCCCTGCGGAGGCAAAGACGTTCACTGTATTGGACATAGCTAATGGGTTCTGGTCTATCCAGTAAGACGGGAGGATCAGTATAAATTTGCCTTTACATTCAAAGGGCAACAGTATACGTGGATGTGCCTCCCGCAAGGGTTTCATAACAGTCCTCGATTTTCCATCAGTGTATGGCTCATGCTTTAAAAAATTTCAGTCAGCCTAGCCAGTTGATCCAGTACGTGGATGACCTATTATTATTCTCAAAAGTGCAGAGGACCATGGGCCACTACTGGACGAGCTACTAAAGCTGTTGGGGGAGGCAGGGTTTAAGGCAAACCCCAAGAAAGCCCAAATAGGACAGGAGGAGGTGAAATTCTTAGGATTGACGATTAGGGCGGGGGAAAGGGCTATAGACGAGGCGAAGAGGAGGAGGGCAGTACAGGAACTACCCACTCCAAAGAGTGTAACTGTGGTGAGATCTTTTCTTGGTATGACAGGGTATTGCAGGGACTTTATTGAAGGCTATGCAGCCACGGCAGCCCCTTTGCTTAGACTCCTTAGGAAAGGAGTAGGATGGGAATGGGATAAGAGTTGTAAGGAGGCATTTACTCACCTAAAGGAAAATTTACAAACTGTACCCGCACTAGGAGCAATAAACGGGAATGAAGATTTTTATCTGGAGGTAGCAGCTACTGGGGATAGTTTGAGTGCAGTGTTGCTCCAAGAACGGCATGACAAGTTGAGGCCAGTAGCTTATGCCTCCCGAGTCCTGACAGATGTAGAGAGGGGTTACTCGAACTGAGAAAGACACCTTTTGGCGAGCTATTGGGCCGTCAAACGTTTCCAATTATTTATGGGGTCATCTTTAATAACCTTACTGACATGTCATACCCCGACACAGATGCTATTGGACGGGAGGATAAAAGATGTGACAGTGAGTAGCAGTCGTATTGGCCGCTGGACGTTGCTACTCTCCCAGATGAGCCTGAGGGTGGAAAGATTGGCGGAACCTAAGCTGGCCTTGAACATGATTTATCCAGGGACGAATCACGTGTGCATGGTAGAAGGGGTATGGGATGTAGACGTGGGATTCCGGGCCGGGCAACATCCGATGGGGAGAGATATATATGTGGGTGGGTCCAGCTCGGTGACAAACGGAGAGCGTAGGACAGGGTTTGGAATTTATGACCCAGGGGCTGGGATAGAGAAAGCCATCAAACTCCCCAGCACACTGAGTGCACAGCAGGCCGAGCTGGTGGCTGTAGCTTATGTGGTCACGCATCCCGAGGAATTCCCAACCCCCTACACAATAGGCTCAGACTCGATGTTCCCGTGCAATTCTTGCACTGAATATCTGGCAATATGGGCGAGACGAGGATTCAAGTCCACCGACGGGAAACCATTAGTAATCGTCCCACTGCTGAACACAATCCTGGGCGTTACGGGCAATAAAGGGGAGTATTACATTCAAAAAGTAAAGGCGCACTCAAAAACCGAGCCTAAATGGAAAGGTAACCAGAAGGCTGACGAGTTGGCAAAAAAGGGGGCTAGGGAAGGAATACTTTGGGACCTGTACCGATCTGGACAGATCGCGGCCATAAGGGATATGGAGGGCCCACAGGAGGTGAAGTTGCCCCCAGACCTGACCCAGGTTCAAGCACAAGATGTGGTTTTAAAAACTGAGATTAAGAAAAGGGTAGATGGGGAACCAATTGAGGGTCCTTTTGGAGCAGCAGATATAGTGGTCAAGGAGGGGATGCTGTTTAAAGGGGAAAGGTGGATCGTGCCCACACTGTACCGGGAGGAATTTATGCAGCTAGCTCACGGGGGTCCGGGAGCTGGACATCCACGGCCGGAAACTACCTGGAAGAAAGTGGAGGAGGTGGGTTGGTGGCCTCATCCCAGGAAAGAGGTGAAGGAATATTGCAGGGAGTGCCTAGTGTGCGCTGCGAATAATCCAGACCCCCACCGTAGAAAGGCACCGTTGGGACATGTTAGGAGGGGAGAGGGACCATGGCGTTCTATACAAATAGACTTCATTGGGCCCCTGCCCACGACAAATCAGGCAACAAGTATTATCTGGTGTTGGTGGACGTTTTCTCTAAGTGGGTTGAAGCCTTCCCTTGTCGAACAGCCACAGCGTTAAACACGGCTAAGATCCTAGTAAGGGATGTGTTCTCCCGATGGGGATTGCCCCAGGTAGTGGAGTTAGATCAGGGGAGCCATTTCACAGGACAAGTCATGCAGACCACCCTGAAACTTTTCGGGATACATGGAAAATGGCATGTGACCCACAACCCCCAATCATTGGGAATAGTGGAAAGGATGAACCGGATCTTAAAGGAAAGGCTTAGGAAGGAGATAGGGGGGTACTCAAAGAAATGGGACGAGGTCCTGCCTCTAGTTCTCATGAATATCAGGGCCAGCCTCTCCAAAAGCGCAGGACACTCTCCGTATGAGCTGATGACCAGTAGGACGATGAGGACCCCGACTCATGTGTTGGTACCGGTCCTGACCGAAGCTCAAACGAGGGAGGTCAACCGGGACAGGTTCATAAAAGACCTGTATGAGACCTTCAGGAAAGTACAATGGGAAGCTGCAAATAACATGGGAAGCCAGCACCAGAAGAATAGAATGCTGTTAGATCCACAGAAAGTACAGGCGTGGAAGGTAGGGGACCAGGTCATGGTGAGAAATTATGCCTGGGTAGGGGCTTTCGAGCCACTGCACATGGGGCCGTACAGTATAATGGACAAGGCAAGCCCTATTGTTTACGCAGTGCAGCTGCCAAAATGGACAAAGTTAATCCACATTAATCAATGTAAACGCCATGACCCCGGGAAGAGGCGAATAAAATGAACCAGAGCCCAGGGAACGATCATGAGTTTGACCAATGTAAGTTTTCCTCCCATGTTGTGGGATGATGATGAAAACCCAAAGAGCGGAGCAGTGAGAAGGAGTAGTCAAACACCCCGACCTAGGGTGCCTTGGACGCCTCTTCGCACACCGAACCCGAGCCGCAAGAGGTCCCAACCGGACAGTAAGGAAAAAGGGACACGGTTATTGCAGCAATCACAGCAGGTATAATATGTATATAACCTAAGTTTGACCTGTGGAGGGAAGACCTCTCACAGAGTGTTGCTATTTTTCTTTTCTTTTATTTGCAGAGGCAAGTTGAACGGAGGATGCAGGATGGAATGCACTCTGTGGCTGGGCCTGTCAGTAATCCTGATCAGATCAGGACAGATGGAGCGAGGCGACATCGAGATGTCGTTTACTTACGGATGTATGGGAGGAGCCGGGCCCACCGTGACACAGGGAGGTAGAGCACGGGGCACTGACGGGATGGCTACATACTTCCATGAGGGAGTATGGTCGGGTTGGTTTGAAGGGATAATTACAAGTCCTAGCCCTTTTCAGGCTACCCCAGATCAGGCATATTCCCCAGACGTTCAACTTCAACTAAAGTTAAAGATAGCCGAATCCTAGAGACGCTTAATTGGGTCTAAAGGTCAGACTATCTCTCCCTAAAGGAAAGGAATGACGTGAAGATGTTACCGTCTTCCGGATAGCACTTTTAACAAGTTTAACTAGACTGTAACCTTTCGGAAATTATGAGGGTCCGGAATACCCCCCAGAATTCTGCAACTCCTTTGAGTATACAGAAATTGAGTTCGCGAGTTTATACAGAAATACTCTGTGAGATAGTTCTAAAAATATATAGATTTATTAAAGAACCGACATTTAGTTAACAGCTGTTATGGCATCGCAACTTTAATCGTTTAAAATACAAATAGCTTACATTTCTTATCAGAGATCCTTATTCTCAAATCTTAACTTCGTTACATATCCACACTTCTACTTATTTCTTAATCCAGAATATCCACCAAAATCAAATACCTTGATTACCCGAGACTCAAAAGTTAAAAACTTACAAAGCGTGCCTGTGAAGTTGAGAAACGCTTGCCTTCCCAGCGACTTCTGACTTTTCATCTGAAAAGCTCTTATTTTTATATCTTTTTTTGGTGGTTTATCCTTTGAAGTTTTCCTGCTGATGTAAGCTAATTGTCTCAAGTCATTCTCGATTGAATTGTTTTCTATTCTTACTGTCGTTTCAACTATTGCAACCAGACTTGTGTCTTTACCTTAGATGTTTCAAAAACTTCTCATTTTTATGGTTATTATCGATTTATCTATTTGATGCCATTCTTAGGAAGTCTTTCTATTGAATTCTTAATATCACTTAACTGCTTGTAAGCCAGACGTCATGTCTCCTAACTATTCCATAGAAGCATAGAAGATAGGAGCAGGAGTAGGCCATTCGGCCCCTTGAGCCTGCTCCGCCATTTAATGAGATCATGGCTGATCATCCGAATTCAGTACCCTGGCCCTGCTTTCTCCCCATATCCCTTGATCCCTTTAGCCTTAAGAAATATATCTATCTCCTTCTTGAATATATTTAATGAATTGGCCTCAACTGCCTTCTGTGGTAGAGAATTCCACAGATTCACCACTCTCTGGGTGAAGAAATTCCTCCTCATCTCAGTCCTAAATGGCTTACCCCTTATCCTTAGACTGTGACCTCTGGTTCTGGACTCCCCCGCCATCAGATCGATTTCTCACTCGAAATGGAGAGCGAAGAAATTGACTCAGAGACTAAGGTCCTGAATTTAAACAAGGGGAATTATGATGCCATTAGACGGGAACTGAGTAGGTCTGATTGGACAACGTTCCTGGGAGGACTGGAGGTAGATAAACAATGGCAAGCATTTAAAGATAGAATGACAAAATTGCAAAAATTGTTTATACCAATCTGGCATAAAAGGAAATCTAAAAAGGTGACTCAACCGTGGATAACAGGGGAAATTAGAGACAGCATAAAATCCAAAGATAGGGCGTATAAAATAGCCAAAAAAAGCGCCAGAGCGGAAGATTGGGAACAGTTTAAGATAGAGCAAAGGAGGACAAAGGGCTTAATCAAGAGGGGCAAAATAGCTTACGAAAGCAAGCTGGCGGAAAATATAAAAACTAACTCCAAAAGCTTTTGTAAGTATATCAAGAGGAAAAGACTGGTGAAAACCAAAGTTGGTCCATTGCAGTCAGATACGGGGGAATATATAACGGGAAATAAGGAAATGGCAGACCAACTAAATGCATACTTTGGGTCAGTCTTTACGAAGGAAGACACAAAAAACCTCCCTGGGATATCGGGAAAAATAGGGACATTGGCAAAGGAGGAACTGACGCAAGTCAATATCTCTAAGGATATGGTGTTAAGGAAGCTAAAGGGATTGAAGGCGGACAAATCCCCAGGGCCTGATAACATGCATCCTAGGGTACTGAAGGAGGTGGCCCTAGAGATAGCGGATGCACTAAGTATGATTTTTCAGAATTCATTAGACTCGGAAACAGTGCCCATGGATTGGAGGGTAGCTAACGTTACCCCACTATTCAAAAAGGGGGGTAGGGAAAAAGCAGGTAATTACAGACCTGTAAGCCTTACATCAGTTGTGGGCAAAATGCTGGAGTCCATCATTAAGGATGAAATAGCGGAGCACTTAGCAAATGGGGACAGGATAGGACAGAGTCAACATGGATTTACAAAGGGTAAATCGTGCTTGACTAATCTATTGGAATTTTTTGAGGGAGTAACTGGTAAAATAGATGGGGGAGAGCCAGTAGATGTGGTGTACCTGGACTTCCAAAAGGCCTTCGATAAGGTCCCACATAAAAGATTAGCACGGAAAATTGAAGCTCATGGGATAAAGGGGAAAGTATTGACGTGGATAGAGAACTGGCTGTCAGATAGAAAACAAAGAGTTGGAATAAACGGCTCATTTTCTGAATGGCAGGCAGTAACAAGTGGGGTACCACAGGGATCTGTCCTGGGTCCCCAGCTGTTCACAATTTACATTAATGACCTGGATCAGGGAGTCGGATGCAGCATTTCCAAATTTGCAGACGACACTAAACTAGGAGGGGGGGGTGGGCTCAGAGGAGGAGACCAGGAAGCTCCAGAGCGATTTGGACAGACTGGGTGATTGGGCGGATAAATGGCAGATGCACTATAATGTGGACAAGTGCGAAGTTATCCACCTTGGGTGCAGGAACGGGAGGGCAAATGATTATTTAAATGGCAATAAATTGGGAGAGGGGGAAGTACAGAGAGACCTGGGTGTTCTTGTACACCAGTCACTGAAGGCGAGCATGCAGGTGCAACAGGCGGTCACGAAGGCAAACGGTATGCTGGCCTTCATAGCAAAAGGGTTGGAATACAGGAACAGGGATACCTTGCTGCAGCTGTACAGGGCACTGGTGAGACCACACCTCGAGTACTGTGTACAGTTTTGGTCGCCTCATCTGAGGAAAGATGTTCTTGCCATGGAGGGGGTGCAGCGGCGATTCACCAGGCTGATACCAGGAATGGCGGGATTGACCTATGAGGAGAGACTATGTAGTTTAGGGATGTACACACTGGAGTTTAGAAGATTGAGAGGGGACCTCATAGAAGTGTATAAAATTCTGACAGGTCTAGACAGACTAGATGCAGAAGGAATGTTTCCCTTGGCGGGTGAGAACAGAACTAGAGGACATAATTTAAGGATAAGGGCTAAACCATTTAGGACAGAAATGAGGGGGAATTTCTTCACTCAGAGGGTGGTGAACCTGTGGAACTCATTGCCACAGAGGGCAGTGTACGCCAGCTCATTAAATATATTTAAGAGGGAATTAGATATATTTCTACAGGCAAAAGGGGTTAAGGGTTACGGAGAGAAGGCGGGGACGGGATACTGAATTGGAGGATCAGCCATGATCTCATTAAATGGCGGAGCAGGCTCGAAGGACCGGATGGCCTACTCCTGCTCCTATCTTCTATGTATCTATGTATCTATGTATCAGGAACATCCTTCCTGCATCTAGTCTGTCTAGTCCTGTTAGAATTTTATAAGTTTCAATGAGATCCCCTCTCATTTTTCTAAACTCTAGTGAATATAAGCCTAATCGACCCAATCTCTCTTCATATGTCATTCCTGCCATCCCAGGTATCAGTCTGGTAAAACCTTCGCTGCACTCCCTCCATGGCAAGAACATCCTTCCTCAGATAAGGCAACCAAAACTGCACACAATACTCAAGGTGTGGTCTCACCAAGGCCTTGTACAACTGCAGCAAGACATCCTTGCTCCTGTACTCGAATCCTCTCGCTATGAAGGCCAACATACCATTTGCCTTCTTAACCGCCTGCTGCACCTGCATGCTTACCTTCAGCGACTGGTGCACAAGGACTCCCAGATCTCGCTGCACTTCCCCTTTTCCCAATCTATTGCCGTTAAGATAATAATCTGTCTTCCTGTTTTTGCCACCAAAGTGGATAACCTCGCATTTATCCACATTGTACTGCATCTGCCATGCATCTGCCCAATCACCCAACCTGTCCAAATCATACTGGAGTTTCTCTGCATCCTCCTCACAGCACACACGCCCACCCAGCTTTGTGCCATCTGCAAACGTAGAGATATTACATCTAGTTCCCTCGTCTAGATCATTAATATATATTGTGAATAGCTGGGGTCCTAACACCGATCCCTGTGGTACCCCACTAATCACTGCCTGCCACTCGGAAAAAGACCCGTTTATTCCAACTCTTTGCTTCCTGTCTGCCAACCAGTTCTCTATCCAAATCAGTACCTCACCCCCAATCCCATGTGCTTTAACTTTGCACGCTAATCTCTTATGCGGGACCTTATCGAAAGCCTTTTGAAAGTCCAAATACACCACATCCTCTGTTTCTCCCTTATCTATTCTACCAGTTACATCCTCAAAAAATTCCAGTAGATTAGTCAGGCATGATTTCCCTTTTGTAAATCCATGTTGACTTTGTCTGATCCTGTCACTGTTTTCCAAGTGCTCTGCTATTACATCTTTTATAATGGCCTCTAGCATTTTGCCCATTACCTATGTCAGGCTTACCGGTCTATAATTCCCCATTTTTTCTCTACGACCTTTTTTAAATAGTGGGGTTACATTAGCTACCCTCCAATCCATGGGAACTGTTCCAGAGTCGATAGAATTTTGAAAGATGACCAGCAATGCTTCTACTATTTCTAGGGCCACTTCCTTAAGTAAGCTAGGATGTGGATTATCAGGCCCTGGGGATTTATCGGCCTTCAATCCCGTCAATTTCCCTAACACCATTTCCCTACAAATACTGATTTCATTCAATTCCTCCCTCTCATTAGACCCTATGTTGCCCGACATCTCTGGGAGTTTATTTGTGTCCTCCTTTGTGAAGACAGAACCAAAGTATGTATTTAATTCGTCAGCCATTTCTTTGTTCCCCATTATAAATTCCCCTGATTCTGACTGCAAGGGACCTACGCTTGACTTCTTCAATCTTTTTCTCTTCACATATCTATGGAAGCTTTTACAGTCAGTTTTTATGTTCCCTGCAAACTTACTCTCATATTCTATTTTCCCCCTCTTAATTAATCCCTTTGTCCTCCTTTGCTGAATCCTAAACTGCTCCCAATCCTCAGGTTTGCTGCTTTTTCTGGCCAATTTATATGTCCTCTCCTTGGATCTTATGCTATCCCTAATTTCCCTTGTTAGCCACGGTTGAGTCACCTTTTTTGTTTTGTTTTTATGCCAAACAGGGATGAACAAATTCTGTAGTTCATCCATGCGATCTTTAAATGTTTGCCATTGCCTATCCACCGTCAACCTTTTAAGTAATGCTCCCCAATCCACCCTAGCCAACTCGCGCCTCATACCATCGTAGTTTCCTTTATTTAAATTCAGGACCCTAGTCTCTGAGTCAACTACTTCATTCTCCATCTTAATGAAGAATTCTATCATATTATGATCGCTCCTCCCCAAGGGGCCTCACACAACAAGATTGCTAATTAATCCTTTCTCATTACATAATACCCAGTCTAAGATGGCCTGATCTCTAGCTGGTTCCTTGACATATTGGTCCAGGAAACCATACCGTATACACTCTAGGAATTCCTCCTCCACAGTATTGTTACTACTTTGGTTAGCCCAATCTATATGTAGATTAAAGTCACCCATGATAACTGCAGTGCCCTTATTGCACGCATCTCTAATTTCCTGTTTAATGCCATCCCCAACTTCAGCATTACAATGTAATTGCTTGGTGTCATCTATTGATATTATATTTTCAAAGCCTTCCTATTTGTACCTTTTACAACTTGTAAACACTTCATCTAGGGTGTTCCATGCATTTCTTATTTACTTCAATTGGTTATATTAAGAATCATGTCTCCTGTTTCTAAGATGTGGAGATGCCGGTGTTGGACTGGGGTGGACAAATGTGAGAAGTCGCACAACACCAGGTTATAGTCCAACACGGTGGCATAGTGGTTAGCACTGTTACCTCACAGCACCAGGGACCCGGGTTCGAATCCGGCCCCGGGTGACTCTCTGTGTGGAGTTTGCACATTCTCCCCGTGTCTGCGTGGGTTTCCTCCGGGTGCTCTGGTTTCCTTCCACAGTCCAAAGATGTGCAGGTTAGGTTGATTTGGCTATGATAAATTGACCCTTAGTGTTAGGGGGATTAAATATGTGGGGTTACGGGGATTGGGTGGGATATGTGTCGGTGCAGGCTCGATGGGCTGAAATGGCCTCTATCTGCACTGTGGGGCTTCTGTGATTCTGTGAACAGTTTTATTTGAAATCACAAGCTTTCGGAGCGCTGCTCCTTCGTCAGGTGAAGTGAAGAGATACATATAGGCACAGCATATATAGTAAGAGAACACAGCCTGATGATTGCAGTTAATCTTTCCAACTGCTCTTTATCACACCTCGGCAGAGAGATAATCACGGCAATCAAAGGTGTGGATGGTGTCCAAACAGGTCAGTCAGCAAAACATTACATCAAAGACAATGTAGCAGATGCTGGGGTCTGTATGAAAAACAAAAAACTTTTTTTGCTGGAAATCACAGCAGGCCCGGCCGCATCTGTGTAGAGAGAACAAGCCAATGACGACTCGAGTCTGGATGACTCTACGTCAGGTGGGGTTACATGTAGCGTGACATGAACCCAAGATCCCGGTTGAGGCCGTCCTCATGGGTGCGGATCTTGGCTATCAGTTTCTGCTCGATGATTTTGCGTTGTCGTGTGTCTCGAATGCCGCCTTGGAGAACGCTTACCCGAAGATCGGAGGCTGAATGTCCTTGACTGCTGAAGTGTTCCCTGACTGGGAGGGAACACTCCTGCCTGGCGATTGTTGCGCGGTGTCCATTCATACGTTGTCGCAGTGTCTGCATGGTCTCGCCGATGTACCATGCTCGGGGCATCCTTTCCTGCAACGTATGAGGTAGACAACATTGGCCGAGTCACATGAGTATGTACCATGTACCTGGTGGGTGGTGTCCTCACGTGTAATGGTGGTGTCCGTGTTGATGATCTGGCATGTCTTGCAGAGGTTGCCGTGGCAGGGTTGTGTGGTGTCGTGGTCGCTGTTCTCCTGAAAGCTGGGTAATTTGCTGCGAACGATGGTCTGTTTGAGGTTAGGCGGCTGTTTGAAGGCGAGTAGTGGAGGCATGGGGATGGCATTAGCGAGGTGTTCGTCGTCATCGATGACATGTTGAAGGCTGCGAAGAACATGGCGTAGTTTCTCCGCTCCGGGGAAGTACTGGACGACGTAGGGTACTCTGTTGGTTGTGTCCCGTGTTCGTCTTCTGAGGAGGTCAATGCGATTTTTCGCTGTGGCCCGTCGAACTGTCGATCGACAAGTCGAGCGTCATATCCCGTTCTTACGAGGGCGTCTTTCAGTGTCTGTAGGTGTCCATCGCGTTCCTCCTCGTCTGAGCAGATCCTGTGTATTCGCAGGGCTTTTCCATAGGGGATGGCTTTTTTAACGTGGTTAGGGTGGAAGCTGGAGAAGTGGAGCATCGTGAGGTTGTCCGTGGGCTTGCGGTAGAGTGAAGTGCTGAGGTGTCCGTCTTTGATCTGACTATATATGCTGTGTCTATATGTATCTCTTCACTTCACCTGACGAAGGAGCAGCGCTCCGAAAGCTTGTGATTTCAAATAAAACTGTTGGACTATAACCTGGTGTTGTGCGACTTCTCACATCCTGTTTCTAAGTTTAACATAAAACTATTTTACGGCAGGTATTTCTTTTACTTGATGTCATTTTTACAAAGGCACTTGGTTTTTTTAATGTTCCGTGCACCTGTTTGACGTGTTAGATTTTGACACTTTACTTGGGCCATTCCATTGTGTTTCTCCCAAACTGTAGACATTCTGGAAGCACCAATGATTTGCTTCAATAGTGGCTTTGTCTCTGTATTTACAAACCAATTCCAATTTCAAAGCTTGTCTTCACAGCTTTGTGTTAACAAACCATCTTATCTCATAAGCCTGTATTTCTGTTTTACGGCCTGTGTCGCCGAGGCTTTTAGATTTTTAACCCCAGTTTGTCATGTTTTAATATTATCAAATCTGTTTATAGGATGATGTATTTCTTGGAATATGGCTATTTCCTTCACAGGTTGGGGTCAAATTCCACTAAATATTCCAATTACTGGTTACAAATTCGGTGAAGCATCAGTACCCTGCCCCAAATTAAATATCACCACCAAAAAGTTACTGGTGAACGAGGGAAGGCAAGTGTGCCTAGAATGCTGGGGAAGTATCTCCGTGGGATGGTGGTGGTGGCTACGGAAAACAGACAAGGCAAAGAGTAATGAATCCACAGATTGGGAAAGATTGGGGTACGACTCGTACAGATCGATTGTGGGGACAAAGGGGCTTGTGAAATTATGTTGGGACAAATGGTGGAAGGAGGAACAAGGGGTTTATGTGTGTGTGGGAGGATCGGAACGTAAATGCCAGAAGGGGGTGTACATCACTTTTCAACGGCAATGGCACGATTCCGGGTCTGGAATAGGCTGGACTCAGAGTTTCGATTTGTGTGTGATCCCAGATCCTCCAAATGCAGTCCATGCTACCGAACTAGTAGCGCACGATAAGAAGCCCCTACCATCAGCCCCAAAGACACGAGAAAAAGAGGTCAAGTGCCCCATAATGACACCCGGACCTAGGAATGGGTTAGTACTGATTCCAACAGGGAAGGTGTTGTACCATGACATGCATTATGAGGTAGCATCTGTTATCCTTAATTTGACAAAGGTACGGCTACCCCAGTGGTGCCCAGCTGAAACGGAAAAATTGTACGAGAAACTATTAAAAGAAATGTTCCGGCAATTCTACGAGTTGAACTATGGGGAAGAAAGTCGGAAGGATTTGTATAAACGAGCTGACAACAGTCACACCGGTTTGGGGAGACGGAAGAGGGGCTTGATCAATGACGCGGCGACGGCGTTTAATACGGGGACATCACTGGTCAATAGTATAGATGATACCCAGCTGCAAACGCAGGCCAATACCTTACGGGATCAGCTAAAGAGGATACTGGGGGAGGGTAATGAGATTGAGGGACAGGAATTACAAGAAGACCAAGTAATGACCATTCACCTAAAAGAATTGATAGCTGAGCTGGAAACTCACATCCAGATCATAAACAACTTAATAAAGGAGGACCGGAACGCGCAAAATGATGCGTGTGTTATGTACGGTGCTTGGTTATTAAATGAGGGGCGTAGTCATTTAGAGGATTTGGAGCAAGGTCACGTACCATCATGGATTGACAACAGACACCTAAGAGCCTTGAGCACTTATGACAATCTCATGAACCCGTGCCAGCTACAGGTGGCCTCCGAAGTGTACCCAGTCCCAATCGTTTGTGATCAGTACAACCAAACCATAATGGGAATAGTTTCAGATGCCAGTGGTGGGTCAGTCACAACGGCCAGTGCCAGTATATCGGGTGGAACATGTTGGTGTTATCCGAAATGGGGTATATGTGCGGCATCATGGGGCGCCTCCGTATGTGGTTATGTGGGGGAACTCCATGACCGGCACGGATCTGAAGGGATGTCAGGAAAGGTGTGCACATGTAGTGTTGTGCCCACATCACCTGAATGTGTTCGACCGACCGGAATGTGGTTTTGAATCTGAAAGTGCACAACCGATCAACTGTACCATGGAGGTGATGGCTCAGAGGCACGTCCCGCCCCAGGTTGCTTTAGAGGGGAACGGAACCTACTGTGTCACCACCAGTGCGAATCAGTATAGGGTACACAATGATACCTGGTGTCCAATTTACGACTCGACCTTTTGTTTTAAACCCCTGATAGAGGTTCAAGTGGCACAGGAAAGGATAATCCCTATTTCAGATTACACCTCAGTAAATCTCACAGTGGGTGGTATTTTACCAAACCTCCAAGATTATATATCACATTTTGGGTATGATATCCCGCCATTACCTGAGCATTTGACAAAACTGGTAAAGGATGTGGAGCTTTCCCAAAAACATTACTACACTCTCCAGCAGGAAAACAGAGAAACGCGAGAGGAGATCAGAGAAATGACCACCCTACCTTGGTGGGACATTGGGTTTGATATTGAAATTCCTCCCAGGATCCGAATTGCCTCACATATATTGATAATTGTGCAATTAATTATCGTGTTGTATCTGTTCAGGTTATCGTGTAAAATGAAACGAAGGGTAAAAAGGGAAAATCAGGAAAGATTGTATAAAGGGGATTTGCGATTATAGAATCAAATGTATAGACTGTGTAACAAAATGTGAGATTTGGCTGGGACCGACAATGCACCCTCCACGCCAGAAGAATGGACGGAAGTAATATCTCTAATGTAAGAGATATTAAAGGGGGGAGCTGTAGGATAGATTCCTCCCCCACAACGGTAAAAATATTGGACTATGAAATATAAAAACCCAGAACTGCAGAGCCTGCAAAAAGGGCTCGGCAATAAAGGGTTAATTCAAACATTGCAGCCAAATCTACGATTGGATCACAGGCAATCTAAAATCTGAACAAGAACATTCGCATATTCATGTACCTTAAGGGGTTACATTGTTCACCTTAGACCATGGCCCCCGAATAACTAGTATCAGTGAAGGCCTAGACAATGGGCCAGGCCTTGAACCTTTTGAACACGAATGCTAACAGAAACCAACAACTTTGCATATGCAGACACTTTGGGAAGGTTGCATTGTCAGAAAGGTATCTCTAATCAATGGACAATACCAGGGACAATTCACACATTTTGAAACAAATCGTATGTTCAGGAGGGGGCCAGGAAATGTGTGTCAAGATACTGCAAGTTGGTTTTGGTTTAAAGTAAGATCACTTCGAAGACAGTGGTGTGGGAAGCCAACGGCAGAACATCGAACAGAAAGATTCGGGCCTACAATCAACTCCAAGAGATAGCCGATCGGGAGTGGTGATTGTATGTTTCAGTCAAATCATAGAGGGGGCCGTTTATGATCGAGTCTGAGTAAGTTTGTGAGTTTCAGTCAGATCACAATAAGGGCTCTGTGATTGAGTCTAGATAACTTTATATGTAACAGTCAAATCGCGGACGGATTTAACTGTGTCATGTTGTGTCGATGCAAATGACCCTTGCGTAGGGGTTTGTAATTTGGGATTCTTAGCCTGATATAAATCGTAGGGATTTATACTGGGGAAGTAATTGTGTGTGTGTGTTCAATAAACAAACGAATCAAAGGTTGAGCCAAAACAATGTGCTGTGTGTATTTTGTTCTTACACACAGTTCTTGGACGTCAGGATTTATAACGGGGGACCAGTATCGGAGAAAACCCCTTACACCCTCCAGTTCATGCTGCCCATCAACCAGGGTATGCCACACTACCATAAGCTTACTCTTCCACCATAGCTGGCCACCATATGACTCTGTAATTGCAGGCGACACTTGTCCAATGTCATACTTCATCTCTGCTAGACCCTCTTATTTCCTATCACTATTACCATCAGCATTACAAATGTAAGTCGCCCTGAGCCCTCAATGCGCTTTTGCCATTTCTCAGAACACATAGGCCACACAATCAACTGTTTGACATCATTTATCTTCAACACATGACAAAATATACCAACAACAGTCAGATAACAAAGAAACATCACTCAAGTGAGTCCTCTTGTGGCTATAGGTGCTAAATCTTTCTCTTGCACGTGCTTCTACGTGGTGCTTCCACTGTGGCTTCAGCAGATGTAAAGGCACCTTGCTGACTAGGATGCTGCACCTGCTCATACACCTTTGGTGTGCATCCTCTGGGTTTGGGAGCCTGGGAGGGCTCTTCAACAGTCTGCTCTTCCTGCGGCTGTGCAGGGGCTGAAACGGCCATCTCAGTTGTCTCTGCAAAGTGGGTCTCTGACCGAGGGCTCTGTAGTGGCATGGTCGTGCGAGCGCTTTGAGAGGAGCCCACACTTCCTTCTGTCCTGCCAACAACATCCCTCTTATGGGGCAGCCACACCTCAGTGCTGCTAAGTGGCAGGAGAGCACCTTGCTGCACTTCAGGAGGACCATGAGGACCCGTTTCTGCACTGGCATTCCTCCTCAAAAGAAGCTCTGGTCTCTCTGCTCAATAGCTGCCCATCACTCCTCCAGAGATGTCATTCTATTCTGAACAGTCACCCTGTTTTCCAGACTCTGGCGACTTATTTCCTCCATGGCCGTAGCCATCCTTTCCACGGCAGTTGCCATCCTATCCATGGTGGTGCGTTCATGCGCCATTGCCTCCACCACGTCAGTGCTGATGTTAGAGATGGACTTCGCCATTCTCTCCACACTCGCACTAACCCTGGAGGCAAACCCTTCCAGAGACACCTGCACTTGTTCCTGTATTTCACGAGCCGCTCTCTTTCTGGATGGCCCCAGAGGCACAGCGTCTGCATGCAGCTCAGCAGAGCTAGGAGACTCCTGCGACCTCTGCAGAGGACTCTCCACTGCTGTCGCTGTCTCCACCATCAGCTGATGCGCACTTGTGCGCTGTGATAGACCAGGTGGTAACACTACTGTAACTCGCGATGGCCCCACTGAGGTGTGCGTGCTGCGCTGGTGCTGGGTGTGCTGAGTCCTGGTGACGCTGGTCCCTCAGAGGCCTCAGGTTCCTCTGAGGAGATGTCCGGGTCTTTGTCCTGGATCATGGGAGGGGGCCCTCGATGGTCCTGTGAGAGAGTAAAGGCTTGAATTAGACATCTGATATTGATGTAGCAGACACACCTTTTGAGCAGATGATACAAAACGATTCTCTATGAACATCATATTGCATTGCTTTCTGAGAGAGATGAAAGTCTATTATGTCACCAGCTTCCTCTATAGAATCATAGAAAGTTACAGCGCGGAAGGAGGCCACTTTCGGCCCAGCGTGTCCACGCCGGCCAACAAAGAGCTATCCAGCCGAATCCCACTTCCCAGCTCTAGGTCCGTAGCCCTGCAGGTTACAGCATCCCAAGTGCACATCCAAGTACTTTTTAAATGTGGTTAGGGTTTCTGCCTCTACCACCCTTTCAGGCAGTGAGTTCCAGACTCCCACAACCCGCTGGGTGAAGAAATTTCCCCTCAAATCCCCTCTAAACCTTCCACCAATTACTTTAAATCTGTGCCCCCTCGTTTTTGACCCCTCTGCTAAGGGAAATAGGTCCTTTCTATCCACTTTATCTAGGCCCCTCATAATTTTATACACCTCAATAAGGTCTCCCCTCAGTCTCCTCTGTTCCAAGGAAAACAAACCCAGCCTCTTGTGAGCCCGTCTCTCCATCGCCCACTTCCACGTCCTCGCCACCTCCAACAATCTCGTTTGCTGCCTCCTCAGCACTGGTCAATGTTGCAAGGGAAGCTGTTCCTCCTCCAGTCATTGCTCTCTCCCTCTTATTGTGGGCTATCTTTTCCTGCAAGGAGGTACACAAGCGTTGTTTCAGCCACAGTGATGGAGTGAGTGTGAATAATCCCTACCATAGAAGATGTGAGTGAGACGAAGATGAGGTAAGGTGCCAAGAGGAAGGTAGTTCGCTGTGCGTTGCTAGTTGTTGTCACTGCATGACAGTGAGAATGAGTCTAAAGGGTGCATAGGTAGGATGCTGAAGTGATTCAGTGCAGAGACAGAGATGGATAGGAAAGGGTGCAAGGGAAGTAAGAGTAAGGTGGGATGTGAAGGAGGAGGCTTCCAAAGCAGAGAGCTGGTGATGAGAAGAGAAGGGAAGCAGGGTGAAGGCAAGTGAGATGGGATACTCACTTTTGATGTTCTCACAAGATCATTAAACCTTTTGCGGCACTGGATCCATGAGCGTGCATAAATGGACCTTGTGCTCACCTCCTGAGCAATGCACAGCCAGGCTTCCTTGGTCTGCTGAGGAGGCTTCCTCCGGCCATCAGAAGGGAAGAGAATCTCTCTGCGGCCTCTCACAGCATCCACAAGAACTTGGAGGGACTCATCATTAAACTGAGGAGCTGCCTTGCCTCTGGAAGAAGTCATAGCTTTGAAAAGAAGTGCAGGAAACCACAATGGAAAGGCTCAGGCTGGATGGCAGCTTTAAAAGCAGCTGCTGTTATGACGTCATCAGAGGCGGCCAGCCGACCCGACCCCAATCATTGGACCGGCCAGCGCGCCTCCATGAAATTAACAAGGTACTTGAATAAAAATCGCAACTCTGCAGCTGTTCCCGACGGAAGTGGCTCCCGAACCCGCCCACCACGCAACCCGCCTCCAACCCGCCTCAGGAATTAAATCGAGTCCTGGGATTTCCAGGCCTCTTGGTTCAATTGACTTCATACATGTGGTTATAGATGCTCATCATTTTGTTAACAAGAAGGATTTCACTCCCTCAGTGTTCAACTTTTGTGATTCTAGGCACCAGTTCCTTCCTGCAAGTATGCACATTGATCATCTGGCAGTTGAGTGACTCTGCAGGGCTCCTTGGAGACAAAGGATACCCTCTCGTCACATGGCTCATGACATCACTACTCAGGACTGGCAATGCAGCAGTGGAGGTAAAACTAATCTCACACAAGAAGAAGGATTTGAATAGAGCAATAAATAGGCATGCTGAAAGGGAGATTCAGATTCCTGAATAGGTCGAGGATGCCTTTGGTGTGTGTCTACAATGTATCACAAATTGTGGTAGCTCGTTGTGCCCTCTGGAACTTCACTATCCAGAAAGGCCTTGAGGCTGACATGCTGCAGCAGGAGGAGGGAAAGGCAGATGGCGACACCTTGGAGGCAGAATATTAGACACAGGAAAAAACAGCTAAAGTAACTGCAACATCAAGAGAATCACAACTGAAGCTAATTCAGGACGACTTCACTGAAGCTTAAGCCACTGTTTGTCAAAGCATATTTCCCTACATCTTGAAATGGATTTGTACCCAAACTCCTTCCATTCCTCCTTGTTTGTAGCAGTGACTTGAAAACACAAAGTATCACATCCTTGTATACTGTCTTTAGAAAGTCACAAATTCATAATACAAGCTATTCCAATAACTCAACAAAAGCTAATAATAATAACAAGAATATTTACAAAGGGTTTTACCATGTAAACTCCTGGTGACTTTTTTTTACTTTTCCTAAGGATTATTCTAACACTTTGGGCTGGATTTTGTCATTAGGAGCGGGCTGTGGGTGTGTCAGGTGGTCGGCGTGTCAGGACCCCGCCTCCGATATGAGGCGAGACAAAAGTGCGATTTTCCCCTAATTGGGCACTTGATTTCCAGCGTGTGGGAACCCCTGGCCCAATGAGTATTTTGATACTGAAACTCGCCTCCGATGATGTCATCTATGCAGCTGGATTTAAGGCCTGCAAGCAGCCTTGGTTCTTTTTCAGCCTTACAACTTTATCAACATACTTCTGAGGGATTCCTACTGCAACTATGTCCAGTTCCAGACCAAAGTGTGCACCCAGATTCGCTGAGGCCTCCCTCCAAGCTCTGGTGGAGGGAGCAAGAGCAAATAAGGAAGTGCTTTTTCCTTCCTCAGGGAGAAAAAAGCCTCCACAACAGACCAAAGCTGTGTGGCTGCAAGTGGCACAGGAGGTGAATGCGATTTCAATGTGCAGCAGAACCTGGCTGCAGTGCCGAAAGAGGTTTCATGACACTTCTCCGCCAGGAAAAGTGTGTATTCCATCCCCATGACCCTCAATCTGATCCCATCACCTCTCATCACCAGCACTCTGCTTTGTCAAGCTCCTCCTGCACATCCCACATCACCCTTACATCTCTGCACACTTACCCATTCCCTCTCTCTCTATGTTCACATTCACTGAATTATTCGACTATGCAGCCCTCACACTCCCTATCACTGTGATGCAATGCCAACAACTTACAACACACAGGGAGGGCCCTTGGTCTTGGCACCTCATTCCATCTTTGTCTCCTTCTAAGCATCCATGCTATGGATTCTCTACACTCACTCCTTCATTCTCACTCAAACTCCACTTGTGTCCCTCATTGCAGGAAAAGAGAGCCCACAATAAGAGGGAGAGGGCGAGGACAGGAGGAGGGCCACCCTCAATAGCCCAGCTCACCATTGCAGGGGAGGCGGCCCTGGAGATCATGGGAATGCAGGAGGATGCGCAAGTGGGGAACGGACAGACGGGCGCATCACAGCAAGCTGGTGACAGAATAGGTTTGCATCTTCTCATTGACATTGCATGAGTGACTGATATGGATTATGATGTTTCAATGTGCATGCAATGTTTATCTCACATGTCTAACTCTTTCCTTTACTCCCCCACAGGACCATCGACAGCCCCCCTCCCCACTGTCCAGGAGGAACAGCCTGAACCAAAATACTCCTCAGAGGAAGCTGCAACCTCTGAGGGCGCAGCGTCAGCAGAATTAAGCACACCCAGCACCAGCGCAGAAACTCACACCTCGGTGGGACCTTCGCGAGATAGAGTAGTGTTGCCATCTGGTGTATCACAGCTCACAAGTGAGCATCAGCAGATGGTGGAGACAGGGACAGCAGTGGAGAGTCCTCGTCGGAGGGCGCAGGACTCTCTTAGCTTGGCACCGCTGCATGTCGACCCTGTGCCTCCGGGTCCATCCAGAAGGAGAGCGGTGCTGCAACTCCAGGAACAGGTGCAGGAGTCTGGCATGTTTTGTCTCCAGGGTCGCTGCGAGTGTGGAGCAAATGGAGGAGTCCATCGCTAACATGAGCAGAGCCTTTGTGGAGGCTTTAGCGCATGAATGCATCATCACGGAAAGGATGGCAACCTCCGTGGAAAGGATGGCTACCTCCGTGGTAAGGCTGGCTACAGTAGAGGAGAGGATAGCTACGGCCATGGAGGAGGTTAGTCGCCAGGGTCTTGAAAACATGGTCATTGTTCAGAATAGACTGACATCTCTTGAGGAGCGATGGTCAGCTATTGAGCAGAGAAACCAGACCTTCATGGAAGTCCTCTGGAGTAGGACTTCCAGTGCAGAAATGGGTCCTCCTGGCCCCCCTGAAGTGCAGCAAGATGCTGTCAAGCCACTTGCTAGCTCTGAAGTGGGACTGACCCATGAGAGGGATGTTGGTGGCAGAGAAAAAGGAAGTGGGGGCTCCTCTCCAAGCGCTCACACGACCATGCCACTGCAGAGCCCTCGGTCAGAGCCCCACCAGAGTCCTCACCCAGCTGAGATCGGCATCTCAGCCCCTGCACAGCCGCAGGAGCAGCAGACTGTTGCCGAGCCCTCACAGGCTCGCAACCCCAGAGGACGCCCGCCAAAGGTGTCGAGGCAGGAGCAGCAAGAAAGTGAGCAAGGGGCCTTCAAATCTGCTGAAGCCACAGGGGAAGCATCACTTAGGAGCATGCGTAAGAGGAAGATAATGCACAAGTAGTCACAAGGGTAGTCACTTGGGTGTTCTGTTGTGTTTAATTTTGAAAAGCCATCTGTGAATTGTGATGATAAAAAAATTTGATGGCAACCTGTTGACGTTGTGGCCTGTGTCATTTTGCTCCTGCACCTGTTCCACATTGTCAGTATGGTGGTCAGAGTGATAGGAATCCGTAGGTTCTTGTCCATTGTCGATGCTCTGGTAAGAAGGTGCGAGGCAAAAGTGTTTGATTGGGCAGGCTAAGCAAATCTGGCCAAGATGAGTGCGTCCCTTGCATGCCGGGCAGCAATGTGCTTGCGTGCTGCTGCCGCTGGTTGATGCGCCACTGCAAGCTGTTCGTTATCGCTCTCCTCCTCCTCCTCCTCCTCCTCCTCATCTGAGGAGGCTATGCGATCACCCACTTGTACCTCAGCCAGCTGCAAGCCACAATGCTGTGCCATGTTGTGAAGTGCACAGCAAACCACGACGATTCTGGAGTCCCTGGCTGCTGAGTACTGCAGGGCTCCACCTGATCTATCAAGGCATCTGAATCGCATCTTCAGCAAGCCGATGGTTTGTTCGATTATGGATCTGGTGGAAATGTGGCTGGAGTTGTAGCGCTCCTCTGCTTCGTTGGATGGGCTCCTCAATGGCGTCATTAGCCATGTCTTCAGGGGATAGCCCTAGTCCCCAAGTAGACATCCAAAAAGTTGGTCTAATGGACTGAAGAGCGGAGGCACACTAGACTGGTGCAGGATGAAGGAGTCATGGTAACTCCCAGGGTACTTGGCGCACACATGCAAAATTTCCTTCTTGTGGTCACACACCAGCTGCACGATGAGGGAGTGGAAGCCATTGTGGTTGACAAAAATACCTGAATTGTGATGGGGTGCCTTAAGGGCCACATGTGTGCAGTCAACGACGCCCTGCACCCTTGGAAAGCCTGCCAGATTCGCAAACCCAACTGCACGCGCGGTTACACCTGCTTGATCCTTGGAGAAGTTGATATAATTGTGCGCGATGGCAAAGAGGGCATCGGTAACCTGCGTGATGCAAGTGTGTGCGGCCGCCTGGGAGATGCCGCTGATGTTTGCTGTTGATCCCTGGAATGAGCCTGAAGCAAAAAAGTTGAGTGTGGTGGTGACTTTGACGACCACTGGTAAGGGGTGTCCACCCGCTCCTCTGGGCTCCAGATCTTGCTGCAGCATTACGCAGATGTCACCCACTACCTCTCGCGAAAGTCTCAGCCTCCTTTGGCACTGCTCATCCTCTGTCTGTAAACCCTGTTTTGGGGTTATCTCCTGCGGCAACGTGCTTCCATGCTTCCATGTGCAGCTTCAGGTGGGTGAGCAGCAGTTTGGCGCTCCCATTGTTGCTCCTGCTGTTGGTGCTGCTGTTGTTCAGGGTTCTGCTGCTGCCGCGGCTGGTCTGCGTCCGAATCTGATGTCAAGGAGGAAAGGAAATAAATGGTTCCCATTCTTCTGGTATATACCTCAGTTGAGGAAGTGCTCAGTCAAGGTGGTCACACTGGAGATGGGTCTCAGGCTCCAAACTTGCACAACAATGAGTCGGCCTGCTAAAAGTTCCCCCAGACCTGAGACAAAAAAGTTCTGCCACCTGCAAATGATGATTGCTGAAAACTCCTTTTTAATGGTGGAGCTGCAGCTGTTAGTAAGCAATCTACTTGTGAGGCCGCCAGGATTAACTGGCGTGTTGCAGAGGAGACGTGCAGCATGGGGGAAATGTGTTAAATTCAGAAAGGTCTCTCAAAATGGGATTATAGAGGCAATTAACTGGTTGTTAAGGGCCTTAAGGGCTTATCCCGCCTCTTGGAGGCGGGATGGAAATGGGGTCTGAAAACCTGATTGTGCGAAAATTGCTCAGAGGCGGGCTGGAGGCGGGATCGGATTAATCTGCCATTTTTTGCCATTTTAACAACTCACACACCTCCAAACCCGCCTCCTCGGGCCTGGCAAACTCCTGCCCTTTGTTTAACTACCATGTGAAGGCCAGGGGGTAAAAATTCACTTGGTTGCGCCTCCCGTTAGCGCCTTAAGAGGGTGCTAATGGGGCGTTAAGCCGCTAACGCCCGGGCGCAGCGATGTTTGCGCCGCTCGAGAACTTAACTTGAGATTGTGCGGCGGCGCTAAAACTTACCGCTGCGACCACCTGCGCGCGCAGATTGTGACGTCATTCCATGGTGCAACGCCCTTGGGGCGCCCCGGAGCGGAAATTGAGTGGCGCCCCCTGCCTTACCGCCTGGCGCTTCCAACGACCGGAAGACTGGAACGCTATCAATCGGTGTGGGGCTGGGGGGGGCGCTATTTAAAGGGGGCCTTTTCCTGTCTTTTTCTGTGGTCGACATTTATGCACCACTCGTTCTGAGAGAGAGAGAGAGATTCGGAGAGAGAGAGAGAGAGACTTCTACATTGACTCAACGCTTTGTGAGGTAGTTTTGCCTATTCATCCTAACTTTGTTGCTACTTTAGTTGCTGTACCTCATTACTTTTCTGGCAAAGAGAATATGGGGGCTGCAATGATTGGGGGCGTCATCCTGCTCCAGCTGAATCGGAGGATACAGAGACGCAGACAGAGAGTGGCAATGATGGCCAGACGGAGGAGGGCCATCAGGCGCATGTACAGGAGAGCTTACCCTCCCAGGGTATATCGTGAACAGCTCTCCTACATCCATATGTCCGAGGAGCTGTGTTTGCGAAGGCTGCGATTCAGCAAGGAGGTGGTCACTGAGCTCTGCCACCTGCTGCAGCCAGATCTGCAGCCTCAGCTGAGGTCCAGGACGTCTCTGTCGGTGGCAGTGAAGGTCACAGTGGCTTTGAACTTCTACGCCACTGGCTCATTCCAAGCTGCTGTTGGGGACCTCGCCAATATCTCCCAGTTTGCGGTGCATCGCTGCATCCGCCAGGTCACCAATGCCCTCTTCAGAAGGAGACGAGACTTCATCTCTTTCCCTATAACCCCAGACAAGCAGCGTGACCGCGCTCTGGGCTTTGCGAGGGTAGTGGGCTTCCCCATGGTGCAGGGCGCCATTGACTGCACGCATGTGGCTTTGCGTGCTCCGCGAGAGAATGCAGAGGAATTCAGGAACAGAAAGGGGTTCCATTCCTTGAATGTGCAGTTGGTCTGTGACCACAGACAGGTGATACTCGCTGTCAATGCCCACTATCCGGGCAGCTGCCACGATGCTTTCATCCTGCGCCAGACTACTGTGGCAGAAGTTTTCGAGGCACCGCATCAGCCAGTTGGTTGGCTTCTCGGGGACAAGGGGTACGCATTGAGCACCTGGCTGATGACACCGCTCCGTACGCCAAACACCCCTGCTGAGCTGCGGTACAATGAAAGCCATCAAGCAACCAGGAACATTATTGAGCGCACAATCGGCGTGCTGAAACAACGGTTCCGCTGTCTGGACCATTCCAGAGGAGCCCTGCAGTACTCGCCTGAGCAAGTTTCGAACTTCGTAGTCGTGTGCTGCATGTTGCACAACATGGCAATCCTCAGGACCCAGCCAATGCCACCAGGCCTTGTAGCACCACCAGAGGAGGAGGAGGAAGAGGAGGAAGAGGACGAGGACGATGATCATCAGCAGCACCAAGGCAGGAGGGCGGCCCACAATGGTCAAACTGCAAGGGCCGTCCGTCAACGACTAATAGCAAGCCGCTTCTAGGGCCCCTGCCATTGCTACAAACACGAATCAACCCAGCACGCAACCCCTAAGCCGGCCAAGGCACCAATAATTCCAACCACCAGCCATGTATATTTTGAATACAGAAACTTATTTATTTTACAAACTCTGTGTGTGTCAATTCCTCATGACAAACTCATAGAAATAAACACAAAAAAACAGTCAATAACATAACTGGTTCTCACAACCTGGAGATAATGTCCAAAACACTAAACAAAAGTTGGACCATGAACCTCGGCCTTTAATAAAAAAATGACCAGCATTTTGTCACACCTCCTACTTTTTGCCCTTCGAGGGTGATCTCCTTCCCTTGCGCACTTCCCCCCTTCTAACCCTACTGCTCCTCCGTAATGGGACCTCAGTGGCTGCAGCAAGGCTGGTGGAAGGCTGCTGCTCGTCAGACCCTGACACTGCAGATGCCCCTGAAGGACGGCCTCGACCACTTCTGGGCCTGGAGGGCCCGGCTGCAGACTGCACCAACTCTGCATGGGCGGCAGCAGTCTGTCCTACAGGCGGTGGCAAGTGCAGTGGAGAAGTGACAGTGTTGGCAGCAGGAATGCTGTCATCGTGAGAGAGGCCAGCAACTCCCTGCTCGCCCGACACACTGGCACTCCCACGGGGCAGCACTTCAGCATCCGGAGCAATCTGCCGGAGAACAGATTGCTGGCCTGCTGCGGCGCGGTGACAGCCCCAGGGACATGTGCACAAACCATCGAGGTTGGCAGCAGTCTGTGCTCGCGTGGCCTCCATCTGAGTCTGTATGAGAGCAGTCAGAGGTGGGATCACGGCAGCCAGTGACTGAATTGCAGCACTAAGCGTTAGTGTGGCATCCGCCTGTGCTACAGCGAAGTGCTGCACACTCCTTGCCAGTGACTCAATGCATTCGGGCACCCTTCCCACTGCACCCATGAGCTTAGTGTGCATGCCCACCACCTGGGTGTTCATTTCTGCAATCAGCCGCTCCTCCTCTGCGTCCATTGCAGTAGGAGTGTCTGGCATACTCTCCCTCTGGGGAGAAGGCCCCCGTTCTTTCCTACCCCCCCCCATGGCGTTGCTGCAGCCCGCTGGGTCCTGGAGCTTCACCATCATCAGCCCCTTCCCCCCTGCTCCCCTCCGGGGAAGGCGTGTTCCCAGTGTGGGCATGGGCTTCCTCGGGAGAGGGTGGCACTGATGCTCTGGCTTCCTCTTCCTCCTCAGCTGCAGCATCACTCCCAGTGGCAGCTTCAGGGCCCGTCTCCTCAGCTGGTGAATCACCATCTGAAAGCAGGGAGGTACAAGAGTGGCTTTAGCGTGAGGACAGGGTGGCAGTAAGGGAGGAATAAGTGCAGCGAGTTAGCAAGTTGGATTGAAAGTGTCAAAGGCTGGTGTTGTGAGGGACAAGTGGAAGGACAGAGGACAAAAAGGTGATGACCTTACCATTGCTGTCCAGAACGGGGTCGGCGTCTCCAGTGGCGACGGGACCGATCACCCGGCTTGCCACAATCCTGTGGACGCGCTCCTCCAGATCACTGAGGGGTTGCAGCTGAAGCCGCCCTCCACCTGTCCGTTGCTGCTGTCTCCTATTATGAGCCAGCTTAGCCTGCAAGAAAAAGGACAGCATCTGAGTAAATATACAGCCATGGTCTTGCCTGATGTGCCTCCCATAGGTGAATAGCCCTTACTGTATGCAAAGTGTGGAATGTGTGTGTGTGTTTGATGAAAGGGCCATAGGTGTTGGATGAGTGTTGTGCATTGGGGTTTTAAGACCCTCTGGCCATAGAGTGAGGTTGAGATGGAGGGATGGAGAGGTATTGAGAAAAAGCCACTCACCCTGATGACCCGAGTGAGGTCGTTGAACTTTTTGCGGCATTGAGTATGGGTCCTGGGCACCATGCTCCTGGAGGAGACGCTCTGAGCCACCTCCCTCCACACTCTTCTGAACTCGCGTGGCAAAGGCCTCCTGCCACTCTCAGGGAACAGCATACATCGTCTGCGCTCCACTGCGTCAACCAGAGCATCCAAGGCCCGCTCGGTGAAGCGATGAGCGCGTTCTCTCACCCTCTCCATGCTTGGCAGCAAAATGGATTCACAGGTCTCTCCAGGCTGAGATTCAAGGCTGCAATGAGCAGGGTGTGGCTGTGGAGCAAGTGGCCCCCCCCGCTTTAAGAAGTGTCCGGCGCCAGTGTGTCTGTATTCCCTCGCTAACTGGCAGCAGCTGCGCTGCGCTCGCGCGCTGAGTTAGCGCCTCACTCCTTGGCCTTTGCGCCTTAAGACAGGTGTGCAGCGCCTGCTTTAGCGCTCCACTCACCTCCCGGGGCGGTAAAAGTGAAGTTTCCTGTCAGTGCCGATAATTAGCGCCAGGCGCTAATATTTGCGTCCGGACGATATTTGCGCCCCAAATGGGGCGCGACCTAATTTCTACCCCCAGGGGTCTGAGATGTTGAATTCCTATGAACTTCTTGGGATTGAAGTAACCCTTCACTCAGTGTCACTGAGTCTTGGGAGGGACCCACAACCAGTTATGTTTTTAGATTTGGCTCCTCTACCGCCTGGCTCTGCTCGGTTCCTTGCACCTGTTTGGGGAGATTGTCGGAGAACATGCTGTCCTGTGAGAATTCATCCTCATCGGTTTGATCTTCAGCTAGCCCACCTGAACTGGGACAGGATACTTGCGAGAACGGATTATGACCTGCGGAGAACAGAACTGATGGAAGCACTAATATCCCTTAAACCGAGAAAGAGTGTACCAGCTGTCCTCCAATCCCTTTAAGATGATGCTCTGGATCGATCATAATTCAGTTGTCATCAATCTCTCCATACGGTCTCTCAAGGCCTGAAGGCCAGTAGTGAATGTTTCATCATTGGACACACTGACTGAACTAGTGGCCTTGTTATTAGGGATGAATGCATGTGTTACTGGAAATGCCATTCGCTACAGCATGCACTGCATTGATTAAAATCCCTTTTGGATTGTGCTGCAGAGGGTGGCATTGGACTCCACTGCTGCACATCTACTGAAAGGCTGTGCATTGCCTCCACACATGTATGACGTTCCGAAAACACCCTGCTTTTCTTTTCATGGCAGGAACCCTGACATCATTGTATGTACGCTGCAGCTGGGGACTGATATTTCTTTAACCTCTACTCAGCACCATCAGGCCCCACTTCCACTCTTTCAGCCTCTGGCTTACTCTTACGCAGTGACTCAACCAGTGACGTTTCTTCATCGACACCAGATTGGTGATTCACAGTGACTCTGTGCGAGATGGTGAATGTAAGTGGGAGTGGAAGTGACGGGGTGGATGAGTTTGCATGACTGATGCCAAATGTAGATATCTCTTACAAAACCAAAATACTGCGGATGCTGCAAATCTGAAATTAAAACAGAAAATGCTGGGAATACTCAGCAGGTTTTGACGAAAGGTCATTGACCTGAAATGTTAACTCTGCTTCTCTCTCCACAGGTGCTGCCTGACCTGCTGAGTATTTCCAGCATTTTCTGTAGATATCTCTTCTTCAGCCACTTCCTGTGCTCCATATTTGTTTACTGGTTTTGATGAAACAAAAGATAAAGGCCATGAAATTCGGCACCTTAGGGCCGGCTGTTAAGGCTGGTTTCAGCTAAAAAATGGCAGCTGCCTTGATTCCGCCCACTTCCGCACGTATGGCAGCGGCCGCCATTTTGGGCAGGTCAGCAGCGCGGCTGTTGCCTGCGTTCGCTAGAAAAATAGTAATGAGGCAGATCACGATGTCAATCAGTGTGCAACGCTGATTTGACGCACGACCTGCCATTTTCGACGTCGCCACTCCATTCAACGCCCTCTCCAAAACACGAACAGCTGAACGTGCGTTTAGCTGCATGAGGGACCCTCAACCACCGGTGTTTAAAGGGATCATCGACAACTTGCAGCTGACTTATTTTTTGATTTCTACTGGCTCTGTAAATTTGTGCAATGGTTTGGAGCTTTCTACAGTTATTTAAAGTTGCTGAGGTGACAGGGAGTGATGTTGCAAGTGGAGAAAGCCTTGCTTCTGAATTTAAGGGTTCTGCTCAGACCACTTGCTCCTCGTCATGGGGGCTCTACTTGCAGTCCCCCTCACACTAGAGTATGACAGGGAGATGGAGCAGAGGCAGCAAAGAAGACAAACTCGTTGCAGAGGGAGGAGGAGGGGGGCCAGGAGGGCTCTCAGCAGGAGGCCTTACCCACCTAGGGTCTTCCGAGAGCACTTTTCCTACCTGCACTTAAGCCAGGAGCAGTGTATTCGGAGGCTCCGCTTCACCAAGGAGGTGGTCACAGAACTCTGCCATCTTCTGCAACCAGACCTTCAGCCTCATTGTAGGGCAACAATGGTGCTGCCAGTGGCCCTCAAGGACACTGTGGTCCTCAATTTTTTCGCCACCGGATCCTTCCAGTCCCAGTCTGGAGCAGGAGACATAGCTAACATCTCCCAGTTCGCCATCCATCGCTGCATCTGGGAGGTCACTGAAGCTCTCTACACCAGGAGAAGGGACTTCATTGTCTTCTCTCTGAACACGCATGTGACTTTGCCAGGATAGCGGGCTTCCCCATGGTGCATGGTGCCATCGACTGCACACCCGTGGCTTTGCAGGTGCCGCATATCAATCCTGAGATCAACCACAAAGGCTACCGCTCACTTAATGTGCAGTTGGTGTGCGACCACGCCCAGCACATCTTGATGGTGAATTCCTGGTATCCTGGCAGCAGTTATGATGTCTTCATCCTGCGCCAGTCTGATGTGCCAGCAATCTTCCAGCCACCACGCTGAATCCAAGGGGGCTGCTCAGAGACAAAGGCTATCCGCTCTACACCTGGCTGGTGACTCCCCTCTGCAACCCCACCATTCGTGGCCAACACTCATATAATGAGAGCCATGCTGCCACAAGGAAACTCATTGAGCAGACCATCGGGGTGCTAAAGCAACGGTTCTGCTACCTTGACCACTTGGGAGGAGCTCTCCAGTACTCACCGGAGTGGTTGTCCCATTTTGTTGTGTTCTGCTGCATCCTCCACAACTTAGCCATCATGAGGGCGCGCCCCTTGCCACCACAGGTTCCACGACCACCTCAAGAGGAGGAGGAGGAAGAGGAGGAGGAGGCAGGGAGCAGATCCCCATTCCAGACGGGCTGTCCGTGAGCGCCTCATCAGATTCTGGTTCCCTGAATGAAAGCCCAGATCCCCGTTGCTCACCACTTCCCCACCTTACTATCCCTCTGTCACGGAACATCACAGCGTGTCCTGGGCACAAAGCTGAAATGAGAGCCACCAAAAAACAAATATTCCAAACATAATTTATAAATTTATCAATCCAAAACTACATAACAAAGTCAACTAATCATTGTTGACCTTATGCATTCCCTCAGTGTCTGACTTTCATGTTCTTTTGCCTACTCTAGTGCTCCTACGCAGTGCTACCCTAGTGGCTGTAGCATGGCTGGTGGAAGGCTGCTGACTTTCCATGGGGGAGACTGCAGATGCCCTTGCAGGACAACCTTGAGCAACTCTGGGCCGAGAAGGCCCGGCTTTAAACTGCATCACCTTGGCCTGGGTGGCAGCAGTCTGGGCTGGCTGGCTAACAGGCAGCGGCAAGGCCACTGGCGGAGTGGCAAGGGTGGGAGTAGGAATGTTGTCATCCTGAGAGAGGACAGAAGGTTCTTGATTCACGAAGCCACTGCCACTCCTCTGGGGCGGCGCCTCAGCAATCCTGTTAGAGCACAGATTGCTGGACTGCTGTGAAACCCTGCAAGCCCCTTTCCACACTAGTAAACCCAGACATGATGGCATCAGTCAGAGCTTGCATGTCAGCAAGCTGAGTCTGCATGAGAGCAGCCTGAGCTTCCAGTGCAGCACTCAGACGTTGGGTCACTTCCGCTTGTGCTGCAATGGAAGCTGTGACATCACACCCAGCATCATGGTTGGGTCCACTAGTGCTCTAATAGAGTTGCCCATCAATTCCATCCTGGAAATCATGGGCTTCAAGCTCTGCGCAAAGCCCCATGCAGCATTGGAGCCGGACTCCTCCAAGCTCCTTGACACTGACAAGAGGCTCTCTGGCACCACGCATTTGTGTGTGCATGCACATCACCCTTCTTTTAAAGGCTGCCCCCTCGAAGTCATCATCTGAGTCCTGTGCAGCAGAATTCATGCGTGAACTCACCCTCCGGGGAGCTGGCACCCAAGCTACCCTTTCCCCCTGGCCTGCCTACAGCCCACTCATGCCCGGTGACTCACCACGTGCAGATCCCGCCTCTATACTACCCTTTAAAGTATGCACAGAGCCATTTTCTGAACTGGTTCCTGGGTGTGTCAGATCAAGTGACGGTGCCTCTTCTTCTCCTTTAGTCTCCTCCTCTACTACATTGGGGTCAGGTTGGGCTGTTGGCAGTTCTTGGGTATCTGAAAGGAGAAAGGCACAAGGGTCGGGTTGCGGTGAGGGGAGGAGGGGAAAGCAAGATGTGCATGCTTACACCATCTGCAGTTTGTAAGTGAGAAGAGATTGTGCAATGAGGGGGAAGTGGGTTGTGAGAAGAAGGATTAGGTATGAGCATATCATCAGCAGCAATGCTTTTGTAAGAGTTAAAAAAATTGATTGTAATAATGTAAGGGCAAATCAGTTGTAATGTTTAAGATTAGTTGAACTGCTTAAAGGACTATAGTAAAGGTCAAAGTGTCTCCCGAAGGCATGGAGACAGGGGTATAATTAGATAAAGACCAACTTGCTTAGGCTGCAGTATAGATATTTGTAAGAATGAAACCTCGCAGCGCAGATACCTAACAAAAAGCAGAAGTAAAGGATAAGTTTCGCTAACATTGTAAAATTCTAAACAAGTTGTTTTTAGAGACCATACGAGTCGCTTATGATGTAATGACTGTGCTGATGTTTGTATTTTTTGGCTTTTGGAAGTGTATAAAGGAGCGTGGCTGCCATTGTTAGATTGAGAAGTGGGTCATGAGACCGCAGGCTGTGACGCTTCTCCCAGAGCGCTCTGAATTCTCCCGGAGCGCTCTGAATAATAAACTGTGATCTTTTGCTTTTAAGACAGACTCGAGTGAATTAATTTTTCACCAACAATTGGCGTAGTCGGCAGGATGCTCTGGGACTGAAAGACCGCCCGTACCAGTGAAGCCGGACGAGAAGTCAAATTTTGACCGTCCAGAAATTGAATCGCTTGGGATGGTGGAGAGGCAGTTCCATAGCATCACGAATCAAGTGAAAGTCTGTTAGAGGTAGGAGAACACAGTTGTGTGAGTGTGGATCGTGTGTACTAAGGGAACACTGTGTAGCGATAAATGTCGCGAAGGTATGAGTAATTGACTGATCGACACGGACAAGGAGGGCGCCTGTCTCACACATCTAGCCTGAGCCGGAATTAAGAGGGCGATTGGGCCCCACGTAATGGCCAGGATCAAGTAGGCGTAGAGAACCAAAGTACCCTGGGATCGTGAAGTTAATAAATATATGTGTGTGTGCTGTGACTACGTAACTGCTTAAAGTCTTTTAAGGTATCAAGAACTAACCCGATTAGAGGAACTCAGTATTTGGTAAGACTGTAAGTTGGACTATATATGGCGTGGTAGAAATAAATAGAATAGGGACGAATGGTGCCCTTACTATGTTCTATGCAGACGACCGGAAGGGTTTAGTTGATAAGATGATGAAGGAGGGGTGGGACCCGCTCCAGAATCCGAAGGTAAGAGAGAGTGGTAGAGGGTCAAAAACAGAAAACGACGAAAAAGGCGAGGGTAATACTAGTAAACCAAGTAGTCGCATTAACAAACAAGGTACAACGACTCCACACTAAACTTGCAAGTAAAAATGAAAGAATTCTTGAATTAGAACAAGAGCTATTATTATAAAGGGTATGAGTCAGGAAACAAACCGACATGGAAGTTATTAATATCTGTGCCGAGACAAATAAAACTCAAGATTTGCTAAGTGACAGGAACCTTAAAAAAAATTAAAAAATGCTGGGATCTCAGTTTGTGTGAAAGTGTGAGTTGAAGCGTCAAAGGTTTCCTGACTGTGAATGTTTAAGAAGTCACAGTATTTCTTTTGTCTAAAAATCTGTCTTTAAAAAACGGAAGTCAGTTTTGTTTTAGCTCCACCCACTCTTTTGTACAGAGAGCTAAAAGCTGTTTAACCCTTTGAAGACCTGTCTTGAATGACGGACAAGTGTGTTGTTTTAAGTTTGTTAATTGTTTTACAAAAGATAAGCTTCAGCCTTGAAGTCACAGTTGCCAATGTGCCTGGAAGAAAATGAATTTACAAGGCATGAGTAATTGTTTCTTTGTTAGTGTGTTTTTTTCTTTTCCAAGTGATACTAGTTAGTTTAAAAAAAAACTGATCTGGATTGAATTGGAGTTAGAGGTGAATTAACCTATTAAAACCAGACTTTCATTGTGGCCACGGTGAAATTCTGGTTGGTGTAAATTTGTGTATAAGATTGTGCACCCAGAATTGAAACAAAACTTCAAACTACAATTTAAGTTAAGCTGGTGTGTAAAAACTGGGAAGAAAAACAAAAAGTTTGTTTAACAAAAGATTAAGTTTCAGTCTAAGATTTAACCTTGGAGTCGCGGTTGCTATGGTGGAATCCTCCGAAGCAATTTGTTTAAATGTGAAAAACTAATTTTTCTCCAGTTGTAAGCAACAACTTTAGTATGGCTGAACAAAATTTAAAGATATTGGACATTATTAAATTTAAGTGTCTTAATTTTAAGTTAGTATTTCCCCACAGTGATGGAAGGAAAATTAAGATTTGATAAATTAACCCCTTGGGCTCTTAAACAGAACTATATCAGATAGCCGAAAAGTAAAGTGGGAAACAATCCTCTGACCAAGAGATGGATCAGTATTAATACAAAAACATACTGGAATAAACCCAGCATCCGGAATATTAACAGAAGGAGTTATATGACCTACACTGGAAAGGTAGTAAAACATGGAAAGCTAATAGAAAGGTTAGTTAAGGCGACACAGGCGCCTTTAGAAACCGCGGTAATTAAAATAAAGGCCCACACGAAGATAGACATGGACTCATAGGAGCCCCAGGATCAGGCTCCCATAGGAAATCAGTATGCAGATTTGGCCGCAAAACTAGCCGCGGAGGAACTTAAACCAGAAGCTGCGTTTAAACACGAGATAAATATGGTCATGACAGCCAGTGGGGTACAGGAAGTGAATATAGTGGAGGTACAAGAAAATACTAGTAAAGAGGAAAAGGAGAGATGGAAACAAGCTGGCGCACAGTTACGAGATGCAATTTGGAGATGGGGCCCACGAAACCAGGTGGTGACACCGGAATGTTGTAGACAACAACTGATGGGGCTGTACCATGGTGTAACACATACCGGCAGAAGAAACATGTTGCACCTACTGACACAGTACTGGTGGTGGCCAAAGATGGGTCGAGAGGTGGCGAAGTATTGTCACCGTTGTATAATATGCGCTAAGAATAATGTAGGACAGAGATGCAGAGTTAGAGTAGCAAACCAACTGTGATGACAGGGGATATCGTCTTACACACTCGGCATACACTGGTAGAGATGTTAAATACCGGGAAACTACGGTCAGTTTCCAATATACGGCGAGCTCGGTGAGAAGTAGTCCTACTGCCGATAGACCAGACAGTTAAGGTAATTCGGGATACAGGGGAAAACCCCGCGGAAGGCATCCTGAGTGAGGGAAGCCCCCATCAGTGCTCAGAGACGGAGGGGGACTAGACGAAACCCTCGTGCAGGACGAACCGCTGGAGGAAGCTCAGATGACACTGTACGTAGACGGGTCAAGGAAATATGTAGAGGGATCTCCCCGGACAGGATGGGCAGTAGTAAATGATCAGTTGGAAACAGAAATGTCGGGAAGGTTAGACGGAGGCTTGTCGGCACAAGTAGCCGAGATAGTAGCGTTAACAAAGGCGCTAGAATTAGCAAGACGAAAGACAGTAAACATCTACACGGATAGTAGATATGCATTCGGAGTGGTACACGATTATATGACAGCTTGGGGGAGAAGGAGGTTTGTGACAACCGGAGGGGATCACATAAAACACCAGCAGTGAATAGAGGCCCTCTTGGAAGCCACGAAAGCACCAGCACAAGCTACAGTAATAAAAATCAAAGCGCACCAGAAGATACAGAATCAGGAGCAAAAAAGGGAACCAGGCCGCTGATCTAGCAGCACAGCAGCTCTTGAACAAGAAATGGTTGAAGGGAACGTAGCTAGTGCACAGATAGAGGAAATAGATATCAGTAAATTGCATGCAGACGCCCCAGAAGACGAAAGACAGGAATGGTACCGAGTAGGGGGTAGACCAGATGAAGAGGCAATATGGCGAAAGAAGGGAAAGGTGATAGCCCCCGTGTGCATCAGACAGATACTTTTAGAACTACATCATGAAAGCGCCCATACAGGAAGGGGGTCAATAAAACAGAAATTCCACATCCCATACCATCCTCAAAGTTCTGGAATGGTAGAAAGAATGAATCGCACCTTAAAAACAGCGGTAGCCAAAGCATTGGGGGGAAAAAACAGCAACGGTGGGTGGATGTGCTACCCACAGTATTAATGAAACTAAGAGCCACCCCAAATCGAACCACGGGCCTATCACCATATGAGCTAATGACGGGGAGGGCAATGCAGCTCCCCCATGGTATAATGACTGGAGGAGAAGATGTGGGTCCCCTAAAGGATAAACTCCGCAGATATGTCCTGGAAATGAGTAACCAATTAAAAGAAATGAAACAGCAAACTAGGGAAAGACAGGAAGAAAGAGATAAAGATTTGGAATTGACCGCATTTCCATATATCGCTCCAGCGGGGACCAAGGTAATGGTTAAGAATCTACCAGGAAAACCCGGGTTCGCCCAAAAATGGTCGGGACCATATCAGATTTTAATTAGTGGGGATACGTGTGCTTGCATTAATATAAAGGGCATGGGACGATGGAAGCACTGGACACAGCTGAAAGCCTATGACCCTTCACCAATTTAAGAATGGCTACACCAGAACAAGTACCTTTTATAGAAAGTGAAGAATATGCTAGACAATATGACAAATGGGAATGGACGCTGACACAAACACTGGTTTGGATAATATGTATTATCTTGATAGGATATACCTTGGGATATATCCTGAAATATGTATGGGAACGATCCTGTCAACTCCAACCGGTCGAGCAGGAGGAGGGAATCCAAATGATTATGATCGAGGAACCAAATTAATAACAATATTCTATTCACCCCCACAGGAAAATAGAATGTACAAGCAACAAAGTGGTTAGGTTGGCGATATAGCCTTTGGGACATTGTTAACATAAAGTGATAAGATGAACGTGTTACGCGATATCATGTGTAGTTTGCTTGTTTGTGTAAACATAATATGTAGCCTCGGGAGGACTCAGGCTAGAGTACCCCCACGGGCCAAAAGAGAGTTACGGGTAAATTGGCAAGGGAATCCATTAACATGGCCCTTGACTATGTGTTGACAGAAAAAGGGGGAACATGTGCCCTAATAGGTACAGAATGTTGTACCTACATACCAGACAGTTCAGAAGAAATAACTAACTTGGCAGAACACATTTTGTTCTTTGTTATAATATTAGTGATGTATGATCTGGTTTTATTGTTGAAATGTTGCTGCGCCCAAATGGCAAAAGATGTCGTTCCAGCAGCACCAGTGGGGCAGGTGTATCATAGAACATAGAACATAGAACAGTACAGCACAGTACAGGCCCTTCGGCCCTCGATGTTGTGCCGAGCATTGTCCGAGACCAAGATCAAGCTATCACACTCCCTATCACTCTGGTGTGCTCCATGTGCTTATCCAATAACCGCTTGAAAGTTCCTAAAGTGTCCGACTCCACTATCACAGCAGGCAGTCCATTCCACACCCCAACCACTCTCTGAGTAAAGAATCTACCTCGGACATCCCTTCTATATCTCCCCCCATGCACCTTATAGTTATGCCCCCTTGTAACAGCTGCCTCTACCCGAGGAAATAGTCTCTGAACATCCACTCTATCTATCCCCCTCATCATCTTATAAACCTCTATTAAGTTGCCTCTCATCCTCCTCCGCTCTAAAGAGAAAAGCCCCAACTCCCTCAATCTTTCCTCATAAGACCTCCCCCCCAAACCAGGCAGCATCCTGGTAAATCTCCTTTGCACTCTTTCCAATGCTTCCACGTCCTTCCTATAGTGAGGTGACCAGAACTGCACACAATATTCCAAATGTGGTCTCACCAAGGTCCTGTACAGTTGCAGCATAACCTCACGGTTCTTAAACTCAAACCCTCTGTTAAAAGACGCCAACACACCATAAGCCTTCTTTACTGCTCTATCCACTTGAGTGGCAACCTTCAGAGATCTGTGGATATGAACCCCCAGATCCCTCTGCTCCTCCACGTTCCTCAGAACCCTGCCGTTGACCCTGTAATCCTTATTCAAATTTGCCCTACCAAATTGAATCACCTCGCACTTATCAGGGTTAAATTCCATCTGCCATTTTTCGGCCCAGCTCTGCATCCTATCAATGTCTCTTTGCAGCCGACAACAGCCCTCCACCTCATCCACTGCTCCACCAATCTTGGTGTCATCAGCAAATTTACTGATCCACCCTTCAGTCCCCTCCTCCAAGTCATTGATAAAAATCACAAACAGCAGAGGACCCAGCACCGACCCCTGTGGCACACCGCTGGTAACTGGTCTCCAGTCCGAAAATGTTCCATCCACCACCACCCTCTGCCTTCTATGAGATAGCCAGTTACTTATCCAATCGGCCAAATTTCCCTCTATCCCACAACTCCTTACTTTCTTCATGAGCCGACCATGGGGAACCTTATCAAACGCCTTACTAAAATCCATGTATACGACATCAACTGCTCTACCTTCATCTACACACTTAGTTACCTCCTCAAAGAATTCAATCAAATTTGTTAGGCAAGACTTACCCTTCACGAATCCGTGTTGACTATCCCTGATTAAGTTGCCCCTTTCCAAATGGTCATAAATCCTATCCCTCAGGACCTTTTCCATTATCTTACCAACCACCGAAGTAAGACTAACCGGCCTATAATTACCAGGGTCATTCCTATTTCCTTTCTTGAAGAGAGGAACAACATTCGCCACTCTCCAGTCCTCTGGCACCATTCCCGTGGACAGTGAGGACCCAAAGATCAAAGCCAGAGGCCCTGCAATCTCCTCCCTTGCCTCCCAAAGAATCCTAGGATATATCCCATCTGGCCCAGGGGACTTATGGACCCTCAGGTTCTTCAAAATTGCTAAAACATCTTCCCTCAGAACATCTACCACCTCCAGCCTATCCACCTTTATCACACTCTCATCCTCAAGAACATGGCCCCTCTCCTCGGTGAACACTGACGAAAAGTATTCATTCATCACCTCTCCTATCTCTTCTGACTCCATGCACAAGTTCCCACTACTGTCCTTGACCGGCCCTACCCTCACCCTGGTCATTCTTTTATTTCTCACATAAGAGTAAAATGCCTTGGGGTTTTTCTTGATCCGACCCGCCAAGGACTTCTCATGCCCCCTCCTAGCTCTCCTAAGCTCTTTTTTTAGCTCATTCCTTGCTACCTTGTACCCCTCAATCGACCCAACTGAACCTTGTTTTCTCATCCTTACATACGCTTCCTTTTTCCTCTTGACTAGACATTCAACCTCTTTTGTGAACCATGGTTCTCTCACTCGGCCATTTCCTCCCTGCCTGACAGGGACATACCTATCAAGGACACGCAGTAATTGCTCCATGAAAAAGCTCCACTTTTCGTTTGTGCCTTTCCCTGATAGTTTCTGTTCCCATCTTATACTCCCTAATTCTTGCCTAATCGCATCATAATTACCCCTCCCCCAATTATAAACCCTGCCCTGCCGTATGGCCCTATCCCTCTCCATTGCAATAGTGAACGTTACCGAATTGTGGTCACTATCTCCAAAGTGCTCTCCCACATACAAATCAAACACTTGGCCCGGTTCATTACCCAGTACCAAATCCAACGTGGCCCCAGCTCTTGTCGGCCTATCCACATATTGTGTCAGGAAACCCTCCTGCACACACTGTGCAAAAACTATCCCATCCGAACTGTTTGACCTATAAAGGTTCCAATCAATATTTGGAAAGTTGAAGTCACCCATGACAACTACTCTGTGACCTCCACACCTATTCATAATCTGCTTTGCAATTTCTTCCTCCACATCTCTATTACTATTTGAGGGCCTGTAGAAAACTCCTAACAACGTGACCGCTCCTTTCCTATTTCTAACTTCAGCCCATATTACCTCAGACGGCAGATCCCCCTCAAACTGCCTTTCTGCCGCTGTTAAACTATCCTTGATTAACAATGCTACTCCTCCACCTTTCTTACCAACTTCCCTACTCTTACTGAAACATCTATACCCCGGAACTTCCAACAACCATTCCTGTCCCTGTTCTAACCATGTCTCCGTAATGGCCACCACATCGTAGTCCCAAGTACCAATCCACGCTCCAAGTTCTCCTACCTTATTCCGGATGCTCCTTGCATTGAAGTAGACACACTTCAAGCCATCTTCCTGTCTGCCGGTACATTCCTGCGACCTTGATACCCTCCTCAGTACCTCCCTACACTCACCACTGGCTCCTGGACTACAGCCCTTTTTCCCATCCCCCTGACAAATTAGTTTAAACCCCCCCGAAGAGCCGTAGCAAATTTCCCTCCCAGGATATTGGTGCCCCTCTGTATCGTAACATAAAAGATAGATCTCTGTTTATCTAAGAAAGGAAAATGCTTACGTGCGGGTAACGTTTGTATTAATGCATGTGTAAAACTTTAGAGATAGAATAGAATAGGGACAAACCATTGGTTGCAGCATATGACACAAGAAGAAACAGACAAACAGATGAAGAAGGGAACAACTTTAAGCTACAAGGAATACGTCTACACACGGAAGAAATGGATCATCGATATTTCAAAGAGAAGGACATGTTCATGACAAGTCAGGCGGAGGACGGAGGATAAAGAAAAAAAACGGAAGAGGAGAGGAAGAACCTAACCTAAATGGTACGAATAGCTCAACAGTCATGATGTGACTGGACTGTGCAGCTCAACCTCTTCCGGGGTGTCTTTCTCTCTCGTTCTCCCGAGCGCGTTCTCATTTACATTGGACTGTGAAACAACAATGACATCGTCAAAAGATCTCGTCAACAGAGCATAAGAAACTGTATGCCGCCGTTATAACCATGGTATGATGGTCCCCAGGACAAATCAAGCTTTGGCCAGGGACCAATAGGAGGGACTGTAAGAGTTAAAAAAATTGATTGTAATAATGTAAGGGCAAATCAGTTGTAATGTTTAAGATTAGTTGAACTGCTTAAAGGACTATAGTAAAGGTCAAAGTGTCTCCCGAAGGCATGGAGACAGGGGTATAATTAGATAAAGACCAACTTGTTTCGGCTGCAGTATAGATATTTGTAAGAATGAAACCTCGCAGCGCAGATGCCTAACAAAAAGCAGAAGTAAAGGATAAGTTTCGCTAACATTGTAAAATTCTAAACAAGTTGTTTTTAGAGACCATACGAGTCGCTTATGATGTAATGACTGTGCTGATGTTTGTATTTTTTGGCTTTTGGAAGTGTATAAAGGAGCGTGGCTGCCATTGTTATATTGAGAAGCGGGTCATGAGACCGCAGGCTGTGACGCTTCTCCCAGAGCGCTCTGAATTCTCCCAGAGCGCTCTGAATTCTCCCGGAGCGCTCTGAATAATAAACTGTGATCTTTTGCTTTTAAGACAGACTCGAGTGAATTACTTTTTCACCAACACTTTCAACCTCGCCACTCATCACGGCCTCAGTGACGGCCCCTCCAATTATCTCCAGCACCGTCTCCTCCAACACTGTGAGGTTCTGAAGACATGCTTCCCCTCCACCTGTCTGTTGCTGCTCACGTCTGTTATGCGCCACCTTGGCCTGCAAGAGAAAGGGAAGTTTGTCAGTGAGTGTGGTGCAATTTGTTTGGATGCTGTGCCTGTCATGGTTGTATAGCTGGCAGTGTGTGCAAGGTGTGAGGCCTGCAGCAGTCGTAAGTGTGTGAGGGTGAGGTGAAGCTATGATTGTGAGGTATGAGTCTTGTTTGGTAGAGATTGTTGGTAGGTGAGTGATGGGAGTGTGGTGCATTGAGCAGTGTGTGAGGCTAGTGGTGCAGTTGGTGGGATATGGCATTTGAAGATGCATTCACTCACCTTGCCCACTCATGTGAGGTCATTAAACTTCTTGCGGCACCTGATCCAGGTCCGGAGGGCAACACACACGGCACTGACAGCTTCTGCTATCTCCTCCCACTGCCTTCTGGTGTGCTGCCTGACATCCTCCTGCCCCCCTGTGGGTAGAGGACCTGTCTTCTTCTGTGCACCCCCAGGACCAAGGCCTCCTGTGCTGCATCTGAGAATCTCCTTGCTTTCTCCCTTACCTGTTGAGCCATGGCTGCATGCAGAGTGACAACGTTTTGCTTCAGCAACAAAGCACCTCCCCTTTAAGTGGTGCAGAGAGCTTCGGCAAAGTTTTATTAGCCAGTAGACTGCACCTGATATTGGCACCCCTCTTACTCAGCCAACCTGCAAGCATTTAGCGCTGAGCTCAGTGCTCCAATCATGTAAATGAGCAGGTGAAGGGATTATTACTAGTCCTAGTCCCTTTAGGGCTACCCTGGATCAGGCTTATTCCCCAGACGTTCACTTTCAACTAAAGTTGGAGGTAGCCGAATCCTAAAGATGCTTAATTGGGTCTAACGGTCCGGACTATCTCTCCCTAAAGGAAAGGAACAACCTGAAGATGTTACCGTCCTCCAGATAGCACTTTTAATAAGTGTAGCTAGACTGTAATGTTCTGGATATTATGAGGGTCCGGAAAACTCCCCCAGAATTCTGCAACTCCTCACCAAAGAGCGTACAGAGATTGAGTTTGCGAGTTTGATACAGAAGTATTATGTGAGACAATTCTAAAAATATATAGATTTATTAAAGAACCGACATGTAATTTACAGTTGGTGATTCAATCACAACATTAACAGTTCCAAAAACAGAAATCTTACAATTCTATTATCAGAGATCCTTATTCTCAAATCTTAACTTCGCTAGTTTTACAGTTGTTAGTTTATTCCAGGATATCCACCAAAATCAAATACAATACCACTGATCCCCGAGATACAAAGAGTTGTAGACTTACAGAGCTTGCCTCTGAAGCCGAGAATCGCATTGCCCCTTTACAGCGAGACTATCATCCCATTTGAAAGTTCAATTTTTATACCCTTTTGCAGTGGTCTTTCCTTTGAAGTTTTCTGCTGATGTAAGCTAATTATCTCTAGTCATTTTTCTGCTGACCCCTGCTATTCTTACAGTCAGTTCAGCTGGTAGCATTAAGAATCGTGTCTCTACCTTTAGGTGTTCAAAGCTTATCATAAAAACGATGTGGAGCAGGTGCATCTATTTGATGTCATTCTTACCAAAGTCTTCTGTTTGTGTCTTTTTACAACGTGTAAATTAAAACAACCTCAACCAGGGTGATCTATGCAATGCTTAAGTCACCTCAGCTGGTTGCAACACAGAATTGTGTCTCCTGTCCGTAGGTGTTCTAAGTTTAACATAAAAACGATTTGATGGCAGGTGTTTCTTTTACTTAATGTCATTTTTACGAAGGCATATGTTTCTTCTTCTTTTATGTGCCTGTTTACGAAATGTATTTTAGAACACCTTAACAGGGTGTACCATTGTCTTTTTTCCAATGCTGTAGACTTCAGGAGCCTCCAACCTCCTGTTTCAATAAGGTTATTGATTCAGTGTCAACAACTTATCTTATCTCAATAGCCTGTATGCTGTTTACAGCTTCTCCATTGTTAGGTTTTTAGATTTTCAAGCCCAGTTTGTCATGTTACAAAGGCCAGAATTATTTCATAGAATGGTATATTTTTCTGAATGTGGCGTATTCCTTCACACAGGCAGCATGAATTTTGCGTGCTGCTGCACCACTTTGAATGGGCACGGGCACATCACGCTTCCCGCGCCCGTTTTCTGGCCAAATCGAATTTCACCCCCAAATAAGGGTTATCAGAGGATATCCTCATCATCTTAATTTGGTGTTTCAGGCAATGTGCCTGCTTTGATCAGTTTCCATAATCAGAGCTTATAAAAAATGTAGTTGGACCATTGACTGACTGTGGGCCAACTTTTCCATTTCCTATAGCTTGTGAAGAATTAGTCCAACATATTTCCACATATTTCGATTGCCTCTTCCTTGTGGACCAGATGTCTGGAAGTCTTCCACCTGTATCCTGCCATTCTCTAGCTTGGTGTGCTAAAGTCTCCTGTAAGAAGAATGTATAAATAGAAAATAGCAGCAACAGTCTCTGATCATTATCTTAAGTGACTGTTAGCATTCAAAGTGTGTAGGTAAATAAAAGGACTTTAAAGAGCAAATATCCATGGAAAGATATGAACATAGGCTAAGCAGAGGGATCCATGTGAGAGACATACTAGTGCATGGAGCAAAATGTGTTCTGTGATACCCTATAATCCAGTGACTAAACACTGAGGGCTGTGAGAGATGCCTTCTCTCGGAGAGTCTCACCAAGCAATCTTGACAATTAGTTGACAAATTACTTACCTTTTCTGTCCTTGTCAGGTCATTAAACTTATTTCTACATTGTAAAGTTGGGGGCAGGGGGTGGTGGGGAATCCTTGGGTATAGAGGCTCCACTGACTGCCACTGCCTCCCTGTTGTAAAAAAGTGATGGCAGGACTCACATCTTTGTCCCAACTCGCAATATTCATATTAGCGGACCACAGGATTTCTGTTGGGTTAGCAGCAATCTCCATGTGCAGTCAGAATACCTGCCCTGCTATATTTACAGCAGTGGAGCGGGGAGATTGCAATTGGGGCTTATTAAAACATTTATAATAGTGTTTCCCTATGATAAGCAGTTGCAGGTCTCTTGCCACTAGGTGGCACTGTGGTTGACTCTCCTAGGTCTGGACTCCATTTTGCTTTTTTCTCCTGCCTCAGTTTTACGTCAGTTGGCAATTACAGTATAAATCCTATGAGCGCTTTAAAAAGTGAAGTGCCAGTTTTCTTAGCGAGGGCAAAGGCTGAGGATGGCTGCTGAATTTTAATGTGCAGAATGAGATATTGAGAAGGTGGGGGGGAGGTGAATGGGGTGGTGGTGCAAGGGCAGGGGTAAACCACAGTTAAGGGGAGAGGATAGAAAGGGGATGAAGGTCTCGGGGGATTGCAGTTTGTGCACTTGCATAGAGACAGTGATAGCTACAGAGGGGAAACACTGAGAAAATGGCAAAGGCTGAAGGAAGCAGAGCAGAAAGTCTGAGGAAACACAAGGAAAGGTGAAGGAAGGGGAAATACAGAGAGTACAGGACAGTAAGAGGGGTAGGCAATACACAGAATTGGTGAAAACAGTAGCATAGCAATGGGTCCAGAACAACAGAGCAAAAATACCAAGGTGTAAGGGAACAAGAGGTTCAGAGGCACTGTCATATTTTGGGGGTTTTACGCTAGATACTTTCTTCGGTTCAGTATCACCAATTGCTCCTGTAAGCAGAGCTTGCATTCTTTACAGTCCAAGATGTGCCTTTATCTATCCAATATCTGGGTAAACAATAACAAGATGCAGGGATTGTAACACAGAATCCTCACTCTGTACACTGGTTACTGGGATGTACCATGTGCTGACACATGATTCTCCTCTCTTTGAAAAGTAGACCAAATATACATTCTATCAGACCGATATAAAGGGTGTGAACCAACAGACAGTTTCTTTAAATAAAACAGTAACATGAACAATATACATGTAAAATGGCGAGTCACATACTTCACAATTCTCTTCGATACATAGAATAATAACAAACACTATTCACTTTCTATGCATAGACTTTCAAATAAAAGCCCCCTTCATGTGCTGTGAAAGAAGCTGCGGTTTCAGACTGGTGTCGAGCGGTGCTGGGTGGCACAAACTTAAACACAGAGGGGGTCATCTTAACTGAACCCGCCCGGGCGAGGTGTAAAACTGACGGCCAATCCAATCCCGTCAGTTTCCCACTGGGTGGCTTAGCTTAAAGTTAGCCCCAGAGAGTTCCTGCTGGTCAGTAATCTGAAATCTGGCCATTTGCTGACATAAAGGCCTAGAAATTGGATATGGCCACAAAACGGGCAGTGTTACGACCCAACAATGTTAAGCTGTGCCAGGTCAAAATGGTTAGGTAGCATGCAAAATTCGTGCTCAGTCCTCATCAACATGATTATAGTCTTGATCTCAGAGCTAAAACCGCTGCTCATTGGCTTACCGTTCAACAGGTGGGCCAATATCGGGTCCAGTCTATTTCCCAGTCATGTTTGGCACAGGCTTTATTCAGTACTTAAAGGGGAGATGCATTGATGCTACAGCACCTCATGGTCAATCCAGTTCCAACTTCACCTGTAAGCTGACGGCAGTGGAAGCAGATGGCTGAGCCTCAGCACAGGGAGAGAGCCCGCAGATTCTCAGACACGACTCGAGGCACTGGTCGTGACCGTGGAGAGGAGGCGGGCTGTCCTCTTCCCGCAGACTAACAGGAAGCCCTCGCCACAGACATCTCAAAGGCTCTAGCAGGAGATAGCTGCCTATGTGATGGCCAGCACTGTGGTCCCCAGGTCGGCGATCCAGTGCCGCAAGAAGTTTAATGAGCTCACACGGCAGGTCAAGGTGAGTGAAGGCTTCAGCAAATGCCATATCCCACCATCTGCACGACATGCCTCACAGAATCATAGAATGGTTACAGCACAGAAGGAGGCCATTTGGCCCATTGAGTTCGTGCCAGATCTCTGCAAGAGCACTTCAGCTAGTCCCACTACCCCACCCTTTCCACATAGCCCTGCAATTTTTTTTTCCTTCAGGTACTTATCCAATTCCCTTTTGAAAGCCATGATTGAATACGTCTCCACCACCCTTTCAGGCAATGCATTCCAGATCATAACCACTCGCTGCGTAAAAAAGTTTTTCCTCATGTCGCCTTTGGCTCTTCTGCCAATCACCTTAAATCTGTGTCCTCTGGTTCTCGATCCTTCCGCCAATGGGAACAGTTTCTCTCTATCTACTCTGTCCAGACCCCTCATGATTTTGAACACCTCTTTCAAATCTCCTCTCAACCTTCTCTGCTCTAAGGAGAACAACCGTAGCTTCTCCAATCTGTCCACATAACTAAAATCCCTCATCCCTGGAACCATTCTTGTAAATCTTTTCTGTACCCTCTCTAAGGCCTTCACATCCTTCCTAAAGTGCGGTGCCCAGAATTGGACACTATACTCCAGTTGAGGCCGAACCAGTGTTTTATAAAGGTTCATCATGACTTCCACGCTTTTGTATTCTATACCTCTATTCATGAAGCCCAGGATCCCATATGCTTTTTTAACAGCTTTCTCAACCTGCCCTGCCACCTTCAACGATTTGTGTGCATATACCCCCAGGTCTCTCTGTTCATGCATCCCCTTTAGAATTGTACCCTTTTGTTTATATTGCCTCTCCTCATTCTTCCTACCAAAATGTATCACTTCGCACTTTTCTGTGTTAAATTTCATCTGCCACGTGTCCGCCCATTCCACCAGGCTGTCTATGTCCTCTTGAAGTCTATCACTATCCTCCTCACTGTTCACTATACTTCCAAGTTTTGTGTCATCTGCAAATGTTTTAATTGTGCCCTGTACACCCAAGTCCAAGTCATTAATATATATCAAGAAAAGCAGTGGTCCTAGTACCGACCCCTGGGGAACACCACTGTGTACCTTCCTCCATTCTGAAAAACAACCGTTCACTACTACTCTGTTTCTTGTCACTTAGCCAATTCCGTATCCATGCTGCCACTGTCTCTTTTATTCCATGGGCTTCAACTTTGTTAGCAAGCCTATTATGTGGCACTTTATCAAATACCTTTTGGAAGGCCATGTACACCACATCAACCTCATTGCCCTCCTTTCTGTTACCTCATCAAAAAACTCAACCAAGTTAGTTAAACATGATTTGCCTTTGACTAATCCATGCTGGCTTCCCTTAATTAATCCATACTTGTCCAAGTGACTGTTAATTTTGTCCCGGATTATCGTTTCTAAAAGCTTCCACCGCCGAGGTTAAACTGACTGGCCTATAGTTGCTGGGTTTATCCTTACACCCATTTTTGAACAATGGTGTAACATTTGCTATTCTCCAATCCTCTGGCACCACCTCATTTCTAAGGAGGATTGGAAGATTATGGCCAGTACCTCCGCAATTTCTATCTTTACTTCCCTCAGCATTCTAGGATGCATCCCATCTGGTCCTGGTGACTTATCAACTTTAAGTACAGCCAGCCTTTCTAGTACCTCCTCTATCAATTTTTACCCCATCCAGTATCTCAACTACCTCCTCTTTCACTATGACTTTGGCAGCATCTTCTTCCTTGGTGAAGACAGATGCAAAGTACTCATTTAGTACCTCAGCCATGCCCTCTGCCTCCATGTGTAGTTCTGCTTTTTGGTCCATAATTTTCCCCGCCCCTCCTCTTACTACCAGTTTACTATTTATATGCCTATAGAAGACTTTTGAATTCCCTTTTATGTTAGCTGCCAGTCTATTCTCATACTCTCTCTTTGCCCCTCCTGTTTTTTTTCACTTCCCCTCTGAACTTTCTATATTCCGCCTGGTTCTCACTTGTATTCTCAACCTGACATCTGTCATACGCCCCCTTTTTCTGCTTCATCTTACTCTCTATCTCTTTCATCATCCAGGGAGCTCTGGCTTTGGTTGCCCTACCTTTCCCCCTCAACTGTACCTCTTTAAAGGCAGCCTATTGTTTGAATACAGTTTTGCCTGCCAATCTTTGATTCCAATTTACCTGGGCCAGATCTGTTCTCAACCCACTGAAATTGGCCTTCCTCCAATTAAGTATTTTTACTGTAGATTGCTCCTTGTCCTGTTTAGTAGCTAATCTAAACCTTATGGTCACCAAGCTTTTGGTCACCTGCCCTAATTTATCCTTATGTGGATCGGTGTAAAATTTTGTCTTAAAATGCTCCTGTGTAGCGCCTTGGGGCGTTTTACTACGTTAAAGGTGCTATATAAATACAAGTTGTTGTTGTTGTTATGATACTATGATCACTGTTCCCTAAATGTTCCCCTACTGACACTTGCTCCACTTAACCCACCCCATTCCCAAGAACCAGATCCAGCAATGCCTTCTTCCTTGTTGGGCTAAAAACGTACTGATCAAGAAAGTTCTCCTGAACACACTTCAGCCATTCTTCCCCCTCTTTGCCATTTACACTATTACTATCCCAGTCTATATTAGCATAGTTGAAGACCCCCATTATCACTACTCTATAGTTCTTGCATCTCTCTGTAATTTCCCTGCAAATTTGCCCCTCTATATCCTTCCCACTAGTTAGTGGCCTATAGAATAGACCTCATAGTGTAATGGCTCCTCTATTGTTTCTTAACTCTAACCAAATAGATTCTGTCCTTGACACCTCCAGGACATCCGCTCTCTCCAGCACTGCAATATTCTCCTTAATCAATACTGCAACCCCACCTCCTTTTTTCATTCCCTATCTTTCCTGAACACCTTATATCCAGGAATATTTAGTACCCAACCCTACCCTTTTTTGAGCCAGGTCTCCGCTATCACCACAACATCTATTCCCATGTGACTATTTGCGCCTGCAGCTCACCAACCTTATTTACCACGCTTCATGTGTTTACACACAGGCACTGTAAACCTATCTTAGACCTTCTTGTATTCTCTCTTAGTTTGACCCCACCTAATACCATACTATTTCTTACTCTAGTGCTATCTGTCTCTCCCGATCCTTTGTGCATCTTGGGGGAAAAGTTCGGTACCTTAGCGCCTCCCGTTAGCGCCAGCAGATGGCGCTAATGGAGCGCTAGAGCATTATCGCTGGGGCGAGGCGAATCCAACACCACATGCCAAATCCCACTGGCTGCAGCGCCGCCGCTAACAGTTATCGCCGGGAGCCTCAACACCAGGTGGATCATGACGTCAGTGAGTGTGCAAAGCTCACTGACCGCCCGATCTGCAAAATTGATTGTCACCACCTACCTTAGTGCCTGCAGTAAACAGCGACAGGGAGAGCTGGCGTGAAGCAGCAGGAAGCTGGCTCCAGGGACGTTATTTAAAGGGATCATCAGTAATGAGTCGCAGCTGTAGGTTAGTGGAATTTCCATGCTTTCTTGTCAGTTTCACATAGTCCAACAGTCTGGTTCCATAATTTTAAGGTTATTTAGTATCAGGAGTGTTGTGGCAATTAAAAAGTAGCTACATTTATTCTTTAAAAAATCAAACTGCTACACTTGGTTACATTAATGGGGGCTGTACTGGCAGTCGGCCTCTTTCTCCAGGATCTATGGTGGAGGGAGAGGAGGCAGCGAGAAAGATTGGAACATGTGCCCAGAGGGAGAAGGAGGTCCATCAGCGCTCTCAACAGGAGGCCTTACCCACCGAGGGTATTCCGAGAGCACTTCTCCTACCTCCAATTAAGCAGTGCATTAGAAGACTCCGCTTCACCAAGGAGGTGGTCACAGAACTCTGCCACCTCCTGCAACCTGACCTCCAGCCTCAGATCAGGGCGACCACAGCTCTCTCAGTGGCAGTCAAGGTCACCGTCGCCCTCAATTTCTTCACCAGCAGATCCTTCCTGTCTGCAACAGGAGACATAGCTAACATCTCGCAGTTCGCCGTCCATCGCTGCATCCGTGAAGTCACAGAGGCTCTCTACAGTAGGAGAAGGGACTACATTTCCTTCCCCATCACCAGAGAGAAGAAAGACGAGCATGCATGTGGCTTTGCCAGGATAACGGGATTCCTCATGGTGCAGGACGCCATTTACTGCACCCACATGGCTTTACGGGCACCGCATAACAATCCTGAAATCTTCCGTAACCGCAAAAGCTACCATTTACTTAATGTGCAGTTGGTGTTCGACCACAGACAGCTAATCCTCAATGTCAATACCCGTTATCCTGGCAGCAGCCATGATGCCTTCATCCTGCACCAGACCCGCGTGCCAGCACTCTTCCAGCCACCAAGTCAAGCTTGCGACTGGCTGGTTGGAGATAAGGGCTATCCGCTCTCCACCTGGCTCCTGACTCCCTTCTGCAACCCCAACACTCCTGCCCAGCCTCATATAATGAGAGCAATGCTGCCAGCAGGAACATCATCGAGCAGACCATTGGGCTACTGAAGCAATAGATCTGGTGCCTTGACCACTCGGGAGGAGCCCTCCAGTACTCGGCTGAGCGGGTGTCCCATTTTGTGGTGGTCTGCTGCACGCTCCACAGTTTGGCCATCATGAGGGCGCAGCCCTTGCCAGCAGGGATTGCAGGATCACCTTAGGAGGAGGAAGATGGAGAGGAGGAGGAGGAGGAGGAGCAGGACAAGGAGGAATAGGAAGATGAGGAGGACGACGACGACGAGGAACAGGAGCGAGGGAGGAGGCCGCCACACAATCCATCTTCTGGTAGGGCAGTCCATGACCGGCTCATCAGACTGTGGTTCGAATGAATTAAACCCCAGATCCCCGCTGCTCACTACATCCCCATCATTCCATCCCTGTCACAGGCCATATCACCACGCAAAGCTGAAATGCGACACACCTCAAAAGAATTCAAAGTGAATTAATAAATTTATCAAAAATCAGTGAACATATATTTACAACAAAAATATTAACTATTCACCCTTGTGCAATCTCTTAGTGCCTGTCATTACTGTGCCTTTGCCTACTCTAATGCTCCTACGAAGTGTTGGCCCAGTGGCTGCAGCAGGGCTGGTGGAAGGCTGCTGAGTGTCCGTGCGGGAGACTTCAGATGGCCTTGCAGGACACCCTCGACCAGCTCTGGACCTGGAAGGCCCAACTGTAGACTGCACCACCTTAGCATGGGCTGGCTGGATGACAGGCAATGACAGGGGCAATGGCGGAGTGGTAGTGGTGGGAGCAGGAATGCTGTCATCCTGAGGGAGGACAGCAGCTTCCTGCTCAACTGACCCACTGCCACTCCCCCGGGGCAGCACCTCAGCATCCCTACCAATCTGTTGCAGCACAGATTACTGGCCTGCTGCGACACCGTGAAAGTCCTGGTTGATTGTGGTAGACCCAGCCACGATGGCAGCAGTCAGAGCTTGCGTGGCATCAAGCTGAGACTGCATGAGAGTAGTTGGAGATTGGATGCCACCAAACATAGACTGCATTACAGCACTAAGAAGTTGCGTCGCTTCCGCCTGTGCTGCAATGGAAGCTGCCAGATCGCCCATCACAAGTGGCATCAGGTCTGGGTCACCACGGTCTCTCTGGGAGTCGACCATGCTTTCCAGACTGGAAATGATAGGCTCCATGGTTTGCGCAGAGCCTTGTGCAATGTTGGAGGCAGACTCCTCCATGCTCATTATCATTGCTGAGAGGCTCTCGGGCACCCTTGCCTTTGCACCTATCATCTCCGTGTGCATGCCCATCACCCTTTTCTAAATGCCTCCCCATCGAGGTCCTCATCTGAGTCCTCTACAGCAGAACTCGCACGCGAACTCACCCTATGGGGAGCTGGCCCTCGAGCTACCCTTTCCCCCTGGCCTTGCTGCAGCTCACTCGTCCCCGGTGCCTCACCCTGTGCAGATCCTGCTACTACACTAGCCTCTAAAGAATGCATAGTGCCAGTATCCGAGCTGGTGCCTGTGGGTGAGACATGCAGTGACGCGGTGTGTTCTTCCTTTTCCTCTTCTCCCGCCTCGCTCTCTACCATGCCCTCAGGGACAGGCTGCTCAGGTGCTTGCTCATTATCTGAAAGCATAAAGGCACAAGAGTCGGGTTAAGGTGAGGGGAGGGGGGCAGGAAGGGAGAAGTGCATACATACAGCATGATTAGCTGGAAAATGCAAAACGCTTGTGGGGTGAGGGGGTAGTGGGATGTGAGAAGAAGGAGTAGGGATGAACATAGCATTGTTGTCACCAAGGGGGTCAACATCGCCGGTAGCCACGGTGCCCACCACCTGGTGCCCAATAATCTGCAGCACTCTATTCTCCAGCGCAGACAGTGGTTGGCTGTCGGCTTGTTCCCTGCTTGTGCACTCCTGCTCCCTCCTGTTGTGAGCCACCTTGGCCTGCAAGAGAAAGGAAAGTGTGAGAGTGAGTGTGGAGCAATGGGCTGGATTTTCTGAATGGGAAGCTTTAGGAAGCAGGACTGCTGCTTGCCGGGTTTCAGTCCCGCCTCCATCAGCTTCTGGCCAACCAGCGGGAATTTTCCCTGATTGACCTTGTTAAGCCCGCCCGGCAGGCTCAGCAGGCCAATTAGGGGGAAGTCAGTGACAGAGCACGTCAACGTATGATGTGTCATCTGTCAAGAACTTTTGAAAGAAGAAATGTCATCGTTTGACAGCTCTATGAAGTTGTCAAACACTGACATTCTGTGTAGTTTGATGAGTTCTTGTGTTCAGGACTCATCAAACCTTTCTACTTTGCAGAAATCAGCTGGCTGTTGGATCGGAGGATACAATAGCCAGTCTGTGATCTCTACAATGGAGATGTCGAGGACTCTGGCTCCACAGTGGCTGAAGGTTGTAGGTAGAAACAAAGGTAAGTTATCATTTTCTAACACTTTACACTCACCTCACATACTTACCACTCCACACTTGCACCCATCACTCACCTCTACATCGCACATTCAGACCCCTCCGACCCCCTCTGATCCCCTCCGACCGCCTACACCCCGGCGGGGTTCCCCAGGTCGGGAAGCCTGCACTTCAGGATGAAAAATGGGGATAATCCTATTTTCTGCCTGTTAACTACCTGTTAACAGGCAGTTAATAGGCTTTAATCCCTTCCCGCCTCCAAGGAGACGGGACCCGGGGCCGGTCAGCTTCCTGCCTCCTGGCAAGAGGGCACGGAGGCGGGTTGAGGACGGGTTTGCCACCCGCCCCCAAATTCTGCAACTTTCCCGGCAGTCCCGCCTCCGTACCCGCCTCCGCAGGGCTGAGAAAATCCAGCCCAAGGTGTTTGCGAGATGTGCCTGCCATAGTTGAATAACTGTCATTGTGTGCAAGGTGTGAGATGTGGGTGTGAGTGTTGGTAGGTGGAGATTGTTGGTGGGTGACTGCTGGGAGTGTCGTGCTTTGGGCAGTGTGTGAAGACTGTGGTTCAGATGGTGGTACGTAGCATTTGTTGAAGCATTGACTCACCCTGACCACCCGAGTGAGGTCGTTACATTTCTTCCTGCACTGTGTGTGGGTCCTGGGGGCCACAGTGCTGCCCAAGACATGCTGCGCTACCTCCCTCCACATGGTGCAGAAGACTTGCGGCGAGGGCCTCCTGCCACTTGCCGGATAGAGCACCGCCCTCTGTCTCTCCACAGCGAACACCAATGCCTCCAATGCTTGATCGTTGAATCTGCGGGTTCTCTCCCTGGGGCATGGATCTGCCATGAGTACAGCTGCTTCAGTCCTCCGGCTCCTTCTCCTTGACTGCTGCTGCTTGCTGAGGCAGCTGCACAGCCAGCAATGCTGAGAATGAGGTTCTGCAGCATCAATAAACCTCCTCTTTAAATACTGAAAAAAGCCTGTGGCAATCATGACTTGTGTTTAGACTGCACCTGATATTGGTCCACCCATTGAGTGTAATGCCAATGAGCTTGGGCTTAAAGACTTGAATTAGGACTCCAATCATTTCTTTGTGCAGTGAGTACAAATTTTACATGCAATCGAAAGCATTAGTGTCTGGCTATAATTCTCCAACTTTTCTAACGATACCGCCCATTCCTGGGCTTAATGAATTTCTAGCCCCTTGTTTCTCCTTTCTAATACTACATCCTGCTGCTCACCCCCCTGCCAAATTAGTTTAAACCCTCCCCAGCAGCACTAGCAAACCCCAACCCCATGAGGATATTGGTCCCGGCTCTGTTGAGGTGCAACCTGTCCGGCCTGTACAGGTCCCACCTCCCCCAGAACCGGTCCCAATGCCTCAGGAATCTAAAGCCCTCCCTCCTGCACCATTTCTCCAGCCATGCATTCATCTGCTCTATCCTGCTGTTTCTATACTCACTAGCTCATGGCACCGGGAGTAATCGGGAGATTACGACTTTTGAGGTCCTGCTTATTAATCTCTTTCCTAGCTCCCTAAAATCAGCTTGCAGGACTTCATCCCTCTTTCTACCTATGTCGTACCAACATACCAATCTGGAGTCACATCTGCGGCTGCAGAAACGCCTGTCTGTTCCCCTAATTTTTGAATCCCCTATCACTATTACTTTCCCGGTCTTCCTCCTCCCCCCATACAGCTGAGCCACCCAAGGTGCCGTAGACTTGGCTCTGGCTGTACTCCCCAGAGGACCATCGCCCATACCAGTATTTAGAAATGAGAGTGAGATGCACTCAGGGGACTCCTGCACTACCTGCCTGGTCCTCCTTGTCTGTCTGCCAGTCACCTATTCCTTCGCTGCCTGCACACTCTTAAGTTACAGGGTGGCCACCTCCTGAAATGTGCTGTCCACGAAGCTCTCAGCCTCACGGATGCACCGCCGTGACACCAGCTGCTGCTCAAACTCCAAAACCCAGAGCTCGAGCTCCTCCAACTGACGACACTTCCTACACATGTGGTTGTCCAGGACACGGGAAACGTCCTGGAGTTCCCACATGGGACAAGATGTGTATTCCACGGGACTGGGGTACCCTGCCATGGCTCTATTTAATAGACTATTAACTAACTTAACAGAAATAAACTCAAGACTTAAAAAAACCAATCACCAGCTACTCACCAATCAGCTCCTTCCCTTACGCTGACATCACTTTTGGTGTTTTTACATCTCTCCCTGATGCTCGTGCTCCCTCACCTCCGGGCTCTCCGATTCTTAAAACTCTCGGATTCTGCTCTCCCCATGTCCTCTGCTGCACTGCCTCACATACTGCTCAATGCACCACACCCACAGCAATTACTTACCAACAATCTCTACCTTTCGCCACTCACACCTCACAATCATTGCTTGACTTCACCCTCACAATCTTACCACTGTTGCAACACGCACACCCACATCTCACACCTTGCACACACTGCCAGCTATTCAACCTTGACAGGCACATTGCACCACACTCACTCACACACTTCTCTTTCTCTTGCAGGTCAACATTGCGCATAACAGGAAAGAGCAGTGACAGACAGGCGGGGGGGCAAGCTGCCATCCAGGACCTCAGACAAATGGAGGAGCAAGTGCTGGAGATCATTGGGCGGCAGATCATGGAGGCCGTGGAAACCGGCGAGGTTGAAGTTCTTGGGGACAACAATGGTATCCTCATTCCTAATCCTTCTTCTCACATCCCACTTCCCCCTCATCCCACACTCTCTTCTCACTTTCAAGCTGCTGATGCTGTATGCATCAGGACCTTGATGGGGCGGCCTTCAGAAGAAGGGTGATGGGCATGCACACCGAATTGCTAGGTGCAATGGCAAGCCTGCGGAGAGCCTCTTGGCAATTTCAAGGAGTATGGAAGCGTCGGCCTCCAATATTGCACAGGGCTTTGCGCAGAGCTTGGAGCCCAGGATTTCCTTGCTGTAAATGATGCAAAACTCCCAAAGAGACCGTGTCGACCCAGATATGATGGTGCGTGTGATGGGCGATGTCACAGCTGCCATTGCAGCACAGGTGGAAGTGACCCAACGTCTTAGTGCTGCAGCGGAAGCACAGACCGCTCTCATGAAGTCTCAGCTTGCTGCCATTGTGGCTGGGTTTACCAGTGTCGACCAGGGCTTGCAGGGTGTCACAGCAGCCCAGCAATCTGTGCTCCAACAGATTGCTAGGAATGCTGAGGCGCCGCCCCAGGGGAGTGGCACTGGGTCAGTGGAGCAGGACCCCACTGTCCTCTCAGGATGACAGCACTCCTGTCCCTACAACTGCCACTCTGCCATTGCCCTTGCTGCTACCTGTCAGCCAGCCAGCCAGCCTGCTGCCCATGATGAGTCTACAGCCGAGCCTTCTAGGGCCAGAGCTGCTCGAGGTCATCCTGCAACGCCATCTGCAGTCTCCCGCATGGATACTCAGCAGCCTTCCACCAGCCATGCTGCAGCCACTGGGGGAGCACTTCACAGAAGCACTAGACCAGAAAAGGGCACCGAACGACAGGCACTAAGTGATTTCACAAGGGTGATTAGTTCATATCGTATGCATCAATTGATTTTTGATAAATGTATTAATTTTGTTTGAAATCTTTTGTGGTGGCTCTCATTTCAGCTTTGTGCCCAGGAAGACGTGTGATATTCCGTGACAGAGGGATGATATGATGGGGATGTGGTGAGCAACAGGGATCTGGGGTTTCATTCACTGGAATCAGAGTCTGAAGAAGCATTCACAGACAGCCCGTCCGGAAGGGGGTTTGGCTGCCTGCCTCCTCTCTCCCTCCTCGTCCTTTTCCTCAACTTTTTCTTCCTCCTCCTCCTCCTCAGGTGGTCTCGCAATCCCTGCTGGCAAAGGCTGCACCCTCATGATGGCCAAGTTGTGAAGCATGCAGCAGACCGCCACAAAATGGGACACCCGCTCAGCCGAGTACTGGAGGGCTCCTCCCGAGTGGTCAAGGCAGCAGAACTATTGCTTCAGTAGCCTGATGGTCTGCTCGATGATGTTCCTGGTGGAAGCATGGATCTCATTATATGAGTGCTGGGCATGAGTCGTGGGGTTGTGGAGGGGAGTCATCAGCCAGGTGCAGAGCGGATAGCCCTTGTCTCCGAGCTGTTTCGTGTGGTGGCTGGTTGATTGCTGTCACACCGGACTGACGCTGGATGAAGGCATCATGGCTGCTGCTAGGATAGCGGGCATTGACCATCAGGAATCGCTGGGCGTGGTTGCACATCAACTGCACATTAAGTGAGTGGTAGCCTTTGCAGTTACAGAAGATCTCAGGATTGTTATGCGGCGCCCGCAAAGCCACATGTGTGCAGTCGATGGTGCCCTGCACCTTGGGGAAGCCCGCTATCCTGGCAAAGCCACGTGCGTGCTCATCCTGCTTCTCTCTGCTCAGACAGAAGTAAACGTAATCCCTTCTTCTGGTGTAGAGCCTCAGTGACCTTCCGGTTGCAGCGATGGACGGCGAACTGTGAGATGTTAGCTATGTCTCCTGCTGCAGACTGGAAGGATCCGCTGGTGAAGAAATTGAGGCCACAGTGACCTTGACTGCCACTGGGAGAGCCATGGTCGCCCTGCTCTCAAGTTACAGATCTGATTACAGGAGGTGGCAGAGTTCTATGACCACCTACTTGGTGAAGCATAGCCTCCTAATACACTGCTCCTCACTTAAATGGATATAAGAGAAGTGCTCTCGGAAGATCCTAGGTGGGTATGGCCTCCTGTTGAGAGCCCTCTTGCCTTCCTCCTCCTCCCTCTGCGCGCATCTTCTCGTCTTCTTCACTGCCTCCACTCCCTCCGAGGGTGACTGGCAGTAGAGCCCCCATGACTGTGAGCCAGTGTTGTGAGCAGAAGCCTTTAAATAATAATGAAGGTGTTCTCCACTTGCATCAACACTCGCTGTTACCTTAGAACCTTGAAAGAAGTTAATAAAGCTGCTGGAGTTGCAGAAAGTTGCACAGAGTCAGTCAAAGTGGAGAAACATTTCAGGTGCAAGTTGTTGTTGATGATCCCTTTAAATATCGCTGCTGGAGCCTCCTTCCTGCTTGTCAATGCTTGCTCAGGAGGTCGCACTTAAGACATGCCGCTAAGTGGAGCGGCGAAGTTGAACCTCGTAGATCGGGCGTCAAGTGAGCGTTGGACATTGACGTCCCGATCAGCATCACCTACATAATTTTGCCGAGCGCTGACATTGGCAGCGTTGCTGGTAATCTGAAAATGGCGGTGGCCACGGGACCTGCCGGCAGCGGGCGGAAGAGCAGCAGCCACCACTTTTTCCCTGAATCTGACAGTAATGGGTGGCTAAACCCCTAAATTTCTAGGCCAAAATCGGTCCAGTTCTATCATGCAACATCCTTTGAAGATATACATTTCCCTTATCAATATTAAATGTATAGTCAATCTTTAATAATGGAATCTGATGCTTACCATGCAATGTGGAATCCGGTAACTCGATTAGCACTTCAGGATCTCTATTCTGTTATCTAACAATTTGCACCTTGTTGAGTATATCACAGCTGGCCTATTTGGTTTCTGAGCTCATGCCTTTTCTTTTGACAAAAATGAGAAGTCGCACAACACCAGGTTATAGTCCAACAGTTTTATTTGAAATCACAAGCTTTCGGAGCTTACGTGGCCCCTTCCTCAGGTGAAGTAAAGAAATACAGACTCGACAAAGCATATATAGATAGAGAACAATGCATGTGTAACTTACAATGGCAGACTGGGGTTTTAGCTTGCAACATGAGGGGGAAGGGGGGTTAAACTTGGAGCAGTGTCATATTCACCAGACCCACGTTCACATTGCGCCATGCACCATTTTTACAGGCATGGTTTGGTTAGCATACAATGTCCTCATCCCAGGCAGGTGGGAGCCTCATTGAAATGCACGATTCGAGGTCCGAAGACATCATTCAGACACTGACGGGATTTTAATGCGCGGTCGCAGGTTTGCCGCCTGGTACCAACCTCGGCAAGGAAAACTGGCTCCATGTAGGAGCAGGCCCCCAGGAGGGCTGGGAAGGTAAGTAACTTAAACTTTTTAAGGTTTTGTTGTAGGCCAGAAGGAACAGGAGTGCTCCTCCCACAAGGAAACCTTGTTCCTTCTCTCCCCTCCCCTGACTGCAATCACGTGCTGATACCACACTGCTGCCAGCCAACCCACCACCCCCACCACACCTCCCAGGAGGACTTACCTGACTGCTGGGAACCATTTCCTTGTGTCCCTGGTGGTAGCCTGCTGCTGTGCAATTTTCCGCTCCTATCCGCTGGCCTCATTGTTATTCCCGCTGGGTTCGGACGGGAGTCAGTCCTGGGATATTGTAATGAGGCCTGGGGGTTAAAATGGTCCGGGCCTCATATTGACTAGTCCAGGCGAGCCTGCCACTCACCCCACTGCTCCTATGCTCACCTCCCACCCAGGTTAAAATTGGGGCTGCTGTTTGTAACAGTAAAGAATACAAGTTAAAATTTCAATAGAGACAAAAATCCCTTTTTTGTCATAGGGAGCAAACAAATCTACAGGAAGGAAAGAAGGTTCAACACAGAGGAAATGTAAACTTGAGAAAGGGTGAGTGCCAAACATAAAACACCAGGTAAAATTGGTATACATGAAGACAAGGAAATGGGAGCAGGACAGGACACCAAAGACAAAACAGGAATAAAAGATGTAATGTGCAAGCAGAAGAAGTTGCAGCAAAAAAGACACTCTGCTCAGAGAGAAAAAAAATAGTTGAGGAGTCAAGAAATATGATTTATACTCTATAATCTAGTACACTACAAGCAACAAAGTTGTAAGTAAGTTTATGGTTAGCCACAAGTAGGATATAGATTGTATCCCACAACTCCTAATCATATATATTGTTGTATAACAAGTGATATGAGTCAGTGTGCAGACTGCAGCATGCCTGGCAGTGAAACAGCTCTTCGCAAGGCAGTTTAAAGCAAGTTTTATTTGAAAAATGCCATGAATTTTTGACAGGTTCAGTTGAATGGCTTACAAATCCACGCACCTTTCTGTTTACAGAATGACTATTTTAGTCTCTTTCATGTGAGAAAGTAATAAACCTACAGCTACAATAGAAGTCACAGTTAGAAGGAACATAATTTACAAGAACATAAGGAATAGATTTTTCTCCAGTGGCTAATGTAAGTTAAAGACTTGATGAGAATAGAAAACTGTCTTCTCATTTTATACTCACACCAATTTTTCATTCTAATTAGCAACCAGAAGGTAATAGAATAAAAAAGATTTATGACCTATTTTTCGGCACATAACTGACAGCGTATTCCATTCTACACCTGAACTGGGAGGCCTAAGCCTCAATAGATATTGGCCCTCGGGCCTCATCGTAATAATAGTGGCGAGTTGCCGGAGTCTATCGCAACTTGTCCAATTTGAACCAGCTGCCTCGCCGGCAGCATCCCTCAGGTTAGTCATAGGGGAGAGGGAGAAGACCGGAAGGGGGGCCAAGCAAGGTCAGTATAAAAAATACGTACATTTTTGGTGGTGGCTGTGTCGATACCTCTTTAGCGAGTAGTCGAAGCCATATGTTTCAGAAAGTATCGACGTTTTATTAATCAACTAACATGTTAAACTTACAGGAGTTGCAGGAGCCAGGGCTGAGAGCTCCATGAGTCAGCAGCCCAATCTAGACACACCAGAGAGAGACAAAGATAGAGAGAGAGAGCAACAGCGAGACACGATGCAGACACCATGCACGTACAGCAAACAAGCGCCATGCCACAATAGCCACCAGTGGTCCCTTTATTGGTTAGGGTGCATGTTGACCAGGTAATGGTGAGTTGACCAGGCCCAGTGCCTACACCGCTCTGTGCTGTTGAATTTCTGGAGGGATCCTAAAACAGGCATTAGGCCCCTCATGTACATATACAAAGAGCCTTTTGCCTGTTTTAGGCGGGTGCCACGGATGCCCAGGAAGCTGCCTTCACTAATATGGCAGCCTCTGTACCCCAAGTGCAGATCGGGTGTGAGTTATTGCACCACAAAATTGGTCCCTGTTGCTCTTGATTTATGGCTGGAAAACAGGTGCAACAATGACCAATTTCCCCCAGCAATATGCTTAAATAAGATCATTCAACCCAACAAATTTGCCTGTTTCTTTAGGACTGTATTTTTGCCTGCCAAGAAGTTGATGTCAAATTGTCAACATTCCTTATTATTGAATGATCCACCCAAGATTCAGACCAGAAATCACGTTTACAACTTTAAAAGGGTTACGCTGAATGAGACGTGGGAAGACTTAAAGCGAATGCATTGGAGGAGCACGCTTATCGACATTTCAGTAGAAGACAAATTTAACTCCTTTAAAAGAATAATACTGGACATGCAAGACAGTAAAGAAAATAGATTGGAGGAGGTTGTTCAACAACACTTCAACAGAGGACAAGAAGAACACATTTAAAAGTGCAATGCTGACCACACAGGATAAATACATACCAAAGATCAACAAGCTCAGACTAAACAAGTGTGGCCCCCAAATGGATTAACAAACAAATTTTAAGTGAAATAAAGAGGAAAAATTATCTCTACAAATCTTGTAGGGAGAAAGAGGAAGGGGCTCACTGGATGAAGAGAAGATCATGAAATAACAAGTTAAAAAGGTGATCAGAGAGAGACCTTAAACAAAACAGAACTGCAGAAGCAAACTATAATAGCAAGAGGACTACTGGCAAAGAGACGAGAACATTAAAAACATGCAAATGGGCTTGAAACAGGATGACGACAAGATAGTAAATATTCTGAATGATTACTTCCTCAAAGTATTCTCAAGGGAATACATGGAAAATATGCCCTCCTCAAAAATGTACCAAGGCATAATTCAAGATTTTGATGTAAATGAGATAGACATCTTAGACAAGTTGAAAGGGCTTAAAACAACTGTCCTCAGGGGTAGATGGTGAAACATTTATTGCTGTGCCGGCTCTTCTGCCCAACAGAATACATGTCTCCATATTTTTTTTAAATGAAGGAAGTGGTTCTTTAAGGGTGAACTCCAGATTGAATCCACCACTGTGAGACTTTTTTCCATGCAGCCATCCCGTTTTATTATCTGCACAGTAAGACTGCTCTTCAACTCACTGTGTCCCTGGCTGCCGATCCCATTCTGCTCCAGTCTACTCAAAGTGAGGCTCAGCAGAGACGAACTCGAAACAATGGCCCGTATTTTCCGATCGCAGGCTTCCCGCGGGCGGAGGCCTGCGATCTGGAAAATCTACGTCCTTACCTGAGGGCGCCCGGGACGCACACGCTTCCGCTCCTGGGCCTCTCCAAACTGCAAGTGTGCAGGGCCCACGTATCCCAGAGGCGCAGGCAGTTCGCAGCGTCCCTGGGATCATGTGGGCCATGGGGAGCCAATAGGAGAAGGGAATCTCCCTTCATACACTTGACAGGAAGACCTGTCAAATATATGAATGGAAATCACCCCAAAAACATTGGCCCAGAAATTCACCTCTCCGGCTTGCCACGGGGGTAAGGATCGCGCGCGCACTTACCTACCGCGCCTGCCGTTGTGTTTTGGGCCCACGGGAACTTCAGCTCCTGGTCCTGCTCCAAGAGCCGGCGCGCAGTACTTGCGTGTCCCAGGGGCGTAGTTAGTGCGATGCGTCCCCTGGGATCACGTGGGCCATGGAGAGCCAATGGCAGCAGACCATCTTTCATTCATAGATTTGACAGGAGACCTGTCAAATCTGTGAATTGAAATCGGCCCCAAAAGAACAGCTAAACTTAAAATAAATTTTTAAAAAAACCATCACATTTATAAAATAACTATATTAAATAAATTAACCAATTTAAACAAAAATTTAAATTTTTGAAAAAATTAAAATACTTTTTTAAAGTGATAAAAATAAACTTACCTTTCTTTAAAGTATCTAAAAAAGATAAACCCGCTGAATTTTTTAAAAAATTATACTTAATTAACCACTTACCTTGTTGAAAACGGGTCTTGCGCCTCCTTTTTAATAGCGTAGTTTCTTCAATACTTACCCTCGCGTAGAAACCTGAAAAAAAATCTAAGTTTGCTGCATGCGCGCAGCCTCTACCGCGCATGTGGTTCACCTAGGAACCGCCCCCTTCACCATACCGGAAGTTCCGGTTTCCCGCGCATGCGCAGTGCATGCAGGAAACCGGCACTTCGGGACGTCTTACGGGTGAGTACGGACTGTGTACTCACCCGGGAAGGGCCGAATTTTTGGCCCATAGTAAAACTTTAAATAATTTTTTTTTTTAAATCACATTTTTAAAATGACTTGAAATTACAATAAATTAAGTATTTTAAACAAAAATTTTATTTTTTGAAATAAATAATTAAAGTTTTTTACAGGGCTAAAAATAAACTTACCTTTTTTTTTAAAAGTATTTTTAAATGATAAATCAGTGACATTTTTTTTTAAAAACTTTTTTTCAACTCTTATCCTGGTAAAAGCAGGCATGCTTTTACCAGGCATAAGAATTGTAAGGGTTTTCTGCGGGCGGAGGGTCTCCAAAAAGTGGAACTATCCGCCCGCAGAGGCCCTTCTCCAGGGCAGCCAGAGGATCTGTCAAGACCATTCTTGACAGATCGGAAATGCCGGTTTTCAGCGCACGCGCTGTGCATGCCTGAAACCAGCATTTCCGATGTCCCTACGGGCGGGTACACAGCTCGTACACACCCGTAGGGATCGGAATATCTGGGCCAATGACTAAACATCAGTGTGGTCAAAATTTCATTTACACATCAGCAAAGTTCACTGCTCAAGATTAATTTAGCAACTTCACTATTCAGGATTAAAGTACACAGGCTAAATAGCACTGAGACCATGAATAGTCATGGATAATTATATTTGGATTAGAATTATGCAGGCAAGCCATATGTCTAGATGAAGAGTTCCATATAATGTGTGTGACTGGAAATACACGAATATATTGGATTTCCACTGTTGGATTTTTAATTTACTTTTTGGAGTGTTGGTTGGCAAATCTTTTTCAGACAATGCAATGTGATGGTGCAAGTTACACTGAAACTTGTTTTTGTATTGCAAAAATGCCATCCTGTCACTTTTCTCCCTTCTCAGACATGTAGTGCCTCTTTAATATTAAGACAATTGAATTTCAAAGCTACCCTGATCGGACTTTCAGATTGGAACAGGACATCTGTTTGTTAGGTGGTTTAGGAACACTAATGTTCTCTCAAATATGCAGCTTTAAAACTAGTGACAAATTGATAAATAAAAGCAATATTACTCAGTAGAGATACAATAAACCACTAGATGTCAGCATAGGGTGAACAACATCAATCTGAAAAACATCCATTGCTGACGTATAAAGAAAACATTTTTCAATACTGTAGTGCAATTTTAATGACACCAACTTTTTTTAAAAGATTATACCTTATTTTCTTATATCAGAAGTAATACATCTAGTTCGAAGAATCCTGCTGGTTAAAAGAGAAAACTACAAAGATTATATTTTACTGCTGTGTTTACAACTAAAGTTGCTGTTACAAGTACCGATAAACACGGTATTCCATTATGAAACTACAATAGTGATCAAAGAAGTGATACTTCTTAACTGGTATGCAGGTTAAAACAAAAAGCTTGTTGCTCGAGAGGCAATTCTTATTTCACCTCCCGCCTCTGATTTCTCTATCTCTTTATCCCAAATTTTAATGCTCCCCCTCCCATGCAAGAACAGGGTGTGTGGGGATTAAAATCAAGGCAATGCTACTCACCACAAGTAGAGGCCAGAGCTCCGGCTCTGAATTCTGGGTTGATGTCCAGCAGGATATTCGTGTCCAGTGGGTGTGGGTGGCCGTCCCACCTATCAGCTGGTAGAAAGATGGCTACGGCCGTGGAAGGAGTGTTCACGTTGTGGCCTGTCAGACTGTCAATCAGCCTGTGAATCCTTTCACTACTTCAAACTAGAGTGTGAAGATGAAAAACAAACAGCTCCGATTATTGTAACGGTGCAGTGTAAACACTCCTCTGCTTTGTGTAATGTGAGAAATGGATCTTTTTTAAAAAAAAAACCTCAATAAATGTTTTCACATCTCTGAAATCACCACATAAACCTGCAAGTATAGACAAATGTCCAGTGAATGTCTAATATGAAATCCAATTATTTTGTATCAGATAAGGAAGATGAAAGGGATTGAAGGAAGTTAACTGTAGTGAGCCCATACCAGCAGTGATCTTGTTCCATATCTGACCTTGCTTTCACTGACCTACATGCCCAAATCTTGTTTCTGAATTGCTTTCAGTCTCTGCTCCACTTCTTTATCTTGTTAACTTTCTTATCCTAATTTTACTCCTTAACTTGCATCCTTTTCAAACAGTGTTCAACTACTGAATCTGACTTTATTCCCTATGTGGTCCTTGGGATTTGTTAATTGTTAGGTCGAACCTAGTTTTCTCACCGAACATGATTCTATTTCTAATTCAAACAACTTAATAGTTCCAAATGTGTTCCCTTATAATCCAATCTGTGGCATTCAAGGATTATGATTTTAATTTTGATTCAAACAGATAACTCGATTATGTGCATTAGCAAGTATATTAACCACACATTAGCAAACAAATGGGACTGCTTTTACATCAATATTAGTTAATACCTGTTAACATCTTTTGTTAATAAGACTCCAGTCAATGGTCTAAAGATGGTCTGAATATGATTAAGATTCTGTTTAGAACAATTTTTTTTAATTGATTCATACAACCAACTCCAGCTAAATACTTACTGATTCATGCCTAATTCTAATCCTAGCATAGAATCCAAGTGAACCAAACCATTTCCTTCTCATTCCTGAATTCCCAATCCATGCATAACACTCATAGAAAAACTTGAGTCAAGATTAAATATTACCCAATTATCCCTCTGTTTTTCTCATCCCAATAAATATAAATTTGCTGTCAAATTTCATTTCGAGACAATGCCACATTTCAGAAAGCAAATAATTTTTATGTATATGGCCTAGAAATTCAATTGCGTAGCGCCCGTTGTTTGGGCGCTACAGGTACAGAATTGAACCAAAATGGCGTTCGAGCAGCACGCACATACTTCTGGTGTGGGCCACGCTGGATGCCATTTTGGTGAGGGTGGTAGGGCAGCCCTTAGGAGCGTGCGCTGGAAATATGGTAAGTAGGCAGATCGTGACGTCAATCAGCATGCAACGCTGATTTGATGCCAGCGCTACCATTTTTGTCATCATCGCTGGAGCTAATGCCCTGTGCTAACCTCATACAGCTGAACATGCGTTCAACTGGACCCCCCCCCACCCCACCCCCCACACCCCAGCAATGTTTAAAGGGATCCACACCAGCTTTCAGGTAACTTGCTTTTTGATATCTACTGACTCTGTAAGTTAGTGGAGTGTTTGCAGATTTCTAAAGTTATCTAAAGTTGGCGAGGTGACAGGGAGTGGTGCTGCAAGTGGCGATGGCCTAGCTTCTGACTTTAAGGGTTCTGGTCAGACCACTTGCTCCCCTTGGCCTGCAGCATGACAGGGAGATAGAGCAGAGGCAGCGAAGAAGACGACAAGCTGCTCGCAGAGAGAGGAGGAGGAGGGGGAGTAGAGCTTTCAGCAGGAGTCCTTACCCACCTAGGGTCTTCCGAGAGCAATTCACTTACCGCAGCCTGAGCCAGGAGCAGTGTGTGAGGCGTCTGTGCTTTACGAAGGAGGTCCTCACAGAACTCTGCCACCTCTTGCAAACAGACCTGTAGCCTCTCTCCAGGGCAAGGACAGCGCTGCCAGTGGCTGTGAAGGTGACCGTGGCCCTGAATTTCTTCGCATCGGGAGCCTTCCAGGCTGGAGCAGGCGACATCTGTAACATCTCGCAGTTCACTGTCCACTGCTGCATAAGAGAGGTGACAGACGCTCTATGCCAGAAGAGGGACTTCATTGTCTTCTCTCTGACCAGAGAGAAGTAGGTGGAGTGTGCATGTGGTTTTGCTATGATAGCAGACTTCCCCATGGTACAGAATGCCATCGACTGTGCACACGTGTCTTTGCGGGCACTGTATATAAATGCGGAGATGTAACGCAACCGCAAAGGTTTCCACTCGCTGAATGTGCAGTTGGTGTGCGACCATGCTCAGCACATCATGATGATGAAAGTTCAGTATCCTAGCAGCAGTCATGCTGCTTTTATTCTGCGCCAGTCCACTGTTCCCTCAGTCTTTGAGCCACCAAGACAAACCAAAGGGTGGGTACTGAGCGACAAGGGCTATCCCTTGACCACCTGGCTCATGACAACGCTCCGCAAACCAACCACACGTGGCCAGCATGCGTACAACGAGAACCATACTGCCACACAAAACATTATAGAGCAGACCATTAGGGTGCTGAAGTAATGGTTCCGCTGCCTGGACCACTCTGGAGGAGCCCTACAGTACTCAGCGGAATTTATGTCCTGATTCGTCATGGTCTGCTGTATCCTCCACAACCTGGCCATCATGAGGACACAGCCCTTGCCACCAGGGATATGGCCACCAGCTGAGGAGGAGGAGCAGGAGGAGGACGAGGAGGATGAGAAGGAAGCAAAAGAGGAGGAGGAGGAGGAAGCAAGCCAGACAGCCCCTTTCTGGCCGGGATATTCAGGATCGAATCATTCGCGTGCGGTCCCAGTGAATGCAACCCCAATTTGCCATTCAACATTAGTCCCACACCTTACCTTCCCTCTTTTACTGACCATCACAGCGTCCTCTTGGCCACAATGCTGAAATAAAAGCCACCATAAAGCAAACATTTCAATCAAAATTTATATATCTATCCATCCAATATTACATCAAAAACTCAACTAATCACCCTTGTGCATTCCCTTAGTGACTGTCTTGTGTGTGCCTTTGCCTATCCTAGTGCTTGTATGCAGTGCTACCCCAGTGGCTGCAGCAAGGCTGGTGGAAGGCTGTTGACTTTCAGTGACGGAGACTGCAGATGGCCTTGCAGGACGACCTCGAGGAGCTCTGGGCCTAGTAGGCCCGGCTTCGGACAGCACCACATTGGCATGGGCGGCAGCAGTCTGGGCTAGCTGACTGACAGGCAACAGCAAGGGTACTGGCAGAGTGGGAGTATGAATGCTGTCATCCTGAGAGAGCACAGCAGGGTCGTCCTCCATGGATCCATTACCATTCCCCTGGGGCAGCGCCTCAGCAATCCTAGTAATCTGCTGGAGTACAGACTACTGGACTGCTGTGACACCCTGCAAGCCCCTTTCAACACTAGTAAACCCAGCCATGATGGCAGCAGTGGCAGCAATCTGAGCTTGCATGACTTCAGTCTGAGCTTCCATTGCAGCACTCAGGCGTTGGGTGGCTTGTGCTGTAATGGAAGCTGAGACTTCGGCCATCAAATGCGGCATGATGGTTGGGTCCACAAGTGTGTTAATGGGTCTGCCCACTTCTTCCACGCTGGAAAAGATGGACTCCAAGCTCTGCCCAAAGCCCTGTGCAAGGCTGGAGCTGGACTCCTCCATGCTCCTTGATATTGCATTCAGCCTTTCTGGCAGGCCTGCCAATGCACCAAGCATTTCATTATGCATACCCATCAGCGTTCTTCTGTAGGCCGCCCCATCGAAGTCTTCATCTGAGTTCTGTGCAGCAGAACTCATGTGTGACCTCGTGCGCGACCTCGTGCTGATGTCTGCGCTACCCTTTCCCCCTGCCCTGACTGCAGGCCACTCCTGCCTGTTGTTTCACCACATGCAGATTCCGCTTCCAACCTATCCTCTAAATACGCAGAGTGTCAGGATCTGATCTGGTGGCTGGGAGTGTGAAATCGAGTGACGGTGTTTCTTTTTCTTCTTCACTCTCCTCTCCCTCTTCTTGTTCAACCACTGGCTGGGCAGGCTGGATTTCTTGGTTGTCCGAAATGAGAAAGGCACAAGAGTAGGGATGTGATAAGGGGAGGGTGGGGGTGGGGGCAAGAAAGATGTGCGTGCTTACACCGTGTGCAGATTGTAAATCAGAAGAGATTGTGAGATGAGGGGGAAGTGGGATGTGAGAAGGAAGATAAATATGAGGATACCGGCATCTTGTATTCTTTCAGCCCCGCCGCTGGCCACGGGCTCAGCCATGCCCCTGCCAAGAATGGCCAGCACCATCTCTTCCAAGGAAGTGAGGTCATGAAGGTGAGCCTTTCCCCCGACAGTTGAGGTCTGCTGGCGCCAGTTATGTGCCACCTTTTCCTGCAAGAGAAAGGGAAGTGTGTCAGTGAGTGTGGTGTGATGTGTTTGGGTGATGTGCCTGTCATGGTTGTATAGCTGACAGTGTGTTCAAGCTGTGAGATGTGGATGTGAGGCTTGCAGCAGTGGTAAGTATATGCGGGTGAGGTGAAACTCTGAGTGTGAGGGGAGTCGTGTTTGGTAGAGATTGTTGGTAGGTGAATGATGGGGGTGCATTGAGCATTGTGTGAGGCTTGTGGTGCAGATGGTGGGATATGACATTTGAAGATGAATTCACTCACCTTGACCACTCGTCATTAAACTTCTTCCTGCACTGAGTCCAGGCTCTCGGGGCTACACTGGTGACATTTACCACAGTCCTACTGCAGTCTGGTCCATTGCCTGGAGGGCTTCCTGGCCCCCTGTGGAAAGAGGACATTATTTCTTGAGTTGACCTCTTGGACCAAGGCCTCCAGTGCTGCATCAGAGAATCTTGGAGCCTTTCTCTGGCCTTTGAGCCATTATTCAGTCTTCTTCTTTCTAACTCTTTGCCTCCACAACCAGTTCCAACACCTGTTGCCAGCAGAAGGCACCTCCCCTTTAAGAGGTGTAGGGGTAGAAATTAGGTCGCGCCCCATTTGGGGCGCAAATATCGTCCGCGCGCAAATATTAGCGCCTGGCGCTAATTATCGGCACTGACAGGAAACTTCACTTTTACCGCCCCGGGAGGTGAGTGGAGCGCTAAATTAGGCGCTGCACACCTCTCTTAAGGCGTAAAGGCCTAGGAGTGAGGCGCTAACTCAGCGCACGAGCGCAGCGCAGCTGCTGCCAGTTAGCGCGGTAACACAGACACACTGGCGCCGGACACTTCTTAAAGCGGGGGGGGCCACTTGCTCCCCAGCCACACCCTGCTCATTGCAGCCTTGAATCTCAGCCTGGAGAGACCTGTAATCCATTTTGCTGCCAAGAATGGAGAGGGTGAGAGAACGCGCTCATCGCTTCACCGAGCGGGCCTTGGATGCTCTGGTTGACGCAGTGGAGCGCAGACGATGCATGCTGTTCCCAGAGAGTGGCAGGAGGCCTTTGCCACGCGAGTTCAGAAGAGTGTGGAGGGAGGTGGCTCAGAGCGTCTCCTCCAGGAGCATGGTGCCCAGGACCCATGTCCAGTGCCGCAAAAAGTTCAACGACCTCACTCGGGTCGTCAGGGTGAGTGGCTTTTTCTCAATACCTCTCCATCCCTCCATCTCAACCTCACTCTATGGCTAGAGGGTCTTAAAACCCCAATGCACAACACTCATCCAACACCTATGGCCCTTTCATCAAACACACACACACATTCCACACTTTGCATACAGTAAGGGCTATTCACCTATGGGAGGCACATCAGGCAAGACCATGGCTGCATATTGTAAGGGCTATTCACCTATGGGAGGCACATCAGGCAAGACCATGGCTGTATATTGACTCAGATGCTGTCCTTTTTCTTGCAGGCTAAGCTGGCTCATAATCGGAGACAGCAGCAACGGACGGGTGGAGGGCGGCTTCAGCTGCAACCCCTCAGCGATCTGGAGGAGCGCGTCCACAGGATTGTGGCAAGCCGGGTGATCGGTCCCGTCGCCACTGGAGACGCCGACCCCGTTGTGGACAGCAATGGTAAGGTCATCACCTTTTTGTCCTCTGTCCTTCCACTTGTCCCTCACAATACCAGCCTTTGACACTTTCAATCCAACTTGCTAACTCGCTGCACTTATTCCTCCCTTACTGCCACCCTGTCCTCACGCTAAAGCCACTCTTGTACCTCCCTGCTTTCAGATGGTGATTCACCAGCTGAGGAGATGGTCCCTGAAGCTGCCACTGGGAGTGATGCTGCAGCTGAGGAGGAAGAGGAAGCCGGAGCATCAGTGCCACCCTCTCCCGAGGAAGCCCATGGCCACACTGGGAACACGCCTTCCCCGGAGGGGAGCAGGGGGGAAGGGGCTGATGATGGTGAAGTTCCAGGACCCAGCGGGCTGCAGCAACGCCATGGGGGGGGGAGGGAAGAACGGGAGCCTTCTCCCCAGAGGGAGAGTATGCCAGACACTCCTAATGCAATGGACGCAGAGGAGGAGCGGATGATTGCAGAAATGAACAGCCAGGCGGTGGTCATGCACACTGAGCTCATGGGTGCAGTGGGAAGGGTGCCCGAATGCATTGAGGCACTGGCAAGGAGTGTGGAGCACTTCGCTGTAGCACAGGCGGATGCCACACTAAAGCTTACTGCTGCAATTCAGTCACTGGCTGCCAGGAACCCATCTGAGCCTGCTCTCATGCAGACTCAGATTGAGGCCACGCGAGCACTGACTGCTGCCATCCTCGATGGTTCGTGCACATGTCCCCGGGGCTGTCACCGCGCCGCAGCAGGCCAGCAATCTGTTCTCAGGCAAATTGCTCCGGATGCTGAAGTGCTGCCCCGTGGGAGTGCCAGTGTGTCGGGCGAGCAGGGAGTTGCTGTCCTCTCTCACGATGACAGCATTCCTGCTGCCAACACTGTCACTTCTCCACTGCACTTGCCACCGCCTGTAGGACAGACTGCTGCCGCCCATGCAGAGTTGGTGCAGTCTGCAGCCGGGCCCTCCAGGCCCAGAAGTGGTCGAGGCCGGCCTTCAGGGGCATCTGCAGTGTCAGGGTCTGACAAGCAGCAGCCTTCCACCAGCCTTGCTGCAGCCACTGAGGTCCCATTACGGAGGAGCAGTAGGGTTAGAAGGGGGGAAGTGCGCAAGGGAAGGAGATCACCCTCGAAGGGCAAAAAGTAGGAGGTGTGCCAAAATGCTGGTCATTTTTTTATTAAAGGCCGAGGTTCATGGCCCAACTTTTGTTTAGTGTTTTGGACATTATCTCCAGGTTGTGAGAACCAGTTATATTATTGACTGTTTTTTTGTGTTTATTTCTATGAGTTTGTCATGAGGAATTGACACACACAGAGTTTGTACAATAAATAAGTTTCTGTATTCAAAATATACATGGCTGGTGGTTGGAATTATTGGTGCCTTGGCCGGCTTAGGGGTTGCGTGCTGGGTTGATTCGTGTTTGTAGCACTGGCAGGGGCCCTAGAAGCGGCTTGCTATTAGTCGTTGACGGACGGCCCTTGCAGTTTGACCATTGTGGGCCGCCCTCCTGCCTTGGTGCTGCTGCTGATCATCGTCCTCGGCCTGTTCCTCCTCTTCCTCCTCCTCCTCTTGTGGTGCTGCAAGGCCTGGTGGCATTGGCTGCGTCCTGAGGATTGCCATGTTGTGCAACATGCAGCACACCACTACGAATTTGGAAACTTGCTCAGGCGAGTACTGCAGGGCTCCTCCGGAATGGTCCAGACAGCGGAATCGTTGTTTGAGCACGCCGATTGTGCGCTCAATAATGTTCCTCGTTGCTTGTTGGCTTTCCTGGTACCGCAGCTCAGCAGGGGTGTTTGGCGCACGGAGCGGTGTCATCAGCCAGGTGCTCAATGCGTACCCCTTGTCCCCCAGAAGCCAACCGACTGGCTGATGCGGTGCCTCGAAAATTTCTGCCACAGTACTCTGGCGCAGGATGAAAGCATCGTGGCAGCTGCCCGGATAGTGGGCATTGACAGCGAGAATCACCTGTCTGTGGTCACAGACCAACTGCACATTCAAGGAATGGAACCCCTTTCTGTTCCGGAACTCCTCTGCATTCTCTCGCGGAGCACGCAAAGCCACATGCGTGCAGTCAATGGCGCCCTGCACCATGGGGAAGCCCGCTACCCTCGCAAAGCCCATAGCACGGTCATGCTGCTTGTCTGGGGTCATAGGGAAGGAGATGAAGTCTCGTCTCCTTGTGAAGAGGGCATTGGTGACCTGCCGGATGCAGCGATGCACCGCAAACTGGGAGATATTGGCGAGGTCCCCAACAGCAGCTTGGAATGAGCCAGTGGCGTAGAAGTTCAAGGCCACTGTGACCTTCACTGCCACCGACAGAGACGTCCTGGACCTCAGCTGAGGCTGCAGATCTGGCTGCAGCAGGTGGCAGAGCTCAGTGACCACCTCCTTGCTGAATCGCAGCCTTCGCAAACACAGCTCCTCGGACATGTGGATGTAGGAGAGCTGTTCACGATATACCCTGGGAGGGTAAGCTCTCCTGTACATGCGCCTGATGGGCCTCCTCCGTCTGGCCATCATTGCCACTCTCTGTCTGCGTCTCACTCTGCTCCGATTGAGCTGGAGCAGGACGACGCCCCCAATCATTGCAGCCCCCATCTTCTCTTTGCCAGAAAAGTAATGAGGTACAGCAACGAAAGTAGCAGCAAAGTTAGGATGAACTAGGCAAAACTACCTCACAAAGCGTTGAGTCAATGTAGAAGTCTCTCTCTCTCTCCGAATCTCTCTCTCTCAGAACGAGTGGTGCATAAATGTCGACCACAGAAAAAGACAGGAAGAGGCCCCCTTTAAATAGCGCCCCCCCCAGCCCCAGACCGATTGATAACGTTCCAGTCTTCCGGTCGTTGGAAGCGCCAGGCGGTAAGGCAGGGGGCGCCACTCAATTTCCGCTCCGGGGCGCCCCAAGGGCGTTGCACCACGGACTGACGTCACAATCTGCGCGCGCAGGTGGTCGCAGCGGTAAGTTTTAGCGCTGCCGCACAATCTCAAGTTAAGTTCTCGAGCGGCGCAAACAGCGCTGCGCCCGGGCGTTAGCGCCTTAACGCCCCATTAGCGCCCATTTAAGGCGCTAACGGGAGGCGCAACCAACTGAATTTTTACCCCGTAGACTCTTAACTTGGGCCCCCTGCTGAACATTCAGCCACTCAGCAGCACATTCATTTCTAGGCCTATGTTTTTGAAAAAATGTTTTCTATTATCTTCCTTTGATTGAATATGCTATGGTTCAAGATTTTCTGACTGGTTATTATTTTGTCTGGTGTTTATACCATGGCCCAGAAATTCGGCGCTTGTTGGGTGAGTATGCACTGTGTACTCACCCGTAAGGCCACTTGAAGTGCCGGTTTCCTGCATGCACTGCGCATGCATGGGAAACCAGAACTTCCGGTCTCGTGAAGGGAGGGGTTCAGAGGTGAACTGCGTGCGAGGGAGAGGCAGCGTGCACGCAGCGAACTTTGTTTTTTTTTTCAGGTTTCTCCGGAAGATAAGTATGGAAGAAGCTGCGCTTTTAAAAAGGAGGCGCAAGGCCTGTTTTTAACAAGGTAAGTGATTTATTAATTACAATTTAAAAAAAATTTCAACAGGTTTATCTTTTTTAGATACTTTAAAGAAAGGTAAGTTTATTTTTAGCACCGTTAAAAAGTATAATTAATTTTTTCAAAAATTTAAATTTTTGTTTAAAGTAGTTAATTTATTTAACTTATAGTTATTTTAAAAATGTGATGTTTTTTTAAAAATTTATTTGAAGTTTAAGTGTGGTTTTGGGGCCGATTTCAATTCATAGATTTGACAGGTCTTCCTGTCAAATCTATGAATGAAAATGCCCTGCTAGGATTGGCTCTCCATGGCCCACATGATCCCAGGGGACGCTTCGAACTAACTGCACCCCTGGGATGCACAAGCACTGCGCGCTGGCAGCTGGAGGAGGCCCAGGACCCGAAGTTCTCGTGGGCCCAAAACACAACGGCAGGCGCGGTAGGTAAGTACGCGTGCGATGCTTGCACCCGCAGGAAGCCGGAAAACCAAATTTCTGGCCCCATATCTTGGATTCAAGCGTAACATTTCTTAGGAAATTAATTATATGTTTAACTTGATCGATATAACACACTTGTGATTCTGCTGCTCACGGTTTCTGTGGTCAAGTCAATTTGCTGTTGTTTAAATGTGCTATCACACCAGTAAATGTGTGGTATTCTGCATCTGCTTAATTAGCCTCTGTTAAATCTTTCAAGCAAAACCAGCCTGAAGCCCCTTCACACACATCACACAGCTATAAGTAAAAGCAAGAAATAACAACAGAAAACGCTGGAAAAACTCAGCAGGCCAGGCAGCATCCGTGGAGAGAGAAACAGAGTTAATGTTTCAGGTCGAAGACCTTTCGTCAGAACTGGAAAAAAGCAGGAAATGAAATAGATTTAAAGCAAGTACAAAGCTGGGAAAAGGGGGAGGGGATGAAAGATCAAAGCAAGTCTGTCTTGCACAGAATTTGTTTCGCCATGTGTGAAAAATAAAGTTTTGTACATTTTGAATTGAGTCATTTGTTTATGATTGTTGGCATGTGCCAGCCATGAAAAGAGCATCATAGCGTTCATAACAGTGTTCGCGGAATGAGGTTACATGCAATATAAAAAATAATGTGCACCAGATGTGAAGCTATTCTAAGTGTGTCTCAAAAGTCAACTACAAGAATTATAGAAACATCATTATCTCTACCATCTACAGCAAAATTTCACTTCATGTATTTAAATATCTGTGAATTGTCCACAGCAAACCAAAATTGTGATACTATTTTGCAAAATAAATCACTATACTACAATTAAACTTGCTCCTGTACGTTCCCACAATGTTCTGAGATATGGCACATGCTACATCCCACTAAATCCTGGGTTTCTGGTAACAACAACAACAACTTGTATTTATATAGTATCTTTAACATAGTAAAACGTCCCAAGGTGCTTCACAGGAGTATTATTAAACAAAATTTGATACTGAGCCACATAAGGAGATATTAGGGCAGATGATCAAAAACTTGGTCAAAGAGGTAGGTTTTAAGGAGGATCTTAAAGGAGGAAAGAGAGGGAGAGAGGCGGAGAAGTTTAGGAAGGGAATTCCAGAGCTTAGGGTCTAGGCAGCTGAAGGCACGGCCACCAATGATGGAGCGATTAAAGAAAGACTTGCATATATATAGCATCTTTCATGGCCACCGGACATCCCAAAGCACTTTACAGCCAATGAAGTACTTTTTGAAGATAGTCACTGTTGTATTGTAGGAAACGCGGTAGCCAATTTGCGCATTGATCAAACATCGGGGAATGCTCAAGAGGCCAGAAATAGAGGAGTGCAGATATCGCGGAGGGTTGTAGGGCTGGAGGAGGTTACAGAGATAGGGAGGGGCAAGGCCGTGGAGGGATTTGAAAACAAAGATGAGAATTTTAAAGTCGAGGCGTTGCTTAACCAGGAGACAATGTAAGTCAGTGAGCACAGGGGTGAGGGGTGAACGGGACTTGGTACAAGTTAGGACACGGGCAGCCGAGTTTTGGATGACCTCAAGTTTATAAAAAGTAGAACGTGGGAGGCCGGCCAGGAGTGCATTGGAATAGTCAAGTCTAGAGGTAACAAAGGCATGGATGAGGGTTTCAGCAGATGAGCCAAGGCAGGGGCGGAGTCAGGCGATGTTACGGAGGTGGAAATAGGCGGTCTTTGCTATGCCGCAGATATGTGGTTGGAAGCTCAGCTCGGGGTCAAATATGACACCAAGGTTGTGAACAGTGTGGTTCGGCCTCAGACAGTTGCCAGGGAAAGGGATGGAATTGGTGGCTAGGGAATGGAGTTTGTGGCGGGGATGAAAGACAATGGGACACCAGAGCTAACGGTGCGGGAGCAGGGAGCGTAGCCATTGCAGGTGATTCTCTGGCTACGATTAGATAGAAAAGAATGGAATCAGGGAATTGCAGTCTCACCCAGCTGGACATCGGTGTGTTTTTGGATGATGTCGCCGAGGGGCAGCATGTTGATGATAAATAGATGGGGCCACGGATAGATCCTGAAGGTGTGGGAGCAGGAAGAGAAGCCATTGCAGGTGATTCTCTGGCTACGATTAGATAGATAAGAATGGAACCAGACGAGTGCAGTCCCACCCAGCTGGACAATGGTGGAGAGGCGTTGGAGGAGGATGGTGTGGTCAACTGTGTCAAAGGCTGCAGACAGGTCGAGAAGGATGAGGAGGGATATTATACCACCGTCACAGTCACATAGGATGTCATTGTTGACTTTGATAAGAGCTATTTCGGTACTGTGGCAGGGGCAGAAACCTGATTGGAGGGATTCAAACATGAAGTTGCAGGAAAAGTGAGCATGGATTTTGGGAGTCAACAACACGTTCAAGGACTTTGGAGAGGAAAGGGAGGTTGGAGATGGGGCGGTAGTTTGCAAGGATGGAGGGGTCAAGATTTTTTTTTGAGGAGAGGGCTGATGACAACAGATTTGAAGGAGAGGGGGACAGTACCTGAGGAAAGAGAACCGTTAACAATATCAGCTAACATGAGAGCCAGGAAGGGAAGTTGGGTGGTCAGCAGTTTTGTGGGAATAGTTAGGAAATTAACAATAAATTGTTAAAGGCTCTCAGTGTACTCTCCTCATAACAGCAGTTGAATTTAGGACCAATAATTAATGACTTTTTGGAAGTCTTCCAGTTCATTGTCAGCTGTCTAAAGATTTTCAGCTGAATCTGGACTCAAGTAATTCCTGACTCTTTGGGTGAGAGATTTCATGCCTGAAAAAGAAAAATTATGGTGATTGAAGGCAGATGGCGATTAATTGCAGTGAATCATTTTTATCGTGGTAAAACTTGGTTTTTTGTTGTAAAAAATATATCGGACACACATGACCATTATACTTTTTAGAACTATATAAAACAGACTTTTGAAATGCAAAGTTAGAGGTACTAACATAGACATCGAGACGTAGCCTTGAAATTATGCCATGTGGTGTTATTACATAAATGCTTATACATTTGTATCAAATTCCTCCGTCCACAGTTTTACTAGAGACATTAATTCACTTATTTTAAATGAGTTAAAGGGAAAGGAATTTGATATGAACGCAACAACTTGCATTAATAAAGTGTAGAAAAGCATCCAAGACACTTCACAGAAGTGTGAGGAAAACAGACGGTGCCAAAGCAGGAGGTATTAGGAGGAGGACAAGTGTTGGAGCACAGTGGACTGGTAAGGGTTGGGTGGCACTGGGCCAGGGACAAAATTCCTCTCAGTGAAGGGAGGAGGGATCTAGGCTGGGCCAGGATCCTGTTCCACCTCCATGGGGCTGGGAAAAGACCATTCTTCTTCTCATGCGGAACATTAGAGAGGGAATGTTTTGGCTCAGGGTCAGGGGTGGGTGCTGCTGAGTTGCTTCTGGGTAAGGAGCTTGTTAGAAATTAGGGTATCCAAAATATATGGGGTTATGTGAAAAATACTGTGCTGAGATGATTGTATTAGACCTTGAGACAAAAAGTCTCTTCAGACTAGTATTAGTAAAAATTCAGTTGGTTGCGCCTCCCGTTAGCGCCTTAAGAGGGCGCTAATGGGGCGCAAAGCCGCTAACGCCCGGGCGCAGCGATGTTTGCGCCGCTCGAGAACTTAACTTGAGATTGTGCGGCGGCGCTAAAACTTACCGCTGCGACCACCTGCGCGCGCAGATTATGACGTCATTCCATGGTGCAACGCCCTTGTGGTGCCCCGGAGCGGAAATTGAGTGGCGCCCCCTGCCTTACCGCCTGGCGCTTCCAACGACCGGAAGACTGGAACGCTATCAATCGCTGTGGGGCTGGGGGGGGCGCTATTTAAAGGGGGCCTCTTCCTGTCTTTTTCTGTGGTCGACATTTATGCACCACTCATTCTGAGAGAGAGAGAGAGATTCGGAGAGAGAGAGAGAGAGACTTCTACATTGACTCAACGCTTTGTGAGGTAGTTTTGCCTATTCATCCTAACTTTGTTGCTACTTTAGTTGCTGTCCCTCATTACTTTGCTTGCAAAGAGAATATGGGGGCTGCACTGATTGGGGGCGTCGTCCTGCTCCAGCTGAATCGGAGGATACAGAGACGCAGAGAGAGAGTGGCAATGATGGCCAGACGGAGGAGGGCCATCAGGCGCATGTACAGGAGAGCTTACCCTCCCAGGGTATATCGTGAACAGCTCTCCTACATCCATATGTCCGAGGAGCTGTGTTTGCGAAGGCTGCGATTCAGCAAGGAGGTGGTCACTGAGCTCTGCCACCTGCTGCAGCCAGATCTGCAGCCTCAACTGAGGTCCAGGACGTCTCTGTCGGTGGCAGTGAAGGTCACAGTGGCTTTGAACTTCTACGCCACTGGCTCATTCCAAGCTGCTGTTGGGGACCTCGCCAATATCTCCCAGTTCGCGGTGCATTGCTGCATCCGGCAGGTCACAAATGCCCTCTTCAGAAGGAGACGAGAGTTCATCTCTTTCCCTATGACCCCAGACAAGCAGCGTGACCGCGCTCTGGGCTTTGCGAGGGTAGCGGGCTTCCCCATGGTGCAGGGCGCCATTGACTGCACGCATGTGGCTTTGCGTGCTCCGCGTGAGAATGCAGAGGAATTCAGGAACAGAAAGGGGTTCATTCCTTGAATGTCCAGTTGGTCTGTGACCACAGACAGCTGATACTCGCTGTCAATGCCCACTATCCTGGCAGCTGCCACGATGCTTTTATCCTGCGCCAGACTACTGTGGCAGAACTTTTCGAGGCACCGCATCAGCCAGTTGGTTGGCTTCTCGGGGACAAGGGGTATGCATTGAGCACCTGGCTGATGACACCGCTCCGTACGCCAAACACCCCTGCTGAGCTGCGGTACAATGAAAGCCATCAAGCAACCAGGAACATTATTGAGCGCACAATCGGCGTGCTGAAACAACGGTTCCGCTGTCTGGACCATTCCAGAGGAGCCCTGCAGTACTCGCCTGAGCAAGTATCGAACTTCGTAATCGTGTGCTGCATGTTGCACAACATGGCAATCGTCAGGACCCAGCCAATGCCACCAGGCCTTGGAGCACCACCAGAGGAGGAGGAGGAAGAGGAGGAAGAGGACGAGGACGATGATCATCAGCAGCACCAAGGCGGGAGGGCGGCCCACAATGGTCAAACTGCAAGGGCCGTCCGTCAACGGCTAATAGCAAGCCGCTTCTAGGGCCCCTGCCATTGCTACCAACATTAATCAACCCAGCACGCAACCCCTAAGCCGGCCAAGGCACCAATAATTTAAACCACCAGCCATGTATATTTTGAATACAGAAACTTATTTATTTTACAAACTCTGTGTGTGTCAATTCCTCATGACAAACTCATAGAAATAAACACAAAAAAAAGTCAATAACATAACTGGTTCTCACAACCTGGAGATAATGTCCAAAACACTAAACAAAAGTTGGACCATGAACCTCGGCCTTTAATAAAAAAATGACCAGCATTTTGTCACACCTCCTACTTTTTGCCCTTCGAGGGTGATCTCCTTCCCTTGCGCACTTCCCCCCTTCTAACCCTACTGCTCCTCCGTAATGGGACCTCAGTGGCTGCAGCAAGGCTGGTGGAAGGCTGCTGCTCGTCAGACCCTGACACTGCAGATGCCCCTGAAGGACGGCCTCGACCACTTCTGGGCCTGGAGGGCCCGGCTGCAGACTGCACCAACTCTGCATGGGCGGCAGCAGTCTGTCCTACAGGCGGTGGCAAGTGCAGTGGAGAAGTGACAGTGTTGGCAGCAGGAATGCTGTCATCGTGAGAGAGGACAGCAACTCCCTGCTCGCCCGACACACTGGCACTCCCACAGGGCAGCACTTCAGCATCCGGAGCAATTTGCCTGAGAACAGATTGCTGGCCTGCTGTGGCGCGGTGACAGCCCCGGGGACATGTGCACGAACCATCGAGGTTGGCAGCAGTCTGTGCTCGCGTGGCCTCAATCTGAGTCTGTATGAGAGCAGTCAGAGATGGGATCACGGCAGCCAGTGACTGAATTGCAGCACTAAGCATTAGTGTGGCATCCGCCTGTGCTACAGCGAAGTGCTCCACACTCCTTGCCAGTGACTCAATGCATTTGGGCACCCTTCCCACTGCACCCATGAGCTCAGTGTGCATGCCCACCGCCTGGGTGTTCATTTCTGCGATCAGCCGCTCCTCCTCTGCGTCCATTGCAGTAGGAGTGTCTGGCATACTCTCCCTCTGGGGAGAAGGCCCCCGTTCTTCCCTACCCCCCCCATGGCGTTGCTGCAGCCCGCTGGGTCCTGGAGCTTCACCCTCATCAGCCCCTTCCCCCCTGCTCCCCTCCGGGGAAGGCGTGTTCCCAGTGTGGGCATGGGCTTCCTCGGGAGAGGGTGGCACTGATGCTCTGGCTTCCTCTTCCTCCTCAGCTGTAGCATCACTCCCAGTGGCAGCTTCAGGGCCCGTCTCCTCAGCTGGTGAATCACCATCTGAAAGCAGGGAGGTACAAGAGTGGCTTTAGCGTGAGGACAGGGTGGCAGTAAGGGAGGAATAAGTGCAGCGAGTTAGCAAGTTGGATTGAAAGTGTCAAAGGCTGGTGTTGTGAGGGACAAGTGGAAGGACAGAGGACAAAAAGGTGATGACCTTACCATTGCTGTCCAGAACGGGGTCGGCGTCTCCAGTGGCGACGGGACCGATCACCCGGCTTGCCACAATCCTGTGGACGCGCTCCTCAAGATCGCTGAGGGGTTGCAGCTGAGGCCGCCCTCCACCTGTCCGTTGCTGCTGTCTCCTATTATGAGCCAGCTTAGCCTGCAAGAAAAAGGACAGCATCTGAGTAAATATACAGCCATGGTCTTGCCTGATGTGCCTCCCATAGGTGAATAGCCCTTACTGTATGCAGCCATGGTCTTGCCTGATGTGCCTCCCATAGGTGAATAGCCCTTACTGTATGCAAAGTGTGGAATGTGTGTGTGTGTTTGATGAAAGGGCCATAGGTGTTGGATGAGTGTTGTGCATTGGGGTTTTAAGACCCTCTGGCCATAGAGTGAGGTTGAGATGGAGGGATGGAGAGGTATTGAGAAAAAGCCACTCACCCTGACGACCCGAGTGAGGTCGTTGAACTTTTTGCGGCATTGAGTATGGGTCCTGGGCACCATGCTCCTGGAGGAGACGCTCTGAGCCACCTCCCTCCACACTCTTCTGAACTCGCGTGGCAAAGGCCTCCTGCCACTCTCAGGGAACAGCATACATCGTCTGTGCTCCACTGCGCCAACCAGAGCATCCAAGGCCCGCTCGGTGAAGCGATGAGCGCGTTCTCTCACCCTCTCCATGCTTGGCAGCAAAATGGATTCACAGGTCTCTCCAGGCTGAGATTCAAGGCTGCAATGAGCAGGGTGTGGCTGGGGAGCAAGTGGCCCCCCCCCGCTTTAAGAAGTGGCCGGCGCCAGTGTGTCTGTGTTCCCTCGCTAACTGGCAGCAGCTGCGCTGCGCTCGCGCGCTGAGTTAGCGCCTCACTCCTTGGCCTTTGCGCCTTAAGACAGGTGTGCAGCGCCTGCTTTAGCGCTCCACTCACCTCCCGGGGCGGTAAAAGTGAAGTTTCCAGTCAGTGCCGATAATTAGCGCCAGGCGCTAATATTTGCGTCCAGACGATATTTGCGCCCCAAATGGGGCGCGACCTAATTTCCACCCCTTAGAATTTGCTTATGTTTTGGTTCCCTGCGGATGTTATAACATTTTGCACCTTGTTTCCAGACTAGCTGTCTGCTGTGTGTGTGCTAAAAAGGCTGCTGACTGTATCTTTGATTTGGCCAACTGAGGCCCAATGCCTATGTTTCTTCCATTATTGCTAATAACCATATTATAATGCTAAGTTAGGATTTTGACTTTCTTTAACAAAGCTGCTTTAAAATGCATAAGTTAATTAAATATAATGACATAGAATAGAAGATATCTTTGGGAAGTTAATGATTCATTCCATGGTACAATAGTTGCATGAACAGTTTGAACATAAATAACTGATAACAAGCAATTACGAACATCTGATGGCCGAGAATGGCAAGTCTGACTCAAAACTAGGGAGGTTAGGGACAAGGAAGATAAAAGAAATTCCGATGGGTAGGCCTTCAAAACGTATAAACAATAAAGCATGTGTAATGATTGTGAAGACCCCTCCTGGAGGTAGGATCTTCATCTCGAAATTGAGACAAAGAACTCGACGTGCCATTGGGCACCTTGGTTTAGGAAGAGCCCTTAAAGGTCAGATAGACCTGTCCATATCCTACTTTAGGCCTATCCCTAAAAAGGAACAAAAGAGATATCTAAGGAGCCTTTAACACAGACGGTGAAGAGAAGAGCTGTTCGTGCACGCCAGCCGTCTGTCCGATCGGGTCCGGTACCAGCTGCTTGTCACGGTTGTATGTTTTTGCTGTATAACTAGTGCGTTACTTCCCATCTTAAACTCTGATTAAACACAATATTCCCACCATATTGGTTTGCAGTCGGTTCTGATTATTTGAAAGACTAGAGATAAAATAATATCAACAAATTGGCTAATCTAACAAGCTAGAAGAGGCACAAATTGATTCTCAGTGGGTGTGGTGGTGGTGGGGGGGGGTGGGGAATGTGCTTTTTATTACGTCACACAGAGGAAGGAATGGGCCTGAATTTGTTCTAATGGGGAGGGGGGGTGGAAACTTCAGATCAGTGGATGGAGGTGGGGCAGATGCTATAATTTCTGCTCAGTTGGGAGGAGGTGAGCTTTATTGTTTAGTAAGGCTGCAGGCGACAGCGATGTCTCCTCAGTGAAGGGGGAGGCTCAGTGAGAATCTATGCTCAGGGCCGTTGTTTGGTATGGACCTGTTATCAGTTCCGAGAGGACGAGTTCTGTGCATGTTGTTTGCTTAGTCAGAGGGAAATGAACATATTCCTCCTGGGGAGGGGGTGGTAAGCTCTCTAGTCGGGGTGGGGGGCGGTGGTTTTTGGGGGTGGTGTTAAAGGCCAAATGTGACGTCTGTTCAGTGGGTGTAGGTGGGGGAATTAGGCCTCATCATGATCTCTGCTCAGTGTGGAGAGCCCGTGTGGGGTGGTGGGTCCAAGGCAGAGAAGATGGATGCCCTCCATCTTCTCTGCCTTGGGCCCAAGTGTCCTCATTTTTGATTACTGCTTTAGTGGGGTTTTTAACTGCTATTTTCTGCTCAGTGTTGTTGTTCTAATTTTACTGTTTCATTTTCTCTGTAGTCTCTTATTCCTGGGTGTGGGTGGTTTTACTTTTGGGGCCGCATTTAATTAGATTCTCATCCACTCATGAGCAAATCTTCTGTGATTTATGTAGTTATGTGGGGTATAAGCTGCATTTCTCTCACTGTAAGGTGCTATATATCCTTTGCATATTTCTACTTAATCACACAGCACAGAAAAATGTTGAATTCTAAAATATTTTGAGTTGGAGTCTTACTGCAGGAAGCATATGTATTTAATTTACATTGCAATAGTTTAGTGATTAATCTCTTAATGTGTGGCAGTGTGTGGCAGGTTAGCAAAATGGCACAGTAAACCTTTGAAAAATGAATATTGGAGGATACCAAATATAAAATAAAAACATTACATAGTGAATAATTCTTTGTTGGATTGCTTTAGGGACTCAACTTTACCTTCAACCCAGCCAAATTCTGTTCTGCATTATTTAAGCAACTAGTTTCCATTAGATGACTGTACAAGGCAATAATGTCAGGATGTTTATAAATGTTGGTATAATAAAACCTTATTACAACACATTTGGACCAAAAAATAAAGTCTGATTTTAAGATGCAAGCAGGAATTGAAACGGGAAAGTCAGCACGCGATGTTTCAACAACTCCAGCTCGATATTGCTTCACCATTATTTCTTCATTTATCTTGTTTTCTCTCCTACTCTTTTCCATGCTGGTGGTGTCTTGCACCGTGAGCCTTAGTCATTTACCTTGGTTTATCAATTGTAAAAATGTACACAAGCAACTGCTTAAACCTTGCGATGAATAATTTTCCCAGCTATACCACTACTGGAAATACAAGGGCTGATTTCCTGGGGTTAGTGCCCAAAGACACCTAAAGAATGGGTTCTATGCACAGGAAAATTGGGTGCTAATCCTTTGCCTTCCCATTTTGCATCTGAAAAGACCTGCAGCTGCATTCTCTGCATACTTGCCAGGTAGTTGCACCTGGCTCCGGCTGCAGAGGGTGCACCAATTACATGTGAATGAATGTCAGAGACCTGTGTACTCAGATTTCCTGCATTAGTAATTCAGGCAGCAGTTCAGGAGCAAACTGCTCTCAGAAAAAAAACTAGCATTCTAATTCCCACTGCTCTTTGATATATATATTTATGACCTGGACTTGGGTATATAAGGCATAATTTCAAAGTTTGCAGATGACACAAAACTCGTAAAAGTAGCAAACAGTGAAGAGGATAGTAACAGAGTTCAGGAGGACATAGACAGACTGGTGAAATGGGCAGACACATGGCAGATGAAATTTAACCCAGAGAACTGTGAAGTGAAGCATTTTAGAAGAAGAATGAGGAGAGGCAATATTAACTAAATGGTACAATTTTAAAGTGGGTGCAGAAATGGAGAGACCTGGGGGTTTACGTACGGAATTCTTTGAAAGTGGCAGGACAAATTGATAAGATTGTTAAAAAAAAAGCATACGGATGCTTGGCTTTATAAATAGAGGCATAGGGCTGGATTTTGAATCTGGGGTCGGGTTGGGGTCGGGAATCACACATTCTGGCTTGTGAACCCGCCTCCATCGAGATGTGGCCAACTCACTGTATTTTCCCTTGATTGACCTTGTTGAGCCCACCCAGTGGGCTCAGCAGGCCAATTAAGGGCCACCCAGCAACAGGTGACGTCACAGTCTGACATTTCATCTGTCAAGAGCTTTTGACAGATGAAATATCAGCGTTTGACAGCTCAGTGAAGCTGTCAAACACTCACAATATGATTTCTAACTTCAGTCCTTCCTCTCAGGCTGAGTTAGAAATCATTCCAGCACAGAAAACAGAAGGCTGTAGTTTTTGACAGAACCACGGCTTTCCTGCTTTCTGTGCCGGTGAGATTTCTAACTCCCGAGAACTGAAGGGCTGACACCTGCAGGAGGAAGTTAAGGTAAGTAAAACTTTTTCCAACACTTAGCACTTACCTTACACACTTACCTCTGCACACATGCACCCATCACCCACCTGCCCACCGGACATATCGACCCCTCCAACCCCTGCAGACCCACGGCCCGCCCTGATAACTTGTCGTGGTTGCCACCTGTCAGGAAGCTCACACTTTTCTTTTTAAAATAGGGATTATGCAAAAAACTGCCTGTTAACTACCTGTTAACAGGCAGTTAATTAACACTAATTCCTTCCCGCCTCGGAGAGTCGGGTCCCAGCACAGGTCGGGTACCCGCCGCCAGAGAATCTGGCATGGAGGTGGGTTGGAGGCGGGATGGGGTCGGGACCCCCGAATCTGCAACTTTAACCCACCCCCCCCCCGCCTCCAAACCCGACTCCACGGGTCAGTGAAAATCCAGCCCATAGAGTACAAAAGCAAGGAAGTTATGCTAAACCTTTATAAATCACTGGTTAGGCCTCAGCTGGAGTATTGTGGCCAATTCTGGGCACCACACTTGAGGAAGGATGTCAAGGCCTTAGAGAGGGTGCAGAGGAGATTTACTAGAATGGTATCAGGGATGAGGGACTTCAGTTATGTGGAGAGACTGGAGAAGCTGGGGTTGTTCTCCTTCGAACGGAGAAGGTTAAGGGGATATTTAATAAAAGTGTTCAAATTTATGAAGGGCTTTGATAGAGTAGATAGGGAGAAACTGTTTCCAATGGCAGAAGGGCGAGTAACCAGAGGACACAGATTTAAGGTAATGGCCAAAAGAACCAGAGGCGACAGGAGGAAAAGAAACATTTATGCAGCGAGTTGTTGTGATCTGTAATGCACTACTTGAAAGGGTGGTGGAGGCAAATTCAATGGTAACTTTCAGAAGGGGATTGGATAAATACTTGAAGGGGAGAAAATTGCAGGGCTATGGCGAAAAAGTAGGGGATTAAGACTAATTGGATAGCTCTTTCAAAGAGCTGGCACATGCACAATGGGCCGAATGGCCTCCTTCTGTGCTGTAAGATTCTATAATTCTACAGCCTTCCTGCCCATGTTCCTCTGCCTCAACCCTCTCCAACTCACCCCCTGCATCACCTTCACTTCCGTGCACCAGCTCAGACACATTCACCGAGGGGAAATTAGATTGTGGTAGTTAGGATGTGGCACCGGGTGATTCACAGAGCATGAGGGAGCCGGAACAGTAAGTGAGAGATGCCACCTTCTCAGTGGAGGCAGAAGAGAAGGCTGCTTATGGCTGCAGAGTCTTGGGACCCAGAACTTGTTGGTACTCTCCTGAAAATAAGGATGTTTGAAGAACATCGTATCTATACGCAGGCTTTAAGGTCAGTTTGAGGATCATAGAATAGAATAGAATGGTTACAGCACAGAAAAAGGCCATTTGGCCCGTCGAGCCCGTGCTGACTCTCAGCTAGTCCCACTCCCCCGCCCTTTCCCCATAGCCCTGCAATTTTTTTCCCTTCAGATGCTTATCCAACTCCCTTTTGAAAGATAAGATTGAGTCTGCCTCCACCACCTTTTCAGGCAGTGTATTCCAGATCATAACCACTCGCTGTGTAAAAAAGTTTTTTCTTACATCGTCGCCTTTGGTTCATTTGCCAATCACCTTAAATCTGTGTCCTCTGGTTCTCGACCCTTCCGCCAATGGGAACAGTTTCTCTCTATCTACCCTGTCCAGAGCACTCCTGATTTTGAACACCTCTATCAAATCTCATCAATCTTCTCTGCTCGAAGGAGATCAACCCCAGCCTCTCCAGTCTATCAATGCAACTGAAGTCCCTCATTCCTGGAATCATTCTTGTAAATCTTTTCTGCACCCTCTCTAAGTCCTTCACATCCTTCCTAAAGTGCGGTGCCCAGAATTGGACACAATACTCCAGTTGGGGCTGAACCAGTGTTTTATACAGGATTATCATAATTTCCACACTCTTGTACTCTATGGCCGCGATTTTATGAATGGAGGCTTTCTGACCTGCTTCCGGCAGCTGCCTCCCAAAACTTACGATTTTACCTTGATTGGCCTCGTTACGGCCGACGTGCGGGTCCCTCCAGGCAATTGCTTGGAGGATGTCAGTTTCTCGCATCTGATGACGCGTTGTTTGAATGAAAATTTAAAGGGGCCATGTCCCCTTTGGGAAAAATGTCAATGGGATGGATTGGTGCTGAAATATATATAAAGGGGAGTTGACAGCGTCTGTTCTGAACAAAATTTAATGAATGAAATTGTTGGTCATATTTTTCCAGAAAGATTTTAATGATTTTTTCTATATATCAATTTATAATCTGACTATGAAATGAAAAAGATGCCAGATTTGTTCCAATCATTGGCTTAGTGATATTAATGCTTTTTTCTCTTAAAGGTGCTGGGAGCTGCAGGAACAGCAGCCCCAGTAACTAAGGCTGCACCCAGGTTCAATGAGGGCTCTCTCCATGCTCTTGTTGAGGGAGTTAGAGGACGTCAGGAGCTCCTCTTCCCTGGAAATGGAAGGAGGAGGCCTCCTCAGCAACCAAGGCAGCTTGGCTGCAAATTGCTGAGGAGGTGAGCTCGAGGTCTGTGTGCAGACGCACATGGGTTTAGTGTCGAAAAAGGTTTAATGATCTCCTGAGATCACCTAAAGTGTGGCCTCTGTGTTCTGGGAAATTAAAGTTCAAGAGTGAGGACTCAGGGTGATTTCCATGTAGAATGTTGGTGGTGACACTGAGCGCAAACCAACGTTTATTGGACAGATGATGACTGGGGTTTGAGACTGTTGGACTTATATTCATCTCCATGTGCCAGCCACCTGTGGTTGAAGCCTAAGATTACGTGAATCTGGCATGGATGAGTGCATCCCTTGCCTGATGGCCAGCAATTTGGTCATCTGCTGCTGGATTGGCCACATCCGACCCCGCAAGGTGTCATTCCCTCTTCCTCTTCCTCTTCCTCTTCCTCCAAGGAGGCTGTGTGCTGAGCCACTTGTTCATCCGGCAGCACTAAGCCGCGCTGCTCTTCCTCCAAATCTGACGACCAGGATGAGAGGATGTAAATGGTTCCCATCCCATTGTTATAGATTTCAGTTGAGGCAAGAAGCTTGCAAGCGCACACTCAAAGTGGCCTGAAATTATTCCAATCAGTTCAAACAACAGATATGTGTCAGCTTGACCAGTCAACAGGTCAGTAGATTTGCAAAATCTTATCCCAAACCTCCAACAACAAAACTGTTGCATTTGAATGTTGCAGGAGCACTTTTAAAGTTCTGCACCAATAATGACTACAGATCATGTCCTCCACCAACTCGTCTCCTTGCAGCAGGACTGTTTCTGACAAGACGGGAAACAAGAGCCAGAGGCAGGAAAATGGGAAACCTCTGTCAAAATAGGATTATCAAGGCAGTTAACAGGCTCTTAACTATCTGTCCCACCAGTTGGTGTCGGGTCAGTTTGGGAGCAGCTGAACAGACACTCAGGAAAATCGCGTAGGTGCGGGATGGAGGCGGGTTGGGTGTCTGAAACCATTTTTTCCAATTTTACCAGCTGACACGTCTCCAAACCCGTCTCCTCAGGGCTGGTAAAATAGAGCCTTATACCTCTATTTATGAAGCCCAGGATCCCGAAGCCTTTTTAAGTGCTTTCTCAACCTGCCCTGCCACCTTCAACGATTTATGCACACATACCCCAGGTCTCTCTGTTCGTGCACCCCCCTTTAGGATTGTACCCTTTAGTTTATGTATCCTCTCCTCATTCTTTCTACCAAAATGCATCACTTCACACTTGTGCTCCAATTCTGGTCCCTTGTGCATCCCTGATTTTCATTGTTCCACCATTGGTGGCCGTGCCTTCAGCAGCCTAGGCCCTAAGCTCTGGAATTCTCTCCCTAAACCTCTCCACCTCTCTCCTCCTTTATTGGCTGCCGCGTTTCCCACATTACAACAGTGACTCCACTTCAAAAGTACTTAATTGGCTGTAAAGCACTTTGAGACGTCCGGTGGTCGTGAAAGGCGCTATATATATGCAAGTCTTTCTTTCTTTCTTTTTTTAAGACACTCCTTAAAACCTACCTCTTTGACCAAGCTTTTGGTCACCTGTCCTAATATCTCCTTAGGTGGCTCAGTGTCAAATTTTGTTCAATAATGTTCCCCTTAAGCCCCTTGGGATGTTTTACTACGTTAATGGCGCTATATAAATGCAAATTGTTATGCGTCAACTGACATCTGTGACTCGAGTCTCATTTGCAGCAACATTAGGGAAGTTTTTTCCTCATTTCAGGCATCAGTAGAGCTTGTGACAGGTTTATTAGAATCTGCAGCATACCCAGAACTAAGAAATGGCCAGGGACCAGTTGGTGCCACCACCTCCTCAGCACAGACAGCAGCTCTGGGGGTGAAAGGAGAACAACTAGAGAGCAGCCTGCATACCAGCTTCCAGCGCCTTCAGGATCGGAGCGGTGCCATTAGACCAGCCTCCTCAGCAGCAATGTTGAAGTCCAGCCCTTTTTGAAGTTGTGAAGGGCACAGCAGACTACAACATTTGTGACACATGATCTGGAACATACTGCAAAACTCCTCCCAACTGTCCAGCCAGCTAAAGTGTGACTTTAAGACTCCTATGGTCATCTTGATAACCAATCTTGTAGAAGCATGTACTTCATTGTAGTGCTCATCTGTTGCTGTTCAGGTCACTCTTAGTAGGGTCATTATCCTTGCAAGCAGGGTGTAGGCCTTGACACCAAGAATCCCTCCATTGACCTGATTTTGTTCCTTAAAGAGGTCAGGAGGGGCTGAAGTTTGAAGAATGAATGCATCGTGACAACTTCCTGCATATCTGGTGTTGACATGTAGGATTTTCTGCATGTCATTACACACAATCTGTACATTGAAGGAGTGGAAGCCATTCTTGTTGAGGCAGTTGAGAGGGTGTTCTGTGGTAGCTCGCAAAGCAAAATGAGTGCTAGCAATTGCAACCTGGACCTTGGGAAAGCCAGCAGTCCTATAAAAGTGGATTCCTATCCCATTGCTGCCTTGCTGTGATGCCTAAAGTGATGAATTCCCCAGCTCTCCCAAGAACACAAGAAAGAAGAGCAGGAGTAGGCCATAGGGCCCCTCGAGCCTGCTCCGCCAGTCAATAAGGTCATGGCTGATCTTCTACCTCAACTCCACTTTCCCACCCGATCCCCATATCCCTGAATTCCCTTAGTGTCCAATCTTGAATATACTCAATGAGTGAGCATCCACAGCCTTCTGGGGTAGAGAATTACAAAGATTCACCACCCTCTGAGTGAAGAAATTTCTCCTCATCTCAGTCCTAAATGGCCGACCCCTTATTCGGAGACCGTGACCATGTAAAGTGCATCAGTACCGATGAATGCATGCCCATTCTGCAACATGGCTGATATTACAGAGATTGCCCTGGGCTGCCTGAAATGAACCTATGCCATAAATATTGAATGCGGTGGTCACCTTCATACCCACAGAGAGAGCAGTGTGGCAGGTGAGCGCGGCTGTGGGTTATCGCGTAGTAGGTGACGGAGCTGCCCTGTTGCCGCTTTGGTGAAGTGCACTCTTCTTCTACACATCTCCTCACTAAGGTCCTCATATGACTTGTGTTGCCTGTATAATTCTATGGGGAAGGGGGTTAATAGCTGGTGGGCTGCATCCTTCTTAAACACTGTCCTCTTCCTCCGCCTCCTCCCTGCATGTTTTTAAGTGAACACTAGATGGCTCCCTAATGGGAGTATGCACATTGTAGCAATTATACTCCAAAATCTTCCCTTGTACACTTTGTTATGCTTTGATGGAAGATAGAGAGGGTCTGTAAATAAAAGATCAGCTAATTATTACCACACCAATTTGAGTGTTTATTCAACCATAACAAAGAGTATGCTCATAGGTTAGGGTGACCATATGTCCCTGTTTTTCGGGAACAGTCCCTGGATGAAGTTCTGTGTCCCCGGGCAAAAATTGTTCCTGGTTCATGAAACTCATCCCCAAATACCCTAACTTTTAATTTCTTGTGTTGGAATATGATGTACAACACACATACAATGTACCATTCACCCTAACTTGATTACACGTTTCCTTCCCAGGCACCCCATCAAGCACGCCCACTGTTGAGCTCTGACTGGTCGGGAGGCCAGTCCTGAGGTGGGCTCGGCGGTGTAGGGCTGGCCTATTGGTTAGCGTCTATATCAATTGAGCGCCGAGGGCGGTCAAGTGCCGCCAACGAGTTCAGCTGCAGTCCCGACCCAGCCTCACTCAATAACCAAACCCCCACTTCACCCCACCTCATCCTTCGCTATGGGATGTAGCAGTTTGAATCGCAGGTGGTCGTGAGCTGATTGGTTGGCGGGCTTCTGATTATCATCTGCTCCCCCCACCCCCCACTTCAAAATGGTCGCAATTCAGAAGCCGATTGTCGGTTGGTGACGGTTGCATCCAATGGGCTCGATTTTCCAAGCCCCGTGGAGGCGGGTTTGGAGGCGGGAGTGGTGGGAAAATTGCAGATTCGGGGGGCACGTACCCATCCCGGCCCCAACCCGCCTCCATGCCAATGTCCCAGGAGGCGGGTACCCGACCTGTGCTGGGAGCCGCCTCCCTGAGGCGGGAAGGGAATTAGTGCCAATTAACTGCCTGTTAACAGGTAGTTAACTGGCAGTTTTTTGGCTAATCCCTATTTTTAGCCCTGAAGGGTGGGCTGCCCGACGGCTCCAAACCACGCCAAGTTAGCGAGGCGGACCGTCGGTCTTGGAGGGGTCAAGATGTCCGGTGTACAGGTGAGTGATGGGTGCATGAGTGCAGAGGTAAGTGTGTTTGGTGTTTGTAAAGTGTTTTAATAAGTTTTACTTACCTTTACTTTCTCCTCCAGGCTTCCTCCCTTCAGTTCTCGGGAGTCCCTCAGCTCACCGGCACAGAAAGCAGAATGGCCGCTGAGCTGTCAAAAGCTGCAGCCTCTGCTTTCTGGTCTGGAAAGCTCTCTAACTGAGTCTGAGTAGGAGGACTCAAGTTAGCTGTCAAACGCTGATATTTCATCTGTCAATGACAGATGAAATGTCAATCGCTGACGTCACCAGTATCCAGGTGTCCCTTAATTGGCCTGCTGAGCCTGCTGGGCGGGCTTAACAAGGTCAATCAAGGGAAAGGAGCGTGGGTTGGCCACAAATCGATGGAGGCGGGACTACAACCCAAAAAGTGGGAGTCCCGCCTCCAACACGTCCCCATTGACAAAATCGAGCCCAATGAATCCATTAATATATGACGTGTTTACATTTGAAAAAAAAACAGTTGGCGATGCTTGAGTGCAGCGGAGACAAAAGGACAGGTGTCAGCAAGAGCCTGCAGCAGTGTAGAGAGTGGGTATGAAAAACTGACATTCCTGCAGAGTGTTATTGTATTATTTATAAACAGTGTCTGAATACACTTCAATAGTGTGACGTCACATTCGCGGTAATTATATGCACACCTGTTTTGCATTTGTAGTGAATATGTGCAACTGTTAAAATATAGGCTGCTAAAAGTTTTTGCCTTGCCAGGCTGCACAACCTACGTTTTCCATCCTGGCTACTTTGCTGTGCTCCCACCCTGTGTGTCCCCGGATTTGGTTTAGAAAATATGGTCACCTTATCATAGGTAATGCCATACCTGCTCTGGAGAAGTCCTGTCTGTGGGTAGGGTTGACAATCTGCCTGTGGTCTGACCCTATCAGAAGCAGTGAAAAGCTTGTCCAGGTGTGTGTAGGCAGAATGCCAAAACAATTCCCTGAAAAATGTGTTTCCCAGCTGCGGAAGTTGCAAATGAAACTCTCCAGACTCTTCAGGCTCAGGAAGTCCTCACTCCCTCGTGTCGCAACTGATCCTGGCAACAGCTGTGCCATCATTCTCAGTCTAAGTTACCCTGGGTATATTACCAGTATACAGACAGGAAACTAGAAGGCATTTATACCCTGTGACATCTTTGGAAAGGATTTATGTTAATATTAGCTGCCTTAATTCCTTTCTGAAATCTATTATAAAATGATTTGGGATCAAGCTTTGCTACTTAACTGTAAAGCTTTTGAAATGGTCCAAGATGGCAGACTGGTCAGAAAAGTAAACGCCCATGGGATCCAAGGGAAAGTGGCAAGTTGGATCTAAAATTGGCTCAGTGGCTGGAAGCAAAGGGTAATGGTCAATGGGTGTTTTTGTGACCGGAAGGCTGTTTCCAGTGGGGTTCCGCAGGGCTCAGTACTAGGTCCCTTGCTTTTTTTGGTATATATCAATGATTTAGACTTCAATGTAGGGGGCTTGATTAAGAAGTTTGCAGATGATACAAAAATTGGCCATGTGGTTGATAATGAAGAAGAAAGCTGTATGCTGCAGGAAGATATCAATGGTCAGGTGGGCAGAAAAGTGGCAAATGGAATTCAATCCGAAGAAGTGTGAGGTAATGCATTGGGGAGGGCAAACAAGGCAAGGGAATACACAATAAATGGTAGGATACTGAGAAGTGTAGAGGAACAGAGGGACCTTGGAGTGCATGTCCACAGATCCCTGAAGGTAGCAGGACAGGTAGATAAGGTGGTTAAGAAGGCATACGGGATACACACCTTTATTAGCCGAGGCAGTGAATACAAGAGCAGGGAGGTTATGCTTGAACTGTATAAAACATTAGTAAGGCCACAGCTAGAGTTCTGCATATAATTCTGGTCACCACATTACAGGAAAGATGTGATTGCACTGGAGAGGGTACAGAGGAAATTTGTGAGGATGTTGCCAGGACTGGAGAATTTTAGCTATGAGGAAAGATTAAATAGGCTGGGGTTGTTTTCTCTGGAACAGAGGAGGTTGAGAGGAGATTTAATTGAGGTGTATAAAATTAAGAGGAGCCTAGATAGAGTGGATAGGAAGGACCGATTTCCCTTAGCAGAGAGGTCAATAACCAGGGGGCACAGATTTAAAGTAATTGGTAGAAGGATTAGAGGGGAGTTGAGGAAATGTGTTTCACCCAGAGGGTGGAGAGAGTCTGGATCTCACTGCCTGAAAGGGCGGTAGAGAAACCCTCATTGCATTTAAAAAGTACTTGGATATGCATTTGAAGTGCTGTAACCTATAACGCTATGGACCAAGAGCTGGAAAGTGGGGTTAGGCTGGATAACTATTTTTCGGCTGGCACAGACAAGATGGGTTGAATGGCCTTCTCCTGTGCTGTAAACGTCTCTATAATTCCATGAGTCTGGTTAAGGTAGTCAGTTGAAAACTATTTTAAAGGAACAGCATGCAATGAATAATAATGTTACCACTATGACAAATACAAAAATGTGAATTCAGCTAGGGTGGTGACTGTAAAACTGCAAAACCTGTTCCCGTTTATTAAAAGACTCCTGAAAATAATTTATTTCTATAATAAAAACAGCTGCAGCGCATTGGCAGCTGAAAACGAAAAATATTCACATCTTCATTGGACCCTTCCCAGGTGTCCTATTCCGTCCTGGAGTGGGATAGCACTGCTCCAATTTTCCATGCCAATGGGACGGGTGCCATTGGTTCCATCCACGCAGATGACTGGAGCCTTGGGATTTGGGACTGGGTCTGTATCTTTGCATTCGGGTGGCTCTGAGTTCCACTGCGCCACATTTATGCCGGCAAAATGGGACTCCTAGAATTTTGAGCCCATTGCTTAGCTTTAAGACTAGACCTCAGAAATTCTACAGACAATTGTCGCTGGGCGAACAAACGATATGTTAAAATGTTAAAGGTCAACTATGTGTATGTTATTTACCAACCATCGTTTTGAATAAATGATGCAGCTCAACAAGTTGCTATTTATGTTGAAGACTGCCGGCACGGACTCGATGGGCCAAATGGCCTCCTTCTGTGCCGTTATGACTATGACTGAAAAGCATATTTAAAATCCTCAAATCATGAAAAAGAAAAGTAGAACTAAATCAAATGGTATAAAATATTGAGCAATGAGCTAAATACTTGCTTGATAGCCACTATATTCGATTTAATAACTGTCAATAAAATCTGTCATAACTGTACACCCACACAGCCATTACTTGTTTAATTACAAACATAAAGAACTGACAGGGTTGTTGCCAGCTGAACATAGTGATGCAATATTAATTATCACTAAGTATTCAATGACCTGATTTGGCTTTTTAAAACTGGCTTTCAATCTCATTTGCATTTTTATTTTTCCAGCAGCTACATTTAGAAGGCATTTATGCCCTGTGACATTTTTGGAAAGGATTTATATTATTAGCTGCCTTAATTCCTTTCTGAAACCTATCTATTATAAAATGATTTGGGCTCAGGCTTTGCTACTTATCTGCAGTGTCGGCAAGGTAGTTACTTGAAAACTATTTTACAAGGACCAGCATGCAATGAAAAATAATATTACCACTATGATAAATACAAAAATGTGAATTTAGCTAGAGTGGCTAATGGAGAACTGTGCTACCACTGTTCCCTAACTAAAACACTCCTGAAAATGATTTATTTATGATACTTCTCTATAATCATCCAGCCATCTTCAGCTGCTTCATCAATGACCTTCCCTCCAACATAAGGTCAGAAATGGGGATGTTCGCTGATGACTGCACAGTGTTCAGCGCCATTCACAACTCCTCAGATAAGGAAGCAGTCCATGCCCACATGCAACAAGACCTGGATGACGTTCAGGCTTGGGCTGAAGTGGCAGGTAACATTCATGCCACAGAAGTGCCAGGCAATGGCTATCTCCAACAAGCGAGAGTCTAACCACCGCCCCTTGACATTCAACGGCATTACCATCGCCGAATCCCCCACCATCAACATCCTGGGGGTCACCATTGACCAGAAACTTAACTGCACCAGCCACATAAATACTGTGGCAACAAGAGCCGGTCAGAGGCTGGGTATTCTGCAGCGAGTGTCCCACCTCCTGACTCCCCAAAGCCTTTCCACCATCTACAAGGCACAAGTAAGGAGTGTGATGGAATACTCTCCACTTGCCTGGATGAGTGCAGCTCCAACAACACTCAAGAAGCTCGACACCATCCAGGACAAAGCAGCCCGCTTGATTGGCACCCCATCCACCACCTTAAACATTCACTCCCTCCACCACCAGCGTACTGTGGCTGCAGTGTGTACCATCTACAAGATGGATTGCAGCAACTCGCCAAGGCTTCTTCGGCAGCACCTCCCAAACCCGCGACCTCTTCCACCTAGAAGGACAAGGGCAGCAGGCGCATGAGAACGCCACCACCTCCAAGTTCCCCTCCAAGTCACACACCAGCCTGACTTGGAAGTATATCGCCGATCCTTCATCGTCGCTGGGTCAAAATCCTGGAACTCCCTCCCTAACAGCACTGTGGGAGTACCTTCACCACACGGACTGCAGCGGTTCAAGAAGGCAGCTCACCACCACCTTCTCAAGGGCAATTAGGGATGGGCAATAAATGCTGGCCTTGCCAGCAACGGCCAGATCCCATAAACTAATTTAAAAAAAAGCCAGGTATTCTTACAATTTCATATATAGTAAAAATCATAAATTTATCCATGATATGGGCATGGTCATAATATTCTAATGGTTTTGTGCATTGTGAGCCAATGTTATACCATCTAAGGTTACGTGACCCTCAGTGAACTGAACACAAACCCTTTATGCCTAAACAACCAGCAGTAACAAAAAAAATATCAATTGGTGGCTTAGGAGTACATTTACAGCCTAATGGCAGACATCTTAGAGAAGAATAAATAAATATAGCTCACCTCTCGGACCACAGTGTACTCTTTTGATTGGTGCACACTAAAACAAATAAACTGTAACTAATAAACCATTAAATGAAATTTAACAAATTAAATTAAAATTGTGTTGGCCGGGGTGATGATGCGCTCCAGTCCCCGCAGTGCCCACCGGTCGCGGAAGGCCTCGAGCGTGCCGGTGGACACCGCATGCTCCATCTCCAGGGCCACCCGGGCGTGAACGTGGCTGCAGAAGAGAGGCAGGCAGTCGGACCGAACAACCCCCTCGACTGCCCGCTGCCTGGACCAATTAATGGCCACTTTGGCCAGGCCCAGGAGCAGTCCGATGAGGAGGTCCTCCAACCTGCCCGCTCCCCTCTGCATCGGGTGACCAAAGATCAGGAGCGTGGGACTGAAGTGCAGCCAAAAATCGAGGAGCAGCCCCTTCAAATAATGGAAGAGGGGCTGCAACCTCTGACACTCCATATATACGTGGAAAACAGACTCCTCCAGGCCGCAGAAAAGACAGGCGGCCTGGGAGTCTGTGAACCTGCTTAAAACTTTATTGCACAGGACTGCTCCGTGCAACACCCTCCAGGCCAAGTCTCAACGTAGATAAAGGGAGGACTCCCGCATAGAGAGCTGTCCATTGGGGATCTCCGCCTCCGCCGGACGGCAAGATGGTGTGCCAAGGCATGTCCGGACGGCAGACGAAGATGGTAAAGTGGAGAGTGTGCAGGAGCAGCCCGTACAGGAAACCCCTCCGTGCAGAATGAAAAGGGACAGAGGGTATTTCCCCGAGACGGCTCAAGTTGTGAGGCACCGGTTCCCGGAACACAGTGTACTCTTTTGGATTGGACAGAAAACCAAATGACTGTAAATCAATTAAAACTTCAAAGGAAACTTAATAAATTAAATTAAAATTTGGTTGTCCGAGGTGACGATGCACTCCAGTCCCCGCGGCGCCCACCGGTCGCGGAAAAAACTCAAGCGTGCCGGCGGATACCGCGTGCTCCATCTCCAGGGCCACCCGGGCGCGAACATGGCCGCGGAAGAGAGGCAGGCAATCGGGCCGAACGACCCCCTCGACCGCCCGCTGCCTGGACCAATTAATGGCCTTCTTGGCCAGGCCCAGGAGCAGTCCTACGAGGAGGTCCTCCGACCTGCCCGCTCCCCTCCGCACCGGGTGACCGTAGATCAGGAGCGTGGGGCTGAAGTGCAACCAGAAATTGAGGAGCAGCCCCCTCAAATAATGAAAGAGGGGCTGCAACCTCTCACACTCCGTATATATATAAAACACGGACTCCTCCAGGCCGCAAAAATGACAAGCAGCCTGGGAGTCCGTGAACCTGTTTAACACCCTATTGCACGGGACTGCTCCGTGCAACACCCTCCAGGCCAAGTCCCCAATAGAACAAGGGAAGACTCCCGCATAGAGAGCCCTCCATTGGGGACCTTCGCCTCACGGCAGGATGGTACGCCAAGGCATGTCCGGACGGCAGATGAAGATGGCAAAGTGGAGAGTGTGCAGGAGCAGCCCGTACAGGAAACGCCTCCGTGCGGATTGAAAGGGCACGGAGGGCATTTCTCCGAGAAGGCTCAAGTGGTGAGGCGGCGGCTCCCGAGGGAGGATTCGGGGCCGGGCGCCGATAAGGAATTCCGTCCGAACGGGGGTCAGCTCGGACGGGATCGCCCCACGTGCTTGAGCCTCCTCGATACACCTAGTGGAGTCGGGGCCCAGTGCCACTTTTAGCGACTCGATGGCTTTGACCGCGAGCCGGACGTTGATCCAGGACATGCGCCTCGCCAACTCCTCCGGCGCCATCCAGCCCGCTCCTCCGCCATCGAGCAGCTCCCCGACTCTGGTCACCTTACCGGGCACAGCCCGACCCTCCGCCAGCCAGCCGAACCCGCGGTCGTGGAGGTGCGGATTCCTGAGCAGCGGCTCCCGAAGGACGGCCGCCGCTCCTGACGGGGGAGAACTGCGCCTGGAGGCGACGCTGTTCCAAACCCATAGCAGTTCCTGGTAGAAGACAGGCAGCTCCCGCAGGCTGGCACGCGTGCCGCCCACTCTCACAAACAGGAGCTGCGTGTCGTAATTGAGGCCGTGCAGCTGGCGGAAGAAATACGTCGCCAGCGCACGCCACCTAGGAGGATTCTCCACGTACAGGTATCTCTGCAGCGTCTGAAGACGGAAAGTCGCCGCCTGGGTGCGAAGGCACACCAGCGCCTGACCGCCCTTCCTAAGCGGGAGACTCAGAACCGCGGCAGCGACCCAGTGCTTCCTTTTGTCCCAGAAGAAGTCGACGAGCTTCTTCTGCATCTTGGCGATAAACGCAGGGGGAGGGATCAAAGTGACCAACCGGTACCACAACATGGCGGCTACCAGCTGGTTTATGACCAGCACTCGACCCCTGTAGGACAACACTCGGAGCAGTCCTGTCCAGCGCCCTAGGCGAGCTGTGACTTTGGCCTCCAGCTCTTGCCAGTTCGCCGGCCAGGCGTCCTCGGCCGGGTTGAGGTAGACTCCCAGGTAGAGGAGGTGCGTTTTTCTCCAGGCGAAGGGCCTGAACTCCTCCGGCAGGGAGTCCACCTGCCACTGGCCCACCAGGAGTCCAGAACATTTCTCCCAGTTGATCTTGGTGGAGGATGCGTCCGAGTAAATCTGCTGGCATTCTCGCATCCTCCGCAAGTCGACGGGATCCGTGACCGCGAGGAGCACGTCATCGGCGTAAGCCGAGAGGACCACCTCCACGCCCGGCCCTTGCAGAGCCAGTCCCGTCAACCTCTTCCGCAAGAGGCGCAGGAAAGGCTCCACGCAAACGGCGTATAACTGACCGGACATGGGGCATCCCTGACGCACCCCCCTCCCGAAGCGAAGGGGCGCCATCAAAGACCCGTTAACTTTAATCAGACACTCCGCGGCGGCGTACAGAAGTCGGATCCGGGCGACGAAATGCGTCCCGAACCCGAATGCGCGCAGAGTCCCGAAAAGATACTCGTGATCCACCCTGTCGAACGCCTTCTCCTGATCCAGGGAAAGGAAGGCGACCGACAGACCAGCCCTCTGGGAATGGTGGACCAGGTCCCGGACCAGGTGGATGTTGTCGTGGATGCTCCGGCCCGGGACCATGTAGGACTGGTCGGGGTGGATCATGCGGGCCAGCACGGTGCCAAGGCGAGCAGACATAGCCCTGGCGAAAATTTTGTAGTCCATGCTGAGGAGGGAGACCGGGCGCCAGTTCTTAAGAAGGCGGAGATCGCCCTTCTTGGGCAGCAGCGCCAAGAGAGGGGCATCTCCCCGGTCGCCAGACTTTCCCCCAGGACCCGCGCATAGTCGTCCCCCAAGACGTCCCAGAACGCCCTGTGGAACTCCACGGTCAGCCCGTCCAGCCCTGGGGACTTGCCGCTCGAGAGCTGGCGCAGGGCGCCGGTCAGCTCCGCCAGGCTTAGCGGAGCTTCTAAATTCTCGGCGCCCTCCGGGCCGACCTTCGGCAGGTCCTCCCACAAAACTCTGCGCGCATCCTCGCTGGACGGATCCGAAGAGAACAGAGCCCCGTAATAGGCCCTGGCCTCCGCGCTGATGCCCTCCGGATCCGAGACCAGAGATCCGTCGTCGGCCAGCAGCCCCAAGAGCTGCTTACGGACCCCCCGTCTTTTTTCCAGCGAGTAGAAGGGGGAGCCGCGGTCCAGGTCCTGCAGGAACTGGATCCGCGACCTCACGTACGCGCCTCGGGACCCGACCAGCTGCAGGTCCTTCAGCGCGCCCTTCTTCTCTTCGTACACCTTCCGCAGGGCCGGGTCTTCGACGACTTGACCGAGACGGGACTCCAGGTCGAGCACTTCTTTCTCCAATCGCCCGACCCAGGCCTCCCGCCTCTTGGTCGACCCCTTCGCGTACTCCTGACAGAAGACGCGGACGTGAGCCTTTCCCACGTCCCACCATAGCCTCAAGGAGGGGAAGCCTCCCCGCTTCCTTCTCCAGTCGGCCCAGAACCAGCGAAACGAATCCCGGAACCGCGCGTCCTCCAGCAGCAGGTTGTTACAATGCCAGTACGCGGACCCCCCCCCGCCCGCGCAGCGGAGCGAGCTCCGCCCACACCAGGTGGTGGTCCGTGCACGGCACCGGCCGCATGGAAGCCGCCGGAACGCAGGAGACGTACGCCCGGGAAATATAAAGGCGGTCGATTCTGGACCTTCCTCCTCCAGACCTCACGCTCGTGAAGGCGCTGGAGTCGGGATGGAGATTTCGCCAGACGTCCACCAAGTCGAAGGACCCGACCAGGTCCCGCAACTTCTCCATCGCCGCCGGGCTTCGTGGGGGACCCGACCGGTCCCGCGCCTCGAGGGTACAATTGAAATCCCCCCCGAGGATGACGCACTCGCCCACGTCGATGCAGCCCAGAAGAGCGGACACTTCTCCGAAGAAGCGCACTTGCTGCGCACCGGTCTGGGGGGCGTACACGTTCACTAAATGGAGCAGGCACGCCTCCCAGGCTAACAGTGACCTGGAGCAAGCGGCCCAGCACGTGCTCCTTGACCCTCAAGATCTCCGGCTGAAAATGCGGGGCCAGCAAGATAGCCACCCCGCAGGAATTGTTGGAGAGGTGACTCATGCTGACCTCTCCTTGCCACTCCAGGAGTCACGTGGCCTCGTCTCCCGGAATGGTGTGGGTTTCTTGCAGGAAGCGCACCGCATACCTCCCGTCCCGAAGGACTGAGAAGTTATTGAATCTACGGCGCGTCTCCCTGCTGCCGTTGATGTTGAGGCTGGCTATGGTTATCTTCATCTCAGAAGCATAGTGCAACCTCTACCTAACGGGGGGGAGGGAGCGCAGCCACCGACGACCGCCACTCCCCCAGCAGCCCAGTGAGGAACGTCCTGAGCCGACGCAGCTCGAGCCGGCTTACGTCCTTGTCCGCGCCCATGATTTTAATGGCGGCGCGGACGGACTCGACGAGCAGCGCCAGCTCCGACCACTTGTCGCGGGCCAGCCTGATCTTGTTGTGACGACCCCGGCACGTGGCCATAAAATCCCGGAGTTCCCCTACGGGGATGAGGAGAGAGTCGGTGAGGGGCACGAGGGCATCCACCGTCTCGCTGCCGATGGACTCCACATCATCCTCGGTGCCCAACACCGAGTCCCCGTCCTCCTCCGGGAGGTCGTCACTGGCGGCCGACCCGTCCGTCGCACGGGGTGCAGCGAACGGCCCGGCCGCACCGGCCGGCCCCGCCTCCGTCACGATCCCATCCCCAGGATCGGTGGTAGAGGAGTCCTCCCTGGGCTCCTTCAGGGGCGCCGGGCCGGGAGGCGGCGGTGGTTTGGGGCCCCCCTCCGCCTCGGGCGCCGGGGCGACCGGAGAAACCGGGGAGAAAACAATTCCCAGTTCCTCCAGCACGTCCGGCGCCAACGTCAGCGACGGAGTCAGGGGCCTTCTGTCTCCCCGCCACCAGCCTCCGACCCAGCGGACTGGGGATTATTGCACTCCTCGACCAGGTCGAGCAGTCCCTGGGAGATGTCTGGGTTGTAAATGGCGGGCTCGGCTTCAGCCTCTTTAGCCTCGCCCACCCCAGTCCCCAGGACGCCCGACCCGGCGAGGAGCAACGGTTCTGGCACTTCTTTATTATTAATTTCCGTGGGTTATTCCGTGGCCCCCCCCACGGGCAGGGTCTCTTCCCCATCCCCGGGAGGCACAGGCCGGACAGACTTGTCTGTCTCACCCTCCCGAGGGACAGGCGACTCCTGCCGATCGTGCGCGATGGTGACGGTGGTGGGGTGGGGCGCAGCACCCGCGGCGGGCGATGACTCCCCTTGTGCGGAGGGACCTTCCTCCTCGCGGTCCTCCTCCTGGGAGTGGCGCCTCCTTTTTAACGTGTTGGGGCCCGGAGAGGGGGAGGCCTCCATGTCTGCCGGGGCCTCCCTCTCTGCCTCCTCCCGATGACTGGGTTTCTTGGGCCCCTCGGGCCCGAGCCCAGCCGCAGGTCCTGATTTCTCTGCCTCAGCAGTTGCGGTCACGGGCCCAGGCACGAGGACCCCCCCAGTCTCACGCGTCCCCGTTAACTCCGCGAGGAGCGCGGGCGTGAGTTCGGGTAGTTCGGTTGTATCCTCCATGAGGGGACCCGCCCTGAGGTGTTTTGTCTTTCGCAGCGCCTTCCTTCCCCTCGGACGCTCTCCCTCCCCCCCGCTGGAAGCCGTGATGGTGTTTTAGATTTTAGAGGCGGCGACGATGGCTGAAGGGCCGACAACCCCAGCCATGGCTTTTACACACGCCTCTATCGTCATGTTTGGGTGAGTGTAGCCCTTGACCCCATTCTTCCTCGTAAGGAGCGTAAAAGGGGACGGGGTAACAGGAGGACCTGTGGCTGCGGCCGTGGCCGCGGCTGCCACGCTCGTGTAGGTCCTCACTGCCCCCGCCACCGGCGAAGATGTGGTCGCCATAATGGGTGGATCTTTTAAGGGCTACACTCACCCCAAGTCACAGGCCTGAAGGTGTTAATGGCCTTAGTTGTTTTTTTTTCCCCCGAGCAGAGGGAGTTGTTAAATTGAAGGCACACCTCTCCCTTTATTTGAATGAATTAGGAGAGGGGCCTTCTCCCCTCTGCTCAATGGGTAATTAATAAAAAGTAAATGAGGTGCCTCTTAGAGAGAGAGGCAGAGAGAGACAAGAGACAAAGAGAGAGAGAGAGGGGGTGGGAAGGAGGGAAGCCGCAAGGGCAGGGTCGCCACTCAGGATGGTGGGTGTTGGCAGGGGGTGCACTCTCCGATGTAAAATAAAGTCTTTGCTGGTGGTCTTCTGGTGGGGGGAGAAGATGTCTTCACCTGGGAAGCTGGAGATGCCCAGGCTCAGTCCTGCACCAGGTCTTAACGATGCCCAATTAGATGAAAATGAATTGGGGACTTCACCTATGCAGCTCCAGCTGTCCCAGGTCAGGCAATGGGAAGGGGTGTTTATTAGTGGTGTGTGCGGCCTAGTTTTTACAAAAGCCACACACACACACACCCCTTGATGTTCCGGCCTTCTTCTTTTCTTCTTTCCTCCCCCCACCTACAAAACAAAGTCTCTGGGAGAGTGCACCAGAATAACACCCACCTGTAGCTGTAGATGTTTCTTCCTCCTTCCAAACAGATGATGGCTGTAGTGCTGTTTTCTCCCCTCTCTCCCTCTCCTAAAATGGAGGCCAATTGGGGAGGCAGTGATGGAAAGGCCTCTCCTCCTCTGGTGTTGTTGGCCTTCCCTTTCTTTTCCTTCTCCTCTCCTCTCCTCTCCTCTCTCTCTCCAGGCACCTCAGTTGTGGTTGTGGTTGTTGGTGGTGGTCTGCTGTCTGGTCTCATTCTCCTCTTCCTGGTCACAGAGACCACCACTCTGCTGCTGCTGCTGCTCCTCACTCTCCTTCTCCTGGCTGTTGAGGCAGATGCACAGCCAGCAATGCTGAGACAACACAGTGTACTCTTTTATGTGGGTACAAAACCAAATCAGTGTAAATCAATAAAACTTCAAAGGAAACTTAATAAATCAAATTAAAATTTGGTAGCCCGGGGTGACGATGCACTCCAGTCCCCGCGGCGCCCACCGGTCGCGGAAAAACTCAAGCGTGCCGGCGGACACCGCGTGCTCCATCTCCAGGGCCACCCGGGCGCGAACATGGCCGCAGAAGAGAGGCAGGCAATCGGGCCGAACGACCCCTTCGACCGCCCGCTGCCTGGACCAATTAATGGCTTTCTTAGCCAGGCCCAGGAGCAGTCCCACGAGGAGGTCCTCCGACCTGCCCGCTCCCCTCCGCACCGGGTGACCGTAGATCAGGAGCGTGGGGCTGAAGTGCAACCAAAAATTGAGGAGCAGCCCCTTCAAATAATGAAAGAGGGGCTGCAACCTTTCACACTCTATATATACGTGAAATACGGACTCCTCCAGGCCGCAAAAATGGCAAGCGGCCTGGGAGTCCGTGAACCTATTTAAAACCCTATTGCACGGGACTGCTCCGTGCAACACCCTCCAGGCCAAGTCCCCAATAGAACAAGGGAAGACTCCCGCGTAGAGAGCCTTCCATTGGGGACCTTCGCCTCCGCCGGACGGCAGGACGGTACGCCAAGGAGTGTCCGGACGGCAGACGAAGATGGCAAAGTGGAGAGTGTGCAGGAGCAGCCCGTACAGGAAACGCCTTCGTGCGGATTGAAAGGGCACGGAGGGCATTTCTCCGAGAAGGCTCAAGTGGTGAGGCGGCGGCTCCCGAGGGAGGATTCGGGGCCGGGCGCCGATAAGGAATTCCGTCCGAACGGGGGTCAGTTCGGACGGGATCGCCCCACGTGCCTGAGCCTCCTCGACACACCTAGTGGAGACGGGGCCCAGTGCCACTTTTAGCGACTTGATGGCTTTGACCGCGAGCCGGACGTTGATCCAGGACATGCGCCTCGCCAACTCCTCCGGCGCCATCCAGCCCGCTCCTCCGCCATCGAGCAGGTCCCCGACTCTGGTCACCTTGCCAGGCACAGCCCTACCCTCCGCCAGCCAGCCGAACCCGCGGTCGTGGAGGTGCGGATTCCTGAGCAGCGGCTCCCGAAGGACGGCCGCCGCTCCTGACGGGGGAGAACTGCGCCTGGAGGCGACGCTGTTCCAAACCCATAGCAGTTCCTGGTAGAAGACAGGCAGCTCCCGCAGGCTGGCACGCGTGCCACCCACTCTCACAAACAGGAGCTGCGTGTCGTAATTGAGGCCGTGCAGCTGGCGGAAGAAATACGTCGCCAGCGCACGCCACCTAGGAGGATTCTCCACGTACAGGTATCTCTGCAGCGTCTGAAGACGGAAAGTCGCCACCTGGGTGCGAAGGCACACCAGCGCCTGACTGCCCTCCCTAAGCGGGAGACTCAGAACCGCGGCGGAGACCCAGTGCTTCCTTTTGTCCCAGAAGAAGTCGACGAGCTTCTTCTGCATCTTGGCGACAAACGCAGGGGGAGGGATCAAAGTGACCAACCGGTACCACAACATGGCTGCCACCAGCTGGTTTATGACCAGCGCTCGACCCCTGTAGGACAACACTCGGAGCAGTCCAGTCCAGCGCCCTAGGCGAGCGGTGACTTTGGCCTCCAGCTCTTGCCAGTTCGCCGGCCAGGCATCCTCGGCCGGGCTGAGGTAGACTCCCAGGTAGAGGAGGTGCGTGGTGCTCCAGGCAAAGGGCCTGAACTCCTCCGGCAGGGAGTCCACCTGCCATGGGCCCACCAGGAGTCCAGAACATTTCTCCCGGTTGATCTTGGCGGAGGATGCGTCCAAGTAAATCTGCTGCCATTCTCGCATCCTCCGCAAGTCGACGGGATCCGTGATCGCGAGGAGTACGTCATCGGCGTAAGCCGAGAGGACCACCTCCACGCCCGGCCCTTGCAGAGCCAGTCCCGTCAACCTCTTCCGCAAGAGGCGCAGGAAAGGCTCCACGCAAACGGCGTATAACTGACCGGACATGGGGCATCCCTGACGCACCCCCCTCCTGAAGCGAAGGGGCGCCGTCAAAGACCCGTTAACTTTAATCAGACACTCCGCGGCGGCATACAGAAGTCGGATCCGGGCGACGAAATGCGTCCCGAACCCGAATGCGCGCAGAGTCCCGAAAAGATACTCGTGTTCCACCCTGTCGAACGCCTTCTCCTGATCTGGGGAAAGGAAGGCGACCGACAGACCAGCCCTCTGGGAATGGTGGACCAGGTCCCGGACCAGATGGATGTTGTCGTGGATTGTCCGGCCCGGGACCGTGTAGGACTGGTCGGGGTGGATCATGTGGGCCAGCACGGTGCCAAGGCGAGCAGAAATAGCCCTGGCGAAAATTTTGTAGTCAGTGCTGAGGAGGGAGACCGGGCGCCAGTTCTTAAGAAGGCGGAGATCGCCCTTCTTGGGCAGCAGGACGATGACCGCCCTGCGCCAAGAGAGGGGCATCTCCCCGGTCGCCAGACTTTCCCCCAGGACCCGCGCGTAGTCGTCCCCCAAGACGTCCCAGAACGCCCTGTGGAACTCCACGGTCAGCCCGTCCAGCCCCGGGGACTTGCCCCTCGAGAGCTGGCGCAGGGCGCCGGTCAGCTCCGCCAGGCTTAGCGGAGCTTCTAAATTCTCGGCGCCCTCCGGGCCGACCTTCGGCAGGTCCTCCCACAAAACTCTGCGCGCATCCTCGCTGGACGGATCCGAAGAGAACAGAGCCCCGTAATAGGCCCTGGCCTCCGCGCTGATGCCCTCCGGATCCGAGACCAGAGATCCGTCGTCGGCCAGCAGCCCCAAGAGCTGCTTACGGACCCCCCGTCTTTTTTCCAGCGAGTAGAAGAAGGGGGAGCCGCGGTCCAGGTCCTGCAGGAACTGGATCCGCGACCTCACGTACGCGCCTCGGGACCCGACCAGCTGCAGGTCCTTCAGCGCGTCCTTCTTCTCTTCGTACACCTTCCGCAGGGCCTGGGTCCTCGACGACTTGACCGAAACGGGACTCCAGGTCGATCACTTCTTTCTCCAATCGCCCGACCCGGACCTCCCGCCTCTTGGTCGACCCCTTCGCGTACTCCTGACAGAAGACGCGGACGTGAGCCTTTCCCACGTCCCACCATAGCCTCAAGGAGGGGAAGCCTCCCCGCTTCCTTCTCCAGTCGGCCCAGAACCGGCGAAACGAATCCCGGAACCGTGCGTCCTCCAGCAGCAGGTTGTTAAAATGCCAGTACGCGGACCCCCCCCCCGCGCGCGCAGCGGAGCGAGCTCCGCCCACACCAGGTGGTGGTCCGTGCACGGCACCGGCCGCATGGAAGCCGCCGGAACGCAGAAGACGTACGCCCGGGAAATGTAAAGGCGGTCGATTCTGGACCTTCCTCCTCCAGACCTCACGCTCGTGAAGGCGCTGGAGTCGGGATGGAGATTTCGCCAGACGTCCACCAAGTCGAAGGACCCGACCAGGTCCCGCAACTTCTCCATCGCCGCCGGGATCGCGGGGGACCCGACCGGTCCCGCACCTCGAGGGTACAATTGAAATCCCCCCCGAGGATGACGCACTCGCCCACGTCGATGCAGCCCAGAAGAGCGGACACTTCTCCGAAGAAGCGCACTTGCTGCGCACCGGTCTGGGGGGCGTACACGTTCACTAAATGGAGCGGCACGCCTCCCAGGCTAACAGTGACCTGGAGCAAGCGGCCCGGCACGTGCTCCTTGACCCTCAAGATCTCCGGCTGAAAATGCGGGGCCAGCAAGATAGCCACCCCGCAGGAATTGTTGGAGAGGTGACTCATGCTGACCCCTCCTTGCCACTCCAGGAGCCACGTGGCCTCGTCTCCCGGAACGGTGTGGGTTTCTTGCAGGAAGCACACCGCATATTTCCCGTCCCGAAGGACCGAGAAGTTATTGAATCTACGGCGCGCCTCCCTGCTGCCGTTGATGTTGAGGCTGGCTATGGTTATCTTCATCTCAGAAGCATAGTGCAACCTCTACCTAACAGGGGGGGAGGGAGCGCGGTCACTGACGACCGCCACTCCCTCAGCAGCCCAGTGTGGAACGTCTTGAGCCGACGCAGCTCGAGCCGGCCAACGTCCTTGTCCGCGCCCATGATTTTAATGGCGGCGCGGATGGACACGACGAGCAGCGCCAGCTCAGACCACTTGTCGAGGGCCAGCCGGATCTTCTTGTGACGACCCTGGTACATGGCCATAAAATCCCGGATTTCCCCTACGGGGATGAGGGGAGAGTCGGTGAAGGGCACGAGGGCGTCCATCGTCTCACTGCCGATGGACTCCAAATCGTCCTCGGTGCCCAACACCGAGTTCCCGTCCTCCTCCGGGAGGTCGTCACCGGCGGCCAACCCGTCCGTCGCACGGGGTGCAGCGAACGGCTCGGCCGCACCGGCCGGCCCCGCCTCCGTCACGTTCCCATCCCCAGGATCGGTGGCAGAGGAGTCCTCCCTGGGCTCCTCAGGGGCGCCGGGCCGGGAGGCGGCGGCGGTTCGGGGCCACCCTCCGCCTCAGGTGCCGGCGCGACCGGAGAAACCGGGGAGAAAACAATTCCCAGTTCCTCCAGCACGTCCAGCGCCAACATCAGAGACGGAGTCAGGGGGTTTTCTGTCTCCCCGCCACCAGCCTCCGACCCAGCGGGCTGGGGATTGTTGTACTCCTCCACCAGGTCGAGCAGTCCCTGGGAGATATCTGGGTTGTAAATGGCGGGCTCGGCTTCAGCCTCTTTGGCCTCGCCCTCCCCAGTCCCCAGGACGCCCGACCCGGCGAGGAGCAACGGTTCCGGAACTATATTATTGATATTCAGTTCCGCGGGTTGTTCCGCGGCCCCCCCCACGGGCAGGGTCTCTTCCCCATCCCCGGGAGGCACGGGTCCGACAGACTCTGTCTCACCCTCCCGAGGGACAGGCGACCCCTGCCGATCGCTCGCGACGATGACGGTGGTGGGGTGGGGCGCAGCACCCGCGGCGGGCGACGACTCCCCTTCTGCGGAGGGACCTTCCTCCTCGCGGTCCTCCTCCTGGGAGTGGCGCCTCCTTTTTAAAGTATTGGGGCCCGGAGAGGGGGAGGCCTCCATGTCTGCCGGGGCCTCCCTCTCTGCCCCCTCCCGATGACTGGGTTCCTTGGGCCCCTCGGGCCCGAGCCCGGCCGCAGGTCTTGATTGCTCTGCCTCGGCAGTTTCGGTCATGGGCCCGGGCACGAGGACCCCCCCAGTCTCACGCGTCCCCGTTAACTCCGCGAGGAGCGCGGGCGTGAGTTCGGGTAGTTCGGTTGTATCCTCCACGAGGGGACCCGCCCTGAGGTGTTTAGTTTTTCGCAGCGCCTTCCTTCCCCTCGGACGCTCTCCCTCCCCCCCGCCGGAGGCCGTGATGGTGTTGGCCCCCGACGTCGACCGCGCATCCGTCGTCCTCGACGCGCGGACAGTATCAGAGGGAGGGGGGGCGGCGGCGCCAGCCCTGGCCGCGCTAGGTGTCGTGGCGGCCTTGGAGGCGGGGCAGTTTTTGCGGACGTGCCCCACCTCCTTACAGGCGTAGCACCGCACGCCGTCCGAGGTCCAGAAGACGCGGTGGGCGGTCCCCCCGTGGAGCACTGTGAACGCGCCGTCCGTGTCCTCCTCCCGCGCCAGCCGGACGAAAAGCTGGCGCCGGAAGGAGAAGACGTGCCGGAGGCTGGCTTCCCGGAAGCCGAGCGAGATGGGTGTGATCCCCGACCTCACCTCCCCCAGTTGACGTAGGTGGGGGAGGAGGAGCTCACCTGGAACAAAGGGCGGGACGTTGGAAATGACAATCCTTTGCGCGGTGGCCTCAAGGGGGTCCACCGGCAGGAAGGTCCCGCCCACGGTGAGCCCCTTCTCGATGGCCAGGGACACCGCCCGCTCCGACCCCAGAAAGAACACAGCCTTGCCGTACATTTTAAAGGCGGCGACGATGGCTGAAGGGCCGACAACCCCAGCCATGGCTTTAACGCACGCCTCTATTGTCATGTTGGGGTGAGTGTAGCTACTGACCCCATTCTTCCTCGTGAGGAGGGTAAAAGGTGACAGGGTAACAGGAGGACCCGTGGCTGCCACGCTTGCGTACGTCCTCGCTGCCCCCGCCACCGGCGAAGATGTGGTCGCCATGATGGGTGGGTCTTTAAGGGCTACACTCACCCCAAGTCACAGGCCTGAAGGTGTTAATGGCCTCCTTGGTTTTTTTTTTGTTTTCCCCTGAGCAGAGGGAGCTGTTTAATTGAAGGCACACCTCTCCCTTTATATGAATTAATTAGGAGAGGGGCCTTCTCCCCTCTGCTCAATGGGTACTTAATTAAAAGTAAATTGAGGTGCCTCTTAGAGAGAGAGGCAGAGAGAGACAAGAGACAAAGAGAGAGAGAGAGAGAGAGAGAGGGGGTGGGAAGGAGGGAAGCCGCAAGGGCAGGGTCGCCACTCAGGATGGTGGGTGTTGGCAGGGGGTGCACTCTCCGATGTAAATAAAGTCTTTGGTGGTCTTCTGGTGGGGGGAGAAGATGTCTTCACCTGGGAAAGCTGGAGATGCCCAGGCTCAGTCCTGCACCAGGTCTTAACGGAACCCAATTAGATGAACTTGAATTGGGGAACTTCACCTAGGCAGCTCCAGCTGGCCCAGGTCAGGCAATGGGAAGGGGCGTTTATTAGTGGTGTGTGCAGCCTAGCTTTTACAAAAGCCACACACACCCCCACCCCCACCCCTTGGATGTTCCGGCCCTCTTCTTTTCTTCTTTCCTCCCCCCACCTACAAAACAAAGTCTCTGGGAGAGTGCACCAGAATACCACCCACCTGTAGCTGTTCTTTCTTTCTTTCTTCCTCCTTCCAAACAGATGATGTTTGTTGGTGATGTTTTCTCCCCTCTCTCTTTCTCCTAAAATGGAGGCCAATTGAGAAGGCAGTGTGGAAAGGCCTCTCCTCCTCTGGTGTTGTTGGCCTTCCCTTTCTTTTCCTTCTCCTCTCCTGTCCTCTCTCTCTCCAGGCACCTCAGTTGTGGTTGTGGTTGTTGGTGGTGGTCTGCTGTCTGGTCTCCTTCTCCTCCTCTTCCTGGTCACAGAGACCACCACTCTGCTGCTGCTGCTGCTCCTCACTCTCCTTCCTCTCCTTCTCCTGGCTGTTGAGGCAGATGCACAGCCAGCAATGCTGAGACAACACAGTGTAAGGATAGCTGAGAAGCAACAGGGGAAAGGATTTTGAATGCAAAGGCTCCAAGTCACCTGAAATAGTCAACAAAAGATGCCCACAGCACAGAACTGGGGAAAAGATTTAGGTTCAAAGGCTGTACAAATATTATAAGTGGTGCAGAATAGCTGTTGCAAAACTAAAAATGTTGGTATGTGTAAGTAAATCCATAGACTATAAATCCAAGGAAGTCATACTCACACTTCATATACATAGTCCTCACCACTTACATCGTTTATGTTTATCCCGAGCAGCCTATATCAGGCAAATGGCTCTAACCATTCGCCATCACCATTGAATTCAATTACAATGGCCCTGCTTCTAACACACCGGCTATTTAGCGCAGTTCAATAAGCTTTTTGCACCTTGTTAAAGTGTGATTAAATGCTGTTAACTATTCACCTGAGGAGCTGAATGCCTCAGAGTGCTGTCCACCCCTTTTACCCAGAACAGCTGATTGAAGCTGCTGCAGTCTACGCTTTCTAACTGCCGAGGTTGATAACAATACAAACAGTTGATGGAGACTCCAGGGAGTGTCAATCAGCTGTTCGCTAAACACAGATGACCTGTTGGTTTCCATTTAAATAAATCATTATCCGATTTCGGATCGATTTAGCATCATGCAATACAGACGCCACAACTAGATGAGGAATCCTAGATCCTTTCTTCAAGATTTTAGACACTCGGGAGTCCGATGGATTTAGCGTCCACCACGTATAGCGGGCAAATCGCGTTAGCTCAAACACACCCACTATATCCGGTGGGGACTGTGTATATGTATATATATATATATATATATATATAAAATCATTCTTCCCAAACATGGGTTAAAAATGTGACTGTTTTTCTCTACTTTAAAGTCACTTGTGAATTCGATTAGTTTGTTAGGTTAAGGTACCAAGTGTAAATATCATATCATTTGTTAATAAGATGTTACTTTGTAAATTGGTGTCTGCCATTCAATTCAGAATTGGAAATTATTATTTGAATGCTATGCAATGTTAGATATAAATGTGTTTTCATTATTGTTTCATCCCAATAATGGCTTATCATATGTATGAAAGCGACCAGTTATTACGTTCTAAACCAACCTAACTTGACTGCAGATACTGAAAAGTTAAATTAGCAGAAAGTCTATACACTGTGTGTTTGGCTTCTAATTACCATTTCATGGGGTTTTCATTATGTTGTTTGTGATCAATTCTTGGAGAAAAATGAAGAGAATCTATGCTGCTGGCATCTGTCAAAATAGCATTATTGCTTAGACCACAATTGACTAACAGCCTTAAAAGAATGAAGGGTTTATAACAAATTGATTTTTCTGTGTTATAGAATCATAGAATGATACAGCAAAGAAGGAGGCCATTCAGCCTATCGTGCCTGTGCTAGCTCATTGAAAGAGTTATCCAATTAGGCCCACTCCCCTGCTCTTTCCCCATATCCCTGCAAATGTTTCATAGATTCATAGAATCATAGAAATTTACAGCACAGCAGGAGGCCATTCGGTCCATCGTGCCTGTGCCGGCCGAAAAAGAGCTATCCAGCTTAATCCCACTTTCCAGCTCTTGGTGCGTAGCCCTGTAGGTTATGGCACTTCAAGTGCATATCCAATGTGATGTGATGAGGGTTTCTGCCTCTACCACCCTTTCAGGCAGTGAGTTCCAGACCCCCACCACCCTCTGGGTGAAAAAAGTTCTCCTCAACTCTCCTCTAATCCTGCTACCAGTTACTTTAAATCTATGTTCCCTGGTTATTGACCTCTCTGATAAGGGAAATAGGTCCTTCCTATCCACTCTATCTAGGCCCCTCATAATTGTATACACCTCAATTAAGTCTCCCCTCAGCCTCCTCTGTTCCAAAGGAAACAACCTCGGCTTACATAAGAACATAAGAAATAGGAGCAGGAGTAGGCCATTTGGCCCTTCGAGCCTGCTCCACCATTCAATAAGATCATGGCTGATCTTCTACCTCATCTCCACTTTCCTGCACTATCCCCACATCCCTTGATTCCCTTAATATTCAAAGCTTATCCAATCTTTCCTCATAGCTAAAATTCTCCAGTCCTGGCAACATCCTCATAAATCTCCTCTGTACCCTCTCTAGTGCAATCACATCTTTCCTGTAATGTGGTGACCAGAACTGTACGCAGTATTCTAGCTGTGGCCTAACTAGTGTTTTATACAGTTGAAGCATAACCTTCCTGATCTTATATTCTATGCCTCGGCTAATAAAGGTGTGTATCCCGTATGCATTCTTAACCACCTTATCTACCTGTCCTGCTACCTTCAGGGATCTGTGGACATGCACTCCAAGGTCCCTCTATCAAATACTTCCACTTCAAATATTTATCTAATTCCCTTTTGAAAGTTATTATTGAATCTGCTTCCACCACCCTTTCAGCCAGTGCATTCCAGACAGCTGTGTTAAAATGTTTTCCTCCTGTCGCCTCTGGTTCTTTTGCCAATTGCCTTAAATCTGTGCTCACTGGTTACCGACCCTTCTGCCACTGGAAACAGTTTCTCCTTATTTACTCTATCTAAATCCTTCATGATTTTAAATACCTCTATCAAATCTCTCCTTAATCTTCTCTGCTCTAAGGAGACCAGTTCTCCTCCATTTTGGAAGTTGCTTGGTCAAAAAACTGTATGAGGGATCAACTTAGATATTTTAAGTGATCCGCCTAGCTTGAGGATTAAAAAGAGAAAATACTAGAAAAATGAAGAAGGTCAATCAACAGCTACAAAGAGAAAAGACAGGTGAGTGATGCTGAAGGGTCGATACCCCCCTAAAATAGTCTGTCTTTTCTCTTTATAAATGCTGAGGACCTGCTGTGTATTTTCAGCTTTTTCTTCTTTATTTCATATTCTTAGCAGTTACAATTTTTACTTTATTGCTTTAGTCTGTAAAAAGCTGGTCAAGTATGTGATTAAGTGTTGTCTAATAGAATGAAGACATGATGGGAGTAATAGCTACTTTATTTCTGCAAGAATGATCACAGCTTTCCGATAGTAAGAACCATGACCCACTTATGAATACTCTCCTCAGGCTGGAACAAGGAAACAATGTTTTGAAAGCTCGAACCATGAGCAACAAGCATTTAAAATATTTATGGAAGATATTTAAGAAAATTGAAATGGGAATGCACAAATGTTTTATGAAAAGTAAAAGGCTAGGAAGCCCAGAGACATGACAGCTAAAGAAAGTATAAGCCGAATTTAAGAAATAATTCATGGTTAGAGTTTTGACTTGCGCAAACAAACTGGTAAATTTTGGCTGAGTTGAAGTATTCAGAAAACAATTGGATCAATTTAGGCATCAGTAAAGAACTGAAGGACGTGGGGGTAGAAATTGAACATCGTTGCACCCATATTATGGGTGTAAAATGAGCGCAACAAAGTCCAATTTAGGGGACTGTAATAGAGCCACCTGGTGGACTACTGATGTATATAATAATAAAGCCATGTGCAGTACAGTTCTTACCGGAAGCCATGTTGTGCAGTTGTGCATATATATATATATATATATACTGTGTCTCAAGATATCACAGAATTGGTGATGAGGATGCGATTGCGGATTTCCTAGCTGAAATTTTTGTTGGAGGATAATCCTGCCAACCGACAGAGGGACTGTTAGAGGTTCTTTGTTTTGCAGAAAAACTTAAAAATCCGAGATAAATTTTGAGCACACGTGGGTGAACTGTCAACGTTGCCAGAGTCCAGATGGCCGCGCCTATGGAAATAATCGGGTGCTTGGGTGAGTTCCATCATGACCGAGAGACTTTCGGAGCGTATGTGGAGCAGCTAGAAATGTTTTTCACCGCGAATAGTATCGTCGAAGTTCCCGATGATGTAAACCGTAACCGGACGGTTTTAGAAATGAAACGGGGTATTTTTTTGACTGAAGCAGGCCCTGAGGTGTATGAAACCCTGAAAAATGTGCTTGTTCCCACCAAGCTGAAGGACACACCACTGAAGGAGATCCTATCCAAGTCAGAACAGCACTACAGTCCTGAGCCCCTGGAAATTGCTGAAAGTTATTGTTTTGGAACATGCGATCAATTAAATGACGAGGTTATCAGTGAATACATTGTAGCTTTAAAAAAGCTATCCATTCACTCTTATTTCGGAAACTTTCAGGACCGAGCTTTGCGTGACCACTTTGTTTGTGGGTTAAAAAATGAACGTATCAGAAGTAAATTGTTGACAACCACTAACTTGACTTTTGATTTAGCTTGTCAGACAGCTATGTCGATGGATATTGCCGACCGATACTCCAGAGAGTTCCGCGCCATTTCCAGTCATCAGACAACCGAGGTGAATCGGCTGCAGGTTAAAAGTAAAAGGCAGTTGGGCCCCAAGGCCTCAGCAACTGGCCAAGGAAACAGTGCATTGAAGTCGTGCTACCGGTACCTGGGACAACACATCGCTCAAAGCTGTCCATATGTGAAGGCAGAGTGTTTCTACTACAAGAAAACTGGGCATCTTGCGAAGGCGTGCCGACAGAAGAGTAAACCGACTGGCAATGCTAGAAGTAGAAATCGACAGACACTACATACCATTGAAGAGAAGCAGCAAGTCGAGGAGTTTCTGGAGATTCATGTCATCAGGAGCACGAAGGTCTCTAACAGCGATTCGCGAGGTATAATTATCCAAGTAGATGTCGCAGGAACCAGGATACCCATGGAAATCGACACTGGTGCATCCGTGAGCGTAGTACCGGAATCACTATATCGCGACACGTTGCGTGATTATCGATTAGAGAAATTGAAGGTAGAGCTGCAAGGCTACTCAGGAGAGCAAATCCCTGTAGTAGGAAGTGTCACCATACCAGTGAAATGCAAGGATCAGTGTCAGATCTTGCCCCTCATAGTAGTGGCAGGAGACAAGCCTGCCTTGACAGGTAGAAATTGGTTGGGATCACTGAAACTGGATTGGAATGAGATTTTTCGTGTGGAAGCGAAATTTGCATCGAAAGATGATGGCCATGAATTTCCGACCCCTAAGGGTGCATACGAGGTGTGTACGTGCCCATAGGGGCTGCACAAGTTCCAGGTTTAGGCATGCGAAGCGCATGTGCTGAAACTCGGAACTTGCGATCTGTCAAGAATTCTCTTGACAGATCCTCCGCATGTCCAAGAAAAGTGCCTCCATGGGTGGAGAGTTGCGCTATTTGCTCAACTTCCGCCCGCTGAAAGGCCATAGAATTCTTACACCTGGTAAAAGCTGGTACACCTGTCCAATAAGGTAAGGTTATATTAAGCCCCGTTAAAACATATTTAAAAAAAATTCAAAAAATTCAATTTTTGTTTAACATATTTAATTAAATTTTATATTTTAATTAATTTTATATATGTAATGGTTTTTCTTTATTTATTTCAGTGTGTTGGTGCATTTTTGCAGTCACCCCATTCATACTTTTGACAGTTCTGTACGTACGGAACTGTCAAAAATATGAAGGGGGATTCCCTTCTTCCATTGGTTGGGCTGGCCCACGTGATCTCGGGGCGCTTGCAAACTGCATGAGCCCCTGGGATACGTGGGCCTCTGCGCATTTCGAAGAGGAGAGGCCCAGGATCGGAAGCCTCGGTATCTATGGAACCAGCAGGTAGGTTCGTAGAATTTTTTCTGATCGGAGGCGTCCGCCCGCAGGAAGACTTCGATTGGAAATTCAGGGCCGGTGTCATCAAGCAGTATCCGAAGGTGTTCAGTGAAACGGGCAGTCCGATCCAAGACTTCAAGGCGAGTGTCAGAGTGCAGAAGGATGCAAGACCATTTTTCTCCAAGCCACGTCCCGTACCATACGCACTCAAGGAGAAAGTTGAGCAAGAACTCAAAAGACTAGAAACTGAGAACATTATCTCTAAGGTCGATCTGAGTAATTGGGCGACACCCATTGTTGTTGTACCTAAGTCAGATGGTAAGGTAAGGTTGTGTGGTGATTATAAGGTAACCGTAAACCAGCTTCTAGAGTGTAATCTACCCAATACGTTGCTAAATGTGGAAGATTTGTTCACAACGCTGACAGGTGGCCAGATCTTTTCGAAGTTAGATCTAACAAACGCCTACCTACAACTTGAGTTAGATGAAGAGTCCAAGTCATGCTTAATTATAAATACTCACCGAGGCCTATAACAGTTCAATAGGCTACCATTTGGAGTGTCTTCTGCCCCTGACACATTCCAGGGGGATATGAACCAAATTTTGCAAGGGATTGAAGGGGTAGTGTGTTATTTGGATGACATATTCATGTCAGCACCAAACAGGCAAATCCATGATGAGGTGTTGAATGAAGTGCTCAAACGGCTAGAGAAGCACAGAGTACGAGTGACAGCTCACAAGTGTGAGTTGTTTCAAAACTCAGTGGAGTACTTAGGGTACAGAGTAGACAAAGATGGTTTACATCCAACCAAGGTAAAGCTGGATGCAATCAGAAATGCACCAACTCCCAAGAATGTCTCTGAACTTCGATCATTTTGGGGTCTTTTGAATTATTACGGAAAGTTCTTCCCAAACTTGGCTACATTGTTACATCCACTGAATGAGCTGTTTAGAAAACAGGTCCCTTGGAAGTGGTCAAAAGAATACGACACAGCATTCAAAGAGTATAAAAGCCAGTTAGTAGTGAACATGTTAGTTCACTATGATGTATCTAAGGAGATCAAGCTAGCGTATGACGCCTCTCCGTATGGAGTTGGGGCAGTGATCTCTCATGTATTAGATAGTGGGGAGGAGAGACCAATTGCTTTTGCTCCACAGACTCTCAGGGCTCGATTTTAATGGACCTCAGAGGGTGGGTTTGGAGGCGGGTCGGCAGCGAAAATCGGAAAAAATGCTGGTTGCCTATGAACCTGCCTCCAACCCGCTCTCACGCTACTTTCATCAGTGTCGGGTCAGCCACTGCCAAACTGACCCGATAGCAAATGACGGGAGAGGCAGTTAAGGCAGTTAACAGCCTGTTAACTGCCTTGCTAAGCCTATTTTAATCAGCGATTCCGATCTTGTACTTTTGGCTCCTGTTTGCCGTCTTCCGAGAGACATGCCAGCTGCAATGAGTCAGGTTTCTTGAGGACATGATTTGTTGTCAATTGCTGCAGCTGCTTAAAAGGGCTCCTGCAACATGGCTAACATTCAAGTGCCACAACTTTGTTGTTGGAAGTTTGGGATAAGATTTATCAACTCTACTGACCTTGTGACTGTTCAAGCTGACAGCCATCTGCAGTGTGACCTGATTGGAATAATCTCAGGCCACTTTGACTGTGTGCTTGCAAGCTTCTTGCCTCAACTAAAATCTATAGCAATGGTATGGGAACCATTTATATCCTCTCATCCTGGTCGTCAGATTCGGAGGAAGAGCAGCCGCGGCAGCACCACAACCAGCCACAGCAGCACCAGCACCAGGAGCGCCAACCTCCTCCTCACCCACCTGATGATGCACAGGGCGGAGGGCCTCAGCGCAGGGCTGCACCTCGCTGCAGGAGATACCCCCAACACAGGGTTTACAGGCAGAGGATCAGCTTCCTCAGCATGAGTGTCAAAGGAGGCTGAGACTTTCGCAAGACGCAGTCGCTGACATCTGCGCAATGCTGCACCAACACCTGGAGCCCAGAGGAGTGTGTGGACACTCCTTACCAGTTGCTGTCAAAGTCACCACCGCACTCAACTTCTTTGCTTCGGGCTCCTTCCAGGGATCAGCTGCAGACATCAGCGGCATCTCCCATCGGCTGCACACACCTGCATCACGCAGGTCATCAATGCCCTCTTTGCAAAGAGCCACAATTACATCCACTTCTCCTCGGATGGCCCAAGTGTGACCGCTAGTGCGGTTGGCTTTGCCAGTATGGTAGGCTTGCCAATGGTGCAGGGCATCATTGACTGCACACATGTAGCCATTAGGGCCCCCTATCACAACCCAGCTGTATTTGTCAACTGCAAGGGATTCCACTCCCTGAACGTCCAGCTGGTGTGTAACCACAGGAAGATCATCATGCATGTTTACGCAAAGTACCCTGGCAGTTGCTATGACTCCTTCATCCTGCGCCAGTCTACAGTGCCTCAGCTCTTCCATCCGCCAACCCAACTTAACGGATGGCTACTTGGCGACAAGGGCTATCCCCTGAAAAAGTGGCTTTTGACACTGATGAGGAGGCCAACAAACGAGGCTGAGGAGCAGTACAATGTCAGCCACATTTCCACCAGAAGCATCATCGAGCAAACCATCGGCTTGCTCAAAATGCATATTATAGTCAAGCAGAGTCAGCATGGTTTTATGAAAAGGAAATCATGTTTGACAAATTTGCTGAAGTTCTTTGAGGATATAATGAGTAGGGTGGATAAAGGGGAACCAGTAGATGTCGTGTATTTGGATTTCCAGAAGGCATTCGATAAGGTGCCACATAAAATGTTACTACACAAGATAAGAGCTCACGGGGTTGGGGGTAATATATTAGCATGGATAGAGGATTGGCTAACTAACAGAAAACAGAGAGTCGGGATAAATGGGTCATTTTCAGGTTGGCAAACGGTAACTAGTGGGGTGCCGCAGGGATCAGTGCTGGGGCCTCAACTATTTACCATCTATATTAATGACTTGGATGAAGGGACTGAGTGTAATGTAGCCAAATTTGCTGATGATACTAAGATCGGTGGGAAAGCAAATTGTGTGGAGGACGCAAAGAATCTCCAAAGGGATATAGATAGGCTAAGTGAGCGGGCAAAAATCTGGCAGATGGAGTTTAATGTGGGAAAATGCAAGGTTATCCACTTTGGTAGGAAAAATAAAAAAGCAAATTATTATTTAAATGGGGAGATTGCAAAATGCTGAGGTACAGAGGGATCAGGGTTCCTTGTACATGAATCACAAAAAGTTAGCATGCAGGTACAGCAAGTAATTAGGAAGGCAAATAGAGTGTTGGCCTTTATTGCAAAGGGAATGGAGTATAAAAGTAGGGAAGTCCTGTTACAACTGTACAGGGCATTGGTGAGACCACACCTGGAGTACTGCGTACAGTTTTGGTCTCCTTATTTAAGGAAGGATATACTTGCATTGGAGGCAGTTCAGAGAAGGTTCACGAGGTTGATTCCGGAGATGAAAGGGTTTTCTTATGAAGAAAGGTTGAGCAGGTTGGGCTTATACTCATTGGAGTTTAGAAGAATGAGAGGGGATCTTATTGAAACATATAAGATTATGAAGGGGCTTGACAGGGTAGATGCAGAGAGGATGTTTCCCCTCGTGGGGGAATCTAGGACTAGGGGGCATAATTTCAGAATAAGGGGGCACCCTTTTAAATCGGAAATAAGGAGGAATTTCTTCTCTCAGAAGGTCGTGAGTCTTTGGAATTCTCTTCCCCAGAGAGCTGTGGAGGCTGGGTCATTGAATATATTTAAGTTGGAGATAGACAGATTTTTGAACGATAAGGGAGTCAAGGGTTATGGGGAGCGGGCAGGGAAGTGGAGTTGAGGCCAAGATCAGATCAGCCATGATCTTATTGAATAGCGGAGCAGGCTCGAGGGGCCAAATGACCTACTCCTGCTTCTACGTCTTATGTTCTTATGTTATGTTATGTTCTTATGTAGTCTATGTTGCGAATGACCCACCAAGGTGTGCGTATCTGCGCTGGTGCTGGGTGTGCTGAGTCCTGGTGACACTGCTCCCTCAGAGGCTCCGGGTTCCTCTGAGGATTCGTCTGGCTCTTCCTCCTGGACACTGGGGAGGGGAGCGCTCGATGGTCCTGTGGGAGAGTGAAGGCATGAGTTAGACATCAGATTTGGAGGTAGCAGACACATCCTATTGTGCAGATGATCAGACATCAATCTCTATGAGCAACATATGCCATTGCAGTCAATCAGGAAATGTAAAAGCGAGTGATGAAAATGCATTCTGTCACCAGCTTCCTCTAGTGTGCCCATCTCTCCGTCGCCCACTTCCAGCTCCTCGCCACCTCCCATGCTGTCGCGAGCAGCCTCCTCAGCGTGAGTTAATGTGGTGAGTGATGATGTGCCTCCTCCTGTCATAGCTCTCTCCTTCTTATTGTGGGCTATCATTTCCTGCAAGGAGGGACACAAATGGAGTTTCAGCAAGAGTGATGGAGTGAGGGTGAAGAATCTATAAGGTAGAATCTTAGAGGGAGGCCAGGATGGAGTGAGGTGGCAAGAGGAAGGAGCCTCCCTCTGCGTTGTTAGTTGTTGTCATTGCATAACAGTGAGAGCGAGTGTGAGGGGTGCATAGCAGGATGGTGAAATGATTCAGTACAGAGAGGGAGATAGAAAGGTAAGGGTGCAAGGGAAGTAAGGGTAAGGTGGGATGTGGAGGAGCAGGCTGACAATGCAGAGTGCTGGTGATGAGAAGAGAAGGGAAGCAGATTGAAGGTCAGTGTGATGTGAAACTCACTTTTGATGTTTGGACAAGATCATTGAAGCGTTTACAGCATTAGAGCTAGGTGTGTCCACACAGCGACCTTGCGCTGACCTCCTCAGCTATCTCTAGCCAGGCTGCCTTCGTCTGTTGAGGAGGCTTCCAGCGGCCATTGGCAGGGAACAGGATCTCCCTGCGCCCTCTTACTCCCTCTACAAGAGCTTGCAGGGCGTCGTCATTGAATTTAGGAGCAGCCTTCTTGCCTGTGGCAGCACTCATGGTGATCCTGGCCCTTTCCAGCAGCAGCAGCAATGAGAAATGAGAGGCTGAGACTACATGGAGCCCTTAAAAAACAAGTGCAGCAGAGACCTCACCAGTGCAGACCAACAGACCCGCTTCAACTCATTGCAGCGCGCACGATGGGGCTAAGTGGACCAATGAAGTGAAAATGGGACACCGGGAGCGGCTGAAACCGACAGCTGGTCTGAAACCCGCCCACCAGGCAACCCGACTCCATCCCGCCTCCTCCATTAAAATCGAGCCGAGTGCGAGTGAGCGGAATTATGCGCAGATCGAAAGGGAAGCTTTGTCATTGATTTTTTGGGTCAAGAAGTTTCAAAAATACTTGTTTGGTCATAAGTTTACCATATTTACTGACCATAAGCCCCTGACAGCAATCCTCTGACAGTCCCCAGTTCCAACTTTAGCTGCAGCCCGAATGCAGAGATGGGGTTTGAATTTCTCAGCGTATACGTATGACATTGAGTACAGACGATCAGCTGATCACAGTAATGCTGATGCTACATCCAGGTTGCCAACCTCATCACAAGTTACACCCAATAGGGAAGAAGTGTTCTATTTCTCACACAGCTGAAAGGCAACCAAATGTGACCTAATTATGTCAAAGGTGATTGATTACATAGCAAATGGATGGTCAAACCAGGTATCAGAGGAAGATATCCATCCATACTTCGTTCGTAGGAATGAATTGTCAGTGGATAAAGATTGTATCATGTGGGGAGCAAGAGTGGTTATCCCAAATAGGTTCAGGTCTAAATTGTTAGGAGATCTTCATGACCAGCACCTGGGAATGTGCTTGACCAAGAGCTTTGCACGCAGTTACTTATGGTGGCCAGGTTTAGATAAAGAGAGAGTACATAGTCAGTCAGTGTACAACATGTCAATCGGTGAGCAAGAAACGACCATCAGTACCATTACAGCCATGGAAATGGCCTCCCAGAGTGTGGCAAAGGTTACATGTAGATTTTGCTGAGCTAGAAGGGCAGCAATTGTTCATAGTGACAGATAGTCACTCGAAGTGGGTACAGGTGTTTCCGATGCGGATAATAACAACAAGCAAAACACTAGACAATTTGCGAAGATTGTTTTCTTCATACAGCCTCTCAGAAGAAATAATGGGCCGCAATTTTGTTCAGAAGAGTTCACACAGTTCATGAGCAGAAACGATGTGAAACATACTAACGTTCCACCGTACCACCCTGCTTCAAATGGTGCAGCAGAGCGCACAGTACAAATTGTCAAACGTGCCCTCATCAAGCAAATGTTGCATCCAAATCCAAAGAAACGTCAGTTGTCGTTGGACTACAAACTGACAAATTTTCCAATTACCTATCGGAATACTCCTCATACCACTACTGGTAGAAAACCAGCAGAGTTGTTTCTCAAACGACAGCCACGAACCAGGTTCTTGTTGTTAAAGCCAAACTTGGCACAGACTGTAGAAGAGAAACAATCAAGGCAGAAAGAGAGTCATGATAAAAGTAGAGTTAGAGAGAGAAGTGTGCAGTTGAACCAGAAGGTTAGAGTGAAGAACCATCACCATAAATGGTTAAAGTGGTTACCAGGAAGAGTAGTGAAGATATGTGGCTCTCGCACATATTTGGTCAAGATGTTTGATCATGGAAAGGTTAGGTTTGTTCACATTGATCATATCTTACCTACACATGTGGAAGGAGTTGAAAGCTGGGATGATTCAATTTATTCTGATGAGTCAGGTAGTCTTGTTACAAGTAGAGTACCAGTAGCAAATCCTACATCAGATGTACCAGAAACAAGTCCAAGACAAAGTCAGAATTTAAGTCTGAGCCGAAATCAGGCAGACAAACAGTCTGAAAGTGTAGAGAGTCCAAATGTAGATCAAGATCAGCCCTTGGAGAAAAACTCTCCTCAGGCTTAGCCTAGAATGAGTCAAAGTCCTACAACAAGATCTGAAAGTTCTGTTCAAGAAAGAAGGTATCCTCTTTGAAACAGAAAACCAGTGGTTAAGTTTAATCTGTAAATATGAAAAAGAAGTTCATATCTTTTGTTTGTGTTACAGAATTCTATAGTAGAATTTGGAAACATAAAATGGGTTCCATTTGAGAAATGTATACCATGTATATACCATGCAAGTCATGTACAATGATTATTTGCTACAATTAACTTCTTCAATAAGGAGGGAGAAGTGTAATAGAGCCATCTGGTGGACTACAGATGTATAAAATAATAAAGCCATATGCAGTACAGTTCTTACCGGAAGCATTGTTGTGCTGTTGTATATATATGCTGTGTCTCAAGATATCACAGGGACCAACGTCCTGTCCTCCAAGGAAGCCTGAAAGACATCTGATTCGATATTGGGTCTTATTTTCAGGCATCCTCAGCAGCTGTCTAAAACAGGCATTAGGACCCTTACATATATAAATGAGGGGCCTAACGCCTGTTTTAGGCCCACTCTGTGAACTGGATTCTGATGAACAGAACCGGTTTGGGGTGAGCTCCGTTCAAGATTCTTCAGCGGTTGCTGCAGCCTAACAGTGACTGCCACCAAAAAGGAAGTTTAAAAAAAATGAATTTCTCCCGTGAAGCAGGAGTACTCCCTCTGACGCCACAGTACTCACAATCAGTGCCCGCCCACACCACCCCCTGCATTGCCTTGCCACTCTCCCTCCAGGGACTTACCTTAAGTTTGCTGCTAGCGAGGCAAGCAGCATGAAATTCATTTAGTTAAAATGGATGAGCTGGATGGGTTAAATAACACTACTCTAATATCTTAATATGACTTGTACTCTTTTTTCCAACAATAACAAACACCACAAACAGCACAAAGTTTTTTGCAATGCTAAGGCACAAAACCCCTCAGGAAAAGTGGCCCAACCATTGCTAACAAGAGAAATCAAAGATAGTATTAGATCAAAGGAAGAGGCTTATAATGTTGTCAAAAAGACTAATAAGCCTGAGGATTGGGAGGATTTTAGAATTCAGCAACTGAGGACCAAGAAATTGATAAAGAAAGAGAAAATAGAATATGAGAGTAAACTAGCGAGAGACATAAAAACAGACTGTAAAAGCTTCTCTTGGTATGTAAAAAGGAAAAGATTAGCGAAAGTAAATGTGGGTCCCTTACAGGCTGAGACAGGAGAAATTAAAATGGGGAATAAGGAAATGGCAGTGAAATTAAACAAATACTTTGTATCTGTCTTCACGGAAGAAGACGCAAAAAACTTCCCGGAAATAGTAGAGAACCAAGGCTCCAGCGAGAATGAGAAACTGAAAGAAATTAGTATTAGTAAAAAAATAGTACTGGAGAAATTAATGGGACTGAAAGCCGATAAATCCCCTGGACCTGATGGCCTACATCCTAGGGTTTTGAAAGAGGTGGCTATAGTGATAGCGGATGCATTGGTTGTCATTTTCCAAAATTCCATAGAGTTTAGAATGGTTCCCGCGGATTGGAAGGTAGCAAATGTAACCCCACTATTTAAGAAAGGAGGGAGACAGAAAACGGGGAACTACAGACCAGTTAGTCTGACATCGTTAGTAGGGAAAATGCTAGAATCTATTATTAAGGACATGGTAACAGGGCACTTAGAAAATAATAATAGGATTGGAAGAGTCAACACATATTTATGAAAGGGAAATCATTTTGACAAATCTGTTAACATTTTTTGAGGTTGTAACTAGCAGAATAGTTAAGGGGGAACCAGTGGATGTGGTGTATTTGGATTTTCAGAAGGCATTCGATAAGGTGCCACATAAGAGGTTATTAAACAAAATTAGGGCTCGTGGGATTGGGGGTAATATATGTAAACTGCTATACTCGCTGCTATACACGTAATATAGTACTGCCACACAGTACTGCCCCCCGATTATCAAAATCCATGACAAGGCCTTGGACAACGTGGACCACTTTCCATACCTCAGGAGCCTATTGTCAACAAGGGCAGACGTCAATGATGAAGTCCAACACCGCCTTCAGTGTGCCAATGCAGCCTTCGGTCGCCTGAGGAAGAGAGTGTTTGAAGACGAGGACCTCAAACCCGGCACCAAGCTCATGGTCTACAGAGCAGTAGTAATACCCGCCCTCCTGTATGCCTCAGAGACATGGACCATGTACAGCAGGCACCTCAAAGCACTGGAGAGGTACTACCAATGCTGCCTCCGCAAGATCCTGCAAATCCATTGGCAGGATAGGCGCACCAACGTCAGTGTTCTCGCTCAGGCCAACATCCCCAGCATCGAAGCTTTGACCACGCTCGATCAGCTCCGATGGACGGGTCACATCGTCCACATGCCCAATACGAGACTCCCAAAACAAGTGCTCTACTCGGAGCTCCGACACGGCAAGAGAGCCCCAGGTGGGCAGAGGAAACACTTCAAGGACACCCTCAAAGCCTCCTTGAAAAAGTGTAACATCCTGACCGACACCTGGGAATCCCTGGCCCAAGACCGTACAAAGTGGAGGAGAAGCATCCGGGAAGGCGCCGAATACCTCGAGTCTCTTCGCCGGGAGCAAGCGGAAGCCAAGCGCAAACAGCAGAAGGAGCGCACGTCAATCCAAGCACCCCACCCACCCGCCCCTTCAACCACCATCTGCCCCACCTGTGACAGAGACTGTAGGTCCCGCATTGGACTCATCAGTAACCTGAGAACTCATTTTTAATGTGGAAGCAAGTCATCTTTGGTTCCGAGGGACTGCCTAAGAAGAAGATAACTACTGCTACCATGTGGAGATCGAAATTACGAATGAATTGTGAGGTGATAACGGATGGATTCAAAATTGAGGAGGTCAGTGTGTGTTCCTTTGTTGTATGGATTCAAAATGGAGGAGGTCAGCATATGGTCCTTTGTTTGGAAGACCAAATGGACAGGAAGGGGAGGCACTGGATGAAGAGCAAGTCCCACCCCCACACACATCACAGGAACATGAACGTGTCATGCAGAAGGAACTCCAATCAGCGGAGGGTGGGAGTGAAACTGACCTATCAGAGCGAGGCAGATGAAGATATATGAGGGGTCCCATGCCGGAGGGGACTATAAATGAAAGACACAGAAGCACGAAGATTCAAAAAGGGACAAAGAAAGCGGTTTGACTGGCCAGTCGACGTTTGCAGCCTACCACTTTTTCCAGATTGATCACCCGTGCAGGAGTGTATGTATGAAAGTTGGACATTGGGCACAGATATTGCTGAGAAGTATTTTTTTTATATGTTTGGCTTATTAAACTGTGGGAATATACATTGCCAGGAATACTTTTATGTACGGTAATCTGTGGGCATATAAATTGCAAGGGTACTCCTCTGTATGCTTGATATTTTTTAAACAGTAGTGTGAATAAAGACCAATTTTATTGATCACAAACTTATGTTATTGTTACGCTTATTTGTAATTGTCAAGGTCCGAGCAGTAATAGGAGGAAGTCCTACATATACTAGCATGGATTGAGGATTGGTTAACGAACAGAAAACAGAGAGTAGGAATAAACAGGTCATTTTTGGGTTGGCAGGCTATAATTAGTGGAGTACCGCAAGGATCAGTGCTTGGGCCTCAGCTATTCACAATCTATATCAATGATTTGGATGAGGGGACCAAATGTAATATATCCAAGTTTGCTGGTGATACAAAGCTGGGTGGGAATGTATGTTGTGAGGAAGATACAAAGCGGCTTCAAGGGGATATAGACAGGCTAAGTGAATGGGCAAGAACATGTCAAATGGAATATAATGTGGAGAAATGTGAAGTTATCCACTTAGTTAGTTAAAATAGAAAAGCAGAGTATTTTTTAAATGGTGAGAGATTAGGAAATGTTGGTGTTCAGAGGGAACTGGGTGTCCTTGTACACGAATCACTGAAAGTTAAAGTGCAGGTACAGCAAGTAATTAGGAAAGCAAATGGTATGTTGGCCTTTATTACTAGAGGATTTGAGTATAAGAGTAAAGACGTCTTACTGCAATTATATAGGGCCCTGGTGAGACCACACCTGGAGTATTGTGTACAGTTTTGGTCTCCTTACCTAAGGAAGGATATACTTGCCATAGAGGGAGTGCAACGAAGGTTCACCAGACTGATTCCTGGGATAGGGGGATTGTCCTATGAGGAGAGATTGAGTAGGCTAGGCCTATATTCTCTGGAATTTAGAAGAATGAGAGGTGATCTCATTGAAACATACAAAATTTTTACAGGGCTTGACAGGGTAGATGCTGGGAAGATGTTTCCCCTGGCTGAGGAGTCTAGAACCAGGGGTCACAGTCTCAAAATAAGGGATCGGCCATTTAGGACTGATGAGGAGAAATTTCTTCACTCAGAGGGTGGTGAATCTTTGGAATTCTCTACCCCAGAGGGCTGTGGAGGCTCAGTTGTTGAGTATATTCAAGACAGAGATCAATAGATTTTTGGATATTAAGGGAATCAAGGGATATGGGGATAGTGCAGGAAGGTGGAGTTGAGGTAGAAGATCAGCCGTGATCTTATTGAATGGCGGAGCAGGCTCGAGGGGCTGAATGGCCGACTCCTGCTCCTATTTCTTATTGTTCTTATGTTCTTACTACATCTTTGTTTAATCTTTGCTGAATGCACCTAAATTAAAAATTTCACAGTAATCAATTTCAACTATTTTCTGTCAATGTTACTATTGATTTATTTTTATGCAGTCTTTAAAATATATACTTATATTGGTAATGCTGTGAAATACAATGAAATATATCAAATGAACAAAAGTTAAAATTGTTAACAAAAAAATAAAGTTTCACAGAAGTGAGAGATGATATTATAGCAGTCTTTGGCTTAGTGTCTCTTTATTTCTGATTATGCCTCAGCGAACAGCTTTTGGACATTTTCTAAAAGGCACTATATAAATGCAAGTTGTTGTCGTTTGGAGCTTGATATCCAATCAAAAGCTGGAGTTCATGTCGGTTCTCAAATGGACCACTAGATGGAGCACTATATCCAAATGAGGACTACAATGGGTGGAAGGAAGAATTATTTAAAATACATCCTATTGATTCATTGTAGAGTATCAGGACTAGTACCTGTAAGGAAGTCCATAGGAGAGCAAGTAACTCTCGTGGCTGGAGTAGGTTGACAAGTATCACCCTGGGGGAGGGGGAGAGGAGAATAAAGAGTGTAGAATTCGCAAAATTATCGCGATTTTATAAAATAAGAAGGAGACATAAAGTTTCGTACAAACAGCTTTTATTTCAGCAGAATGCTGTCAGGTTTCAAAACGGACACAAACAGCCTGTAAAATGGCCGCCACGCCTCGTGGCAGAAAGTTCTAGACTTTCAGTGGGCAGACAAGATGGCGTTCCAATAAACATTTGTGCAAGATCGTACAGGATTAAGCACATTTGAGATAAATGACAAGACATGATGAGGTTTGCATTTTAAACATAAATACTGGAATCGGTCTCCCAGGTGCAAACAAGGGCTATTGTACTGAGCGATCAAGGACCCATCAAAGACATTAATATGCAAAATCCCCACGACTCTACGATGAGAGAGCCGTTTGCGGGTACTTACAGTAAGCATTTGGAAGCCCCAAAACCCCTCCAGGGAGACTACTAGCCGGTTCCACAATGGGAGAAATATTAACGGGTACTCAGACAGTTACAAGTATCACCGAAACCCATTAAAGACTGAGATCACCCCATACAAGAAGTTTGAGCGCCAAAAACCTGACAAAAGATAGACATTAAGATTGGGCGGGAAAAGAGGAATTACAGCACTATAACTGTAAGGTACAACCGTCCATCTCTCTCTTGCTGCTCTTGCTGCTTTGACTCGCTGGAAGGCTGCTGAACTTTTATTCTCTTGCCTGACGGCTCTGGACTCTGATCCGCTAGGATCAACCTCGTGGCTTGCCGCGAAGATCTGTGGAGAACTGGGCTGTGAGGCCTGGAAGCGGGCGCACCATCCCGAGAAGTCGGTAAACGGTGTTGGAACCGAAGGCCCGAGAGGAGATGAGATGAGAGGAGATGAGATGAGATGAGATGAGAAGACGACAATACGCATCGCCACGGTCAGTAAGCCCCGACCGCGCCTGTAAGTCGAATAAACACTTCTTTGAATTTTATCGGCTACTCCACAACTGGCCTAGGAAGACCCTTCTTCGAGTTCTACAGACAACTGGTGTAGGGCACAGGAAGACTCTTTTTTGAGTAGAATCAGAACTCCGAGGGCAACACAGATCTTCATGACAGCAGACGGTCCAGCCTGCTAGCCGGAGCAGAAACGAGTAAACAAGTGGGGTACAGAGACCCCTGATCAACACGTGGATAGTCAGGTGCTGCGGTAAAAACATCCGAGCAGAGTTTCGGAATTCTCCGAGTTATCACAAGTGGTGAGCATGAGTCTCGATCCTACAAATCTAGATTAGGACAGGTATTGATAGGGGAGGGTTTTAAGTTTTAAGGATAATTATAATGTGTGTCCCCTTTTACGATGTGTCATGCGCTCCTCGTTTCCCTAAAATTAGTTTCATAACTGTGTGTAAGATTGTACTGTCGTTAATCTGTGCTTATGACATGTATCTCGTAATCTTGAATAATATGCAATAAAGATTTTCCATTTCGCACTATTCAACCGGGTCTACCTGAGTCTTTCTCTGCATTATTGCTCTCGCACCTAAGTCCAGTGTCAGAACCGTAAGGGCGAGTGGGTCGAACCACTCACAGGTGTCTAGTGTTATCAGGCTGACTGGAGACCAGAACAGGCAACAAGGCCTAACCCCGCACTAGCACCCAGGCTAAGCACAGAGCCGCAGGTCACCCCTTACAAGAGGGGCACTAGTAGTAATTTAAAAATTGAAGTAATTAATTAATGATGAAATTAGATTCACTAACACTGCTTTATGATTAAGATTTTTTTAATATCCTGGAACATATATAGTTTGTGGATCATTCAGTCTGCTAGATTTTAGCTGGACCATCCTGTCACCCATGTTGAAGGATTAACAATCATTCTAATTGATCACATTGATGCAATTATGCTGCCCAGTGAATCAGCATGGTATAGAGTGTTGATTGCACTAAAATTGATTTATGGTTTTAAAAAAGGTGTCAAATAAAAAGGTAATTTTTATTGACAACTGATTTGTTTGTTTAATATTGTTTCTGATAATCTACAATGTTTAGGGTGTTTACATGCAGGGAACAGTAAAAAAACAGGCAGCTATAATGAAATAAATAAGAGCAACAAATGACGATATAAATCATACCAGGCTCGTAGTTTCCATAGTTTTAAAGCAGGAGAAAACATGGGAAAAGTCAAAATGGGAACTTTACAGTCTACATGGAGGGTGAACAAATGATACTTTCCCCCAAAATATGGGTTAATGTTCTGAAATTAACCCCTGAGCTACCTGTGTGAATGGAATAGCAAGTAACAAGCTGCAAATGGACACAGGCACAGTTCCAATAGAGGATTAGATCTGTAAAATGCAGTTGGAGTTGGATTGGTCACCTGCTGAGGACAGATGAAGGAGACATTCTGTGCAGATCCTTGATTGGGCAGCAATTGCTAGGGCAGGTGAGAGACCTCATTTGACACAGAGACGAATGGTTGCATCAGAGAGGAGCAAATTGGGCAGGCAAAGCTGAACAGAAACAAATTGTTGTGCTAGATTGAGCTAACTAGTGGAATCTGATTGTAGGCTTGGTAAGCAAAGCATAGGTGAGTGAATGAGAGTGTCTGTGTGAGAGGAGGTTAAAAGAAACCTTATTCTCATGTTCTCCATTTCTAATTAACTTCCTGTTGTATGGTACATAAACATGCATTCATCTGGTTGTTTTATCTCATCAGTGAAATAATTTTCCTGTTATATCTGCTTTCTCATTTATCCATTATTGAATTGTACAAGAACAATCCTAGACAGTGAAAACATAAAAAATAGAAAAGTGTGAAAAAGAAATAAATACTAAAGCAGACTAAAAACACAGGCAATCCACACTAACATTATCAGTTAGTCAACGAGATTATATTTTGCTCCTTTTTATTATATTCACAAGATATGTCAACTAAAGGAAAAAAAGGTTTGTGTTGATATTGACAAAATGTTTGTGTGTATACATTTTTTTTCACCAATAACTGAATTATGTTAGTGGTGGCTCTCATCCTGGTTATAGATAGCTACATTAAATTGGATTGTGCAAGTAGGAAATTGCAAATCATTAAATATCTAATTTTAAAAGTGTTATCACTAAACATCTGCTGGGTGAATCTATTTCTTACAAAACACTTCCTTTGAGTGAAGTTGTCCCTTGGGGCTATTAAAATGCCTCTACTAACCTTAGCTGAAGAGTTTTCCAGAACACATAAACAGGGTTTTTCACACTGCAATGGATAGGTTCCACAAGAGCTCTACAGTACTTATTAATTATTAAGATGAGGTATAATAGTCAATAATGGTGCAATTAGATAAGTTTTCATATTAAACCTATTAATTCTGTCAATTAATTAAATCACGTTAATTTTGATGAAGGGGTACCCCTGGAATGTTAGCCACTCTTTGAGATGCCAATCAATTTGCGTTGAGGTTAGTAAAATGTGTGTCATGATGAAACTCAGGAGTTATTTTTGGACTGTTCACATTAGGTATTTTAGACAAGTATGCACCACTAAGTGCATATGCTTACTGCCCAGCCATTAACACCTTTACATATCAGCAGTAAGAGATTATTTCAGTTTACTGCTTCAATAAACAAGAACAAGAAACTTGACCTATGCTAATACAAGTGAATATAACATTCAGGAGTATAGAGTGTTCAGTAAAGACAAAATGGAATCCTGAGAAGGAAATAAAGTTGATTCTGGGAGAGGGAAAAAACTACAGAATCAACTATTCTGGATAGATATCTCTAACATAAAAGAATCCACTAATACTAGGAGTATGCTGCAGACTACAGAGTCAGTTTAAAAAGGAGGACAAATTGATTCATGAAGGGATAGGGAATTCTAATGGGAGACTTCAATCAAGCAAATATAAACTAGGAGAACCCAAGTGGTTTAGAATCAGAGTTGGTAAATGTAACGCTTGACAGTTTCATGACCTAGTGTGTCAAGGAAGCACTGAGATGCAGTGCTTGTCTAGATCAGGAGGGTTACGTTGATGAAAGGGTGAAAACAGGCGCTAAGTGGGTACTGTGCTAATAAGACACACCTGTTTGAAAGGCTGGTTTTAGCATGCAATTATGGGCCTAATTTCTGATTATCATAATTTGAACTTGCCTGGAGGCGCTAAAACAAACACCTGCAGGTTTAGCACCCAGGCACTGATTAGAAGCTGGCAGCTGTCCTCCATTCTGCCAGTGGATTTCACACTTCATTCAGCCTTAATCTGTCACATTAACACCACCTCTAGCCTTGCATATCTCTTAATGTCTCTTAATGTCTCTTCATCTCCTCCTTTGTTCCTTTATCCCCTCCCCCTTTTCCCAGCTTTACCCTGGCCTTAAATCTATTTGATTTCCAGCTCTTCCCAGTTCTGATGAAAGGTCATCGACCTGAAACGTCAACTCTCTTTCTCTCTCCACGGATGCTGCCTGGCCTGCTGAGTTTTTCCAGCGTTTTCTGTTGTTATTTCGGATTTCCAGCATCCGCAGTATTTTGCTATCGTAACTGATTAGAAGCAATTGTCCTGGAGCTCCACACACCCACTTCCACTGAAGGTGTAGAGTGCGCTGGCTGGCACACACCGGCATGTTGCAGGATGGCTCAGGGACCGAGGGAGAGGGTGCACAGGTTCACATACACGGCACTGGAGGTCCTGGTGGAGGAGGTCCAGAGGAGGAGGGATGTCCTGTACCCGCAGGGGGGTAGGAGTCCACCTCGCCCTCCTGTCCCTCTCTCCTGCAGCAGGAAGGTGCTGCTCTGCCTGGCCTCATCTCCTCCTCTCATTCCTCCTACAGACCAAGGGGGACCCTTAGCAAGATTCCCATGACCAAGCACTCCCTTTCTCCTGGTGATTCTTATAAGGCTCCTTGGATAGAAACATAGAAACATAGAAAAATAGGAGCAGGAGTAGGCCATTCGGCCCTTTGAGCCTGCTCCGCCATTCAATATGATCGTGGCTGATCCTCTATCTCAATACCATATTCCCGCTCTCTCCCCATACCCCTTGATGCCTTTTGTGTCTAGAAATCTATCTATCTCCTTCTTAAATATATTCAGTGACTTGGCCTCCACAGCCTTCTGGATGACGAGGGAGATAGAGAATATGATGAAACAAAAAAAGAGGGTGTATGATGCATGTCAGGTGAATTTTTCAAGTGAGAACAAGGCCAAATACAATAAGTTGAGAGGGGAAGTGAAAAGGAAAATAAGATTGGCAAAGAGAGAATATGAGAATAGAATGGCAGTTAACATAAAAGGGAACCCAAAAATCTTCTACCAGCATGTAAATAGTAAGCGGGTAGTAAGAGGCGGGGTGGGGTCTATTAGGGACAAAGAAGGTGATATATGCTTCGAGGCACAGGGCAAGGCTAGAATACTCAATGAATACTTTGTATCGGTGTTTACTAAGGAAGAGGATGCTGACAAAATATCGGTAGAAGCGGAGATGGTAGAGGTAATGGATGGGGTGAAAATTGATCGGCAGGATGTACTGGAAAGGCTGGATATGCTTAGAGTGGATAAGTCACCTGGTCCGGATGGCTTGCATCCCAGAGGCATTATAGACTTAATGGCACAGTTTTAAAGAGTGTGCAGGGACAGAGGGACCTGGGAGTTAATGTGCATAGGTCCCTGAAGGTGGCAGGATATATTGAGAGAGTAGTTAGCAAAGCATATGGGATCTTGGGTTTCATAAATAGGGGTAATGAGTATAAAAGTAGAGAAGTTATGCTGAATCTTTATAAAGCGCTGGTTAGGCCAGAACTGGAGTATTGCATCCAGTTCTGGTCACCACACTTTAGAAAGCATGTGAAGGTCCTTGAGAGGGTGCAGAGGAGATTTACCAGAATGGTTCCGGGGATGAGGGATTTTAGCTACAAGGTTAGGTTGGAGAAGCTGGAGTTGTTCTCCTTGGAGCAAAGGAGTTTGAGGGGAGATTTGATAGAGGTGTACAAGATTATGATGGGTTTGGATAAGGTAGACAGAGAAAGGCCATTCCCATTAGCTGATGGTACAAGGACTAGGGGACTCAGATTCAAGGTTTTGGGTAAGAGATACAGGGGGGATGTGAGGAAGAACTTTTTTTATGCAGCGAGTGGTAATGACCTGGAACTCGCTGTTGATGAGGGTGGTGGAAGCGGAGACAATCAATGATTTCAAAAAGAAATTGGATAGGCACTTGAGGGAAATAAGCTTGCAGGGCTATGGGGATAGAGCGGGGGAATGGGACTGACTGGATTCCTCTAGAGAGCCGGCATGGACTCGATGGGCTGAATGGCCTCCTTCTGTGCCATAATAATAATGACTCTAAGGTACAGTTGCACAGCACTTACTCTTTTTAGGTGAAGTCCTCAGAGAATTTCCAGAATGATAGAGAGTTGGTGAAGTCTTGACAAACTGTCCCAGAAAGTCTCCCGATGTGTTTCAAAAGCTCTCTTCAAACCTCCAGCAGCAAGTGAACAGTGAAATCTGAGTAAACCTTTAAGTAGTGTTCAAAATACTCAGCAATGACTTGTTTACTCCCAATCAGCTGGTTGCTGTTAGGAGAGGGCATTAGATCAAGCACTAGCCACCAAAATGCCATGCAGCCTCTTTAATGAGCGCCAGCGGGCAATTTAAGTGTCGTTCAGCCCCTTAACGATCCTCCGGGTGGCCGTTCCTAGCACGCGCTTCAACTCCTTTACCAAGATGGCGTCTTGCACTAAACGTGGGCTAAACTGACGTTGCAGCTCAAAACTCCATCTTGACCACCTTGGAGGCTCTTTAGTGCCTAAAGTATCTGAGGAAAATCGGCCCCCAGGTGTCCATAAATGACCCAGAAAATGGAAGAAATAACACCCTGTGGGAAAGTGTCCAAAGAATGATCAAGTTTAGCATGATCTGTGGGAGAGGTTGTTCAACAACACTTCAGCAGAGGTCAAGTGGAACATATTTAAAGGTATAATGCTAAGCATGCAGGCTAAACATAACACTTAGAATCTCATTCAGTAATACGGTAGTGAGAGGGTGGATAAAGAAAAGATGAAAGCCATAAAAGGTATGGAAAAACACAAAACTAAGGATGAAGAACAAAATAGTAAATATTCTGAATGATCACTTCCTCCATATGTTCACAAAGAAAAATATGTGCAACATGCAATCGCCAAACAGAGATAATTAAAGTAAAATCAATTACTTTGATATAAATGAGATGGAAGTCCTAGACAGGTTAAATGGGCTCAAAACAAATAAATCACTAGGGATGGATTATATTTATTCTAGAGTACTGAAAGAGATGAGGGAAGAGATTTGTAAAGTATTGACAGCTATTACGAGGGAGTCAGATGACACTGAACAGGTACCAATAGATTGTAAATAGGCCAATGTGGTGACCATATTCAAAAAGAGTGACAAAACTGAAAGAGACAACTATAAGTCGATTAGTTTTACTGTACTTCCATTCCATGTAAAATAATGGAAAGACTATCAGGATTATCTGTACTATAATAACCCAGTAATCAGCAGTCAATACTGATTCAGAAGGGGAAGATCCTGCCTGACCAATCTCCTCAACTTCTTTGAGGAAGTGACAACCCAAGTGACATGGTGTAACTTGACCTCCAAAAGGCATTTATCAAAGTTCTGTATGAGAGGCTATTAAACGCAAAGCAATGGGGATTCAAGGTAAATCCCAGGAATAAAAAAGAAACAGGTTGAAGGATAGAAAATAACAAATACTCATTACAGGAGTTATGTCAGAGTAGGGGGACGTACTGAATGGGGTGCTCCAGGGCTCAACATTAGGGCTACTACTATTTCTAATTCGCATAAGTGACTTGGATTCAGAGACTCAATGCAAAGTGATCAAAATTTTGCAAATCGCACCAAACATGGAGGGGCAGCTCAGAAACCACGGAATGGGTTGGACAAAATATGTATATGGCAGAACATGGGCGATAACATTTAATGCAGATAAGTGTAAAGTGCTGCACACACACATACTCTGTTAATGGTGTTGAAACAGCTTAAGGATGAAACTGAAAGAGATCTCTTAATAGACTTGATGCTAAACATGTCCAACCAATACACAACAGCGATCAATAAAGCCAATAGAATTTTGAACTGCATAGCCCAAACAGTAGAATTTGTCAGAAGTCGCGACCAAATTGTAGAGTGCTCTGGTCAGACCACACCTGGAGTACTGTGTCCATTTAAGCGCAGCGCAGTGCGGTGAAGAGCTATGAGGCTGATCCCTAGTAGTGAAGATCTGAGTTATGAGGAAAAACTGGAGAAATTTGGGATTTTCAAACTGGTAAAAAGGTGACTGAGAAGAGGTCTTATAGTTGTATATAAGATAAGGGAATGGAACAGGTAAATCCAGAATATTATTTTTAATTAATTTGCGAAGAAAGACGCGGGAACACAGGTTTATACTAGTAAATGGTAAATTAAGGACTGGTCATGGATCATGGATGTGTAGGTGGAAAGCAGACCAGTCCTGGTACTGGACCACTGTTATTAGAGATCTGCAGCTAATAACATTTAGCATTTAGCAATAAAGTGATTTAGCATAAAATCCACATCTACTGTCAGTGGATCCTTAAACATTGTGGTTCCAAATGTGCAGCCATGAATAGAGGTCAGGTGGTAGGTCAGGATCCCTTCAGCAGGTAACTTGAGCAGCATAAATGTTCTGAATTATAGAGAATACTGCAATAAACAAGTAACCTGTTCATTATATGAAAATGTTTTTTCAAATCAGGACATTTTGAATTGCTCTTTAAAGGTGGGGATTCGTTAAACCAGCTAGGTAGCAAGTAGGGATCTATTCATTTCAACTGTCTAATTATTCCGTGCCTCTCTGGCATTGCAGTAGTCTTTGTGGTCTACAATGTGTATGCATTGTAAAGTAATTAATTGAACAATTTTGTTGTCTCAATAGGCCAGTTTTGTTCATTTAGGTCTGCTGAACCCAACCCTGAGGGCATTAACAAGGCACAAGCAAACACTGAGTCCATCAGCATAGAGGAACTAAAATCAGCCACAAATATGTAACAGCCAGGAACCAGTTTTTATACCATGCTACCAAAATGATGAGAGGATCCTTTACCTGTGCTCAATACTCTGCAGAGCTTCTCCAGGGTATACTGCTCCAAATATAGGATTAGCAACATCAGACTTGAGACACATCTACCTTGAGCTGCCCATCACATTCAGGATGGGATTTAGGGGCACAACAATTGTCATGTAATTTTGGGGTGTCCTTTTCTCTCGAATTGCACTGTTCAATGCTTCTGAGAAACTTGGGTACAATAAGGATATTGCTGACCATGAAGCCTGGGAGCATGAAGTCCTGTGTGACTGCTGATAGGGCAGATGTGATAGCAGACAATGTGGCCAACTCATCCACTAAGCAGCAACTTGCCTTTAAAGCAGTAATTGAGGTCTCTGTGGAGTGATTTAGTGCAGCTTCAAGGGTGGATTAAGATACATTGGGCCAGAATTTGCAGTGGGTATGACGGCGTACTCTGAGAGTACCGCCTTTGAAATGGACAGCAAGTTCGGGATTAAGCGCATGCGCTAAATCCCAAACTTGCGATCAGTCAAGTTCCGACTTGACAGATGATCTACACTGACACTGAAATCCTAATTGCTGGTGCAGAGTTGGGCTAATTGCCCACCAACTGCCCGGCAATTACGTATGAAAATTTTACGGTTGGTGCAAACAGGCGCAGGCCCTGTTTGCACAGCGTAGGGGCGTACCTCCTGACAAATCCAAGTATATATTTAATTTTAAAAGCTATATGAGGCCGGAAATGGAAACATTTACATATGACCCAGAGGATTTTGTCCATGAAAATTATTTATTATCCATGAAAAGTAAAGAACTGTCTTCCAATAGATTTTTGAAGAAAGCATTATTCTCAAGTTTTTAAAATGTTTTTGCTGGGAGGAATAAAATGAAAATGTAGATGACTTACAGAATGCATTCTGCACACCCAGATCCCAAAATCACAAATGTAAGTTATTTTCGAAGTACTGAAGTGCAAGGACTAACGATCTCTAATAGTATTATTGAGAGACCTTCTGTTTGCTGATTGGAGCACCGGCCCACATGATCCCAGGTATGCTTGCACACATGGTGCGTCCCTGGGGTCTGTGGGCCATGACGCTGCCCTCTACTCTGCAGCATCTGACAGCAACTTTTCGGAGGAGGGTTCCCAACAGGTAAGTGCGCATTCGGTTTGGATGCCGTTGACGTAATCCTTAATTACGCCGCCGGACACAAAATCCGGGCCAATGTGTCTTGAAGCCAGGACAGGCATCGCCACCACTGCCCAAATCCCAAGAACAAATTTTTAAAAATCAGAACCGGACAGGTCCACAGTATTTTAGAGCACTGGTAATGGTTGACCAGCCAATCTGGTTCACCATTGGAACATGGAAGGTTGGATATGTCTTTGGGGTTGGGAATCTTCCCATTCAGTAACTGATAACCCTGCAAGCCGATGATCTTATGGGTAGGTCCTAGCTGGATAAGCAGTAGGATGTTTAGTAGTGTCATGTGCTGAGAAGCTGCATAGTTTTAGCTGGTTAAACTCCAGCAGTACTGTAAAGAAAGGTTTAATCAGACTGTCTTCAGTTTACTAATATTATACTGTTATTGATTTTTCTTTATATTGTAGTAATATTAACCATTACCTGTTAAGCAAAATGGGCCCAGACTGATTTCTACCCTATAGTTTTTAGCACATAGGTGCACATTTAGAGTGAAAATCAACAGTATTAATGCATTTTCCTCCATGTACAACAGTCATTGATGTACACAATTATATTGCACACTAGCAGCATGTTTACTATTAGCAAATTCTTGGCACTTGAATGCATTAGGACTTATTACAACTAACACACACTTAAGCAGTCAGAAAAACCTGCAACAGTGGTGTCAGATCAGCCATTAATCATCTTAATAGGTGTATAAACACTATTATAACTCTCAGTGCATCAACATAGCTGTGGAGTGTCTAAATTAAAGTGTTTATGGAGGGAGTAAGGTGTATAATGGCCCACTTTATTGATGAGGAAATGGGGAAATGCCCTTTACAAGTCAGAAAGACAATTCATCACCAAAAAGAGAATTCAACAGGTATGGGAGGCAATCATGCAGGAAAGTAATGTGATTTCCATAAACCACTATAAATCAAGGGATTTGTAAAAGAAATGTGTTCAACTGTCTGCAGATGTATGAATGGCAAAGTGAATGCAATCAAGATTGCCTTACACTCTGGGAATGCTATATGATTGACTAAGATTGGGACTGCCTCTGTAGCTAAATGTATTATTGAGTTTGATGTATGTAAACATGTGGTGACAGAGGGCATCTGAAATCTAAGTGATGCTATAGTTGAACTACATGCTGTCCGATCTGAGTGGTGTTTTCTGTTTCCTTTAGTTGGCTGAAGCACCCAATGCTATAGATATTGAGCATGATGTGGAGATGCCGGCATTGGACTGGGGTGGACAAAAATGAGAAGTCGCACAACACCAGGTTATAGTCCAACAGATTTATTTAAAATTACAAGCTTTCGGAGCTGTCGCCCCTTCCTCAGGTAGAGTTACTGTGAGACAATCTACCAGAATTCACAGAATATAATCACAGAGAAAATGCATTCAATCTTTCCCTACATCAAAGACACACTAAGAGCACAGCCAAGACAATGAGATGTGTCCCAGGGGGTCCAACGTGTCAAAACACCTGCTGGCTGCATATCCTCTCCATTTGGGTTTGTTTCTTGTGTTTGTTTCTTGTGTTTCTTTTTTTAAAAAGCTGGAAAGACCGGCAACGATGTCAAGTCACGTTCTGTATCGTGACATGAACCCGATATCCCGATTGAGGCCGTCCTCATGAGTGCGGAACTTGGCTATCAGTTTCTGCTCGATGATTTTGCATTGTCGTGTATCCCGAAGGCCTTAGATATTGAGCGTAGTGGTCACTTTGACGTTTATTGAGAGTGCTGTCTGGAAGTTGCTTTGTGCCTGTAGGTCTGGCTCCAGGAGCTAAAGGGGGGGCGGGGGCGGGGGGGGGGGGGGGCGATGAAATTGCATCCCGGTTAAGGTACTTGCCTCATCTGCTGTTTCTTGCTGAAAAACAGCTGGTGATACATCAGTAGTACTCATGCTGCATCAGCTATTGGTGAGCCCTGTAAGTCCATTTCCTACAGCCTCAAACCTTCTACGCCATGAATTTCTTGTTTTTCCTCCTCCTCCACAGTATCTAACACTGACAGACTTGATGTGACACTCATGCTGCAGAATTCCCTGAAAAACTGATCTTTTAGGTAATCAGGGCCCAGAAATTAAAGACTGAGTGTTGACGCGGGGGTAAGGCTTCCCCGCGATATCGCACTTCGCGCCTACCTTTTTCCTCCGGGCCCACACTAACTTTAGTTTCAAGGCTGCAGCTGTGCAGTGCTTGCGTGACCCAGAGACGCAATTAATTCGTGCGAGCTCTGGGATCACGTGATTCAGTTAGAGCCAATGGCAGCACACCATCTTTCATTCATAGTTTTGACAGGAAGACCTGTCAAAGCTATGAATAATATACCCCCCCAAAAGAACAGCTAAACCTCAATTAAATAAAAAAAAAGCCATCACATTAATAAAATAAGTATAGTTAAATAAATTAACCACTTTAAACAAAAAATTAAATTTTTGAAAAAATTTAAAATCCTTTTAAAAGTTATAAAAATAAACTTACCTTTCTTTAAAGTCTCTAAAAAAGATAAACCTGTTGAAAAAAAATTAAAATACTTAATTAACTACTTACCTTGTTAAAAGAGGGTCTTACGCCTCCTTTCTTTATGTGTAAAATCTTCCACGCTTACCTGCGCGTTCAAAGCACTAAGTGCACTGCGTGCGCGCAGCCTGTAGCGCGCACGCGGTTCACCTAGGAACCGCCCCCTTTTGAATTCACGAAGTGCCGGTTTCCCGCGCATGCGCAGTGCATGCTGGAAACCGGCAATTGGAGACCTAAAACGCGAGAGTACACAGTGCGTACTCTCGCATATTAGGTCTAATTTTCGGGCCATTGTGTCAGCTTGACTCAGTAGTAGTACTCTTGCCCTTGGATCTGAAGGTTGTGGGTTCAAGCCCAACTCCTATAATCGAGGCTGACACTTTGGCCAAGTGCTGCACTGTTTCAGGCGCTGTCTTTTGAATGAGATGCTGAACCAAAGCTCATCTTCCTGTTCAGATGGATGTAAAAAAATCTCCTGGTACTATTTGAAGAAGAGCAGGGGGTAGTTCTGGCTGACATTTATCTATCAACCAGCATCAGCAAAACAGATTAATCAGTCATTTATTTCTTTGCTGTTTCTGGGACTTTGCTGTGTGCAAATTGGCTGCCATGCTTGCCTACATAACAACAGCGGCAACACTTAAAAAAAATAATTAGCTGTGAAACACTTTGGGACATCTCAAACACGAAAGGCGCTATATAAGTAGACGTTAATTTATTCTTTCTTTCCATAACTCCTTCTTTGCTCACCAATGAAACTCTACTGCTACCATTTATCCTGTGTGTAGCTGCACTGATGCTTGGCAGAGGTGGATTTGTGACACAGGATGCTGTGAAGTGCAGGCTTGTTTGGTGATACTGACTGTGCCTTCACTGCGTTTCTCCATTTCTCAAAAAACAGAAAAGAAAAAAAATGTCAAAATGGTGCCTCAGTTAACCAGCTTCAACCACTTCTTTCATTGCATCATTCACTCTATGATGTTCCTTTAGTTCAATGCGTGCTTGTGCCAGATTCAATTGGTAAAGCAATATTACAGAACATAAATATTATGGTACAACAACATAAAACGCTGGAAAAACTCAGCAGGCCAGGCAGCGTCCGTGGAGAGAGAAACAGAGTTAATGTTTCAGGTCGAAGACCTTTCGTCAGAACTGGAAAAAAGCAGGAAATGAAATAGATTTTAAAGCAAGTTTAGGGCTGGGAAAAGGGGGAGGGGATGAAAGAACAAAAGGGAAGGTCAGTGATAGGATAGAAAGCAGGAGAGATTAAGAGACATTGAGAGACATTAAGAGATGTTCAAGGCAAGAGGTGGAAATGGGACAGGTTGAGGAACAAAGGATGGCTCTAGATGAAGTGTGAATTACGCTGGCAGAATGAAGGACAGCTGCCATGTGGGAGGGAAGAAAAAAAGGCCAAACAAAAGTGTGGATAAAAAATAAAAAAAATATATATATATATATATATGTGATAGGGGCGGGGGTTATGATCTGAAATTGTTGAACTCTATGTTGAGTCCAGAGGGCTGTAGAGTGCCTAATCGAAAGATGAGGTGCTGTTCCTCGAGCTTACGCTGAGCTTCCGTGGAACAATGCAAGAGGCCTACCTCCCTCTGAACTTGCAGCACTCCACTCTCTCAGATCCAACCCCGACATTGTCATTAAACCTGCTGACAAGGGTGGTGCTGTTGTTGTTTGGCGAACCGACCTCTACCTAGCGGAAGCTGAACGCCAACTCTCCGACACCTCCTCCTACCTCCACCTGGACCATGACCCCACTACCGAACATCAAGCCACCATTTCCAAGACTGTCACTGACCTCATCTCCTCTGGAGAGCTTCCCCCCATGGCCGCCAACCTCATAGTTCCCCAACCCCGCACAGCCCGCTTCTACCCCCTTCCCAAGATCCACAAACAGGACTGCCCTGGTAGACCCATCGTTTCAGCCTGTTCTTGCCCCACGGAACTTATCTCTTCCTATCTCGACTCTATTTTTTCTCCCCTTGTCCAGTCTCTTCCCACCTACATCCGCGACTCTTCCGACGCCCCCCGCCACTTTAACAGTTTCCAGTTTCCCGGCCCCAACCGTCTCCTTTTCACTATGGGCGTACAATCCCTCTACACCTCCATCCCCCACCAGGATGGCCTGAGGGCGCTCCACTTCTTCCTTGAACAGAGGCCCAACCAGTCCCCATCCACCAACACCCTCCTCCGCCTGGCTGAACTTGTTCTCACATTGAACAACTTCTCCTTTGACTCCACTCATTCCCTCCAAATCAAAGGTGTTGCTATGGGTACCTGCATGGGTCCTAGCTATGCCTGCCTTTTCGTGGGATATGTGGAACACTCTTTGTTCCAGTCCTACTCGGGTCCCCTCCCTCACCTCTTTTTCCGGTAGATTGATGACTGTATCGGTGCTGTCTCCTGCTCTCGCCCTGAACTAGAAAATTTCATTCACTATGCTTCCAATTTCCACCCTTCCCTCACCTTCATATGGTCCATCTCTGACTCTTCCCTTCCCTTCCTCGACTTCTCGTCTCCATCTCTGGGGATAGGTTATTGACAAACATTCACTACAAGCCCACTGACTCCCACAGCTACCTGGACTACACTTCCTCCCACCCCGCCTCCTGTAAGGACTCTATTCCATTCTCCCAGTTTCTGCGTCTCCGCCGCATCTGCTCTGACGATGCCACCTTCCATACCAGTGCTTCTGACAAGTCTTCCTTTTTCCTCAACCGAGGATTCCCCTCTACTGTGGTTGAAATATCCCTCGACCGTGTCCGTTCTATCTCCCGCACTTCTGCCCTCACCCCTGCCCCTCCCTCCCGGAACCACGATAGAGTTCCCCTTGTCCTCACTTTTCACCCCACCAGCCTCCACATTCAACGGATCATCCTCCACCATTTCCGCTACCTTCAGCGTGATCCCACCACCAAACGCATCTTCCCCTCACCTCCCCTTTCAGCATTCCGTAGGGACCGCTCCCTCCGCGACACCCTAGTCCATTCCTCTATCGCCCCCAACACCCCTCCCCCTTCGCCCGGTGCAAGCACAGGAGATGCAACACATGCCCTTATACCTCCCCCCCTTCCCACTGTCCAGGGCCCCAAACACCCCTTCCAGGTGAAACAGCGATTTACTTGTACTTCCTGCAATTTAATATACTGTATTCGCTGCTCACAATGTGGTCTCCTCTACACTGGGGAGACCAAACGCAGATTGGGTGACTGCTTTATGGAACACCTCCGTTCAGTCCGTAAGGAAGACCCCGAGCTCCCGGTGGCCTGTCACTTTCATTCACCACTCCACTCCCACTCAGACCTCACCGTCCTCGGCATCTTGCATTGTTCCACGGAAGCTCAGCGTAAGCTCGAGGAACAGCACTTCATCTTTTGATTAGGCACTCTACAGCCCTCTGGACTCAACATAGAGTTCAACAATTTCAGATCATAACCCCCTCCCCTATCACATATATATATATATATATATATATATATTTTTTTTTTTTTTAAATTTATACACACTTTTGTTTGGCCTTTTTTTCTTCCCTCCCACATGGCAGCTGTCCTTCATTCTGCCAGCGTAATTCACACTTCATCTAGAGCCATTCTTTGTTCCTCAACCTGTCCCATTTCCACCTCCTCTTGCCTTGAATATCTCTTAATGTCTCTCAATGTCTCTTAATTTCTCCTGCTTTCTATCCTATCACTGACCTTCCCTTTTGTTCTTTCATCCCTCCCCCTTTTCCCAGCCCCTAAACTTGCTTTAAAATCTATTTCATTTCCTGCTTTTTTCCAGTTCTGACGAAAGGTCTTTGACCTGAAACATTAACTCTGTTTCTCTCTCCACGGACGCTGCCTGGCCTGCTGAGTTTTTCCAGCGTTTTCTGTTGTTATTTCGGATTTCCAGCATCCGCAGTATTTTGCTATCGCATAAATATTATGGTATTACCTATGAGCTTGGGGGAAGCCTCTGGCTTCACTATCACCATTTTCTCAATGTGCTCCCACCCACTGATGTCAAGGATGGCCTCCTCAAATGTGGATAGGGCTTGAATCGCTTCGAGCTGTATGGATCTGCTCCCACTGATTATATGCCATCTTGTTCTGCAAGCAGAAAAATTAGCATGGAGATATTGCAAGTACATAAAGTATAGACAATATCACATAGTTGCACAGTTCCAGGGCCATACAGCCCACTAAAAATTGAACAGTCATCATCCTACTAAGTTGATTTACAAGCTTGCCTGCACATGCACTTGCTCATTGTATCTATCCCATAGAGAAGTATCCCCATCCATGCCAAGGATTTATTGTCCCAGTTCTCTCATGCCAATACTACATTTGCTAACCTCTAATTACTGGTTAATGTGGTTCAACAGACAAGGATTTAAAGATTGTCAGGGCAGACTTTCTTGCATGTCTTGCAGGTGATTGACAGGCATAAGAGCACTTTTTATTTACCTTATCACTTTTCTTCAGTGCTGACATCTTTTCAACCCTTTCTACAATGTGTTCCCATGCCTGCTCCTGGCTAGTGTGATCCATCCTGCTATAAATGGTTTCCCTCTTTATCCTCACTCCCTACAGAAGTGCTTCCAGTGTCTGGTCATTAAATTCAATTTTGCACTGTTAACAGCTGCCTAGATTTCTCCTGTGCTGCTGCATTATTAAATGGCTATTTAGCATTTTTAACAGGCGCTGACCCTCAAATTTATCTTGCCATCCACCACTCCCTTGATGACCTCCCTTCCAACGGTGTCAATGGCAACACTAAATGGGGTCAGAGGGTTGAACTGCTTATTCCACTAACTTGCAGGTCTTCTCCCACTGTGCAGTGTTACTGTGAACAATTTAGCACAGCTCTACTAAACAGTAATATCAGTGGTTAACAAATGTGCTTATTAACACTTAAAGAGCTTAAGTAGTGCTCAGTTAGCCCTTGAAAAGTCATTTATAGGCTATAGAATCCAGATATGTAAATGGGAATCAGAAAATGCTGGAAATACATGGCATTTGCAAAGAGAAAAGATGGGCTAATGTTTCAGGTGCTGACAGCTTTTGCCAGAACTCAGGTTGGGGAAAAAAATCCTTTCAATATCAAGTCTTGCTTGAGACTTGTTACCTTTGTGTACACGACCTTCAGTTTTCTGTCTAAAGAGTAAGGAAACTCTAAGGAGAATACTTTCTGTTGAAATTACAACCCACCCCCTTTCATAAAGAAATAAATAAAAATGAGAAAGATCTGGTTTGATGTATTTCTAAACATCCCAGCTGATGGTGTGTTTTCCCAGACTCTGGATATGTTCTCAGACTGGACCAAGGCATGGCTTCTATTATATTCAATGGAACCAAACCTGAGTGCCTGATCCCAGTCGCATCATTGAATGTTTTTTAATGTTGAACCACATTTTTGTTTTTTCACTATAAAATGGGGGAATACTTTCAAAAGTTCTCCCCCTAGACAATCCTCCCCTTGAAATGATCTATTTGATTGACCGATCCTCCTCCACAATTTCATTCCTCGCTCCTTTTACCTTAATTTCTACTAGTTACCTGTCCAGGCATCTGACCTGAGACCAGGAACTTAAGGCATGTTTAGGGGAGGGGAGAAAAGGAGGTGAGAGAATCATCAGACCACCACCCCATCATTTTTAGAGAAGGATGTTAATTGGTAAATAACTAGTTTGGAAGATGAGGTCGACAGGATATAACTACTGCACCAGCTGGACGAAAACAAAATATCATTAGGATGATATGGCCTTTTAGCTCACCCGCAGTTGAAATATAACCTTAGTTGTTTTTCAAAGACAGTGCTTTAGTCTGGCAGATGGGTTCTACATACACAAATGCCTGAAAGATATACAGCTCCCTAGCCAGAACCTGGGGAGGACAGTGGAGGATGGGGGGCGGGGGTTGGAGAAGGACCTTTTTAAAGCCCAAATATTTCTGAATTCATGAGAGACTGTTGCTATACAATCTTTCTCGAAAGCTGATTTATTATCCTCAAAGAATTCCAAGAATGTTTCAAAAATTGAAGTCATTCAGGGGCAAAAGAAAAACCACACAACTATAATCAAAAATAAAGCAGTCATTCAGGTTTCCCAGAAATGCAACTTTCTCTTCTTAATTACACTGGGTGCTTAATGCATTTGTATCTGCCATATTTTTATTCAAAATACTAATATGTCTACCTTAGAAATTGGGTATTTAAGGTTAAAAAATAAAACATTTTAGACAATATCACAAGTTACAGGCAGAATCTTGATGTTGAGGAAATTGGCCTTATTGAAATATTCCTATTAGCAAACACCAATATATAGAGGGAGTGCATTTGTGTTCACTTATTAAGATAATATTTGAATTTATATAGTACTTTATAATGTCAAAACATCTCAAAGAACTTCACATAATGTATAACTTTGAAGTGCACAGACTGTTGTTAACTAGGCACTCTTTAAATGGGTGTTCTCATATATGAATGAACAGTTTTCACACTAGGACTGTGTTACGTCAATTATTGTTAATAATGATTGACATAAGATCATTAAAGGTACAATTTATACCATGCAAATTAGTTAAAAACACATTGATGTCTAATTTGAAACTGCGATGCATTAATATCTGATAGATATTACACAGACAAAAACAACTAAAGATAATTACACATGTGAACAAAGAAAGCCTGTGTGCACAGTGCAGAATGGTGCAGGACACAGTTTATTTCATTCAGCATCCATTGGAGCTATCCGTAGTTGGGCAGCCTCAATGAGAAATATATGGAATAAATTATATCCATGGGTGAATCATTTCCAAATTGGTTTCGGGTCAGTAGAAGTATGAATGGCTGAGACCAGAGCCAGAATCTTTCATTATATTTACTTGCCAATTGGAGGAAAGACTTTCTGGCCCTGAATTTTCCTGGCCGGGGTGTACTCCCACTCTCGACCCATTACTTCAGCGGGTGATCAGCTAAACCCCCAGAGGAATGGTGTAAACGGCTGAAAAAGGCTGTTTATGTCCTTTCTTTAGGGTTCCACCGGTCTTTTGTCAGTTATGGTGAAAAATCGGCACAACCCCATGGAATTTCCAGTCTCTTTCTTTTAAATTCATTTAAACTGTTTTTTTTTACTGCACGAGATGGCTGCTGGTAGGGTTACAGAGTGAAATTACAGATGCAATGCTACCCTTGTGATATGCGTGAATCTCCAGACCTGATTTTTGGTAAGAAAACAATAGGAAATTTGGTGGGTGGGGTCAAATTCAGGGGAAAATTGCTTTCATTTTTAGCAATCTACAGCCTAAAAAAAATCTGGAGCATTTATTGCTGGGAATCAGTAACAGCTAATTTTTATTATCCCTTATCATAAAGAACAATAAAATGCAGATTTAATATAAATGCAAAACTTGTGAGTGGGGAAGAACAAAACAAGGAAAGACTAAAGATTGTGGGAGAAATTTCCTGATGTTATTTGCAAGCTGATGGGTTGTTTTGCGGTTTAGCTCACTAACCGTGGAAAGCAACACGCTCCAGGCTAGCTGGTGAGTGACATTTTCCAGTCTTGGATGAGACGCCTGTGTAAGTTCCAAACATGTAAGTTCCAAAGCAATGGGAAGCTGGATCATCCATCATTTTGTTCTCCTCATTGGCTCATAAAAAAAATGACTGGCATTGCATCAGGAAGTGGTTGAGTTAAGTGGGAAGGTGAGGAAGCAAGGTGGGGGCGGGCAGGGGGTGGGGGGGAATGAAAAGCACCAAGAAAGTGGCACCAAAGATACAAAGTTACAGAAAATAATTCATACCTTTTTGATGCAAAAACAGAGATTACAAAATTAAAATTCTCAGGAAAATAAAGGGAGATAAAATGCTTGGTGTAACTTATAACAATAATACAAGATGACGAATAACCGAGTACTTCACTAGAAAAAAACATTTTACTATTAACTTATGACATGGGAAGTGGTTTTCTATTAAAACTGAGTCCTTGTTCTTTTTCTAAATGTGTAATATTCTGGACCTACTCAGACAAATTTGGATCATGGGATTTTTGACTTAAATGAAAATAGCTTGTAAGGAAATTCTCTGCCAGCACCTTTTCTGGCACTAATGGGAATCTCCTTGTCTGATGCAGGGTAGGCTTTGCAACAGTCAGCTGTTGCCTGAAACTTGGCTGTACCTCCTTGCAGGCATGCTGCATTGCTGACCAATGGGGATGGTGCAGCCCTCCTTGTAAGCACCGCAGACAGCATCAACTCCACTTCAGCAGCTACCAGATAGGGTCTGTCAGTACCTGGCTAAGTTGCTGATGCACCTCTAGCATTCTCCTTCTCAATGATAGCCCCCGGGGTTCAGCATCAGTGTCCAGCTGAGCAAAGGTTGAAGAGGATTGCACCCCTGATGTGGACTAGCCACAGCTGTCCCCATCGCTAGTGTCTGTTTGTGCTCACTTGTGAGGTGTGAATCATCAGGTGAAAACCCAACTAACTGTTTAAGTGGACCCACTGAAGTGCGAGTATTTGCGTTGGTGCATGACTGTATGTCCTGTGATGATGCACTCTCAGAAGGAATGAGGTCTTCTGAGGATGCCTGGCAACACTTGCTGTACATAGAATTACGTAGAATATACAGCACAGAAACAGGCTATTCGGCCCAACTAGTCTGTCCTGGTGTTTATACGCCATACAAGTCTCCTCCCATTCTTCCTCATCTCAGCTTTTCAGCATATCTTTCTATTGCTAAAGTATCTAAGCTATTTGCCTCAACCACTTCCTGTGATAGTGAGTTCCACATTCTAACCACTCTGAGTAAAGATTTTTCTCCTTATTTCCCTATTGGATTTATTAGCAACTATCTTATATTTATGGCCCCTAGTTTTGGATTCTCCAACAAGTGGAAACATTCTCTCCACATCTACCCTGTCCAACCCATTCATAATTTTAAAGACCTCTACCTTGTCACCTCTAAGTCTTCTCTATTCTAAAGAAAAAAGCCCCAATCTGTATAATCTTTCCCGATAGCTGTGATCTCTCAGTTCTGTTACCATCCTTGTAAATCTTTTTTGTACTTTCTCCAGTGCTTCTATGTCCTTTTTATAATATGGAGACCAGAACTGTGCACAGTACTCTAAGTGCAGCCTGACCAGGATCCTATACAAGTTTAACACAACTTCACTACTTCTGAATTCTATACTCCTAGAAATAAATCCCAATGCTTTGTTAGTATTTTTAATTGCTAACCTGCGATGCTGCTTTTAATGATTTGTTCACCTGTATCCCTAGATCCCTTTGCTCTTCTACCCCATTCAGTTTTTTATTTTCTAAGGTGTAGGTGATTTTTCTATTTTTCCTACCAAAGTGCATCACCTAATTTCCCACTTAACTGCCCAGTCTGCAAGTTTTTTAATGTCATCTTGCATTATGTTGCATTCTTCCTCTGTATTAACTATACCCCCCAGTTTGGTATCATCTGCAAATTTTGATATTGAGTTACTTGTTCCTAAGTCCAAATCATTCATGTAAATTATGAATAACGGTGGTCCCAGCACTGATCCTTGTGGAACACTGCTTTCTAACTTCCTCCAATCTAAATAGCTACACTTTACACCTATTATCTAATTTTAGCCAATTTGCTATCCATTCAGCTATTTGTCCCCTGACTCCACATACCCTAACCTTTTGAAAATTCAAGTATATGACATATACTGCATTACCCTTGTCTGCTCTTTCCGCTACCTCTTCAAAGGTTAGACTTAGCCTTTCGGAATCCATGCTGACTATTTTCTATTATATTTTCTGCCTCTAGATGCTCTTCTATCACTTCTTTTAGTATAGATTCCAGTATCTTTCCTACCACTGACACTAAGCTTACTGGTTTTTAATAGCCAGGCTTTTTTCTATCTTCCTTTTTGTATATAGGAACAACATTAGCCGACCAACAGTCCTCTGGCACTATCCCCTCTTCTATGGAACTGTTTGTATATATTAGTGCCTCTGCTATCTCCTCCCTAGTTTCCTTGAATATGCATGGGTGCGTACCATCCGGACCAGGGCTTTTATCCTCTTTTAGTTTAGCTAGTTTGTCAATTATTTTCTCCCTTTCTGTCCCAACTGTATTAATATTCTTTTTAAGCTCATCCTCTAGTGAAGTGTCTATTTTATTATCTTCTTTAGTAAAAACTGAGGCAAAGTAGTTATTCAATACTTCTGCCATTTCTCTGCCATTACCTGTAAGTTTATCTTGCTCATCCATTAGTGGCCCTATCCCTGCTTTAATTTTCCTTTATTTATTTATGTGTCTATTGAACACTTTATTATTTCTTTCTATATTCCTTGAAAATTTGATTTCATAATTTCTCTTTGCCTTCCTGATGATTTTTTTAAACTTCCCTCCTAAGTTCTTCATATTCCCTTTTGTCCTCTTCTCCTTTAGTATCTAAGTACTTTTTATATGCCTTATTCTTTAGATTTAATTTTTCCTTTAGTTCATTATTCATCCACAGTGCCCCATAATTAGATTGCTTGTTTTTGGCTTTTAGTGGAATACATTTCTCTTGAACTCTATTGATTACCCTTTTAAAAAAATTCCACTGTTTTTCTGTCTTTGTTTTTCAAGATTTTCTCGCAGTTTACCTTCTAAAGTTCCACCCTCATTTCCTCAAATTTGTTCTTTTCGAATCAATTATCTTAGTCTTTGTCCTACTTATGTTACTCTTGATCCTAATATTGAACTATGTTGTGATCACTACTGCTAAGATGCTCTCCTACTCTTACTTCTCATATTTGTTCTGGTTCATTATCTATTACAACATCCAGCAGTGATTCTTTTCTTTTTGGACTTCTTACGTACTGATCGAGAAAGGAGTCCTATATACATTGTAAAAACTCGATTCCCTTTTCTTCTTTCGCTACTTCTTCCTGCCAGTTTATTTGGGTGTAGTTGAAATTTCCCATGATTATTATTCTATGCCTGCTACTCACCTCATAGATTTGCCTACATATTTCTTCATCCAATTCTCTTCACTATCTGGTGGTCTATAGTATATCCCTTCTTATCTTTTAACTCAATCCATATGGATTCTGTATTTATCTTACTGCTAGGTATATCCTTTTATTTCTACTGTCATTATGTTACCTTTAACTAGTACAGCTACTCCACCTTCCCTCCTTCTTTCCCTTTCCTTCTGAAATGTGTTCTATCCGGCAATATTTAGTTCCTAATCCTGTTCTCTATGCAGCCACGTTTCTGTCATCCCTACTATATCCGGAGCCTCTCTGCAAATTATTGCCTCCAGTTCATCCATTTTGTTTTGAATACTATGCAAATTGCTGTACCAACAGTTTAAATTGTTTTTATTTATTATTTCTCTCTCTTTGCTTTTAGTAGTTATTTTACCTTTATGCTCTATGACTTTATCTTATCTCTGGCCATTCATGTTATCGCTATTCTTTCCTTTAGTTTGTCCTTTACTCATTTTTGCTGATTTTTTTATTGTTAGGTTTCTGTAATCTCTAACAGTTCTCTCCCCCCATGTTATTAGTTTAAGGCCTTATTAACAGCCCTAGTTATTCTTTCCACTAGGACCCTGGTTCCAGCCCGATTCAGGTGCAGCCCGTCTCAACAGTACAGCTTATTCCTGTCCCAGTACTGGTGCCACTGTCCCATGAAATGAAAATCCGCTTTCTCACACTATTCCTTTAGCCACGTGTTGATTTTCCTAATCTGTTTGTCCCTATGCCAAATTGCATGTGGCTCGCGTAATAATGCTGAGATTAATACCCATGAGGTCTTGTTTTTTAATTGAGCTCCTAACTCCTGATATTCCCTTAGCAGGACCTCTTCCCTAATCTTTCCTATGTCATTGTTTCCGACATGGACCACAACAACTGGATCCACCCCTCCCTTTCCAGATTCTTTTCCAGCCAATTCGAGATGTCTCTTACCCTGGCACCAGGTAAGCAACACACCCTTCAGGACTCTCGATCCTGACTGCAAAGAATGCTATCTATCCCCCTAATTATAGAATCCCCTATAACTACAACCTTTCTACTCTGCACCTCCTCCCCTTAGACAGGCTCCTGCTCCACGGTGCCTTGGTCGGCATTCTGGCTGTCCTTCCCACAGTCTTTCTTCTTATCCTCACAGGTATCGAGTACTTTGTACCTGCAGGACAGAAGCAGTGTCTGCAGGATCTCCATCATTACCTCTCCTATGTTCCCCTTACCTGGCTGACTGACAGTCTCACTCTCTCCTTCCTGCACCTGTGCTTTCCTCTGGTGTGTGACTGTACTCTGGAGTAAATTATCCAGTAATTCCTCCTCCTCCCTGATGTGTCGGAGTGTCTCTAGCTTGGACTCCAGTTCAATGACTCTGAGCTGGAGTATTTCGAGGAGGAGACAATGCTTGCAGATGTGGCAGTCTGGGACAGTCTTGTTGTCCTTAAAATCCCACATACTACAATCCCGACACACTGCCTGCACTGCCATGTTTTTATTAATTAATTCATTAAATTATTTATTTGTTAGTTATCTGTAGTTTATTTCTTGAACTAATTGTTCACTTGAGGTCTAGATTTATTAAATAGGTGGATTTAGCTGGCTTTTAAATAAATTAGTAATTAGTTACTGTGATTAATTACTTAGCTATTTATCAGTTATTAGCATCTTTAAGTGCAGTTAGAATTTAATCACTTAGCTTGTTTTCTTTTGACTTACACGTACTTGCACGAATATTAAATTCTTACTAACTCAAGCTTAACACTAACCACTATAGACACTAAGCACACAAAGGGATGTACGCGTGAAGGCCCTGAAAGACAAAAGAAAGGGATATGACATATTCATGCCAAAGTCACAATCTTGACAATCACCATACTCAGTCTTCTCATAGTTCAGTCATTGATGAAACAAAGTCTGCATCTGTTTGTCAGAGATATTTGTAATTCTGTCACCAGCTATCTGCGAGTTCCCTGACTCTCCATCTCTGACTGAGAGGGACATAGATGTGCAACTTATCTCCAGGGCCTTCTCCTCTCATCAGTTAGCTGGACTATTTGTGGTGGAACACCTCCAGTCCTCTCCCTCTCACCTGCGTTGCATTTTGCACTTTCTTCTCCTACAAGGGGCCAAAAAACAGACCTGTGAGTGACTGAAGGTCAGGTATTCACCCAATTGATGCAGTGCATTCGGTGAGGGTGACTATGTGACAGATACAATGCATTCTATAAGCATTAGTGTGAGTGTGAATGGTGGATGGATAAATGGGGAGGTGATGAATTGCATAGAAAGTGAAGGCTAGGCGCTGCTGAAAGTTGAGTGGGTGTGAGGAGCGATGCGATGGAGAATGTTGAGCAAGACAGAGTGAAAGGAGGCGGGGCTTAAACCACAGGATGTAGTGGATTCAGAAAATGTACTCACTTTTCCTGACCTGGTTAGGTCATTAAACCTCTTCCTACATTGCATCCAAGACCTGGGCGCAACGTTCCTGCTGCTCATCTCAACTACCTCCAACATCGCCTTCTTAGTGAGATCCGCAGGCTTCTTTCACTCATTGCTGCAAAAAGGTAGCTTCCTCCTGCTCATGACTGCACCCAGCAGTAATCCCAGTAAAGCCTAATTAAATCTGGGTGCTGCCCTTGCTCTTGTCCACCATCTATCCTGGGCACCTCCAATTTACATTTGTGAACTGTCCCTTTAAATACAGCTGAGATTGCCTCCTGGAGGCATGCCCACTGTGCAGCTTGGAGATGCAAAACACGGAAGTCAAAATGAATTGCATCAATTGAGTTGAGATCACAGATTCCGACCTGCTGAGTTGACTCCACATTTCACCCTCGCAATTCCACCCCCCTCCACTCAGAAGCCATCTTCAGATTAATATCAGGGCCAATGGGCCCAAAGCATTGGGAGGAAGAAAATTACATAGTGCAGGTTACTTTCAACTTTTGGCAGGGGAGGAAATCTGGCAGTATCGGATTGTCAGTCCACTATACATCCCACCTGATTCACCTTTTTATTGACTTTAATGGGTGGCCGATCCAATACCGTCAGTTTTCCACCCCCGCCAAAGTTGTAGGAACTCCCAGTATCCCCTGCCCAGATATCCTCATTTACCAGGTGGTTCAATTGCTAGCAAAATTCCTTTGTTCCCTTTTTAAAATAATGGGCCAGAAATTCGGGTCTCCACGGGTGAGTACACGCTGTGTACTCACCCGTAGACCAAACGAAAGTGCCGGTTTTGCACATGCACTGCGCATGCGCTGGAAACCGGAACTTCCGTTCCCCTGAAGGAAGGGGTTCAGAGGTCGAACTTCATTTTTTTTTTCAGGTTTCTCCGTGAGGGTAAGTACGGAGAAGCTGCGCTGGAAAAAAGGAGGCGCAAAGCCTGCTTTTAACAAGGTAAGTGGTGAATTTAATGGTACAATTTAAACATTTTTTCAACAGGTTTATCTTTTTTACATACTTTAAAGAAAGGTAAGTTTATTTTTAGCACCGTTAAAAAGTGTAATTAATTTTTTCAAAAATTAAAATTTTTGTTTTAAGTAGTTAATTTATGTAATTTATAGTTATTTTAAAAATGTGATTTTTTAAAAAATTTATTTGAAGTTTTAGTGAGGTTTTGGGGCCGATCTCTATTCATAGATTTGACAGGTCTTCCTGTCAAAATCTATGAATGGAGTTTCCCTGCTCCGATTGGCTCTCCATGGCCCACGTGATCCCAGGGGACGCTTCAAACTAACTGCGCCCCTGGGATACGCAAGCACTGCGCGCCGGCAGCTGCAGGAGACCCAGGAGCCGAATTTCATGCGGGCCCAAAGCACAACGGCAGGCGCGCTAGGTAAGTACGCGCGCGATCCTTGCACCCGCGGGAAGCCGGAGAGCCGAATTTCTGGCCCAATGTTATTAAATAAAGCCACAAAATAATGTGAAAACAAAATTTACTGATGCTATCATCCTAGGTTAATAAAGGGGCTCAGACAGCCATTGTATTCAGCTATTTGAATTCCGGTGCAATGGCTGCTTGTAGTTCCATCAGATGCTCATTCAGATGGACAAGCATTCAATAGGCATAGCCGATGGCTTAAAAGAGTTTGCACAGTGTACAGTTCATGAGCAAAGCTTTTTCTGACAAAATCTGTTATCCATTTGGAACTATTTGAAACTAGGGGCCATAAATATAAGATAGTCACTAATAAATCCAACAGGGAATTCAGGCGAAACTGCTTTACCCAAAGAGTGGTTAGAATGTGGAACACGTTACCACAGGGAATAGTTGAGGCGAATAGCATAGATGCATTCAAAGGGAAGCTAGATAAGCACACGAGGGAGAAAGGAAAAGAAGGATATGTTGATGGGGTTTGATGAATAGGGGTGGCAGGAGGCTCGTGTGGAGCATAAACACCAGCATGGACCTGTGGAGCCAAATGGTCTGTTTCTCTGCTGTAAATACTTTGTAATACTTAGTAATATTCCAAATCTTTTCAAATGAAATCTACATGTGTACAGCTGGATTGGTAATGCCACACAGTGATGCCACATTTGTCTCATTCAGTCCCATACAAGTGTCAGCTCTGAATACGGCTACAAATGGCAAAACCAGTTTCAGCAGGACCAACAACCCAAACCATTGCACACAGACCAACAAGCGATACAAGAGCCAGTTCCCCATGTTGGGGTCAGGGATGGGTATGCGAGCACCGTAGAATTGGGCAGTTTTGAACCAATGTGCAAAGACCTCATTACAGGCACTAAAATAATTCAGATTGATGGAAATCGGTTACACAATGAATCCTCTGTGGTCTTTTGCAGCACATTTCCTCATTCGTTAAGCGCCCATATAAAACAGGCACTGGAAAGCCTCCATACTATTTGCTGCAAAACAGCACTACTTTATACTAGGTTGTTTGATTTGTGATACTTGGATTCTTCCTGCTGTTTTTGACTTGCCATCTTGAACTTTGTACCTTTTGAGCTTGTGCTCTTTTTTTCTGCTGCTTGTTGCTACATTTTAGTATTCCACTTGCCAATGGCTGTCATAGAATGGGAGGAGGAAGAGGAGTTCTGGTGGAGGGAGAATGATGTGCTTGCACTTACAGCATTTTGTGCCCACCAAAAATTGGCTCAGGAACTAGGTTATTCTACTCAGGCACAACAACTTCAGGATGGCTGGAGAGGCTGGCATTCACTGTCCACATTTCCACAGAGAGGCTGTCACTGCATTATGACTTCTACTGGAGCTTGACCTGCAGACTAGATTCAGGATAGGGACAACCTTGCCCGTTAGGGGGAAAGTCATTGAACTGTTACATCACCAGGGCTTATCAAGGCATAAGTAGTGGCATTTGCTAGATCAGTCAGATGTTGGCCCACTGCTGCATCAAGAAGGTCACTGAAGCCTTGTTTGCCAGGGGCAACACATATGTTTTTCCCCATGAAAAGGAGGCAACTACTCTCTTCCTGCCATGCCCCAGCTGCTGGCTATCCCTTGTGGATAACCAGGGATCCATGTGTGGAGAAACATGTGACTGTCACTAAAGATCCTGTCATCACGGTCCTGTCAAGCTGATCCATTAGCCTTTGGGGATCTCCTATAAATTTGAGCTCAAGGACACAGTGCTTGCAAGCAAAACTACATCAGCGCTTGGACCCTCTGCATTTGGGGGTTCCCTCACAGGTTTTTCTGGAGTCACCACTCACTCCTTGAGGCTCTTCATGTTCCTGAAAACATCTCAAATGCCTACATAGATGTCAGAGCAGCGTTGCTGCATGTTCTTCAACATTCTATCCAGGGAAATCTGAAGGACAGAATGAAGTACATCTGCTGATTACTAAGTGTAGCTCAGTATGCAGCCCCTGTAAGTTACAAATCCCTGGGTCCCACAGCAGCTACTCATCTGCCCCAGCCCTCCCTTCCTTATGTTGCACATTTTCTCTATTAGGATGTTTTTATCCAATATCAAAAATGATCACTTTTCTCAGTGCCACTTCCTCCAGCTGGTTCTCATCAATGAGGGGCAGTTCTTGGAGGATCTTCAGTCATTTTGGTAAACAATAGTCAGCCTCCACCAGAAACATCTGCCTCACTTTAAGTGCAGTAGCCCTTTAAGAGCTGCTACATCCAGGAACCCCCGTGTGCTACAGAACTCCATGTACATGTGAAAAATGCACAAGGAGCATATTCTTTTGATATCACATACTCAACCTTACAGAATCAGATGGGGATCAGGCTGCCATTCCAACACCAGGATGAACTCCTGCAAGCACAGACTGATTTTCCTCCTCGTGGGTAGCCAACCCTACAGTGTGCATTGATTTATTTAGCCTTTTCAAATCATGATAGTAATAACTCTAAACACCACAAAGTTCCAGAAGCCTTTTGGTTAGTGTAGAGATCTAGGGGGAGAAATTCATTATAGCTCCATTTGGGGCGCTAACTTTTAAAAGTTGAAAAAATTAGCGCCAGCGCTAATATCTTTCAACTTTTAAAAAATTCGGTTCTGCGCTCCAGGAAGGAAGTCGAGTGCTAAATCAAGCGCTCCACTTCCTTCCTGGAGCACAACAGGCAGCAGGCGGGGCGGTAGGTGTGCAGCACTGCCGTGTTGGAAAGCTCCTTCCCTCCATTAAAGGGAAGGGCCATCGCTGCAGGCTCTGCAAGGAAAAAACTTACCTGGTCCCTGACGGCAGCTGCAATCCAGCCCAATCAGCCCAATGCACTGCAGCAGAGTGCTGGGCTGATCGATCACTGGAGAAGAAAACTGGAAAAAAAACAAACATCATTTCAGATTTTTGGCCACCTCACCTTTAAGTATTGCCCTCGAAGCGCCCAGCCTCCCGATGAACACCTCCTGCAGCTGCCGGTGTATTCGCCCAGCGACGCTGCAGGGGCGGAACTGAAGTTCGGGTTCGGGGCGCTACCGGGGCGATGCGCATGGCGATGACATCACGATCTCCAGGCGAAGGAGATCGGGACGCAACGCCATACCACTGCCGCAAACCTCCCGTCGAATATCGCGGGAGTCGATCTTCTCGCTGCGCCCGGTCGGTAAGTGATTACCGCCCTGGAGGCGATAACGGAAGGTGCAAAGGTACCCAATTTCTCCCCCCTAGTATGTTGATAAGGAGATCAGACAACTGTTCCATTCACATAGTTTGAATTATGCTGTTATTCTGGTTGATAATATTCAGAAATCTGATAGATCCCAAATCTGCCAGTTCACTTTCCATTATAATAACAGCAATTGTTTGCAACCATAGACCCTGCTGATTACAATTTGGTGGGTTTTGGTGACAATGAACAAAACTTGGCAGTTCTTTATCCAGTGATTGGTAGTCTACAAATCTTAGTTGGTCAGCTTGACTTGAGAAGATTACACTGGCCCAGAAATTCCGTTCGCAGCCCTCCCGCGGGCGGAGGGCTGCGATTCGGAAGAATCTACGCCTGGACCGGAGGGCTCCCGGGAGGCGCAGAATTCCGTTGCTGTGCCTCTTCAAACTGCCGGTGTGCAGTGCTCGCGTATCCCAGGGGCGAAGCTAGTTCGCAGCGTCCCTGGGATCTCGTGGGCCATGGGGAGCCAATCAGAGCAGGGAATCTCCATTCATAGATTTGACAGGAAGACCTGTCAAATCTATGAATAGAGATCAGCCCCAAAACATAAGTAAAACTTCAAATAAATTTGAAAAAAAAATCACATTTTTAAAATGACTATAAATTACATAAATTAACTATTTTAAACAAAACATTTAATTTTTGAAAAAAATAATTAAAGTTTTTAACAGGGCTAAAAATAAACTTACCTATCTTTAAAGTATTTTAAAATGATAAATCAGTGGAAAATTTTTTTTTTTACTTTCTTAAACTATTAGCCTGCTAAAAGCAGGCCTTGCGCCTGCTTCTCTAGGCGCAGCTGTTCCCGACTTACCTGGACTCAAGCCAGTGTGAAAAAACCGAAGTTTCTGCCGCACGCGCTGCCTATCCGGTGCAGGCGTTTGACCTGGGAAGCCCTTTCTGCAGAGAACGGAAGTGCCGGTTTCCAGCGCATGCGCAGTGCATGCGTAAAAGCGGCACTTCCGTTGGCCCTACGGGTGAGTACACAGCGCGTACACACCCGTAGGGAACGGAATTTCTAGGCCAATGTCATCTGCAAGCATGTAAATCACTTCACCCAGCAACTGATTTAAGATTGGGAAGAGGCTCCCTCTTGTGTCTGGTTGCAAGAAGCGCTAAGCGATCCCACAACCAACAGATCAAATTAAAGCTCTGCAGTTCTGTCACATCCAGTCGTGAATGGTGGTGGACAATTAAACAACTAACTGGAGAAGGAGGCTCCATGAATATTCCCATCCTCAATGCACGTGAGTGCAAAAGGCAAGGCTGAAACGTTTGCAACCATCTTCAGCCAGACATGCTGAGTGGATGATTCATCTCTTGTTCCTCTTGTGGTCCCCACCACCACAGAAGCCAGTCTTCAGCCAATTCAGCAAAGGCTATGGGCCCCGACAATATCCCGGCTGTAGTGCTGAAGACTTGTGCCCCAGAACTAGCCGCTCCTCTAACCAAGCTGTTCCACTACAGCTACAACACTGGTATCTACCCGACAAAGTGAAAAATTGCCCAGGTATGTCCTGTTTACAAAAAGCAGGACAAATCCAATCCAGGCAATTACCGTCCCATCAGTCTACTCTCAATCATCAGCAAAGTGATGGAAGGTGTCATCGACAGTGCTATTAAGCGGCACTTACTCACCAGTAACCTGCTCACCAATGCTCAGTTTGGGTTCTGCCAAGACCACTCGGCTCCAGACCTCATTGGTCCAAACATAGACAAAAGAGATGAATTCCGAGGTGAGATGAGAGTGACTACCCTTGACATCAAGGCAGCATTTGACTGAATGTGGGTTGAGAATGGATCTGGCCTGGGTAAATTGGAATCAAAGATTGGCAGGTAAAACTATAATCAAACAATGGGCTGCCTTTAAAGAGGAGATGGTTCGGGTACAGTCGAGGTACATTACCACGAGGGGGAAAGGTAGAGCAACCAAAGCCAGAGCTCCCTAGATGATGAAAGAGATAGAGAGTAAGATGCAGCAGAAACAGATGTCTGGTTGAGACTACAAGTGAGAACCAGGCTGAATATAGAAAGTTCAGAGGGGAAGTGAAAAAGGAAATAGGAGGGGCAAAGAGAGAGTATGAGAATAGATTGGCAGCTAACATAAAAGGGAATCCAAAAGTCTTCTATAGGCATATAAATAATATATGGGTAGTAAGAGGAGGGATGAGGCCGATTAGGGACCAAAAAGGAGACCTACACATGGAGGCAGAGTGCATGTTTGAGGTACTAAATGAGTACTTTGCATCTTTCTTCATCAAGGAAGAAGATGCTGCCAAAGTAATAGTGAAAAGGGAGGTAGTTGAGATACTGGATGGGGTAAAAACTGATAAAGAGGAGGTATTAGAAAGGCTGGCTGTACTTAAAGTTGATAAGTCACCAGGACCGGATGGGATGCATCCTAGAATGCTAAGGGAGGTAAGGGTGGAAATTGAGGAGGTACTGGCCATAATCTTCAAATCCTCCTTAGATACGGGGGTGGTGCCAGAGAACTGGAGAATTTCAAATGTTACACCCTTGTTCAAAAAAAGGATGTAAGGATAATCCCAGCAACTACAGGCCAGTCAATTTAACCTCGGTAGTGAGGAAGCATTTAGAAACGATAATTTTTGATGAGGTAACAGAAAGGGTTGATGAGGACAACGCGATTGATGTGGTGTACATGGACTTCGAAAAGGCATTTGATAAAGTGTCACATAATAGGCCTGCCAGCAAAGTTGAAGCCCTTGGAATAAAAGGGACAGTGGCAGCATGGATACAAAATTGGCTAAGTGACAGGAAACAGAGGAGTGGTGAACGGTTGTTTTTTGGACTGGAGGAAGGTATACAGTGGTGTTTCCCCAGGGGTCGGTACTAGGACCACTGTTTTTCTTGATATATATTAATGATTTGGACTTGGGTGTACAGGGCACAATTTCAAAATTTGCAGCTGACACAAAGCTTGGAAGTATAGTGAACAGAGAGGAAGATAGTGATAGGCTTCAAGAGGACATAGACAGGCTGTTGGAATGGGCGGACACGTGGCAGATGAGATTTAACGTAGAAAAGTGCAAAGTGATTCATTTTGGTAGGAAGAACGAGGAGAGGCAATATAAACTAAAGGGTACAATTCTAAAGGGGATGCCTGAACAGAGAGACCTGGGGGTATATGTGCACAAATCGTTGAAGGTGGCAGGGCAGGTTGAGAAAGCATACAGGATCCTGGGCTTCATAAGTAGAGGCATAGAGTACAAAAGCAAGGAAGTTATGATGAACCTTTATAAAACACTGGTTCGGCTTCAACTGGAGTATTGTGGCCAATTCTGGGCACCACACTTTAGGAAGGATATGAAGGCCTTAGAGAGGGTGCAGAAAAGATTTACTAAAATGATTCCAGGAATGAGGGACTTCAGTTACGTTGATAGACTGGAGAAGCTGGGGTTGTTCTCCTTGGAGCAGAGAAGATTGAGAGGAAATTTGATAGAGGTGTTCAAAATCAGGAGGTGTCTGGACAGGGTAGATAGAGAGAAACTGTTCCCATTGGCAGAAGTGTCAAGAACCAGAGGACACAGATTTAAGGTGATTGGCAAAAGAACCAAAGGCGATGTAAGAAAAAACTTTTTTACATAGTGGGTGGTTAAGATCTGGAATACACTGCCTGAAAAGGTGGTGGAGGCAGACTCAATCTTATCTTTCAAAAGGGCGTTGGATAAGCATCTGAAGGAAAAAAAATTGCAGGGCTATGGGGAAAGGGAGGGGGAATGGGACTAGCTGAGAGTCGGCACGGGCTTGACGGGCCAAATGGCCTTTTTCCGTGCTGTAACCATTCTATTCTATTCTATTCTATTCTATGATCCTCAAACTGGCCTTAAAGCCTGCATATAGATATGATGTTCTTCAAACATCCTTATTTTCACAAGAGTACCAACAAGTTCTGGTCCCAAGACTCTGCAGCCATAAGCAGCCATCTCTTCTGCCTCCACTGAGGAGGTGTTTAAAATCATGAGGGGTCTAGACAGAGTAGAAATAGAGAAACTGTTCCCATTGGTGGAAGGGGCGAGAACCAGAGGACACAGATGACATTAAGGTGATTGGCAGAAGAACCAAAGGCGACATGAGGAAAAACTTTTTTATGGAGCGAATGGTTATGATCTGGAATGCACTGCCTGAAAGGATGGTGGAGGCAGATAAAAATCTTGTAGAGAGCCGGCATGGGCTTGATGGGCCGAATGGCCTCCTTCTGTGCTGTAACCATTCTCTGATTCTATCAAGGAGCCCTAGTAAAATTGAAGTCAATGGGAATCGGGGAAAATTCTCCACTGGCTGGAGTCATACCTAGCACAAAGGAAGATGGTTGTGGTTGTTGGAGGCCAATCATCTCAGCCCCAGGGCATCGCTGCAGGAGTTTCTCAGGGCAGTGCCCTAGGCCCAAGCAACTTCAGCTGCTTCATCAATGACCTTTTCTACACCATAAGGTCAGAAGTGTGGATGTTCGGTGATGATTGCAGTGTTCAGTTCTATTCGCAACTCCTCAGATAATGAAGCAGTCCGTGCCCACATGCAGCAAGACATGAATAACATCCAGACTTGGGCTGATAAGTAGCAAGTAACATTCGCACCACACAAGTGCCAGGCAATGACCATCTCCAACAAGAGAAAGTCTAACCACCGCCCCTTGATATTCAACGAGATTACCATCGTCGAATCCCCCACCATCAATTTCCTGGGGGTCACCATTGACCAAAAACTTAACAGGACCAGCCACATAAATACTGTGGCTACAAGAGCAGGTCAGAGGCTGGGTATTCTGTGGCGAGTGACTCACCACCTGACTCCCCAAAGCCTTTCCACCATCTACAAGGCACAAGTCAGGAGTGTGATGGAATACTCTCCACTTGCCTGGATAAGTGAAACTCCAACAATGCTCAAGAAGCTTGACACCATCCAGGAGAAAGCAGCCCGCTTGATTGGCACCCCATCCATCACCTTAAACATTCACTCCCTCCACCACCAGCGCACCGTGTCTGCAGTGTGTACCATCTACAAGATGCACTGCAGCAAATCATCAAGGCTTCTTCGGCAGCACCTCCCAAACCTGCGACCTCTACCACCTAGAAGGACAAGGGCAGCAGGCATATGGGAACACCACCATCTCCAAGTTCCCCTCCAAGTCACATACCATCCTGACTTGGAAATATATCACTGTTCCTTCATCGTTGCTGGGTCAGAATGCTGGAATTCCCTACCTAACAGTACTGTGAGAGAACCTTCACCACACGGATTGCAGCGGTTCAAGAAGGTGGCTCAACACCACCTTCTGAAGGGCAATTAGGGATGGGCAATAAATGACAGAAAGACACTATCTAGAGTGAAAATCTTTATTGTGCATTCAACTGGGAACATAATCATCAATTTCACATTTTAAGAGCCTCCGACCCCCGCAGACCGACGGCCCGCCTCGCTGACCCTGGCTAGGTTTGGAGCCGTCGGGAAGCCCACACTTCAGGTATCAAAATAGGGATTAGCCAAAAAACTGCCTGTTAACAGGCAGTTAATTGGCACGAATCCCCTTCCTGCCTCGAGGAGACAGGACCCGTCGCAGATCGGGTACCCGCCTCCTGGGAAGATGGCACGGAGGCGGGTTGGGGTGGGATGGGTACCCGCCCCCAGATTCTGCCATTTTCCCAGCAGTCCCGCCTCCAAACCCGCCTCCCCAGGGCTGGCAAAATCACCCCCTATGTGTGTAAATGCACAAAGTGTGGTTAATAAGGTTGGTGAGCTGCAGGTGCAAATATCCACGTGGGAATATGATTTAATGGCAATAACTGAGACCTGGCTCAAAAAAGGGGAGGATTGGATACTTAATATTCCTGCGTACAAGGTATTCGGGAAAGATAGCAAAGGAAAAAAAGGAGGAGGGGTAGCAGATTTGATTCAGGAAAATATTAAAATGCTAGAAAGAGAGAATGTCCTTGAGGGGTCAAATACAGAATCTATTTGGTTGGAGTTAAGAAACAATAAAGGAGCTATTACACTACTTGGTGTACTTTATAGGCCACCAAATAGTAGGAAGGAGATAGAGGAGCAGATTTGCAAAGAAACTACTGAGAAGTGCAAGAACTATAGAGTAGTACTTCACTGGCACATTCTCTTCCTTTGAGCATCTTACCTTGATCCACCCCTCTGGCCTCTCATTTAAAATCCTCATTCTCTACCGCCCACCCAAGTACCATGACAAATTTCTCACTGAGATATCTGCTTTCCTCCCTCAGCCTCTGCACTGAGTGACTTCTCATCCTCGGTGATTTCAACCTCCATCTCAACTCATCACACTCTCTCCCCTCTTAGTTCACTGCCCTCCTATCCTCCCTTAATCTCTCCCTCCATATAAACTCCCCTACCCATATTCACAGCCACCCCTTGACTTTGCCATCTCACGTAGCCTCGCTACCCCCATCGTGTCAATCACAGATAAGGCCATCTCTAATCACATCCTTGCATTGCTCTCCACCCACATCCACCTTCCCCCTCCCAACCCTACTTCCTTCTGTATCTGCCCCTGGAAAAACTCTCTCCCAATTCATTTACAACTGCACTTTCAAAATCCCAACTGTCTAGCCTTTGGTCCTCCATTCACCATGACATTTCTGCAGCTACCGCTCTGCTCAACCACACTCGCACCTCCACCTAGTCCCCATTAAAGCCATTACTCTCTCTCACCCTGGCTGTTCCCCCTGGTATGGCCCTGATCTCTGCTTCCTTAAGTCCAAGGGACGCCGATTTGAACGTATATGGCAGACAACTGGTTTAGCCATTCATCACCAGATCTGGCTGGACCACATAAAGCACTATCAGGCCCTGCTCTTCTCTGCCAAAACTGCTCACTATTCCAGGATCATCCTGGAATGTAAGATAACCCCCGGCTTCTTTTCTCTACTGCAAACTGTCTTCTTAAACCCCTCTCCCTGCCTCCTCCACCCTCCCCTCAACAACAAGTGCGAGGAGCTCATGCATAACTTGTCACTAAGATTGAGACTATCCATTCAGCTGCTTCTGCCGCTTCCCTCCCTTCTCCTAGCCCACTGAGCCAAACTTCCTCTAAGGTTCACCACTATCCTGGTCCTGAACTCGCATCTTTCTTTAGTTTCTCTCCGATCTCCCCTCATGCCCTCTCCGAGCTCATCCTGTCCATGAGACCCAGCTCCTGCTCCCTCAAACCTGTTCTCACTAAACTGTTGACCACCCAACTTCCCTTCCTGACCCCCATGTTAACTAATATTGTTAATGGATCTCTATTCTCAGGTACTGCCCCCCCTCCTTTTAATCTGCCGTCATCACCCCTCTCCATCCATGACCCCTCCGTCCTTGCAAACTACCCCCCCATCTCCAACCTCCCTTTCTTCTCCAAAGTCCTTCAACGTGCTGTTGCCTCCCAAATCTGTGCCCATCTTTCCTGGAACTCCATGCTCCAATCAGGCTTCTGCCCCTGCCACAGTACCGAAACGACTCTCATCAAAGTCACAAATTACATCCTATGTGACTGTGACAGTGGTAAACCATCCCTCCTTGACCTGTCTGCAGCCCTTGACACGGTTGACCACACCATCCCCCTCCAACGCCTCTACACTGTCGTCCAGCTGGGTGGGACTTCACTCGCTTGGTTCCATTCTTATCTATCTAATCGTAGCCAGAGAATCACCTGCAATGGCTTCTCTTCCCGCTCCCGTACAATTACCTCTGATGTCCCCCAAGGATCTATCCTTGGCCCCTCCTATTTCTCATGTACATGCTGCCCCTCAGTGACATCATCCAAAAACACCGCATCAGTTTCCACATGCACGCTGGCGATACCCAGCTCTAGCTCACTACCTCTTCTCTCGACCTCTCAATTGTCTCTAAATTGTCCGACTGCTTGACCAACATCCAGTACTGGATGAGCAGAAATTTTATCCAACTAAATATTGGGAAGACCGAAGCCATTGTTTTCAGACCCAGCCACAAACTCCATTCCCTAGCCACTGACTCCATCCCTCTCCCTGGCAACAGTCTGAGGCTGAACCTGACAGTTCGCAACCTTGGTGTCGTATTTGACCCCAAGATGAACTTCTGACCACATATCCACGCTATCACAAACACCCGCCTACATCCACCTCCATAACATCGCATGACTCAACCCCTGCCTCAGCTCATCTGCTGCTGAAACCCTCATCCATGCCTTTAGACTTGACTATTCCAACGCACTCCTGGCCGGCCTCCTATTTTCCACCCTCCAGAAACTTAAGGTCATCCAAAACTCTGCTGCCCATATCCTAACTCGCACAAAGTCCCATTCAACCATCACCCCTGTGCTCACTGACCTGCATTGGCTCCCGGTTGAGTAATGCCTCGATTTTAAAATTCTCATCCTTGTTTTCAAATCCCTCCAAGGCCTCGCCCCCTCCTGATCTCTGTAACCTACTCCAGCCCTACAACCAATGTTTTTTGTAAACTGCGCTCCAGGGATCCCGTGCAGCCGGCTTGCCGGCTTTTCAATACAAAAACCGTGTATGCACAGTATTTAGAATGGCCGCACGGCCCCTTAAAGCGACTGTGCTGCGTCAAACAAAATTAGAGGGAACATTGCCTACAGCCATCCAAGATATCTGCGCTCCTCCAATTCTGGCTTCTTGTGTATCCCCAATTTTAATCGCTCCACCATTGGCGGCCATGCCTTCAGCTGCCGAGACCTTAACAGAAAAACAAAATATCTTTTAAATGGTGGGAAACTATTAAATGTTGGTGTTCAGAGATTTAGGTGTCCTCGTACAGGAAACAGAAAGTTAGCATCCAGGTACAGCAAGCAATTAGGAAGGCAACTAGCATCTTAGCCTTTATTGCAAGGAGGTTGGAGTATAAGCGTAAGGAAGTCTTGCTACAATTGTACAGGGCTTTGGTGAGACCACACCTGAAGTACTCTGCACAGTTTTGGTCTCCTTATCTAAGGGAGGATATACTTGCCTTAGAGGCGGTGCAACGAAGGTTCACTAGATTGATTCCTGGGATGAGAGTGTTCTTCTATGAGGAGAGATTGAGTAGAATGGGCCTATATTCTGGAGTTTAGAAATATGAAAGGTGATTTATTGAAACATATAAGATTCTGAGGGGGATTGACAGGGTAGATGCTGAAAGGTTGTTTCCCCTGGCTGGAGAGTCTAGAACTAGGGGGCATAGTCTCAGGATAAAGGGTCGGCCATTTAAGAGTGAAATGAGGAGGAATTTCTTCACTCAGAGGGTTGTGAATCTTTGGAGTTCTCTACCCCAAAGGACTGTGGATGCTCAGTCGTTGAGTATATTCAAGGCTGAGATAGAAAGATTTTTGGACTCTAGGGGAATCAAGGGATATGGGGATCGGGTGGGAAAGTGGAGTTGAGGTTGAAGATCAGTCATGATCTTATTGAATGGCGGAGCAGGCTTGAGGGGCCTTATGGCCTACTCCGGCTCCTAATTCTTATGTTCTTAAGCTCTGGAATTCCCTCCCTAAACCTCTCCGTCTCTCTACCTCTCTTTCTTCCTTTCAGATGCTCCTTAAAACCTATCTCATCTGGTGTAATATCTCCTTATGTGGCTCGGTGTCAAATTTTGTTTGATAATGCTCCTGTGAAGCGCCTTGGGATGTTTTACTATGTTAAAGGTGCTATATTAATACAAGTTGGTGTTGTTGTTGTCGCGATAATGGGAGACTTTACCTACTCCAACATTGAATGGGGCAGTGATTGTGTTAAGGGCAGAGAAGGGGAGGAATTTCTGAAGTGTGTTCAGGAGAATTTTCTTGATCAATATTTTTCCTGTCTAACGAGGAAGGAGGCATTGCTGGATCTAGTCCTGGGCAATGAATTGGGTCAAGTGGAGAATATCACAGACGGAGAGCATCTCTGGAATAATAATCGTAGTATCATAAGGATTAGATTAGTTATGGAGAAGGACAAGGAGCAATCTAGAAGAAAAATATTTAACTGGAAGAGGGCTAATTTCAGCAAATTGAGGAGGGACCTGGCCCGGGTAATTTGGAGTCAAAGTCTGGCAGGCAGAAATGTAAAGGAGCAATGGGCGGTCTTTAAAGAGGAGATGGCTTGGTTACAGTCTCAGTACATTCCCACAAGAGGGAAAGGGAGGGCAACCAAAGCCAGAGCTCTCTGGATGTCGAAGGAGTTAGAGAGTAGGATGAAGCAGAAAAAGTGGGCATATGACAGATGTCAGCTTGCTAATACAAGGGAGAAACAGGCTGAATATAAAAAGTACAGAGGAGAAGTGAAAAAGGAAATAAGAGGCGCAAAGAGACAATACAAGAATAGATTGCCGGCTAACATAAAAGGGAATCCAAAGGCTTTCTATAGGCATATAAATAGTAAACGGTTATTAAGAGGAGGGGTGGGACCAATTAGGGACCAAAAAGGATATCCATTGGTGGAGGGAGAAGGCATGGCTGAGGTATTGCATCATTGTTTACCAAGGAAGAGGACTTTGCCAAAGCTATGGTAAACGAGAATGTTGCCGGGATACTGGAAGAGATAAAAATAGATAAAAAGGAGGTACTAGAAAGACTGGCAGTACTTAAAGTCGATAAGTCAACCGGTCCAGATGGGATGCATCCTAGGATGCTAAGGGAAGTAAGGGTAGAAATTGCAGAGGTGCTGGCCACAATCTTCCAATCCTTCTTAGATGCAGGGGTGGTGTCAAAGGATTGAAGGATTGCAAATGTTACAACCTTGTTCAAAAAGGGGGAGAAGGATAAACCTGGCAATTACAGGCCAGTCAGTTTAACGTTGGTGGTGGGAAAGCTTTTAGTAACAATAATCTGGAAGAAAATTAACAGCCACTTGGACACGCATGGACTAATGAAGGAGAGCCAGCAGGGATTTGTTAAGAGCAAATTGTGTTAGACTAACTTGATTGAGTTTTTTGATGAAGCAACAAATAAGGTGGATGAGGGCAGTGCTGTTCAAAAGGTGTTTGATAAGGTACCATGTAAGGCTTGTTAGCAAAATTGAAGCCCATGGGATAAAAGGGCAGTAGCAACATGGATACAAAATTGTCTAAGGGATAGAAAACATAGAGTTGTAGTGAATGGCTGTTTTTTCAGACTGGAGGGAGGTATACAGTGAGTTCCCCAAGGTTCAGTATGAGGACCACTGCTGTTTTTGATGTACATTAATGACTTGGGCTTGGGGGTACAGGGCACAATTTCAAAATTTGCAGATGGCATGAAACTTGGAAATGTAGTAAACAGTGAAGAAGATAGTAATAGACTTCAGGAGGTCATAAACAGGTTGGTGGAATGGGCAGACACGTGGCAGATTAAATTCAATGCAGAAAAGTGTGAGGTGATACATTTTGGTAGGAAGAATGAGGAGAGACAATACATGCTAATTGGGGACAATTTTAAAGTGGGTGCAAGAAGAAAGACATGGGGGTGTTTGTGCACAAATCTTTGAAGATGATAGGATAGGTTAACAAAGAAGTTAATAAAGCATATGGGATCCTGGACTTTTTAAATAGAGGCATAGAGTACAAAAGCCAGGAAGTTATGCTAAACCTATATAAAACACTAGTTTGGCCCCAGCTGGAGTATTGTGTCCAATTCTGGGCACCGCACTTTAGGAAGGACGTGAAGGCTTTGGAGAGAGTACAGAAGAGATTTACTGAACTGGTTCTAGGGATAAGGGATTACAGTTACAGAGGTAGACTGGAGAAGCTGGGGTTGTTCCGCTTAGAGCAGAGAAGGCTAAGAGGAGATTTGATAGAGGTGTTCAAAATCATGAAGACTTTAGATAAAGTAAGTAAAGAGAAACCGTTTCCAATGGCTGAAGGGCCGATAACCAGAGGGCACAGATTTAAGGTGATTGGCAAAAGAACCAGAGGTGACATGAAGAAAATCCTTTTTATGCAACGAGTGGTTAGGATTTGGAATGCACTGCCTGATAGGGTGATGGATACAGATTCAATAGTAGCTTTCAAAAGGACATTGGACAAATACTTGAAGGAGAAAACATTGCAGGGATTTGGGCAATGAGCGGGGGAGTGGGATTAAGTGGATTGCTCTTCGAAAGAGTCGGCGCAGACTCGATGGACCGAATGGCCTCCTTCTGTGCTGTACTATTCGGTGATTCTATGATTCTATGAAGAGAGTCCACTTGGGTGAGATATCCACCCCAGCATGAGGTGAAGCCTTCAGGATTGGAGAAAAGCAGAAGAGAAAAAACAACTTTAAGAAATTTCCACTTGGCTCCCAGTGACTTATTGCTTACAACCATGGAACCTTTCTAATCAGTGACAGTAAACCTTATGGGCAGAAAAATATGATATAAAATGAAACAATGATAAGACCTTGACAACAAAAAAAATTGAAAGACCTGAGAAGATTAAATGTGGTAGACCTGAGAAGATTAAATGATAGTTGCAATACAAACACTTGGGATTCTTCAGTTTCTCCTCAAGTGATTATAAACATGCATTACACCTGAACAGCGACACTAATGTCTTCCTCCACACACCGCTTTATAGTACAGGGAACTCTGCAGCTAATAAAATTGTACCACTGAAAATCAAGTTTGAATTGTCAACATGGACATTGAAAATATTCCACTTATTAGAAATCAGTCCATCGGTTGACTCAGTGAAGGAGTCAAAGGTTTAAAGACATGCAAAAACAATGGAAATTACAGTACTTGTAAACAGATCTGTGCTGTGACTTGAGAATCTGGCATCTGCCAACAGGTGTTGAATCACTTTTAACACAAACATGAGCAGAATTAATGTCATGAGGAGGGACTTGGTGCTACAAAAATAGAATTGTGTGGCTGATATCTGCATAATGTCTATGTAGGAGGGAGAAAGAGCAATACAAACCTTCTGTTAACATGACAAGATGTGAATATATTTTGCACATCCTTATTGTGGGTTTAATGAATATTAAATAATCCCTTAGAAATTATAACCTTGACCACTGCTTTCCCAGGAAAATGGAGAAAAATGTAGAACACTATCCCCAAAACCCATGTAAAAATCTCAGAAGACCATGTAATAAAAATGGAATTTAACTTATTCAGTCATGATAATAACTTTAATTGTAAACAGGCAGAATCACAAATACCATCCCAAATGCACAGCTAAAAATCCTGAAATCCCACATAATAAAAATGAAATTTGATTTATTCAGTCACCATAAGCCAGTGGTTCTGCTGGTAACTGACAAAAACTGACTTGTGTGATCTTATGAGTTTATCCCATCATCTGGACTCCGAGAATGCATTGCTAATATTATGACAACCTCCTACATATTATTCATGATAGAAGATACAGCCCCCTCCCAACAAAACCTGTGTTTGTAATGGGGGCGACGGCTGATATGTTTCTTTTCCATTAGCTAAACAGAATTGGAATTATATAATAAAATTATATTTCAATGCATCATTTATACCACAACACAATTGCAGCAGAGAGAAAGAGGCACATTACTATGAAGAGAAAACTGTTCAGGTTCTTGCCAGGAGAGTCTTGTAGTCAACAATCATGTTGATTGAAGTCCGTCTCTCTGCCTCTCCCTGGTCTGTATGCATCTCATATTAGAGCTAACACTGCAACTAATTTGTTTACCATTCTATAAACCTCTCTGCAATTATATATATTTATGCTGATTAGAATCAGTGTCAATGATAACTTATTTTCACCATGTCCCTTATTCTCTGTTACATTTGCTCAGTAATGTTAGACGTACAATCATTAATAAAGGACCCACAAGTACAGCATGACCCTTGATTATCAACACATGGGCCGGAATTTTCTGTACCTGGGCGGGTCAGGTGTGGGTGACCGCCGTGGCAGGTCGCGACCCCGTTCCTCATTCCATCCCACTCCTGAGATCGACGTTCCGTTAATGGCGCCTATTAAGGCAGCCCTGCGCATTACCCGGCCCTATTAAATGGTGAGGGTCTGATGACGTCATCAATGATGCATTTTCAGCCAGGATATTTAAAGGAGCATATAAAAACAGAAAATGCTGGAAATACTCAGCGGGTCAGGCAGCATCTGTGGAGAGAGACACAGAGTTAATGTTTCAGGTGGATGACCCTTCGTCAGAACTGGAAAAAGTTGGAGATGGAACAGGTTTTTAAGCAAGTGTAGGGGCAGGGAAAGGGGGGAGGGGAGGAAAGAACAGCTGGAGGTGGGAGTCAGAGAGAGGGGGACATCTCAGCAATCTGGTGACAGAATTACATCTCATACAGCCACATGGCATACAGCAGTTACTCATAACGGGACTGATATCAGCAGACAGTGAATGTTCATAATGGTATCTGTACCCATTCTTGATATGACATATCCAACTCATCTCTTTACTCTCTCACAGGTCCATCAAGAGCCTCCTGCACTGTCACGAGGAAGAGGAAGATGACTCCTCAGAGGAGCTTCCAACCTCTGAGGGTGCACCGTCACCAGACATAAGCGCACCCAGCACCAGCGCAGATACGCACACCTTGGTGGGTCCCACGCAAGATAGAGTAGTGTTGTCACCTGGTGGCTCACAAATCACAAGTGAGCGAGAGCAGATGGTGGAGACAGGGACAGCAGTGGCGACTCCTCGCCGGAGGGCACAGGACGCTCCCAGCTCAGCTCAGCTGCATACAGATGCTGAGCCTTGGGGACAATCCAGAAAGAGGGTAATCCTGGAGCGGCAGCAAGAAGTGCAGGAGGCTCTGACAGGTTTTGCGATCGCGATGTCTGCATATGTGCAGAGAATGGAAGAGTCCATCTTGAACATGAGCACCACCATGTCGCAAGTGATGGCGACTGTAGGCTCTTCCATGGACAGGATGGCCACCTGCATGGAGCAGCTAATGCGCCACTCACAGGAACACATGGTCTTTATGCAGAATAGATGGCTATCTATGGAGAATAGATGGCGGACGCTCATCTGTGGAGGGATGTCAAAGTAGACGTGGGTCTTCATGGCCCCACAGATGTGCAGGAAGGTGCTCTCCAGCTCCTTGCTAGCAGGGAAGTGCGGGTGGCCCATGAAAGGGATGATGGTGAGAGGGGACATGGAAGTAGGGGCTCCTGTCAAAGCGCTCACATTTCTCCCCCATTGCGCCCGCCCCCTCAGTCAGAGCCGAGATGGTTCCTTGGATGGCGATGGCTGAGTCTGCCCCTGGACAGTCGCAGGAGGAGCAGACTTCAACGGGGCCCTCACAGGCTCCAAAACCCAGAGGATGTCCGCCAAAAGTGTCTATGCAGTCACAGCAGGGAAGTGAGCAGGCTGCCTCTACCTCTGCTGAAGCCACAGGAGTAACACCTCGTAGAAGCACGCATAAGAGAAATATGAAACACAAGTAGATGCACAAGGGTAGCCACTTGGGTGCTTTAATAAATGTTTCTGTAAAGTTTCCATTACTGTGATGTCGCAGATAAAAATACTTATTTTTACCACTTTCTGGTCATGGACGAATTTGTTTACAACTTTGGAAGTGGCTCAGTGAGTTGGAGTGAATGGTGAGACACAACGTTACATCCAGCAATGGTAGTCAGTGTGAAAGGAATAGCCTGGTCATTGTAGGGATGCTTTATGGTGTTGCTGTGTAATGGTGCGAACCTGGCACAGCATGTGGCAGCCATATGGGTGTAATGTATGAGGTTAAGTAAATATGGTCGTGATGAGCCCATCCCTGGCCTCCCAGGCACCAATGTGCTCGGGTGCTGGTGGGATCTGGACAACAGGTTCCTCCTGCTCCTCATCTTCCAGCGGATGCTCCTCCTACTCATCCTCATAGAATCATAGAATGGTTACAGCACAGGTGAAGGCCATTCGGCCCATCGAGCCCATGCCGGCTATCTGCAAGAGCACTTCAACTAGTCCCACTCCCCCGCCCTTTCCCTGTAACCCTGCAAATTTTTTCCTGCAGGTACTTATCCAACTCCCTTTTGAAAGCCGTGATTGAGTCTGTCTCCACCACCCTTTCAGGCAGTGCATTCCAGATCGTAACCACTCGCTGAGTAAAATGTTTTCCTCATTTTGCCTTTGGTTCTTCTGCCAATCACCTTAAATCTGTGTCCTCTGGTTCTCGATCCTTCTGCCAATGGGAACAGTTTCTCTCTATCTACTCTGTCCAGAGCACTCATGATTTTGAACACCTCTATCAAATCTCTTCTCAATCTTCTCTGCTCTAAGGAAATCAACCCCAGCTTCTCCAGTCTATCCACGTAACTGAAGTTCCTCATCCCTGGAATCATTCTCGTAAATCTTTTCTGCACCCTCTCTAAGGCCTTCACATCCTTCCTAAAGTGTGTTGCTCAGAATTGGACACAATACTCCAGTTGAGGCCGAACCAGTGTTTTATAAAGGTTCATCATAATTTCCATGCTTTTGTACTCTATACCCTCTATTTATAAAGCCCAGGATCCCGTATGCTTTTTTAACTGCTTTCTCAACCTGCCCTGCCACCTTCAACAATTTGTGCACATATACCCCCAGGTCTCTCTGTTCATGCACCCCCTTTAGGATTGTACCCTTTAGTTTATATTTCCTCTCTTCATTCTTTCTACCAAAATGTATCACTTCACATTTTTCTGCGTTAAATTTCATCTGCCATGTGTCCGCCCATTCCACCAGCCTGTTTATGTCCTCTTGAAGTCTTTCACTATCTTCGTCACTGTTCACTATACTTCCAAGTTTTGTGTCATCTGCAAAACCTGCACACCCACATCCAAGTCATTAATATATATCAAGAAAAGCAGTGGTCCTAGAACCGACCGCTGGGGAACACCACTGTATACCTTCCTCCAGTCCAAAAAACAACCATTCACCACAACTCTCTGTTTCCTGTCACTTAGCCAATTTTGTATCCAGGCTGCCACTGTCCCTTTTATTCCATGGGCTTCAACTTTGCTGGCAAGCCTATTATGTGGGACTTTGTCGAATGCCTTTTGGAAATCCATCTACACCACGTCAACCTCATTGCCCTCATCAACCCTCTCTGTTACCTCATCAAAAAACTCGATGAAGTTGGTTAAACACCATTTGCCTTTAACAAATCCGTGCTGACTTTCGTTAATTAATCCACACTTGTCTAAGTGACTGATAATTTTGTCCCTGATTATTGTTTCTAAAAGCTTCCCCACTACCGAGGTTAAACTGACTGGCCTGTCCTTGCTGGGTTTATCTTTACACCCTTTTTTGAACAAGGGTGTAACATTTGCAATTCTCCAGTCCTCTGGCATCACCCCCATTTCTAAGGAGGATTGGTAGATTATGGCCAGTACCTCCGTGATTTCTTCCTTCACTTCCCTCAGCATCCTAGGATGCATCCCATCTGGTCCTGGTGACTTATCTACTTTAAATACAGCCAGCCTTTCTAGTACCTCCTCTTTATCAATTTTTAACCCATCCACTATCTCCTCTACCTCCTCCTTCACTATGTCTATGGCAGCATCTTCTTCCTTGGTGAAGACAGATGCAAATTACTCATTTAGCACCTCAGCCATACCCTCTGCCTCCATGCGTAGGTCTCGTTTTGGTCCCTAATCGGCCCCACCCCTCCTCTTACTACCTGTTTACTATTTATATGCCTCCTCCTCCTCTGAAGAGGCTGTGCACTCAAGCCTTGCTCCTCATGCAATGCTAATCCTCGCTGCTGCGCTATGTTGTGCAGGGCGCAGCAGACCACAATGATTCTGGAGACTCTGGCTGGTGCATACTGAAGGGCTCCTCCACGTCTGACAAGGCATCTGAAGCTCATTTTCAGCATGCCTATTCTCTGCTCTATGACACATCTGGTGGAAATGTGGCTTTCATTAGATCTCTCCTCGGCATCAGTACTTGGCCTCCTCAAGGGTGTCATGAGCCACGTCTTCAGTGGATAGCCCTTGTCTCCAAGCATCCAGCCGGAATGTCTGTTTGGAGGAGCGAAGTGCTGAGGGAGGGTGGACTGGCGCAGGATGAAAGAGTCATGGCAGCTGCCAGGGAATTTGGCACACACATGCTTGATGATCTTCCTATGGTTGCAGGCGAGCTGCACATTGAGGGAGTGGAAGCCCTTGCGGTTGACAAAGACTCCTGGGTGATGATGGGGTGTCCTGATGGCCACATGTTTGCAGTCGATGACATCCTGCACCCGTGGGTAGTCAGCCAAAGCGGCAAAGGTCAGCGCTCGCTGAGTAACACTGGCTTCATCAGAGGGAAAGTTGATATAATTGGCTGACTTGTCAAAGAGGGTATCGGTGACCTGTGTGATACATCTGAGGGTGGCCGATTGCGAGATGCTGCAAATGTCTGCTGCAGATCCCTGGAAAGAGCCTGAGGTGAAGAAGTTGAGGGCACTGGTGACTTTGACAGCCACTGGTAAGGCATGTGCACCCGCTCCTCTGGGCTGCAGGTCTTACTCCAGCAATCTGCAAATGTCAGCGACGACCTGGCGCGATAGCCTGAGCCTCCTTTGGCACTGCTGCTCAGTCATGTTGAGGAAGCTCATCCTCTATCTCTATACCCTGTGTTGGGGGTATCGCCTCTAGTGCGGTGCAGCCCTGCGCTGATGCCCTCTGTCCTGTGCAGCATCAGGTGGTTGAGGAGAAGGTTGGTGGTGTTGTTGTTGGTGCTGATGGTGTGCCTGGTGCTGCTGGTGTTGGGGTTCATCGTGGTCCGATTCTGAGGACCAAGGTGAGACAGTATTAACAGCACCCATGCTGATGTAATTAATGGCAGGTCAAGTAGAGATGACAGAAGCAATCTAGCAATGGTGTGATAGGGTCTACCAATGAGGTGACAGTGGATCCCGACTTTGCTGGAAACACTTGCAACCTCTAGAAAGCTAAATCAGTGCTGACAATGCACTCAGCAACAGCATCTGCTTTAGGAAAGTGACTAGCTGTCAGGTGGGAGTTTTTATTGTACTTTCCATGCTGTGCACTAATGAGGTGGATCAATGGCCACTGAACTTCCACCTCAGGTTCACAGACATGGTTCTCAAGCTGTGTGATTCCCGTGGTCATCCAGGGAAATTTGAAAGGTATGGTTAAAAAGATGCTTAAGGGTCTGACAAGTACCTCATAATGATTTAAATTACCTCGGCCGCCTCTGCCATTCAGGTTGCTGCCCTGCTGGCAAATGCGCCCAAGGGAAAGGCGTGTGGGGGCGGTAGGACAGCAGGTTCCCGACCCATTCCAAGGTTTTTCAAATTTCTTTCCTGACCCGCCTCCAATCATGCCCCTCGGACGCTGGAAAATTCAGGCCATGATTTTCCCCATCAGTCTCCATTTTGAATGCTACATAGTAATGTGCATTTTTGATGCTACTTTCACTCACATAGTTTTGGGTGCGCATCAATGCTAAAGTGGCTGTTTAACTCAGGAGACTATTGAAGCTGTGAAGTGTCAGACCCCATCCAGGAGAGCGTGTCACTCTGGTTTGCATTGTATAACTCCAGACACAGACTCTTACATCTGAAAGCAGGTGATTTTTGGTATTGAAGCACATTAAAGGCAGAACTTATACTATAACTGCAGTGTTGGGGCAAAGTAGTTTAATTTGCACTAATGCTTCAGTGATGAGGGGATATCAATTAAAAAGTGCCACTAAGAGGTTCGGAGAAATCAAAGAGCATTTTTGGAGTATGGAATGCTTTGCCAAAAGAATAGTTGAGGCATGGACTATTGCGTCTTTGAACAGAAAATTGGATAAACATTTAAAGCAGAGGAAGACACAGAGATATGGAGAGACAAGGACAGTGGACTAGTGTTGAATTGCTCTATAAAAGAGCCATCATAGGCACAATGCGTAGAATGACCTCCTTCTATAAACTTCTAGAATTTTAAGAAAGTGTAATGTAAATCTGGAATCATGGCTTGTTCTGCCTCTGCAGTGAAGCAGAGTTAAATGCTGAGGAGGAAGGAGTCACACTCTGTTTTGCTTTACAGCCACGTCATGCCAACTCTGGATTGAGACTAGGCCAGGAAAATCACTTCATGGGGAAGCTGCAATTGTAATGTAAATGGAACCTAAAATGCAATTAGTTAATACGATAGCAAAATACTGCGGATGCTGGAAATCCGAAATAACAACAGAAAACGCTGGAAAAACTCAGCAGGCCAGGCAACATCCGTGGAGAGAGAAAGAGTTAACATTTCAGGTCGAAACCCTTCGTCGGAACTGAGAGAGAGCAAGAAATAAACAGATAAAAATGCAAGGGGGAGGCTGGGGGGAGGAATAAAAGAACAAAAGGGATGGTCTTTAGTGAGTAGAGACATTGAGAGATGCTCAAGGCAAGACGAGATGGTAATGGGACAGGTTGAGAAACAAAAGGTAAGGTGTGAAATGCTGGCAGAATCAGAGACAGCTGCCGTGGGGGGAGAGAGAGAAAAAAAGGAAAAAGGCACGGACCAAAAGAGTGGATAAAATGTATACATATGTGGTAGGGGCCGGGGTTATGATCTGAAATTGTTGAACTCGATATTGAGTCCGGAAGGCTGTAAAGTGCCTAAACGGAAGATGAGGTGCTGTTCCTGGAGCTTACACTGCGCTTCCGTGGAAAAATGCAAGAGGCTGAGGACGGTGAGGTCTGAGTGAGCGTGGAGGGGTGAATTAAAATGACAAGCGACCGGAAGCTCGGGGTCACCCTTCCGGACTGAACGGAGGTGTTCCGCAAAGCGGTCACCCAATCTGCGTTTGGTCTCCTGCGTTAGTTAACCTTGGCATAATTAACTGTATGCTTGAAGTGCTTCCTACACAACTGAAACGTGTCAAAATAAATTGTGGAAAAGCTATAATAGTTCAATATTATACACTGCACCAGTGACAAGCACAGATCTTACCTGATACTGTGCAGTGGTTTTGTATTTATTACAAACTATTACAAAGTATTTTCAGCACAGAAACAGGCCATTCGGCTCAACAGGTCCATGCCAGTGTTTATGCTCCACAAGAGCCTCCTCCCACCCTACTTCATCTCACCCTATCAACATATCCTTCTATTCCTTTCTCCCTCATGTGCTTATCCAGCTTCCCCTTAAATGCATCTATGCAATTCACCTCAACTACTCCTTGTGGTTCTAACATTCTAACAACTCTCTGGGAAAAGAAGTTTCTCCTGAATTCCCAATTGGATCTATTAGTGACTATCTTATTATTATGGCCCCTAGTTCTGGTTTCTCTCACAAATGGAAACATTTTCTCTACATCTACCCTATCAAACCCTTTCATTATCTTAAAGACCTCTATCAGGTTACCCTGCAGTCTTCTCTTTTCTAGAGAAAATAGCCTTAGCTTGTTCAATCTTTCCTGATAGGTATAACCTCTCAGTTCTGGTATCATCCTAGTAAACCTTTTTTGCATCATCTCCACTGCCTCTATATTCTTTTTATAGTATGGAGACCAGAACTGTTCACAGTACTCCAAGTTTGGTCTAACCAAGGTTCTATACATGTTTAGCATGAAAACATAAGAATTAGTAGTAGGCCATATGGCCGGTTGAGCCTGCTCCACCATTCAATAAGATCATGGCTGATCTTCCTCCCCAACTCCACTTTCCGGCCGGATCCCCGTATCCCTTGATTCCCCCTAGAGTCCACAAATCTATCGATCTCTGCCTTGAATATACTCAAGGATTTTTTCTTCTGCTGGCAGCTCCCCTCTCCATACAATATTGCTGATGTTTCCATGGTGCTGAAGTTTTGCAATTCCACCCATGTTACACACCATTAGCAGAGAACCAATAAGCAGTAACCAAGGAAGAAAAGCAAATACAAAGATCAAAAAACACTGGCACACACTGCTTTTTCTCTTACCATTTTACCAACAAACACACAAAAAGATTAAAGTACACATGTATAAGGCTGTCCAATTATGAGTACTGAAATTATATGCCTAAGGACAGTGTTTATTACTCGTTTTTATTTACTAATCAAAGATACAGTTAGCCACATCTGGATTCTCAGTTAGCCACATGTGGCGAGTGGCTAACGTACTGAACAACACCGATTCAGTAAAACGACATCTACACTGGTCCCTCAGACCGGGCGGCGTTTTAGGGGCGGTTGTTCGTGGTTGGGGTCTTGGGCCATTCACACGGAGCCATCTGAATGCTCCGTTCTCGGAAAAATGAATAAATCACCTGACCGTATTAATCGCGGGGACGTGCTCTGTTGCTTAGCGGCGCCGAAGAGTGAAACATTTACTACTTTGCTTCTTGTGCTTTCTTTAGTGTTCTTATTTAGTTTGGGAAAATTGTCTCCTCCCAACAACCATAAACAAACAGCACACCCAGTTTAATCACGTCTCCTCTCCTCCCTCATAACATTTCAGCACATAGCTGGGATGCTTGTCCAGTGATCTAGTGCGGTTCTAATGGACGGCGTTGCCTTTTCTTGCTTTAGTACTATTTGGACACAACTAATCGGAAATAAACCAAAATCCTAGCAGAAATCATTTCGGTGATTTTTATTTGTGTTATTTTGTAACAAACATACTTATCTAACATTTTTGCCAAGAACCATAAATCAACCTGGATTATTTCTTATTTCAAAAGAACAATTTGATTCTGTGGACAAACAGAGCATTATTTTTTTTTAAACTTCCCACTCTCTGGGACAAAATTCTGCTATAGCTTTAGGTTTAGATCAGTTTCAATACAATTCTCGGGCCATGAAATCCGAAGGCTGGTGTCTGCGGCGCTCCCGCTTCTTGTTACAATCTGCAGAGTTTGGCCGTCCTGTGCCGGGTGCAGTGTGCTGTTGAAAAGCGTTACTGCAGCGGGTACAAGTGGGCCTACTTCAGGCAGACGTACCTCACGGGCCTTCTTCTTCTAAACTTCAATTTGCAATTATTGATATTTAATTTCCTATGATTATTTTTTGATGGGCATGCACATTTAGAAATATTAAAAATATATCTTGTTGCGGCAATCTATTTGTTGTGTGAACGTTTGGGGTCGAGGACCCAGAACCAAGGGTCCCCGACCTGAAACGTTAACTCTGTTTCGCTCTCCTCGATGCTGCCTGACCTGCTGAGTGTTTCCAGCATTTTCTGTTGTTATTTCAGATTTCCGGCATCCGCAGTATTTTGTATTTATTGTGGGTCTGGTTTCCAAAGACGGCTTTGTTCCAATTTATGAAACTAACCTGACACTTACAGTGCAACGCAAAAATATAACAATTTCTTCCAAAATCTAGCAGAATAGGCGTACTGGCTCTTCCAAATACATCCTCTGAGTTGAGGTCCACCCTTATGTGTAATGAATACTCGATATATGTGTTCCTAGAAACGCCAGAGACGCATAATCGGATAAAGTTCCCACAGAAAGTAATGCTGTCAAGTTTTAAAACCTTTCAGTATAAATTGTGCTATTTAAGTATGTCATAAATCAAAATATTATCGAAGTGGACGTGGGTTGCACTAAGATTTAAAAGCAGTTCTTCAACACGGCGCGAGTTGTCGGGGTCAATGTATGTTCCTCATTCCAATATTCTCAGAGCCCATGGGAGAGTTACTAGAAGACTTGGACCAGGAGTCAGCTCTTTAAGAAAGATTCCAGCTTGGTCGGCTTCAGGACAGTCAGGACACTTTGATCCTCCAACCCGGGCTATTGCCAAATAATTAGAGCTTGGACTAGCAAGGGTTTTTCTTTGATCAGTAACAGCAATCCCAAGGAGGGATATATTCAGCACAAACTGGCACCAGGCTTAAGGGGCAGTGTCTGACTTGCATATTAAAAATACACAGTGCTTGCGATAGCAGACATATAGACAGCCATCCTCTCGAGCGTTACGTGTGAGAAGTAAAAATTCTGTTTTTTCTTTTAAATGTTACCTTTGGAGCAAACATCTTCAAAATAGTGTTTGATAAACTGCGAATCGTTCCGCTTTGAAAGTAGAATTGTATAACTTGCCAGCTATTAGGTATCAGCGACTAAGTAACTACAGGTATTTAACTAGTTCAGTGTAGGCCTGTAAAACATCCAGAGGAAAGGATGCCGCGTTTAAATATCACCAGAAGTATACGGGAGGATTGAACGCTTTTAGTACTTAATACACTGTGACTGGTATATCCACTAAAAGCACATGTTTGGTTCCTGGCACTGATCGATCCGCTGAAGTATAACCGTCTGAAACAAAAAACTATTCGTAACCACTGGAGCCTGGGATATCAATAAAGAAAAGGATAGCGCCGGGTTTGCAGCCCACTCCAGTCTCAATTCTCTGTAATGTGTTAACAACGTCCATCTATTGGGAGTCTGCTAAGTTCTTTAAACTGCCCTAAGCTTCTCTATTACACTAAATCGAAAACCGTTTCCCGAATAAATACATATGTACGTGGTTCCACATCATCCTTTTAATGTACTTATGTAAAATATTTGACAAAAGTGTACAAATACGGCAAATCAGCACGATTGCATTGTGCGGAGCCGAGCCCATGTACTCCAGTAATGAAAATCTATCTGTTGGGATACAATCTTCTTTCCAGTAACACTGCATCATTACTGGTTTAGCGGCCATTGCCAGAAAATCGGGCTTTCTTTAAGAGCAGTGCTATAGCCGGGCAGTGGCCGATGAGAGAAACAAGCCCCCGTGGTGTCCGTACATGTGAACGTGAAACTGTTCCAGTTCGCGCTGCCGGGCTTGTGGTGAGCGGAGGCGCTTAAGAATCGCAGCCAGAGTCTGGAAAGAGGTCAGTCACATTCTGCAGGCAACATCAGCGCAAGGAAACAAGAAAGCTCCAGCCACCGCACTCGGTCATTCATTCAGGCCAGCCTTTCACAGAGCGGGACCCTATTGGATCGAACCTGGGATCTTATAGAGGAAGGAGAGAGAGAGAGAGAAAAGAACTAAGGTTAAAAGATTGGAATTACAGGAGCCTCACGGAACATCGAATTCCAGCTATCTTGTGTTCATTCCGTGAAGGAACATTCACATCAGGTGGGATTTCTCATCTGTAGAGGAGCGAGCGAGAGAAAGATGCAGTTTTAGTAATAGCATTTATTGGATTTGAACGCTGTCACCTCAGCGCATCTTCAGAGCAAGGATCCAATAGGTATTGATTCTCCATTTTCTTAAAGTTTTTCCTTGTAATTATGTAATACGATGATCACAGGGAAGCACAGTGTCGGTTTCCACTGCCAGTCCCATTAAGATTGTGGTGATTTGTAAGGTTTATTCCCATTGCCAGATATTGTCAGGAATTCAGCCCTATCTCTAGTGGGGCAATTATGGCAAAGCTCGAGTGGATTCGTGCCACATTTGACATGACAGCGTCTCGTTAATTAGCATTTTATGCACAATCAGGCTGACTCGTAAATCTAGTAAGAAATTGACATTTGGGAAATAGCTGCTGGTTTTCAGGCACGACAGACAGAAATATATTTTTTTTAAACAGAAGCAATTAAACTCGGGAATCCCCCAGCACAGTTACTGAAAGGGATTAGTAAACAGAATCACACATTGAAAGGGCTTGTGTCATGCAAACGCCCATTGATTGTAGTTCTCGATAGATGCTGACCAGTGCCAGAGGCTGTTGGATGAGTTAGTACTGTATCTGAAATAGAAGCCACTGTTTTTTGCGCGTATGTAGGATGTGTGAAAGGTGGTCCGAACAACACTTTTCACTGGGATAGCAGATCTGTGCTTTCACAGGTTTATCTCGGTGTCACATGTTTACCTCAAGATAAGAAGAGTATAAAGTTAAAGCAAGATGTGCAATCAATTGTCTATTATTAATACTCTTTACTATAACGCAGGAGCCGCTCAATCCACGAGCAGCCAGTGTCCACTTTGGACAGCTCGCCTTTTTAAAGTCAGCTTGTCTATGAGGGGAAGGTTTTGCACGTCATGGGAATGGTGGGAATGCGGGGAAGAATATTGTTTAATAAAAAATAAATTAAGATCTGATGGCGAGCAGACCGAATATTGAACGCTGCAGCCTTCAAAGTGGAAACTTTAGAAACTACAAAGTAAGATTTGTATTTGAAGTAAAAAAAAAGTCGTATTTATTTGCAAATTCCTTTATCTTGCCAAAGCCTGATCTCAGATTAGCATTGATTGCATTGGAGGTGAAGTGGCAAGGGTCTGTGTCCAGTCTGTGAAGGCCTTTATATTGCAAGTGGACTCAAACACATCAATTTTCACTCGGCGTTGGGCTGATATTTGACCCATTTGTCCGATTTTTTTTGAATGTGTGGTAAATAAAAACAAAACGTCAGACAGATTTCCAAACTGTCTAAAAAGCTCCCGTTGGTGGAAACTGGGGAAAAACCCAGTACAATTCCATACTGGGGCGAATTAATTTTTATAAAACACTATTTAATCAAATTGATAAAATACTGCTTCTTGAGAAGGATCATAAGTTTTTTTTTACAAACCACGTCAGATAATTAAGAACGAAACGAGCTGTTAAATGACACATCGTTTTAAAATACCACATCCCCAGGCTAACTGCAGGTGAACATTTATCAAAGTTTGTACGTAACAACAGGCAGCTCGGGAAATGCGAACTGCAGATATGGGGAAAGGTCACAGTTCAGAGGGGATGCTTTATTTATTTAACAGCACTGTATATTGCAAACTACACATATACTATAATAGCTAACGTCTAACTCAAGTCAAATTGCAACGACTCTTTCGGTGATTTTCCCAATACTAATGCAAAGTGGAAAGTTGACAGACTGAATGTTAGTTACCGTAAGATGCAGCTCGCCCCCGTATCCAGGGTGCACTAAACCATATGAATGCACAATGGGGCTCTTGGATGATCAGATTTGCCGTGCAGCCAGATGCCCATCCCAAAGGTAAATGACTCAACGAATGAGCTTCAGCAGTGCCAAGCACTGGGAAGTCTGCGGCCAACTGGGCTCATGCTTATTTAACGGCTCGGTGCAAATATACCACCAACCGCTCACGTTTTATGCCGAAAAGCGAAAACCAGATCATGGCGCAAACTACAGCGCCGTGCTGGGACTTCAAACAACACAACCAATACAGCGCCTCACCGAAGTTAGTCAGGCTGTTTGCGGCGTAGATTGTGAAATAATTTGCATTCCCCACGATTATACGTAACTGACATCTGTATATTTGTATTTCGCTTCACTTTGCACCAGTTTAATGCTACGATTTTGATTGCATTGTGTTAATTGTACCAGTAGCTATAATTCTGCATTTTGTTTCTATCTGACGAAATATATACAACCATAACGTAACTTGCCCCTTTAAACGCTTATTTCAAGAAGTATTAAGCTGCAGGATAGTGAATGTTAGAGGCATGATTTTAAGAATAAGAATTTGAGTCTTGATGTAAAAAAATGGCATCATATAAGAATGGGGACATAACTGAGCACCGAACATAACTGAAACTGTTAACAATTATGGTATAGATTCGACTTTCCAGCTTATAACTAAATATCATCACACTTCTGAGGATTCGTTTACTTTCTATGAATAAGGGCACAAAGAGATATTGTAAACACAAAGGGAGAGAGCCTGGTACAAGCATACGGAAAATAAATAGACCAACTGGTCCTGGAGCCTGTCCCAGCCCAGCACGGTGGGCACACCATGTCTCCCCCCACCCCACCCCACACACACACACACAAACCCTGAGGCCAATTTAAGAAAAAGCTCTGGGAAATTCCTCTCCTTCCCTCCAAAGCAATCAAGTAAGCTCCAGGATATCACAGTGACTGAGTGACACAACCCCAGTGACCCACCTACCTTCTATATATAGGTTTATTAGCCATTCTCATGAACTCACCTAGCTCCCTTTTGAACCATTGCATTGAATCCACACTCACTGTACCTGCTGGCAACTTGTTCCAAAAGCCCACACATCCTGTAAAAAGAAGTATCTCCTAACATCTAACCTAGTTCTATGCTTTCATAAGTTATACTTGTGTCCCTTGGTTTTTCCTAACCTGCCTAGCTCAAATTGCCTATCCACTTGGACCAAGGCTAATCCTTTCATCATTTTAAGAAGTAAAGAACTTTTATTTATATAGTGCCTTTCATGACCTCAGAACATCTGAAGTCCTTCACAGTCAATGAAATATTTTTGAGTGTAATTAATATTGTAATGGGAAATGCAGCAGTTAATTTCTACACAATAAGGTTCAACAAACAGCAATGAAATAAATGACCCGATAATCTGTTTTAGTGATGTTGGTTAAGGGATAAATGTTGGTTGGCTAGGACACTGGGAGATCTTTCCTGCTCTTCTTCAAAAAGTGCCATGGAATCTATTATGTTCATCTGAGAGAGCAAATAGCGTCTCGGTTTAACGTCTTATCCAAAAGACAGCGGGGGTACAATTTGTCTTCGGTGATAGAGCAAAATGAGCAGTAGCAAATTGGCAGCCCATTTTACGCCGTGCCCAATTTTCTTTTCCATTGACTAATGAGGGACAACTTTTGTTACTGAATTTGGGAGTAGTTTGAAAGAGATAGGGCCATCTGGCTATGTGCCAAGAACACTGCAACTGCAAAACCAGTCAGTCCCATCTGCACACACATTTGTATCTGGCCCATATATCAGCATCTTTAATCACTACAAGTGTTATGTAAGAAAAATACCAACTATTGACTATTCTCCTTGAAAAGAAGGATACATTTGGGTTTAAGTTAGTGTTCTGTGATAGATTCAGTAATTGAATCAGGCAGGTCTGCAGTACTGCAAGGTAGTGGTTATTAAACTTATCTGTGTTTGGGACCCCTTCCAAATATTAACACAGTCCCAGAGATTCCCTGTCCTAACTTCCAAAATGCTGTTTTAGCTAAATGAAGGAAAAGGTGCTGTCAGGATGAAACTATTTTTTTATTAGTGAGCCACAACAGAAATAACACTTTAAAGTTAATAAATACAGAAAAATATTGAAATCTGATGACAGGTAAACAGAAATCTCTTACAGACCCTGAAGGTCAAAGATGCCAGTTGGAAATCTTATGCTCAAGGCACCGTTGAGGATGGGCTAGCCAGCTGGTCTCAATAATACCTGTCAAAGCGGAGCGGCCTGGGATTCTTTCACGCAAATACATAGAAGTTACAACACGGAAACATGCTATTTGACCCAACCGGTCCATATCAATGTTTACCCTCCCTCCATGTGAGAAAGTAGTTCTAATCATATTTACCTACCCTGTTCCCATAACTATTCAACTCTTTTTCCTTTATCCACTTATCCAATCTAATCCTGAATGCTGGCATTATTTCTGCCTCAACCGCTAACCCTGAAAATGAATTCCACAGCCTCACAACTGCCCTTGTAAAGAAGTTTCTTCTGCCCTCTGTTCTAAATCTCTTACATTTAATCTTATATCTATGGGCGCTCGATCTAGAAACTTCAACTACTGGAAACAGTCTGCTTCTATCTACCATGTCCCATCATTTCATAATTTTAAACAATTCTATCATATCACCCTCTAATTTATGTTGTTCTAACAAAAACAGTCCAATTTTTAAAGTCTTTCTTTGTATTTGTATTTCTTCATACCAGGCAGTATCCCAGTGAATCTGCATTCTGCATTCTACTCTCTTTTAAGCCTCAATGTCCTTCCTATTATGTCAAGACCAATACTGTACATTGTACTCTAACTGAGGTCTTATTAAGGCTCATCATTACCTAGAATTCCATTAGCTCTTTTTTACAGGCCATCAACCTGAATTGTGTCTTTAATATTCTGTGACCCTGTACCCCCAAATCCCTCAACTTTTCTCTAGCACTGAGTCTATTTCTATTCAGAGTATAATTACTGCTGTTATTATTTTGTCAAAATGCATCACCTCACACTTACTAACATTGACTTCCATCTGCCACTTAATAGCCCATACCCCCAATTTCTCCATATCTCTTTGCAACTTCTAAAGAATTAACTATATTTCTATTTTGGAATCATCTGGAAATTTCAATACCACTCCCTCTAGGCCTATATCTGAATCATTTATCTACACAGTTAACAGAAGTGGCCCCAGAACTGAACCCTGTTGGATACCACAATCCACTTCCAACCATTCTGAATAACTGTCCTTAACTCCTACTCTCTACTTTCTCCTTTCTAACCAATTTTTAATTGAGTTTACTGTCCTCCCTGTAATTCCATACCCCTTAAAGTTCTCTAGTAATCTCTCATCTGGTACCTTGCCAAAGACCTTCCTAAAATCCATGTACACTACATCTACTGCATTTCCCCCATCTACCATGTCTGTTACCTCCTCAAAGAATTCTATGAGGTTTGTCAAGCATGATTGTTCCTTTTGAAATCTGTACTGGCTACTAACTATTTTCTGTTTATCTAGCTACGTGTACGGTAGCATAGTGGTTATTAGATTAGTAATCTAGAGTCCTGGACTAATAATCCAGAGAATTTGTGTTCACAATCCCACCATGGCAGTTTGAGAATTAGAATTCAGTTTGAAAATCTGGAGAAAAAAAAGCTGATTATCAGCAGAAGTGACTATGAAACTGTCCGATTGTCATAAAAACCCAACTGGTTCATCAATGTCCTTCAGGGAAGGAAAGCTGCTGTCCTTACCTGGTCTGGCCATATGTGACTCCAGTCCCACACCAATGTAGTTGACTCTTAACTGCCTTCTGAAGTGGCCTAGCAAGCCACTCAGTTGTATTAAACTGCTAAATTCATCCTCAATTAAAGACTAAAATTTTCCCTACCACAGATATTAAGCTAACTGGCCCGTAGGTACCCAGATTAGCTCTGTCTCTCTTTTTAAAATTGGGTACGACTTTGGCCACTCTCCAGTCCTCCAGCATACATTCACACTCAATAGAACCCTGAAGTATAATTTCTGGAGCTCTGCGATGTCCTTCCTCATTTCCCTAGGATGTATTCTGTCGGTCCATGGCACTTTATCTTCCTTTAGCTTAACTAACTTATCTAAAATTTCCTTTTATCCATCATAATATCACTCATCTCACTCTCAACCACTCCAGATTCACCTCCTCTCTGATATCCTTCTCTTTAGCAAAGACCAATGCAAAGTACTTACTAAAAACTTCCACCATTTTTTGATTATCATCTGCAAATTGACAGTCCTCTCCTCTCAGGGGTCCCAACTCATTTTAAACAATTTTTTCTTTTACTGATGTACTTGTAAAATATTTAACTGTTCATTTAATGTTTTTTGAATGTTTTCCCTCACATTCCTCTTAGCTTTCGTTATCCTGTTCTTAACCACTCTTATTTTCTCCTATTTTCTTTCAGTATTTTCATTATTATTCTTTTAGTCATCATAGGCATGCTTCTTCTGTTTTAATTGGCTTCTAACCTCTTTATGCATCCATGAAATCCTAAAACACTAGTAGATTCCTTCATTTTAATGGAATTTACTTATTTGGTACCTTTGCAATCTCCTGTGTGTCAATTTCTCCTTCCACCTCACCTCAGCTAGCTCACTCTTCATCTTTTTAAAATCTTCCCTACTCCAATCTGGTATTTCCACTCAGCTCAGAATAACTCAAAGCCATAATGGGTAGGGTGGTCATAGCAGGACAAGCTGTAGGAAACTTAGCAATGATTGGTGTTGGTAACAGTGCTTTGGTTCATTAAAATAAGGAGGAAATAGTCATTGATTAAATTAATTCTACTTTCGTCAATTAAATGAAAATTAGAATAATTTTTTATAACATTCAAATTAAAATTATTTCTAGAACTAAAGCAACATTGGCCATTAAATTAAAATGAACAAATTAAGACTTAAGTGTTCACACTGCGTCATGGAACTAGGGGAAGTGATTCGCTTTAGGTTTGGAAGTTCTATTCACACAACCACCTTCAAAACCCGATCTGAACTTCACAATGCCTGCCACACAGAAGAGTTTAGTTGTGTTTTTTACTTTTACAATGGTTTCAAACTTCATGTTCAGAATAAATGAGTGCAAAGTGAGTAGGGAATGATTTTTAAAGTTTCACATTTCTTTTCTTGGTGCCACTAAACTTTAGTTTTGGGACCTGAACTGTTGGAAAGTGCATTTATATTGCGACCTGTGACCTTCAGTTTAAGTTTGAAACCTCCAGGTGTCAGGTTAGACAATTGGGTCTGAGGATTAATTTGATTTACCAGCTGCCCTTTACCCTGTTTGCACACCCATCTTTAATGTCATTGTGAATTGGGGATGATATGTGAATGCAACCTACGTTATCATTCCAGTACTAATATATTATTTCTCAACATTTCTTCTGGCCTTCTGAGTTGTTTAAGAAGCAAAACAAATGGAGTTCTTTAAAATTATGAAGATGTTTCCACTTGTGGGGAAATCTAAAACTCGGGGTCATAAATATAAGATAGTCATTAATTAATCCAATAAGGAATTCAGGAAAAACTTCTGTACCCAGAGAGTGGTTAGAATGTGAAACTTTTTACCACATGGAGTAGTTGAGACAGATAGCATAGATGTAGTTAAGGAGAAGCTAGATAAGTACATGATGGAGAAAGGAATAGAAGGATATGCTGATAGGGTTGGATGAAATACGGTGGGATGAGGCTCATGTGGAGCATAAACACCAGCATAGACCAAATGGCCTGTTTCTGTGGTGTAAATTCTATGCAATTCTATGTAACAATTCTGACATTTTTTGAAACATAAATGTTAAAAAAATCCAGAAATTATATATTACAAAAATATGAGAAGCAGAAACTAAATTTTGAGTATTTTTTTCCAAGACCAAATCTAAAGTACTTTATGACTAAAATTTGGGAACAAAATATTATACTTAAGCTAGAATTAAAGTTCTTCTGAAGACTATCAATAAAATAGGCTAGAATCTGAGTCCAGAGACCCGACTATAGTTAAATTAAACTTATTTCTAGGACTAAAATAGTGGCTGATTAGCTTAACAATTTTAACCTGCATCTGGCCACACTTGGGGGGTCACCAAACCTGGACTCTTTCCAGCTTGCACCTAAACTGTCAAAGCTTATAGAAGTGGAGTTTGCTTCCACAAAGAGAGGGAGTATGCACTTATATCAGGCAAATGGAAATACGTCTTAAGGACTTCTGTTTGATGAAGGATCTGCACCCCAAAGATTAACACATCTGTTCCACAGATGCTGACTGACCTGTTTCCACCATTTTTTGTTTTTGTTTCAGGTTTCCAGCATCTTCAATGTTTTGCTTTTTGATCCTGCTAAGGGGTTTCTCAGTAGTTTGGTTTGGAGAGATGGAGGGGGGAAATTTTTGTCTGCCTACTGTCTCATTCAGGTTGAAAAACAGGTTGGTAAGCAGCCAATTTTTTTTAAAAAAAAACCTACTGCCCACTGGCTGCCTGAGCCAGTGTGAATTGATTTTTCTAGAAATAGGAGGCCAGCACTCCCGCCTGAAACAGCAATTTTCAGGTACCAATGTGTGGGGTATGAGCCGCAGACACTTTGATCAGTGGTACTGGATGTAGAGTGGCCTAACCAGTGGACCTTAAAGGGATCACTGCAGGCTTCTGTGAAAATGCCACAGAAACTGCAGTGTAACTGATGTTTGTGGGGCCAGGAGGCGCATGAATTTTCTTACCCACAGCCGACCACTCAGTGACCCCCGGATCAGCTTCCCCCCTTAAAATGTAACTTCTCACTCGGCTCCGGAGAGGAGCTACTGGATTTTCCACCCCAACCTTGGATCGGCAAGCTGCATGTCAGTGTCATTGAGGACTGGCAGCTTACCGATCAAATCCAAATGAGGCACAGTCACAAAAATGTCTCGGGCCTCTCACTAGTGCCAGCGGGGAGGCGATGCGATTACTCCACCCACTGCCTGGCTAATGCGTGCTGCATGTGTACTTTCCCCCATGGTGATAGGTTCCTGCCCATGTCAAGAGCAAAGGACAATTATGCTGTTTGAGTGAGAAGATATTGTAAAGCAGTTAATAAAGCATATGGGATCCTGGGCTTTATAAATAGAGGCATAGAGTACAAAAGCCAGGAAGTTATGCTAAACCTTTATAAAACACTAGTTCGGCCCCAGCTGGAGTATTGTGTCCAATTCTGGGCAGCACACTTTAGGAAGGACGTGAAGGCTTTGGAGAGGGTACAGAAGAGATTTACTAGAAAGGTTCCAGGGATGAGGGATTACAATTACGTGGATAGACTAGAGAAGCTGGGGTTGTTCTCCTTGGAGCAGAGAAGGCTAAGAGGAGATATGATAGAGGTTTAGATAGAGTAAATAAAGAGAAACAGTTTCCAATGGCTGAAGGGTTGATAATGAGAAGGCACAGGTTTAAAGTGATTGGCAAAAGAACCAGAGGCAACATGAGTAAAACCTTTTTTACACAACGAGTGGTTAGGATTTGGAATGCACTGCCTGATAGGGTGGTGGATGCAGATTCAATAATAGCCTTCAAAAGGGAATTGGATAAATACTTGAAGGAGAAAATATTGCAGGGATATGGGGAAAGAGCGGGGGAGTGGGACTAACTGGATTAACCCCGCAGACTCGATGGTCCGAATGGCCTCCTACTGTGCTTTACTATTTTATGATTGTATGATTCTAAAGCTGAAAGAGGTATGGTGCATTGCACCAATCAATGTTTAGTGATTATAAACGATTCTGACCTGGTTAATGTGAAATAATTTAACATTTCTTGATAGTGGGTTAGAAGTGACAAGTATATATTTCTTGTGCCCCTTTTAAAAATAAACTAAGCAATTTGTACTTAATTACAAACAAAAAAAATCTCGATGTGAAACAGATATGTTAAAGACTAGTTTCGGTGATTTTGTATTGTATTGGTAATAAAAGTGCTCTCCGCTGATGCGTGCAACTCCTGATATAGTTCCAGAAAATGTGCTGGTTTAAATTCCAAATTTAAGTTTAAAAACACGGAGAAAGAATGAATCATTCCGACCTCTGCATTTCTCTTTCATTTGATACCACAATAAAAGTTTAACAGTGAAATGAGTCATAAATAATCGTAAAGAGCAGCATGCCTGAGGCCATTTTTTGAAAGCAAATTTGGAGCTGATTAAAGCAGCAGTGAGGATTGTTATTGACGTGGAACTTGACCAGGACACCACCGTGAACCAAAAGGGGGCGCTGTGGGCTTGTTCTCACTGTCTGATCCGAGGGAACTGTTGTGGAGAGTGGGATTGATGAGATCAGTCTGAATACCCAGCTCTTTAAGCGCGATGTCTATGCAGTACATTTCATGCACTGCCACGAGTCCACCCGTTACGGCACTTACGTTAACCAAGATAAAACTGAAAGGATTTATGGAGAGCTCGGCATTAAAACTGACGATTCTTCTACTGCAAGGACGCGAGAGGGAGAACTATTAAGAATATTATCCATTAAATGAGTGAACGAGGTTTGCTTTTACTGCTGATCAATCACTCGAATTGGTCCGAAAGTTAGAAGTAGTCATTAGGATTTAACAAAATATTTTGCATTATATGTTTTAGCAATAAAGTTGTGTGATTGTCTTCCACTTGAATCTTAGACCAATTTCATTATCTGTGATGTTATCATCTTGATTTTTAAATTAATTTTGGAGATTTGGGCCGCCATTTATTGCCCATCCCTTGAGAAGGTGGTGATGGGCTCCCTTCTACTTGAACCGTGACAGTCTGTGTGGTGAAGGCACTCCCACAGTGCTGTTAGGCAGGGAGTTCCAGGAATTTGACCAAACGATAATGATGGAACAGCTATATATGTCCAAGTCTGGATGATATGTGACTTGGAGGGCAATTTGGAGGTGATGGTGTTCCCATGCATTGGCTGTCCTTGTCCTTCTAGGTGGTGGAGGTTGCAGGTTTGGGAGGTGCTGCGGAAGAAGCCTTGGCGAGTTGCTGCAGTGCATCCTTTAGATAGTATACACTGCAGCCATGGCAAACCGAAAGTGGAGGTGGTGAATGATTAGGCACTGATCAAGCAAATTACTATGCTTCTTGAGCGTTGTTGCAACTGTACCCATCCAGGCAAGTGGAGAGTATTCCACCACACTCCTGACTTGTGCCTTTTAAATGGAGAGAGGCTGTGGGGAGTCAATGGGTGAGTCATTTGCTACAGAATACCCAGCCTCTGACCTGCTTTAGTTGCTATGGCATTTATGTGGCTTGTCTCGTTGAGTTTCTGGTCAAAGGTGACCCCAGGATGTTGATGGTGGGGGGACGCAGCGATGGTAATGTCATTGAATGTCATGGGGAGCCGGTTAGGCTCTCTCTTGTTGGAGATGGCCATTGCCTAGCACTTGCCTGATGCAAATGTTACTTGCCACTGAACCATGTCAATTAGAACTCACTCATTATTGAGTGTATCAAACTGCATGTAAGTAACAAGGGAGGTCTGAAAAATTGAACTGTATATGTCACTATGCATTAGGGCATCAACAGTAATAACCTTCACATTAGATTAATTGAGTGGAAACAGTGAAATGTGCACTGAAGTGGACATTTAATTTTAATTATGTTGGAGGAGGGGTATAGCATTAAAACTCATTAGAAACTAAGCATTTAAAATGTTTATTTGTACATCATGGACTATTTATTCTGGCTTAGCTACTGCCAAGATCTGCAGGACCAATACCAGTGACAAGATCCTTTGATACTCTCTGGAAATGCTGTATCGTCTTGACCCCGACCTCCGGGTGCCAATCTTCTTTTGAAATCATTTTCACTGTGCATTGTTTAACATTGTATTTCAAACAGGGTTGTGCTATGATCTCTTGTCCAATGAAGATTACACTAACTGTTCAATATTCAGTTTACATTTGACCTTTCACAGTTGTAGTGAGAATTGTCAATCTGAAAGCTGTGAGCACAAATGTGCCATGGAGTCACTTGAAGAATAATTGCAACACTGTCACAGAAATAACCTACAAAGTGTATTTTGTAGAAGTGCTCTCTTGAAGATAGGTATCATTAATTTTTTTCTGTCCATCCAATTTTCACCCCTTCTCTCCTGAAGGCATTGATTCTTGCTTAGGTATGGTTCTATGGGGCATTGCCTACCCTCTGATACCCTATCCAAGCAGTCATTCTGTATGTGTAAACCAAGATAATGGCCTAGAAATTGGCTATAGCCATGAAATGGGCAGTGTTCAGGCCTAACGATGTTAAGCTGCACCACCTCAAAATGGTCTAGATAGCATGCAAAATTTGTGCTCACTCCTCATTAACATGATTATAGTCATGATTTCAGTGCTAAAACTGCTGATCATTGGCTTAACACTCAACAGGTGAGCCAATATCGGGGCCAGTCTAATTCCCAGTCATGTGTGGCACAGGCTTTATTCAGCACTTAAAGAGGAGGTGAATTGATGCTACAGCACCTTATTGTCAAGCCAGTTCGAACTGCAGCTGCCAGAAGAAGAAGAAGAAGAAGAAGAAGAAGAAGAAGAAGAAGAAGAAGAAGAAGAAGAAGAAGAAGATATAACTGCAAAGCCAAAGGGAGAGAGCCCAGAGATTTTCTGATGTAGCTCTGGAGGCACTGGTTGTGGTCGTGGTGAGGAGGTGGGCTGTCCTCTTCCCACAGACTGGAAGGAAGCCCTCACCACACACCTCCCGTAGGATGTGGCAGGAGATAGCCGCCCATGTGATCGCCAACACCGTGGTGCCAAGGTCGGCGATCCAGTGCCGAAACAAATTTAATGACCTCATACAAGTGGTCAAGGTGAGTGAAGGTTTCAGCAAATGTCATATCCCACCATCTGTACCACATGCCTCACACATTGCTCAATGCACCACACCCCCAGCACTCACCTACAATCTCTACCTATCACCACTCACACCTCACAATCAGAGCTTCACTTCACCCTCACAACCTTACCACTGCTGCAACACTCACACCCACATCTCACATCTTGCACACGCTGACAGCTATTCAACTATGGCAGGTGCATCAACCAAACACATTGCACCACACTCACTCACACACTTCTCTTTCTCTTGCAGGCCAAGGTTGCACATAACCGCCGGGAGCTGTGGCAGACAGGCGCGGGGGAGGGGGGGGGGCAGGCTGACATCCAGGACCTCGGTCAGCTGGAGGAGAGAGTTCTGGAGATAATTGAGCGGCAGATCTTAGAGGCCATGGCAGGCAGCGAGGTTGAACCACTTGGGGACAACAACAGTATGGTCATTCCCAATCCTTCTCTCATCCCACTTCCCCCTCATCCCGCTTCCCCCTCATCCCACAATCTCTTCTCACTTTCAAGCTACTGATACTGCATGCATGAATATCTTGCTTCCCCCCGCCTCCTCCCACCATAACTCGACTCTTGAGCCTTTCTGCTTTCAGATAATCAACAACATGCACCGGAGCAGCCTTTTCCTGATGCAATGACAAGCCTGCCAGAGAACCTCTTGGCAATGTCAAGGAGCATGGAGGAGTCCACCTCCAACATTGTACGGGACTCTGCGCAGAGCTTAGAGCCCAGGATTTCCAGGCTGGAAATGATGGAAGACTCCTGAAGAGACCATGTCAAACCAGACATGATGGTGCGTGTGATGGGCGATGTCATGGCTGCCATTGCAGCACAGGCGGAAGCGACCCACCATCTTAGTGCTACAGCGGAAATGCAGAAATGTTCTCACGAAGTCTCACCTTAATGCCACCCAAGCTCAGACTGCTGTCATGAAATCTCAGCTTGCTGCCACCCATGCTCAGACTGTTGCCATCATGGCTGTGTTTACGAGTGTCGACCGAGACTTGCAGGGTGTCGCAGAAGACCAGCAATCTGTGCTCTAACAGATTGCTAGGAATGTTGAGGTGCCGCCCCGGGGGAGTGGCACCGGGTCAGTTGGAGCAGGATCCCGCTGTCCTCTCTCAGGATGACAACATTCCTGTCCCCACCACTGCCACTCCACCATTGCCCTAGCTGCTGCCTGTCAGCCAGGCAGCCCAGACTGCTGCTGCCCATGCCGATGTAGTGCAGTCTACAGCCGGGCCTTCTTGGGCTAGAGCTGCTCGAGATCATCCTGCAAGGCCATCTGCAGTCTCCCCCATGGAAACTCAGCAGCCTTCCACCAGCCATGCTGCAGCACTTCGTAGGAGCACTAGAGTAGGAAAAAGCACATGAATGGCAGGCACTAAGGGATTGCACAAGGGTGATTAGTTCATATCATTACTGTAAATATGTGTGAAATGATTTTTGATAAATGTATTAATTTTGTTTGGAATCTTGTGGTGTCTCTCATTTCAGCTTTGTGCCCAGGAGGACGCTGTGATATTCTGTGACAGAGGGATGGTATGATGGGGATGTGGGGAGCAAAGGGATCTGGGGTTTCATTCATTGGAATCGGAGTCTGATGAGGCCTTCATAGATAGCCTGTCCGGAATGGGGATTGGCTGCCTTCCTCCTCCCTCCCTCCTCATCCTTTTCGTCTTGCTCCTCTTCCTCTTCCTCCTCCTCCTCCTCCTCCTCCTCTCCCTCGTCCTCTTCCTGAGGTGTTTCCGCAATCCCTGGTGGCCTATTTGTGAAGCATACAGCAGACCACCACGAAATGGGACACCCGCTCCAGCATGTACTGAAGGGCTCCTCCTGAACGGTCAAGGCAGCAGAACTATTGCTTCAGTAGCCCAATGGTCTGCTCGATGATGTTCCTGGTGGAAGCGTGGCTCTCATTATATGAGTGCTGGGCACAATTGGTGGGGTTGTGGAAGGGAGTCATGAGCCAGGTGGAGAGCGGATAGCCCTTGTCTCCGAGCAGTCACGCTTGAGTTTGCTGTAGTGGCTGGAAGATTGGTGGCACACTGGACTGATGCAGGATGAAGTTATCATGGCTGCTGCCAGGATAGCGGGCATTGACCATCAGGAATCACTGGGCATAGTTGCACACCAACTGCACATTAAGTGAGTGGTAGCCTTTGCAGTTACAGAAGATCTCAGGATTGTTATGCGGCGCCCGCAAAACACGTGTGTGCAGTTGATGGTGCCCTGCACCTTGGGGAAGCCCGCTATCCTGGCAAAGCCACATGCGCGCTCATCCTGCTTCTCTCTGCTCAGACAGAAGACAACGTAGTCCCTTCTTCTGGTGTAGCGAGCCTCAGTGACCTCCTGGATGCAGTGATGGATGGCGAACTGTGAGATGTTAGCTATATCACCTGCTGCAGATTGGAAGGATCCGCTGGTCAAGCAATTGGGGCCACGGTGACCTTGACTGCCACTGGGAGTGCTGTGGTCGCCCTGCTCTCAGGCTGCAAGTCTGCTTGCAGGAGGTGGTAGAGTTCTGTAACCATCTCCTTGGTGAAGCGCAGCCTCCTAATACACTGCTCCTGGCTTAAGTGAATAATAGAGAAGTGCTCTCCGAAGATGCTAGATGGGTAAGGCCCCCTGTTGAGAGCTCTCCTGGCCCTCCTCCTCCCTCTGTGTGCATCTTCTCGGCCTCTTCGCTGCCTCCACTCCCTCTGCTGAAGATACTCAAGTGCGAGGTGGACTGCCAGTACAGCCCCCATGACTGTGAGCCAGTGTTGTGAGCAGAAGCCTTTAAATAATAATGAAGGTGTTCTCCACTTGCAACAACACTCCCTGTTACCTTAGAACCTTGAAAGAAGTTAATAAAGCTGCTGAAGTTGCACAGAGCCAGTCAAACTGCAGAAACACGTGAGGTGTAAGTGATTGCTCAGGATCCTTTTAAATATCGCTGCAAGAGCCTCCTTCCTGCTTGTCAACCCTTGCTCAGCTTGTTGTACTTAAGGCATGCTGATAAGTGGAGCGGCGAAGTCCAGACTCGCAGATCGGGCGTCAAGTGAGCGTTGCACACTTTACTGATGTCACGATCTGCTTAATTTCAATGATTTTCGCGATTGCTGCTATTGGCAGAGCTGCCGGCCATCCGAATATGGCGGCCGCTGTGGGACACATTGCCAGCTGGCGGAAGAGCAGCGGCCGCCACTTTTTTGCCCGAATATGGCGATAAACCACCCAATTTATCGGCCAATGAGTATTGGAAGGTCAATTTACCCTGGATTGCATCACAACTATGATTGATCCTGGCCTAACCTATTGCCCACATACATACATGCACTTTACATACATGCACTTTACATACATACACTTTACATACATACACTTTACATACCATACATTAATGACCTAGATGAAGGGACTGAGTGTAATGTATCCAAGTTTGCTGATGATACAAAGCTAGGTGGGACAGTAAGCTGTGAGGAGAACACAAATGCCACGATTTTGCCGGCGCTCAGGGGGCGGGTTTGGAGGCGGGTCAGGTGGTAAAATTGAAAAAAATGATGGCGGGTTCCAATCCCGCCATCAACCCGCCTCCGCTCAACTTTGCCAAAGGCGGGCTCACAGACTCCCATTCGGTCCCGCCACCAGGCAGCGGGATAGGCACTTAAGGCAGTTAACTGCTTGTTAACTGCCTGGATAATGCCATTTTGACAGTTGTTTTACATTTTACCACTTTTTTTGCATGTTCCACGCTGTTCCCAAACCACGCCAGCTGATTGAGCCGGGTTCACAAGTGGCTGCCTTCTTGACAGCTGCAGCTCCAGCATAAAAACGGAGCGCTCAACAAGGATTAGTTGCAGGTGGCAGAACTTTGTTTTTTCAAGTCTTGGAAAACTTTTTGCAGGTCTACTGATCTTGGAAGTGGTGAAGCTGAGATCCATCTCCACTGTGACCTCCTGGAAAAACCCTCTCCCCACATTGACTGAGCGCTTCCTCAACTGAGATATCTACCAGCAGCATGGGAACCATTTATTTACTTTCATCCTGGTCCTCAGATTCGGAGAATGAGCAGCCACACAGCAGCAGAACCAGGAACAACAGCAGCACTAACAGCAGGAGCGCCAACCTCCTGCTCAGCCACCTGATGCTGCACAGGGCAGAAGGCAGGACTCATCAGCGGACATCAGCGGCATCTCCCAGTTGGCCGCACACACTTGCATCACGCAGGTAACCGATGCCCTCTTTGCCAAGGCGCACAATTACATACACATCTCCACAGATCAAGCAAGTGTAACCACGCGTGCGGTTGGCTTTGCAAATATGGCAGGCTTGCCAAGGGTGCAGGGCGTCATAGACTGCACACATGTGGCCCTTAGGGCACCCCATCACAACCCAGCTGTTTTGTCAACTGCAAGGGTTTCCACTCCCTTAGCGTGCAGCTGGTGTGTAACCACAGGAAGGACATTTTGCATGTTTGCGCAAAGTACCCTGGCAGTTGTCATGACTCGTTCATCCTGTGCCAGTCTAGTGTGCCTCCACTCTTCAATCCGCCAAACCAACTTTCTGGGTGGCTTACTTGGAGACAAGGGCTATCCCCTGAAGACGTGGTTGATGACGCCGTTGAGGAGGCCATCCAATGAAGCTGAGGAGCGCTACAATGCCACATTCCAACCAAATCCATTATTGAGCAAACCATCAGCTTGCTGAAGATGCGATTCAGATGCCTTGATAGATCAGGTGGAGCCCTACAGTATTCAGCAGCCAGGGTCTCCAGAATCATTGTGGTCTGCTGTGCACTGCACAACATCGCACAGCATCTTGGCTTGCAGCTGCCTGAGGAACAAGTGGCTCAGCGCATAGCCTCCTCAGATGAGGAGGAGGAGGAGGAGGACCTTGCGGAGGCGGATGCGCCAGATCCAGCAGCACGCGAGCACATTGCTGCTTGTGATGCAAGGGATGCACTAATCTTTGCCAGATTTGCTTAAACAGACGAATCAAACAAATGTGGCTGGCACCTTCTTAACACACCATACACAATGTACAAGAACCTATGGGTCCCTATCACTCTCACCATCATCATTACAAATGCAAGTCGCCCTGAGCCCTCAATGTGCAACTTCCATTTCCCAGATCACATAGGCCAGAACTTCAACTGTTTGCCATCACTTCTGTTTAATCCATTCACAAAAGGATGACAATGTCAAATATTAAAGAAAACAAAAGACAACATAACAGAACACCCAAGTGACTACCCTTGTGACTAATTGTGCTTTATCTTCCTCTTACACGTGCTTCTACGTGGTGCTTCCCCTGTGGCTTCAGCAGATGTGGAGGCACCTTGCTCACTTTCATGCTGCTCCTGCTTCGACACCTTTGGCGGGCGTCCCCAGGGTTTGCGAGCCTCTGAGGGCTCGGCAACAGTCTGCTCCTCCTGCGTCTGTGCAGGGGCTGAGACGCCCATCTCAGTTGGGTGAGGACTCTGGTGGGGCTCTGACCGAGGGCTACTCAGTCGCATGGGAATGTGAGTGCTTGGAGAGGAGCTCCCACTTCCTTGTTGCCTGCCACCAACATCCCTCTCATGGGTCAGCCCCACTTCAGTGCTAGCAAGTGGCTTGACAGCATCAGGGGGGCCATGAGGACCAGTTTCTGCACTGGCAGTCCTACTCAAAAGGATTCCCATGAAGCTCTGGTTTCTCTGCTCAATAGCTGCCCATCGCTCCTCCAGGGATGTCAATCTATTCTGAACATTCACCATGTTTTCCAGACTCTGGCGACTTATTTCCTCCAGGACCATAGCCATCCTTTCCACGGAGGTTGCCATCCTTTCCGTGGTGGTGCATTCATGCGCCATTGCCTCCACAAAGGCACTACTCATGTTAGACATGGACTCCTCCATCCTCTCCATACTCGCAGTAACCCTGGAGACAAAACTTGCCAGAGACTCCTGCACCTGTCCCTGGAGTTCCAGCACCGCTCTCCTTCCGGAGGGTCCCGGAGGCACAGTGTCCACATGCAGCTGAGCAGAGCTGGGAGTGCCCTGCGGCCTCCGACGAGGACTCTCCACTACTGTCCCTGTCTCCACCATCTGCTGATGCTCAGTTGTGAGCTGTGATACACCAGGTGACAACACTACTCTCTCTCCCGAAGGTCCCACCGAGGTGTGCGTATCTGCGCTGGTGCTGGGTGCGCTTAATTCTGCTGACGCTGCGCCCTCAGAGGTTGCAGGTTCCTCTGAGGAGTCTTCTGGCTCAGGCTCTTCCTCCTGGACAGTGGGGAGGGGGGCTGTCGATGGTCCTGTGGGGGAGTAAAGGCATGAGTTATACATGTGATATTAACGTAGCATGCACATGGAATACTGCAGATGATCATAAGTCAATCTGTTTGAGCATCAGATGCCATATCAGTCACTCATGCAATGTAAATGAGAGAGATGCAAATCTATTCTGTCACCAGCTTGCTCTACTGCGCCCATCTGACCGTCCCCCACTTCCAGATCCTCATCAGCTCCGATTATTTTGAGGGCAGCCTCCTCAGCGTTGGTCAAATGGGCAATTGAAGGTGGCCCTCCACCTGTCCTAGCCCTCTCCCTCTTATTGTGGGCTCTATTTTCCTGCAATGAGGGAGACAAGTGGAGTTTGAGTGAGAATGATGGAGTGAGTGTAGAGAAGCCATAGCATAGATGCTTAGAAGGAGACAAAGATGGAGTGAGGTGCCAATACCAAGGGCCCTCCCTGTGCGTTGTTAGTTGTTGGCATTGCATAACAGTGATAGCGAGTGTGAGGGCAGCATAGTCGAATAGTGAAGTGATTGTGTACATAGAGAGAGAGGGATGGTTAAGGGTGCAAGGGATGTGAGGGTAAAGTGGGATGTGGAGGAGTAGGTTGACAATGCAGAGTGCTGGTGATGAGAGGAGATGGGGAGCATATTGAGGGTCATGGTGATGTTATACTCACTTTCCCTGAGTGGACCAGGTCATTGAACCTTTTTCGGCACTGCACCCAGCTTCGAATGCACATCGATGTCGAGCTGACCTCCTGTGCAATTTGCAGCCACACAGCTTCGGTCTGCTGTGGTGGCTTCTTCCTCCCAGAGGATGGGAAGTGTACCTCCTTTTGACTTCTGACTCCTTCCACAAGAGCATGGAGGGAGTCATCAGCAAATCGTGGAGAGGCCTTGGCCCTTGAGGTAGTCATGGCAGCAGCTGTAACAAGGAAATCCAGCAGCAAATAATGAGAAAATGAACCAAGGCTGCATAGGCCCCTTAAATGCAGCTGGCTCACAGACGTCAGCAGAGGCGAGTTCCAGACCCAAAACAGTAATTGGCCAGGGGAGCGCACACGCAGGGAATCAATTGCCCAATTAGGGCAAAATCGCAAATTTCTACCGGCTGAATGCGGAGGCGGGACCCGGACCCGCCGACCACCTGACCCACACCCACCCCGCCACCAATGATAAAATTTCGGTCAAAGAGACTGCAAAGGGATATAGATAGACTAAGTGAGTGGGCAGTAAGGTGGCAGATGGAGTATAATGTAGGGAAATGTGAGATTATTCACTTAGGTACGAGGAATAGAAAAACAGAATACTTTTTAAATGGTGAGAAACTTTCAAATGTTGGTGTTCAGAGAGATTTGGGTGTCCTTGTGCAAGAAACACAGAGAGTTAGCATGAAGGTACAGCAAGCAATAAGGAAGGCAAATGGCATGTTGGCCTTTATTGCAAGGGGGTTGGAGTATAAGAGTAAGGAAGTTTTGCTACAATTGTACAGGGCCTTGGTGAGACCACACCTGGAGTACAGTGCACAATTTTGGTCTCCTTATCTAAGGAAGGATATACTTGCCTTGAAGGCGGTGCAATGAAGGTTCACTAGATTGATTCCTGGGGTGAGAGGGCTGTCCTATGATGAGAGATTGTGTAGAATGGGCCTATTTTCTCTGGAGTTCAGAAGAATGAGAGGTGATCTCATTGAAACATACAAGATTCTGAAGGGGATTGACAGAGTAGATGCTGAGAGGTTGTTTCCCCTGGCTGGAGTGTCTAGAACTAGGGGGCATAGTCTAAGGATAAGAGGTCGGCCATTTAAGACTGAGATGAGGAGGAATTTCTTCACTCAGAGGGTTGTGAATCTTTGGAATTCTCTGCCCCAGAGGGCTGTGAATGCTGAGTCTTTGAGTATATTCAAGGCTGAGATAGGTAGATTTTTGGACTCTAGGGGAATCAAGGGATATGGAGATCAGGCAGGAAAATGGAGTTGAGGTCTATGATCAGCCATGATCTTGTTGAATGGCGGAGCAGGCTCGAGGGGCCGTATGGCCTACTCCTGCACCTATTTCTTATGTTCTTATGTTCTTTACAGCAAGGGATCACTAGATAGCAGTCAAGAATGAGACCTGTGGCTGATTTGTCCTTCCCTAACCCAAGGACGCTGAGGCCAATGACGGTGCTCCTATTGATAAGGTGGCTCTGATCATCTAAATAAGTACAGATTGAGGACGTTCCTGGTTCTAATGGCTTAGTTCCACACTAGGTATTGAATGTACCAACTGAACCACTGGCAAAACCAGGGAACTTTAAGTGATCTGCATTACACTTACAGGAATTATGACATTTTTGGAGAAGGCAAGTTCCACTTTCTGTATAGTTAACAAGAGTGCATTTATATTACACCTTTGCAGCAATGCTAAAGATGCAGTATGAGACCCCATGGAGGAGGTGGCCTCACATTGCTTGAGCTTGATTGAGTATCAGGGTGCATTTACACTACAGGTTTAGTGTCGGTATGAAGCAATTTTGGCTTTGCACCAAATCTAAACTTGTGTTATGCGCATTTGGTGTTAAGTCCTGAATTGACTTTGGATCAAAGTGAAGCAGAGTGAGACTCCTTCGTCCAGGAAGTCTCCTTTTATTTCGTTAGGGTCCTGACTTCAGATTTAGGCTGTATATACACTCTAACTGCAGTGTTGCTAATAAATGTAATCACTTTGCACTGTTTCGCAAAACAGTATGGGAAATGCAGCCAGCCTACAGCTCTGTTCACCATGAGCATACATATTAGCGAGTTTGAGTATACTGTCTTTATAAAATGATAAATATAGCTGGCAATATTATTGTTTACAGTTAATGATGTACTGAGGGTAGATCTTGATTGATTTTGATATATCTGATTATATAAAATGTGTAGTTACATGGATTATATTTTTGCTTAATTTAGTCAACATATTCACCAGGACTTTCAACTTCAGCGGGGGCATAAAGCGTGGGCTATCGCATCGACTGCTCATTACACACCTGCCCGATTTCCTTTTATAACCCTGCCAAAGTGGAAAGTTCTGCCCATTGTTTTTGGTGCTTTATTATGTAAGACACATAATAGGTGTTATACAAACAATATGTTCAATGGAATCACTGGATTTATTTCAATTGTGAAGATAGCCTTAATAACCTAATCATGTCATCATCCATTGGCTATCAGGTATTCCTTACTCCTGTAATAAATTCAGAATTCCACAATTTACCATTCAGTAACTTGTATTGAAAGCTATTATGAATTTGGGTCTGTTGTAGATACCTTCTTGGGTTCAGTGGCAGCAATTGGTTCTTTAAGTGATTTGTGTGCCATTCCTTTAAGGGAGTTGACTTACACTGCCCTACATCTACTTGCATGATAGCATAACCAAGGGGACTGTAGCCCTGGAACCCCCTCGTGATCTGAACCAGATATCAGTATCTTTTGCAGGTGTATTTCTTCAATCTCTCTGAAAGCAAACTGAGCAAACACTTGGTATGATGAGACTTGGTATGAAAGGTTTATTTCTCATTGAACGGATCTACAGAACGATGTTTATGATTGAATTCATTTATTTCCATCAATACAACTTGTCTTTGCGTAATAACATAAAAATAACAAATTCACAAGACAGCAGGGCTAGAACATTTGGATTAAATTTCAGATGAGCTGTTTGAACCAGCATGTTGTCAACAATGAAAGACAGTTTGGCATTCAAGTGATCATTCACACCAATTGCACGCACTATGCTACCCCATTTTGGTGGGTTGTCTTGCTTGACTTGAAGCTAATTTCCTAACTCAGGCCATCTGCCAAACCATTTTCAAGTGTCTAATGATAGGAAAGAGCTGGGACTCCTATCAGTTCTGTCTACCATTAGAAGTTTCACAGGCAATTAAGAGGAAAAGAAAATCGGGCGTATTGTAAAATGGGTTGTTGATTCACTATTTCCCATTTTGCGCTATCGCTGAAGACCAATTTCACCCACCATGACTCCACAGTACAAAACTACTTATTTAATTGACAATAAATTGTCAAACTCATTCAAACAAGGTAGATGTATGTCCACTTCAAAAAACAGAAATGCCACACTGGTACATTAGGGGGTGCTATTTACCTTGCTGGGGCAGAGTAAATTTTGCTTTGCATCTAACCTGCGTTGAATGTGATCTGGAAACTGCTTGATATTGATACTGGGAGCCACAAGTAGAAAATAGCCCATTCCACGCCATTGATACAAATCAGCTTGATAAACACAAAATTCACAAAAATATTAAGAAAAAATCGATCTGAATGTACTTTAAGCCAAACACTAACTGACAGAACCAAATGCATAAACCATTGCCTTTTCTCTGCTGTCTGCCTCTGGTTCAGATTTACATTTCATCTGTTATATATCCATTTTATCTCTTCCTTCACCTATGTTGTAGATAAACCAATCTCCAAAGTGTATATCCATTTTACCACCTCATAAATTGCAGACATATTGGGGGAGAATTTTAACCTAAAAAAATGGGTGGATTGGGAATGTGTGGGAAGTTAAAGTGTTAAAAATCTGAATCCCGACCTGAACCCGCCACCAACCCGCCCACTTCCGGTTTTAACGGAGCTGGGATGGGGGCGGGCAGCCAACCCGCTGCCTGGAGGCAGGACATCAATTTAAATATTATAATGAGGCTGGAAGCCTCTTTAACATCCATTTTATTTTAAACTGCAGATGGTCGGGTTTTGCACACTTCGTAAAACCCGGCAGTTACAGCAAGGCAAGGTCTGCTGCATCCAGGAGGTATGTGTCATTATATTGATCTTCCCTTTCCCACCGATCCTCCCCCCACCCCCCCACGATCCTCCAGTGGCCGGCCCCGATCATCCCCCCGATCTTCCGGAGGCCGGCCACAATCTTCTGGTGGCCAGTACCGATTTCCCCTCCCTTCCCGATCTTCCGAAGGCCGGCACCGGTTCCCACCCGATCCCTCCCTCCATCCTCTGTGCAGCCTAGTGCCACAGGCCTACCCGCCCGCAGCCAGCCAGCCTCTCCATCTGGCTGGCTGTGGGTGGGAAACTGAGGCTTTAGATGCAAATCAGGCCCTGCCATTAAAGTCAGCAGGGCCTGCGGGAATATCCGTTCTTGCGAGTTTCCCACCCGCATCGGAGCCCAACTGCCCTCAACCCGCCTCCCCCATGAAAATCCAGCCCCATAAAAAGCGATTTTCATCATATATCTTGGGTTTAGAAGTTCTAGCTATATTACAAGTAAAAAAAAATGATATTTTGCATGTTAGTTTTAAGAACTACTGAAAGATAGGATGATTTTGGGCAGCGATATTTTGGATATTAGCATTTAGGAAAAAGTAAGAGTGTTGAAACAACTTTGCCTGGTAACACAAAATGCTGGCGCATTAATTCCTTCCATCATATTAGGGTTCTTTCCTGTAATATCCCACATCTTGAGCTTCCATCATAGTTGAGCTATTTGGAAGCAAACTTCCTGGGAGACAAACGGGGGAAAATCAGGAGGCGTTGGCCTGTATTATTCTCAGCAACAACATAATAGTAATTTTCAGAGGAGCATCGGAAGGTCTCTGAGAACAATATTTCTGGTTGGTGGTGATTGGCAAAAGGAGAGGGTTCTAAAGAATGGAGAGAAAAATGACTTGAAAAGTAGGAAGGGACCCTGAAATTCCATAAGAGTTCTCCCAGTCTCCCACTGTAACTTTGACAAGAGACTATTTTTACCCAAAGCTATGGTGGAATTTCAGGGCTAGGGTTTTTTTTTATGAAGAATGATAAGGTCTCAGTCCGGGCAGATTTGAGGTGTTACAATTATTTACAAACTCCCAAGCTATGGAGGGGAAAGAGTCAGCCAGGCTTCTTGGTTTTGATTGCTATCCAGTGATTCTGCTGGAAAGTGTGTGTCAGTTGAAGACAGTGGGTTAAAAATTCTGCTTGGAATTTCCCAATTGTCCACCATAATTTCAGGGGAAGATTGGCAGAAACCCCAGAGAAACAGGAGGAACAGCTGTTTTAGCCATTTCTCCAGGCTTTCCCCTGATCTTCCGCTGAAGTTACGGTAGGAGACCGGGAGATATCCCATGGAATCCCAGGCAAAGATCCAGTGATATCCTCTATTGTTGAATAGCCTGCTAATATTTGCTGTCACGTGAAGATGTTCTTGAGGACTGCTGGGCCCCATGGAACCAATCGTAGCAAGAGAAGATGACTTCATGGGAGGAGAAGACAAAATTGGGAGAAATTGAGGAGAAAAAAAGCACATCAGAAAAAGCCAAGAATGATAGGAAACTGTAATTTTACAGAAAAAAAGAGAAAAAGGACAGCTGGCAGGGAAGAATAAATAAGAAAGCAACTTCTCGTGATCTAATCAAATAAGTATACATTAACAGATTTCTTATGAGGTAAATCACAGGGAAATGCAGTAGGTTGGTACTTGGTTCAATACACAGAAATATTCATAGTAAAACCTGATTGGTGATTCTTTCTCCCATCATAAAACCTCTTATTAATTAATGTTTAATGAGACATAAATTACTTTGGCAATCTGATTTACTTCAAAGAACAAATACTTTATAATAGATTAAATTATTAGCGGATGCATGGATCCATGGGACTAGATCTGCCACATGACATAAATGTTTGATGTTTAATTATTTAAAGGAAGATTTGGCTTCATTTTTAATATAGTTTCCAGTTAACTCCCTTATAGAATTCCTCTATTGCTCCTTTTCTACAAATATTTATAGTGACTGCAGTACAAATAAGGTTTGCTGAGATTTATTGCATATATTAAATTTCGAGTGAAGCATATATAAGGAAAATTAATTCTAAAACATAAAGTGGGGAATACCAATTTATGATCATGAGATTGGTTTGGATGAAGAAGATTTCATCCCATTTCATCTCATCCTTCCAGAATACCAACCCTCCCATTGTCCCATACCACACTTAGCTTTTTCTTAAATAATTCCCCTTCCCCACCTCAACCACCCTTCCTAGCAACCTGCTCCAGCGGTGTACTTTTTCACTAAAATTAGTAAACAGAATACATAGTCCACTAGTGTGTTGACTGAATGACTTACTATTTACATTTATGTTTTTGATTTTGGTTTGTCAAGGGGGGACACCAGTCTCAACATCAAGCACTCCCAGTTCAGTATTATGTAACTAGATGCAGAATGAAGCTTCCATTACTTTGGCCTAACAATGTATGTTCTGCCCCATTTATGTTGCAATAGTGTTTCTGAAAGTGATGTTAGTGTGCAGCTACTGTTGTACTTTGCCAGTTTAGTGCCAGTTAATGCTGATTTTCAGCAGTTTTGTGCTGTGCACCTATGGCTACAAGGAACTGGGATTAGATTGTCTCAACTCATTTCAAGTTGGAACTTTACAACCATCCATGAGAGGAGATATTTGTCCTATTAGTTACTACTGGATACAAACAGAAGTCTAAGAGCAGAAGGATTAAATGCTAACCCTCTGAGCTTCTTAGTTGTGTCTTGGCCACCTATTGTCAATGACACATGAACTCAATATTAGGCTTAGCTGAGGCTTGGGGAGTCTGGATAGTAACAATATTAATCTGGATCAGTTAATAAACACATCATATATTTATTTGTTTCAAGGCCTGCATTTTTTAACCTACAATAACACCAAATTAGAAACAAGGGGTAATTTTAAGAGTCTCTGCTGCCAGCGGGTGAGGCTCCCTGTTGGCTGAGCGGCTTTATAAAATTACTCTTATTATTCTCACAATTTTGATATCTCGATCGCTCCATGTTAAAATTATTCTGCAAGTTTGTCAATTTAAGCAGGATGGGACTGAAATTCAATTTTTCTTTGGTGAAAATGTGATATGGCTCTAATGTAGGGGGCTGGAATTTGCAGGGGGGTGGAGTGGTGGGCAGATACACCAGAGTTACACATGTGTCCAAAATGCACATGAAATTCCAGTAGAATTGGCTGCTGGCAGAAGATGTGTCAAATCCTTCTCAGATATTAGCATTGAGGTAGCAATGGAATCTACCATGACCTTTGCCATCTCTCTGAGGTGGTCCTCAATGCCGCCACGTTAGTGTGATGTTCATCCAGCAACCTTTTTAGAGAAAGGCCCCAGAGATCTGATGCCACAAACTCCAGAGCCAAGGTCTGACTTGTGCTCCACACTGTCCGATCCCAGTTTTACCTCTGACTTCTCTGGTACCATGATGGTAATGAAGGAGTGCTACACAAAAAAAGACTGTAAAGAATGTTTAGGGAGCAGGGAGCTTACCTTGGCTGCTCTGGTGAGAACATTAAACTTCTCCTGCACTGCAGAGGAGTCCTGGGGGTCACACCATAGCCGTCTCCCTGAACAAAGTGCACAGCACGTTCTTGGCGTGTCTGCAACCCCGATTCCAAACAGATCTTCTCCATATCTCCATTATGAGGACATGCAGGTCTGTCTCTCTGAAGTTTACCATTCGTTTCTTTGATCTGGCAGTTATCCTTGTCACTCAGGTTGCCTGCTTCCTCCAGCACTGCCATTGCGAGTCAGGATACGGGCAGCAGAGTTTACGGAGGGTGGAAGGTGAGAGGCTGGCCAGGAAAGCATTGGAATAGTCCAGTCAGGAGGTAACAAAGGCATGGATGAGCATGGATGAGTGGCCGGGGTGCAACACAAAATTAGAGTATAGTTGGCAAATAGGAAAAGTAAAACTTTAGTCTTAGTCAGTTCACTCTGCTAGAGGAACAATTCTTATTGCCCGCATGGGTTGAAGGTATGGGGGACTCTGTGGTGCAGACCACCCCAGTGATCTCAAGATAAATACGGATGATGAAGACCATGTTAGGTCTTCCATCTAGACATAAAAACCTACAGTACATACTTTGCAGTACCTCAATGGCTCTTGAATCATTCAAAGATTTTCACTGCCACTGACTTACCTGGAAGTCTGTTCCAAGGATTGGTTCCTCTGAGTGTGAAAAAATTCTCCCTGGTGCCAGTCCTGAATTTACCACTTTGAAACTATGGCCTGTGTCCTGATGTTATGGCTCACCTTGGAGTTATGCTCTGGATTTAATTTTTTCTGTATTATTTAATAAATTATATCTTGATATAAGGCTACCTCTCAGTTGACAGCCAAGCAATGCTATAGGCTAGTGTCTAGAATTAATGGAAAAATAGATTGGTGGAAGAGAAAGATAATATAAATTATTTAAAATTATTCATCATTGTACAATTTGAATGTTTATTATCAAGATTTAGTTAATTATTGATGTAAAAAATATCTCTTTCTTACTAGAGATGAAGGAAATGAAGTAAGAACTTAAAACTATAAGCACATTAGTTATGGGTTGTTAAGCACATTTCATTGCAAACAAATAAATATAGTTGCCAAATTGTAAACCTTTAAAAATGTGGGTGAACACAACTGATTCATAATGGGTTTAAAATGTCTTCGTTCTAGCTAAATCAATCTCTACTCCTCTCGTGAAGGCATTGACTCCTTGCTGGACTAGGGCAATATGGGCATCAGTCACCCTCCCAACCTTGTGCGATTAACTATTATTCATTGAGTGTCAGCAGGATATTCAACTGTAAGGGGTATCACAGCTGAGTCTGGTTCTAGTCTCACCCGGTGGCCACACACATGAGTTTCCAACATGGATCATTACATAGTGATAAGGAGCAGGAACTCTGGCCGATTATCTTCTACCTAACCCAGAGGTGCTGCAGCCAATTATAGTCCTCCTACTGCGGCCTCCATACCTTAGAGTGTTTCTCTAATAGAGTTCCAGAGATATTAATTAGATTGTACTTATAGTTTAAATACAGAGTAAACTATCATTTACTGAACGGGGGTTGCTAGAGACTGCATTCGGCTGTGGGAAGTATGCCTTTGGTTTGTACTCCAGAATCATTCTTCCAAGATTTTTTTTGTGCTTCTCAACATCTACTGTGGTTAATCCTGAGACATCTGTACTTGTTGCGGTTTCGGTTGCACTCTGTTATTATGCCATATATTATACAAAAACAAATCAAGCTGTGCCAAGTATGATAAGGGGCTTCAATTTCCTCTGGTAGCGCACTGGTTAACACATTTGTTTAAAGTTCCTTTGTGTGTTATCTTAACTCAGTAGTTCAATCCATTAAAATATGTGTGTTAGCTGATATTGTTAATGGTTCTTTCTCCTCGGGTACTGTCCCCTCCCACCCCCAAATATTCCGTCATCACCCCTCTCCTCAAAGAACCTACTCTTGACCCCTCTGACCTTGCAAACTACTGTCCCATCTTCAACCTTCCTTTCCTCTCCAAAGTCCTTGAACATGTTGTCACCTCCCAAATCCATGGCTATCTTTCCCGCAATTCCATATTTGAATCCCTCCAATCAGCTTTCCTGCCCTGCCACAGTACTGAAATGGCCCTTATCAAAGTCACAAATGACATTTTTTGTGACTGTGACCACGATAAACTATCCCTCCTCATCCTTCTTGACCAATCTGCAGCCTTCGACACAGTTGACCACACCATCCTCCTCCAACGTCTCACATCCGTTGTCCAGCTGGGTGGAAATACCTCGCTTGGTTCCATTCTTATCTGTTGAATCGTAGCCAGAGAATCACCTATAATGGCTTCTCTTCCCACTCCCGCACCATTACCTCTGGAGTCCCCCAAGGATCTATCCTTGGCCCCTTTCTATTTCTCATCCACATGCTACCCCTCGGTGATATCACCCGAAAACACATCAGGTTCCACATGTACGCTGACGACATTCAGCTCTATCTCACCACCACCTCTCTGGATCCCTCCACTGTCTCTGATATGTCACACTGCTTGTCCGACATTAATATTGGATGAGCAGAAATTTCCTCCAACTAAATATTGGGAAGACAGATGCCATTGTCTTTGTTCCCCGCCACTAACTCCATTCACTGGGCACCGTTTGCATCCCTGGCAACTCTCTGCAGCTGAGCCAGACCATTCGCAAACTTGGTGTTGTGTTCGACCCCGAGATGAGCTTCTGACCACATATCACACACCAAGAAATCAAATAGGGAATTCAGAAGAAACTTCTTTACCCAGAGAGTGGTGAGAATGTGGAACTCGCTACCACAGGGAGCAGTTGAAGCAAATAGTATACTTGCATATAAGGGGAGGCTAGATAAGCATATGGGGGAGAAGGGAATAGAGGGTTATGCTGATAGATTTAGATGAGGAAAGACGGGGGGGAGGCTCGAGTGGAGCATAAACGCCGGCATGTATATAAAATATGTAATATCCGCTCAATCACCAAGACTGCCTACTTCCACCTCCGTAACATCGCCCGACTCAGCCCTGCCTCAGCTCATCGGCTGCTGAAACCCTCATTCATGTCCTTTGGATGAGACGTTAAACCGAGGCTTCATCTGTTCTCTCAGGTGGACATAAAAGAAGAGCAGGGGAGTTATCCCTGCTGTCCTGGCCAATATTTACCCTTCAATCAACATCGTTAAAAAAAAGATTATCTGGTCATTATCACATTGCTGTTTGTGGGAGCTTGCTGTGCTCAAATTGACTGCCGCTTTCCTACATTACAACAGTGACTACACTTCAAAAAGTACTTCATTGGTTGTAAAGTGCTTTGGGACGTACGGTGGTCGTGAAAAGCGCTTTATAAATGCAAGTCTTTCTTTCTTTTTCTTTGTTACCTCTAGACTTGACTATTCCAATGCTCTCATGTACGGCCACCCATCTTGCAACCTACATAAACTGTGCTCATCCAAAACTCTGCTGCCCATATCTTAACTCGCTCTAAGTCTTGCTCACCCATCACCCCTGTGATTGCTGATCTACACTGGCTCCCAGTCCGACAGTGCCTCAATTTTAAAATCCTCATCCTTCTTTTCAAATCCCTCCATGGCCTTGCCCCTCCCTATCTCTGTAACCTTCTGCAGCCCTACTCGCCTTTGCGGTTTCTGTGCTCCTCCAATTCTGGCCTTTTGCGCATTCCCGATTTTAACCGTTCCACCATTGGTGGCTGTGCTTTCAGCTGCCCTGGCCCATAGCTCTGGAATTCCCTCCCTAAACCTCTCTGCCTCTCTACCTCTCTCTTCTCCTTTAAGATGCTCCTTAAAACCGACCTCTTTGACCAAGCTTTTGGTCATCGGTCCTGATATCTCCTTCTGTGGCTCAGTGTCATAAATGTTTTCATTGATATCGCTCTTGCTAAGCATCTTGGGACATTTTGCTACGTTAAAGGCACTATATAAATGCAAGTTGTTGTTATGTTGCGTTAAAATAGCACACAAAAGAGTTCTTTGAAAATACGATAAGCAATGCACTACCAGAGGAAATCAAACCCGTAGATCAAAGTGCATTACTTTTAATAAAATACAAAATAAAATTAATAGATATACACACTACAGATGTATCAAAATATTGTGATATTCCCTTACTCATTTACAATTTTCTACATTACTACAGTATCCAGTTGTAGACTGAGTAGATGTAGTTTCTATTAGAAACATAGAAACATAGAAACTAGGAGCAGGAGTAGGCCATTCGGCCCGTCGAGCCTGCTCCACCATTCAATACGATCATGGCTGATCATCCAAATCCAGTACCCTGTCCCTGCTTTAATCCCCACAGTACACATATCCCACCCTACCCCCGTAACCCCACGTATTTAATTCCCCCTAACATATCCCATCCTATCCCCATAACCCCACATATTTAATCCCCCCCTAACACTAAGGGTCAATTTATCATAGCCAAATCAACCTAACCCGCACATTTTTGGACACATTATTCTTACATTACAACAGGAACTACAGTTCAAAAGTATTTACTTGGTTGTAAAGCACTTTGGGATGTTCTGAGGTCATGAAAGGCGCTATATAAATGCAAGTTCTTTCTTTCTTAGTAATCACTAATTGCAGTTGCTAAGACACAGATGGATGATACTTCCCTGTCTTTGTGCAATGTTATCTATCTCACAAACAGCAGTCAATTCAGCAAAACTGTAAGAACAAAGGACTCTTTCATTATCTGCCCTACCAGAAGTGGAGCTAAAGAAATGCTGAAACTGGACAGTTAAATATATTATAAATGTAAAACACCTCATTTGAAAACCAGTAACCATAGATAGGGGCCTAGAAATTGTGGTCAGAGGCGAACCTCCGGAGTATGGCTCCGACCCGCGAAACATTTACGAACCTACCTCCCGGCGCCCAAGCTGCGAAGAGTTCCAGTCTCTGCCCTCCAGGCGTACGGCAGCGTAAAGGCCCACCGATCCCAGGGACGAAGGCGGTTCGGAAGCGTTCCTGGGATCACGTGGGCCCAGTCCTCCAATGAGAAAGGAGGATACCATTGCAATCATTTACAAAGGGAATCCCCTAATGATATGCAATGGAATCCCCAAATAATTATACAACTTACAGAATTCTAATGATTATAAATGTACTGAATTGCAATTTTATTCATAAGTTGTTTCATTGCACCAACCTCAATAAAAATTTAATGTTTTGATAAATAATTTTAAACATCTTAATCTGGGCCAATATTTGCATAAACTCATTTAAAGTGTATGTGCATAATTTTGGATTTTTGAATGTTGTATTTAAGCTTTATATATACCCTTACGCTGATGAAAGCAGGCCCTATGCCTGCTTTTACCAGCCATAAGAGTTGCGTGGGCAATTGCTGGGCAGTTGGGCAAATAGCCCAACTCTGTGCCAGCAATACTCATTTTTCAGTCGGTTCGGATGATCTGTCAAGGCGTACCTTAACAGATCGCAAGTTCCAGATTTTGCACATGTGGAAATCTGGAACTTCCGGGGCCTTTCAAAGAGAAAATGACCACATACTCTGAAAGTACACCATCAAAGACACCACAATTTCAGGGCCAATAATTTCAGAGAGCCAGTACAAAAAACTCTCATCACTCAAAAAGGACCTGTATAACACATATCAGTATTGAACACTACATCCCAGAGTAGTGCTGATGTGAGTGAGACTTTTTAACACTTGAACCCAGGAGTTAATAATAAAACACAGCCAAAGGCGAAGGACACCTTATGCCGGTGAGTTAAAATCTCTTAGAATTATTTCCACTTGGTATTGAAGAAGGGAATAAGTCATTAACCCAGTTCATTCTATATAATTCTCAGTGTATTAGAAATTCAGCAATCATACATATGTGGGCGAACCACTAACTCATCCCGCCACTTGCTTTTTATGTGCTTATGAAAAGAATTGTTTTAGAAAAATATATGATGGGGAAAGATTCATCTCCTAGAAATGACAATATCTTTGGGAGTTCATTCTGCAGTAAAACGGTACTTTATGTAAAATGGCCATTATGAAGTCTACGGCGATATCTGGTAGGAGGCTACAGTTCATGAAAAATAAAGCCTCAGCCATTAGTGGAGTTAATACCCCAGTAGGGCCAGTAGTGATCACAGATTACGCTGTTCAATAGTTGTTTATCTCCCATAAAACGCTGGAACCTGTCATATATTCTTGCAGGTACCAAGCAGATGCAAAATTTTTGATCATATTTTACTGTTGGATTTGAATCATTTTTTAAGGGAAGATATTATTGTTTGGCATGTTTTCAAAACTGACTCAGGTACTCAGAACAGCCTACTCGGAAAACACTGCAGGAGAGCAGGAATGCTCAGTATCACGGCTAGATCACACTACAGAAGATAATGCAGCTGGTGTTAGAATGAAATTTCAGTGTTAACTTCATAGTTATATCTGTTTTTTTCTTAAATGGTTTCATATATCACATCACTGCACCCTTTGTGTATTGACCTGCAAGACTCCTCACTATGTCGCTCACCTTTGAGTGTTTCACTGGTGCATTTGCTGTTCCGAGTATCTGCCTAGAGACAAAGAACATTGCTAAGACATGGAATAAGGTAGCAGCTTCTGCAGGCTTTCAGATTGTTGCTTAAGGCAATGTATGATCACTTCAAAAAGGATTTTTTTTGCTTATGTAGAAATGCAATTTGAAGTACTAATAACCAGTAATAAACTTGAAGCTATAAGACTGAAAGAAGTAAGGACATAAACAGGACTGATATGACCTGGAACATTACATATGATGCTGATATCACAGTTACTCTCATTTCAGAGGGACAGCATCATTCTAACTACCTGATACAAGTGATTGCAGTATACGTTATAGCTTGGATTTACTGCCTATTTAGGAGGGGGTTTTTGTCAAAAGAGAAACAAATAATTTTCATGAAACTTTCTAAACTCCATAATGAAGCACCTAATGTTTCATTTCCACATTTGGTGCTTCTGAATAAACAAATAGAAGCTTTGCGAAGTCAGCTTCAAAATATAAAGGGAGACTACAAATACTGGAAGTTTGAAATAAAACTAGAAAAAGCTGGAAATACACAGCAGGCCAATCAGTAGCAAAGAAAGGATAGGACATTTCACGTGTGTGCCAATCATAACTTATCTTTTCTTTTTTCAGATGCTGGCTGACCTGCTATGTATTTTCAACATTTTCTGGTTTTGTTTCAGAAGTCGACATTATTTGAGATAGTTGTATTTTGCACTAAAATGTCTTTCAGTAAAAGGTATTTGAAGGCAATGAATTCAATCAGCAACAAACTGTTTTTATAATAGTCATAATAGAAGTGTAATCCTTGGAAGGAATCATTTTAAAAAGTACTTAAAAGAAAATGACTGCACATTACAATTAATGGGGTTTAGAGCAGGTCAGTAAGCCAGTTGCCAGAAGCAAAGCAGATGAAAGCTATTAGTGCTGGAGCTACCCCAGCTATATTAATATTAACAACAAATCATAAAAAATTGTTAGATGGCCATATAAGCTGCCACATGATTACAGCTAAGTAGTTGGGATTGGAGCAAGTATTATTAAATTGAGGAAACATATCAAGTTTCAATGCATGATAAGACAATCCTGAGCCTTCTGGGTTGCTGCAAAGTGAATGTGGTGAACCCAAAGAATGTTAAAAAAAAATGTACAAAATATGTAGTCATTACAGACAACAATGACATCCCTTTATTGTCTAAGTTGCCAATTTCCCAGTAATTCAAATGGTATCAACAAGAGATCATTTTTCTCCAACCATTGATCATAGGCAATCGGGTAATTTATAAGAACATAAGAACATAAGAAGTAAGGGCAGGAGTAGGCCATACGGCCCCTCGAGCCTGCTCCACCATTCAAAAAGATCATCGCTGATCATCGACATCAACTCCACTTTCCCACCCCATCTCCGTATCCCTTGATTCCCCTAGAGTCCAAAAATCTATCTATCTCAGCCTTGAATATACTCAAAGACTCAGCATTCACAGCCCTCTGGGGCAGAGAATTCCAAAGATTCACAACCCTCTGAGTGAAGAAATTCCTCCTCATCTCAGCCTTAAATGGCCTACCCCTTATCCTGAGACTATGCCCCCTAGTTCTAGACACTCCAGCCAGGGGAAACAACCTCTCAGCATCTACCCTGTCAATCCCCTTCAGAATCTTGTATGTTTCAATAAGATCACCTCTCATTCTTCTAAACTCCAGAGAGTATAGGCCCATTCTACACAATCTCTCATCATGGCACAGCCCTCTCATCCCATATTTGTGAAATATTTGTACCTGATTCTGCTGTCCATTGTCGGACAAAGAGCACAGCTGGAATTTTCCGGGGTGGGAGTGGGCGCGATTGGTGGCAGGTCGGGTGGGAAAGTTGTTATTTTTGACAGCAGGTCAGGAACCCGCTGTCATCTCGCTTCCACGCACCTTCCCCCCAGGCGTTTCTGTCATTGTGGAGCCGACCCAACCGGCAGCAGCGGGCGACCCAATTGAAATCATTATCAGGTAGTTTATAGGCACTTAAGAGCCTTTTTCACTTACTTTTCAAATTTCCCTGCATGGCCACGGGATTCACGCAGCTCGGGAAGCACGTCTGTCAACCTGAGGCGGGAGGTCCGTGGCCATTGCTCCAGCTGATTACTTAAAAGCATCAAATGTACAGTAAAAGCTCCCACCTGACAGATGATCACTTTCCTCAGGCAGAAGCTGTTGTTCAGTCCATTTCCAGCACAGATTCTGCAGGCTGCAAGTGTTTCCAGCAAAGACTCCATCCAGTGTCACCTCATTGGAAGAACTCTCTCACCATTGACAGAATGCTTCTGTCATCTGTACTTCACCTGCCATCTATTCCATCAACATGGGTGCCATTTATACTCTCTCACCTTGGTCCTCAGAATCCCACCACGATGAGCCCCAACACCAGCAGCACCAGGCACACCAGCAGCACCAGCAACCACAACACTAAACTTCTCTGCAATCACCTGATGCTGCACAGGACAGAGGGCATCAGCACCCGACCACATTGCTGCCTGTGAGGCCAGGGATGACCTAACCATGGCCAGATTTAGTTAACTTTAAGCTGTACATCCATATGGCTGCCACATGATGTGCCAGGTTGGCACCACCACACACCAACACCATAAAGCATCCCTACAATGACCAACCCATTCCTTTCACACTCATCAGCATTGCGGGGGGTACCGTTATGTGTCACCATTCACTGCTACTCACTAAGCCACTTCCAAATGTGCACACAAATCTGTCCAAGAACGCAAAGTGTTGAAAATAAAGATTTTTATGTTTGACACCACATTAACAGAAACTTTACATAAACATTGGATAAAACACCCAAGTGGCTACCCTTGTGTGTTGTTAGTTGGTATGATTGGACTAGGATGAGGGTGAGTGTGAGGGGTGGCTAGTGAGATGGGGATGTGATAATGTAGATAGAGAGAGAGGGATGGGTGGACGTGCAAGGTATGTTGGTGTGAGTAAGGATGTGCAGGAGTAGGGTTGAGAAGGCAGAGTGATGGGGATGTGATGAGAGGCACAGCAGGATGCAGTTGAGTGAGGCTTTGTACTAATGTTTCGGATCTACTGAGATCATTGAAATATTTGTGGCACTGCACCCAGGTCCTCCTGACCACATCCCTGCTTGTGACCTCCTCTGCAATCTGCAACTAGGCTGTCTTGGTCTCCTGGGGAGGTCTCTTCCGCCCATCAGAAGGGAAGAGGACCTCAATGTATGCTTATGGAGGGAGTCATCAGAGAACCTGGGTGCAGCCCTCTGCTGCTGTGCAGTCATTGTCAGTGTTTGCAGCACTCCAATGGTGTAGTGCACGGACAGCACTATGTTAGATTAAACTTCAAATCTAAGGTGGCCATGGTCCCTTTAAAGATCCCAGCTGAAAACACGTCATGAATGACGTCACCGGACCCGCTCCATCTCATTGGGCCGGGTAACGTGCTGGGCGGGCTTAATAGGCCCCATTAAGGTAAGGTAATTTTTAACAGTGGGATGGAGCCAGCAGTGGGGTCGTGACCTGCCATGGACACTGGCCGCACCGGACCCACCCAGGCAAAATTCCGGCCGTTTCTAAATGTAATTTTTCAGTTCCGTGTTCATCCTTGGCCAGTAAACACATTCATGTTTGCTTCTCCAGTATCCTTCCATTTTGAGCTCGTTGTGCTGAACTTTTGATTGACAATAATTTAAAAAGCCATAGAAAAAAGGTGTAGCAAGGTAAATTGCTATGCTGAAGTGGCTAATAGGTAGCATGTATGTAAAGTACTCGAACAGCACCATCTGGTGTACAGGCTGAACAATTATTTGTATATAGCAGTTGTCATTGGGAGAACTGGGAACAATGGCCCGGAATTTGCGGTGGGTAATGACGGCAAACTGTCAGCGTTCGCTCATTACCCCTCTGAAACTGACCGTAACGTCAGGATTTAGCGCATGCGCATCTAAACACGGAAATCCTGAAGTTGCGGTCTGTCATTCACTGCTCCGACACTGGCTGCTCTGTGGACGCCTCCCCCACTGCCACCCCCCCCCCCCCCCCCCCGCCCATAGTCGGAAATCAGTGCAATCATTGAAATCAGTGGAACTGATGAAAACATAAGTTTTTCTGCGCAAATATCGCTGTTAAATACCCCATTAAATGTTAAGCCTTGTTGGAATAGGTGTAACTGGGGTTTCAACATTGTATTGACTGCTAAATAACCATTCTGGCCCTGAAAAACTAATTTTTATATTTGTGAAATTTCTCCATTATGATAAAAACTAAATTAATTTTTTTTTTAATTAAAGTTTGTTCATGATATTTCAGCTTCTACCTTATCCCCATGTGTAAGTCCCAATCTTTATTTCGCTCTCTGTAACATTCTTAAAAAGTGAGGATAAAAGCTGCTTTTTATTTCCTGGTTTGCTGTCTGTGAGAATTCTTCAATATGATTGGCTGCTTAGACAGCTTGTTGATGTCACTGCAGCATCACCACAGGAATCCCCTATTCATAGTGCTACAATCAATTACATGTCGAGAAACCTCATGTTTTCATGACAGAGATCGCAAGGGCAGATTTCTTTGAGGTCAGCGGCGAGCGTCTTTGCTTTTCTGCTGACTGCTAATTACGGGCCATCATTCTGGGCCAGAAAAGGACATTGTAAACAAAGTATTCTACTAAAGGATTCACTCAATTCAGATATAAGATTTAATTAATTCTGCAAGTATAGTATGGAACAGTATTGGAACTACATCTGAGAGAAATGTTGTTAAGTTAGCATATGTGTTTTATCAAGGAATAAGTTGCCCAAAAGCTATGTTGGCTTTGCCACTTCTCTCTGGGAATCGTCAAAAATATCTGTCACACAATTACCCACACTAGCTGAGTTCCAACATTAATAAATATTTGATTTGAAAAGTTAATATAACCAATTACATATGAATTTTAATGGCAGCTTCATTCAGCTGCTGCTTCATCAATGACCTTCCCTCCAACATAAGGTCAGAAATGAGGATGTTCGCTGATGACTGCACAGTGTTCAGTGCCATTCACAACTCATCAGATAATGAAGCTGTCCATGCCCATATGCAACAAGACCTGGACGACGTTCAGGCTTGGGCTGATAAGTGGCAGGTAACATTCGCACCACAGAAGTGCCAGGCAATGACTATCTCCAACAACCGAGAGACTAACCACCACCCCTTGACATTCAACAGCATTACCATCGCTGAATCCTCCATCATCAACATCCTGGGGGGTCACCATTGACCAGAAACTTAACTGGACCAGCCACATAAATACTGTGGCAACAAGAGCAGGTTAGAGACTAGGGGCAGAATTTTCATTGACCCGTGAAGGCGGGTTTGGAGGCGTGTGGGGGGTTAAAATTGCGAAAACTGGCGGGCGGGCACAAGCCCGCCTCCATGCAATTTTCATTAAATCGTGTCTGCTGGTCCCGAATCCGTCCCGCCTCCAAGAGGCGGGATAGGCCGTTAAGGCCCTTAACAAGCACTAAATTGCCTCTATAATGCCATTTTGAAAGGCCTTTGTTATTTTAACCGTTTTTCCACGTGAAGCACGCCTGTTCTGAACCATGAATGTGAAACCTGGTGGTAGCACATTTGGATTGCTGACTATCAGCTGCAGCTCAACCATGAAATAGGAGATGTGATCAGCCATCATTTGCAGTTGGCAGGACTTTGTTGTCTGAGGTCTGGGGGAATTTTATATGGCATAACCACAGCTCTGGAAGTTTGGAGCCTGACACCCATCTCCAGTGTGACCTCCTGGGAAACCCCTCTCGCCACCTTGACTGAGCGCTTCCTCAACTGAGGCATATACCAGAAGCATGGGAACCATTTATTTCCTTTCCTCCTGGACATCAGATTCGGATGAGGACCAGCCATGGCAGCAGCAGAACCATGAACAACAGCAGCAGCATCAACAGGAGTGCCAAGCTGCTCCTCACGCACCTGAAGCTGCACAGGCTAGAAGGCGCCAGCGCGCGACCACATTGCTGCCCGAGATGCAAGGGACACACTTGACCAGATTTGCTTAGCCTGCACAATCAAACACTTTTGCCTCGCACCTTCTTATCAGACCATCGACAATGGCCAGGAGCCTGCGGATTCCTATCACACTGACCACCATACTGACAATTGCAAGTCATCCTAAGCCCTCAATGTGGAAGTCCCATTTGCGAAATGACAGACGCCACAACTTCAGCAGTTTGCCAGCAGAATTTTTAATCACACCAAGCAAGTGCTGGCATTTCAAGATTAAACACAACATTACACGCAAGTGACTACCCTTGTGACTACTTGTGCATTATTTTTCTTTTACGCGTGCTCCTACGTGGTGCTTCCCCTGTGGCTTCAGCAGATGTGGAGGCCCCTTGCTCACTTTCTTGCTGCTCCTGCCTCGACACCTTTGGCGGGCATCCTCTGGGGTTGCGAGCCTGTGAGGGCTCGGCAACAGTCTGCTGCTCCTGCGGCTGTGCAGGGGATGAGATGCCCATCTCAGTTGGGTGAGGACTCTGGTGGGGCTCTGACCGAGGGCTTTGCAGTGGCTTGGTCATGTGAGCGCTTGGAGAGGAGCCCCACTTCCTTGTTGTCTGCCACCAACATCCCTCTCATGGGTCAGCCCCACCTCAGCGCTTGCAAGTGGATTGAGAGCCCCTTGCTGCACATCAGGGGGGCCATGGGGACCCGTATCTGCACTGGAAGTCCTACTCAGAAGAACTTCCATGAAGATCTGGTTTCTGTGTTCAATAGATGACCATCGCTCCTCAAGAGATGCCAGTCTATTCTGAACAATGACCATGTTTTCTACACTCTGGCGACTTATCTCCTCCATAGCCGTAGCCATCCTCTCCTCTACTGTAGCCATCCTTTCCATGGAGGTTGCCATCCTTTCCGTGCTGATGCGTTCATGCGCCAATGACTCCACAAAGGCTCTGCTCATGTTCGCTTTGGACTCCTCCATTCGCCCCACACTCACAGCGACCCTGGAGACAAAACCTGCCAGAGACTCCTGCATCTGTTCCTGGAGTTCCAGCACCGCTGATCTTATGGATGGACCCAGAGGCAGAGGGTCGACATGCAGCTGAGCCAAGCTAGGAGAGTCCTGCGCCCTCCAACTAGGACTCTCCACTGCTGTCCCTGTCTCCACTATCTGCTGATGCTCACTTGTGAGCTGTGATACACCAGGTGACAACACTACTCTATCTCGCGATGTTCCCTCCGAGGTGTGAGTGTCTGCGCTGGTGCTGGGTGCGCTGAATTCTGCTTACGCGGCACTCTCAGAGGTTGCAGCTTCCTCTGAGGAGTGGTGAGGCTCATGCTCTTCCTCCTGGACAGTGGGGACGGCTGCTCGTGATGTTCCTGGGGGGGAGTAAAGGAAAGAGTCAGAGATGTGAGTCCAAGGTTACATGCACATTGCATATTGCAGATGATCATAAGTCAGTCTGCTGGAGCATCAGAATCATTATCAGTGACTCATGCAATGTCAATGAGAGAGAGGATAAACTATTCTGTCACCAGCTTGCTCTGATGCACCCATCTGTCCGTCCCCCACTTGCGCATCCTCCTCCACTCCCATGATCTCCAGGACCGCCTCCTCCCAGGTGGTGAGGTAGGCTACTGAGGGTGGCCCTCCTCCTGTCCTCGCTCTTTCCCTCTTATTGTGAGCTCTCTTTTCCTGCAATGAGGGAGACAAGTGGAGTTTGAGTGAGTGTAGAGAATCTATATCATTGATGGTTAGAAGGAGACAAATTCGGAGTGAGGTGGCAAGACCATGGGCCCTCCCTGTGTGTTGTAAGTTGTTTTCATAGCATCACAGCGATAGGGAGTGTGAGGGCTGCATAGTCGAATAGTTAGGTGAATGTGACCGTACAGAGAGAGGGAATGGGTAAGGGTGCAGGGATGTCAGTGTCAAGTGGGATATGGAGGAAGAGGTTGTCAAAGCTGAGTGCTGATGAGGAGAGGCAATGGGGATCAGAATGAGGGTAATGGGAAATTCATACTCACTTTTCCAGTGCGCAGCAGGTCATGAAACCTCTTCCTGCACTGAAGCCAGGTTCTGCGGGTTATTGACAAAGAGTTGACCTCCTCTGCCACCTGGATCCACACAGCCTTGGTTTGATGGGAAGGCTTCTTCCTCCCTGAAGAAGGGAAGAGCACCTCCTTATTAGCTCTGGCTCCCTCAATTAAACCTTGCAGGGCGACGTCATCAAATCGAGGTGCAGACCTAGGTCTCTGGCTGGCCATTCTTCCTGCAGGTGCCTCTAACATGCAAAGGCAGAAGCTTGGCAGTCTGCAGAGGAAGCAAGGCTTGTTGCAGACCTTAAATGCTGCAGCAATGATGACGTCATCGGAAGCGACTTTCAGACTGGAAAAACTCACTGGCCATGGGTTCCCACACGTTGGAACTCAATTGGCCAATTATGTTAAAATCGCATCAATCTCCCACATCGATTTAGATTCAGGTGGCTAACACGAAATGCGGATTACATGACCCCAGCACGCCCCTGAATCAAAATCCAGCCCTAGGTATTCTGCGGCGAGTGTCTCACCTCCTGATTCCCCAAAGCCTTTCCACCATCTACAAGGCACAAGTGAGAAATACTCTCCACTTGCCTGGATAAGTGCAGCTCCAGCAATACTCAAGAAGCTTGACACCATCCAGGACAAAGCAGCCCGCTTGATTGGCACCTCATCCACCACCTTAAACATTCACTCCCTCCACTACCGGCGCACCGTGGCTGCAGTGTGTACCACTGCAGCAACTCGCCAAGGCTTCTTCGACAGCACTCCCCAAACCCGCGACGTCTTTCACCTAGAAGGACAAGGGCAGCAGGCGCATGGGAACACCACCACCTCCAAGTTCCTCCCCAAGTCACACACCATCCTGACTTGGAAGTATATCGCCGATCCTTCATCATCGCTGGGTCAAAATTCTGGAACTCCCGATCTAACAGCACTGTGGGTGTAGCTTCACCACACGGACTGCAGCAGTTCAAGAAGGCGGCTCACCACCACCTTCTCAAGGGCAATTAGGGATGGGTAATAAATGCTGGCCTTGCCAGCAACACCCACATCCCGGAACGAATAAAAAGACTTTTCTTATATTTCACTTTGAAACAACACTTCATGGGTTTGAAGTGATTTGAGATCAGGCTCTGTCCTTTTGATAATAAACTTCACTAAATATTTCAGCAACACTGACAGCTCTGAGTAATTAACACCATGGGGTAGAAATTAGGTCGCGCCCCATTTGGGGCGCTAACCTCGCCGGGGCGCGACTTTTAGCGCCCCGAAAAAATTAGCGGCCCCGCGCCGGAACTTCAGTGGTTGCGCCCCAAGAGGGAAGCGGGGCGCCACTGGAAGCACCCCGCATCCCTCTTGGGGCGCTGCGAGTGAATATCCTGGCGCTACGTGCCGCAGCGCCATGCGCTGCGGCACGTCGCGCCGCGGTATTGCAGGCCTTCCTCCCCTTCTTAAAGGGGAGGGACCCTGCGCAGCGCGAACCGGGGCCCAGCTGGGCCCCCAGGGATCGGGAGTGCCGGCAAAAGAGCCCGGCACGCAAGAGAAGTGCCGGGCTCTTGGAGCGCAGCCGGCACTTCACGGTGGGGGGGCTTCACGGGGGCCGGGGACAGCAACGGGGGCAGGTGCTGGCAGGCGGCCAGCAACAAAAATGGCCGCCTGCCACCTCCCCTTTAAATATCGCCGCCCCGGCCGCATGTACGCCTCCCTGAACCCGTCGGACATAGCGTCTGGCGGTAAATCAGGGGGCGCGACTGAAGATCACGGCCGGGGCGCGAGCGGGGTGCTGCGCACGGTGATGACGTCATCGCCGGCGGCACAGCGCCACAGGGCGCTACCGGCTGCCGCCGCCGCTAACCTCCCACTAAATTTTTCGGGAGGCGTGGGCGGCGCTGCGCCCGGGCGTTAGCTGCTTTACGCCCCATTAGCGCCCTCTTAAGGCGCTAACGGGAGGCGCAAGCAGCTGAATTTTCCCCCCCATTTATTTAACTCAAGAAACATGACACTCTGAATTAACCAAGTTTACCTTCAATTGATATTCAACCACACCGCTATTTTCAGAGCTGTTGCAAATGCCCTCCTCACTTTTGACAATTATCAAAAATTAACTCCTATGAAATGTGCAGTGTTTAAGTTGCATGCAGTCTAATAGCCATGCACTGCACTTTGTCAGACTGACATTGCTTGTGGAGCCTGCTGAAACTGAATTCAATTCACCATCAGAAAATGATGAGATCCTTCCTACTTTCAACACATAACTGAATTTTTTAATTAGATATGCTTAGCATTAATTACATATAGCTGAAATTATTGGCCCAGAAATTCTGTTCGCAGCCCTCCCGCGGGCGGAGGGCTGCGATTTGGAAAAATCTGCACTTGGACCGGAGGGCTCCCGGGAGGCGCAGAATTCCATTGCTGTGCCTCTCCAAACTGCCGGTGTGCAGGGCACGCGTATCCCAGGGGCACAGGCAGTTCGCAGCGTCCCTGGGATCACGTGGGCCATGGGGAGCCAATCAGAGCAGGGAATCTCCATTCATAGATTTGACAGGAAGACCTGTCAAATCTATGAATAGAGATCAGCCCCAATACATAAGCAAAACTTCAAATAAATTTTTTTTAAAAACATCACATTTTTAAAATGACTATAAATTACATAAATTAACTATTTTAAACAAAAATTTTAATTTTTGAAAAAAATAATTAAAGTTTTTAACAGGGCTAAAAATAAATCAGTGGAAATTTTTTTTTTAACTTTCTTAAACTATTAGCCTGCTAAAAGCAGGCCTTGCGCCTGCTTTTCTAGGCGCAGCTGTTCCCGACTTACCTGGACTCAAGCCAGTGTGAAAAAAACGGAAGTTTCTAACGTACGCGCTGCCTATCCGGCGCAGGCGTTTGACCTGGGAAGCCCTTTCTGCAGAGAGCGGAAGTGCCGGTTTCCAGCGCATGCGCAGTGCATGCGTAAAAGCGGCACTTCCGTTGGCCCTACGGGTGAGTACACAGCGCGTACACACCCATAGGGAACGGAATTTCTAGGCCATTATATCTGAATAGTTCAATCAATAAAAAAAACATTGCTAGTGCATCCTGGTTATTACTAAATAAAATAAAAGAATTCGGGAGGCTCGATAAGCTGGGTGTTGGCAATAATGTTTGAGCTGCACTGATCTCACAATGTATTCTGGGAAGCCATATTGAAAAACTGTTAATTTAAATAATGCATCATGGGCATAATCATGGAATTATTTGTCTTTCCATCAGAAACACAAACTTGGTACATCTAGCCCTAATCTGAAATACTGGGAGTCCTTTAAATGCATGGGGAGTAATTTTAACTTTGGGCTGTCGTGTAAGATGAGTGATATTGAATTGGCCACCCATTATGCGCAGCGCTAAATGTTTCCTTCCATTGACTTGTTCAGATAAACAGTCATGACTGACTACACAGAAATGGGTAGTGGATTTCTCCATAGACATGTCAGACCTTGTAGTATTCTTGGCACACGTACTACTGATTGTAAATGTTAGTGCTCAGGTAGTATCTGCTTTAAATGCCAGCTCCATGAAGTTAGGAATAGGATCCCAGTGATTATCAGCTCAGGATGGACATGAGCTGCCTTTACAGTCAATAGGTTTTGCTCCCACTCCTACTCACTTGCACTCTGTGATTCACCTGGTGTTGCCAGCTCATGCTGCCTACCTAAATCCATGAGGTGGATGTACCTGTGCTGGTGCTTGCTATGGGTAGAGCGAGTGATGTTGAGTATGGTGAAGTTTTGGCTTCAGGGCTGCCACTCAGGTCTATAGCTTCTTCTGCAGTAATGCCAACCCCACCGTCTCATAAATCATGAGACAAAATCTTAAAAATCATGAGATTTGATATAGAAATCATGAGTTGCTATTTTTTCCCGATCCAACCCCTCGCTGACCTTTGCTCCCGGACAGGAAGCACATTCCGCGAACTTTGCTCCCAGACAGGAAGCGCATCATGCCATCACTAACTGATTACTGACATAAGAAATAGGCGCCTTACACTTCTGATCACAGAAAGTTAAAAAAAAATAACGGACCAGAAATTCGGCTTTCCAGCTTCCTGCGGATGCAAGCATCGCGCGTGTACTTACCTACCGCGCCTGCCGTTGTGCTTCGGGCCCACGAGGAATTCGGGTCCTGGGCCTCCTCCAGCTGCCGGCGCGCAGTGCTTGTGTATCCCAGGGGCACAGTTAGTTCGAAGCGTCCCCTGGGATCACGTGGGCCATGGAGAGCCAATCCTAGCAGGGCATTTTCATTCATAGATTTGACAGGAAGACCTGTCAAATCTATGAATAGAGATCGGCCCCAAAACCACACTAAAACTTAAAATAATTTTTTTTAAAACCATCACATTTTTAAAATAACTATAAATTACATAAATTAACTACTTTAAACAAAAAATTAAATTTTTGAAAAAATTAATTAAACTTTTTAACGGTGCTAAAAATAAACTTACCTTTCTTTAAAGTATGTAAAAAAGATAAACCTGTTGAAAAAATGTTTAAATTGTAATTAATTAACCACTTACCTTGTTAAAAACAGGCCTTGCGCCTCCTTTTGAAATGTGCAGCTTCTCCATACTTACCCTCACGGAGAAACCTGAAAAAAAAACGAAGTTCGCTGCTTGTGTGCTGCCTCTCCCGCACACGCGTTCGACTTCTGAATCCCTTCCTTCAGGGGAACGGAAGTTCTGGTTTTCCGCGCATGCGCAGTGTATGCGTGAAACCGGCACTTCAGGTGGCCTTACGGGTGAGTACACAGCGCGAACTCACCCAACAGGAGCCGAATTTCTGGCCCAACATTTTCAGGTTTGGTGGTGTCAGTCGCTCCAGTGAGTGGTTCCCATATCTCTTATGTGCCAGTGTAGACCTATACTGCCCAATATTACTTATATGATAGGATAATCCAGTAATAACAGAATCCCTTTGTGATCTGAACTGGATATTCATATCTTATGCATGTGCCCCATGTGGGCCTCACCAATCTTTTTGAAGGTGGACCAAGAAAATATCTGGTAGGGTGATGCCAGATATAAATTGTTAAGTTGCTTTATTTCACAGCAAGTAATCATACAGAGCAACATCAATGATCGGACTCACTTAATTCAATCAGTACAATTTGTTGTAATAATACAAAATGTGCTTCCCCACATCAGTGGGTGGTCTTGCTTGTCTTAAAAAAAATAATCACTAACTGACCTCCAGTGTGCTCTTTCTGAGCCTGGCAAAAACTTGTCCCTGCCTCTTTCTGTTTGAAACCCGATTGACATTGCAGCCTTTGGTCGGCCTGACTGCCAACATGTGGGTTTTGTTCTCTTCTTTCGTGTCACACAGGAAGTTGAGGTTTGGCTTCTGACTCCTCTCTTGGTTGGCCATAAGAGCTGCTAATCAAGCTTGTTTACTGCCCCACCTTTTGAAACTGGGATTTGTGGAGTCTTCAACAGGGAGGGACATTCCAATCCTCTAAAGTGTGAATGTTTGCTGGGAACATCTAAGATGTGATAACAATTCCTCTATCTTTCCGGATTGTCATGGTAACAGTATCCATGTCTGGCTAAAGTACACATTCTCCAAATGCCTGCAGTCTCTGGCCTTTCTTTTTAAACGTGTTTAAATTCACTTTGTTTTAAAACACAACAATCAAATCGTAACTTAATCCAAAAATCGTGTGAAGAAAAAATAATCAGAAATCCCAAAACATGACAGTTATATGCTGGAATGGTGGCTGTGACTCGGACCATAAAACAGAGCTTACATAGTTAACAATGTGTTTATGGTAAAATAAAAACTGAAAATGCTGGAAAACACTCAGCAGGTCAGGCAGCATCTGTGGAGAGAGAAACAGAGTTAACGTTTCAGGTCAATGACCTTGCATCAGAACATTTCCAGCATCCGCAGTATTTTGCTTTTATTTTAGTGTGTGTATGGTCATTTGTTGCAATATATGAGTTTGTGTAAGTGAGTGTGTATTGGGATGATGAGTAACAGGAAATAGACAGTAATTGCCCTAACATTCTTGGGGCCCACCAGCCTCCACATTACCACATCCTCTATACTCTCTGACACAGCAAAATGCATTATGGCCTGCCAATACTGTGTGAGGGGTGTGAACTAAGTGGGGATAGAATTTCTACCCAGAATTTCTACGCGAGTTCTCCCGCTCTCCCACCATAGCTTTAGCGGAAACCTGGGAAAAATCCCGGAAATCCCTGTTTTTAGATGTTAGGGTGTTCCAGTGACCTTCTGCCAACATTACAGCACTGGATCAGGAGAAACCCTGTGGAAATTCCCAGACGAGGGTATCCTCTGCTGGTTTGGCTCTGTTCCTTGTTATAAGCAGCTTTATTCTGCAATGGAGAATTAGTGAGATGTTCAAAGAATGCATAGACTACTGAGAAACAAGTGGCACCCTCAATCATATTCCCCTTGTGGAATAAATGAACGCCTCATGACTCTACGGCTCACCCTAGCCCGGAACCAGTGCGCTACGGTCATCAGTGCGTACGCCCCAACACTGGAAGCCACAGGCGAGACCAAAGAGGAATTCTACTCCAGCCTCAAACAATCCCTGTCCCGAGTCCCAACGGGCGACAAGCTGATCCTCCTTGGCGACTTCAGCGCCAGAGTTGGAAAGGACACAGACCTCTGGGGAGGTGTGATCGGCAGAGGGGGGGTCGGGAAAACCAACTCCAACGGTACCCTCCTCCTGACGAAATGCTTAGAACATGGCCTTGTCATAAACAACACCTTGTTCCGTCAGAGAGACAAGTACAAGGCTTCATGGCAACACCCTCGCTCCAAACACTGGCACCTGCTGGACTACGTCATCATCCGAGCGAGGGACCGAAAGGACGTCCACATCACCCGAGCCATGACCGGAGCTGAAGACTGCTGGACAGACCACCACCTAATCCGCTCTGTCATCTCCATCAACGTAGCCCCAAAACAGCGGCGGCAACAGAAGCAATGCCGCAGGAAAATCAATGCTGGAGCACTCAAAGACCCTGCTAAGAAAGCCCTATTCAGCCTGCGCCTCACAACCAACCTGACAACTCCCAGTGATTCAGAGACACAGAGTGTCCACAGCGCCTGGTCTGCGCTCAAGGCCTCCATAATCAGCACCTGTGAACAGACGCTCGGTCACTCGACCAGGAAACACCAAGACTGGTTCGACGAGAACGACCAGGAGATCCAGGAGCTAATAAGCCGCAAGCGCAAGGCATTCCTGATCTGGAAACAGCAACAGAACTCGAGAGCAAGAAAGCAGCTCTACAGACGCCTGAAGGGTGAGGTCCAATAAAAAACTCGCGACCTAAAGAACAGATGGTGGGTGGAGAAAGCGCAGGAGATCCAGCAGCTAGCCGACAACCATGACGTGTGTGGATTCTTTAGTGCAGTCAAGACCGCCTACGGCCCAAGCACCCAAGGTCCTACCCCACTGCGGGCCAAGAACAGAGAGGTACTCATCAAGGACAGAGAGGCAGTCTCCACTTCAACACGAGTGTCCTCAACTCCATCCCGCAGCAAGCTACCCGCCACCACCTCAGCACAACCCCAGCCCGGCATGAGGTTGAAAAGGCCATCCAACAACTGAAGAACAACAAGGCCTCAGGAGCAGATGGAATCCCCGCTAAGGTGCTAAAACATGGTGGAAAAGCACTATTGGCGCGAATACATGAACTTATTTCTCTTATTTGGAAGGAGGAGAGCATGCCAGGGGATCTCAGAGATGCCGTAATCGTGACCATCTTCAAGAAAGGTGACAAGTCCGATTGCAGTAATTACAGAGGAGTCTCCCTGCTGTCTGCCACAGGGAAAGTCATCGCAAGAATCCTCCTCAATCGCCTTCTCCCAGTGGCTGAAGAGCTCCTCCCAGAGTCGCAATGCGGATTCTGCCCACTAAGGACATGATCTTCACCGCGCGTCAATTACAAGAGAAATGCAGGGAACAGCACCAACCGCTGTACATGGCCTTCTTTGACCTCACAAAGGCCTTCGACACCGTCAACCATGAGGGATTATGGAGTGTCCTCCTCAAATTCGGCTGTCCTCAAAAGTTTGTCACCATCCTCCGCCTGCTTCACGACGACATGCAAGCCATGATCCTGACCAATGGATCCACCACAGACCCAATTCACGTACGGACCGGGGTCAAGCAAGTCTGTGTCATCGCACTAATGCTCTTCTCGATCTTCCTGGCTGCAATGCTCCATCTTACCCTCAGTAAGCTCCCCGCTGGAGTGGAGCTAATCTACAGGACAAACGTGAAACTGTTCAACCTCCGTCGCCTCCAGTCCAGAGCCAAGGTCGTCCCATCCTCTGTCATCGAATTACAGTATGCAGACGACGCTTGCGTCTGCGCACACTCTGAGGCCAAACTCCAAACCATCGTCAACACCTTCACCGAAGCGTATGAGAGCATGGGCCTTACATTAAACATCCGTAAGACAAAGGTTGTCTACCAACCTGCCCCCGCCACACAGTACTGCTCCCTGATTATCAAAATCCATGACGAGGCCTTGGACAACGTGGACCACTTTCCATACCTCAGGAGCCTACTGTCAACAAGGGCAGACGTCGGTGACGAAGTCCAACACCGCCTTCAGTGTGCCAGTGCAGCCTTCGGTCGCCTGAGGAAGAGAGTGTTTGAAGACCAGGACCTCAAAACCAGCACCAAGCTCATGGTCTACAGAGCAGTAGTGATACCCGCCCTCCTGTATGCTTCAGAGACATGGACCATGTACAGCAGGCATCTCAAAGCACTGGAGAGGTACCACCAACGCTGCCTCCACAAGATCCTGCAAATCCATTGGCAGGATAGGTGCACCAATGTCAGTGTTCTCGCTCAGGCCAACATCCCCAGCATCGAAGCTTTGACCACGCTCAATCAGCTCCGATGGACGGGCCACATCGTCCACATGCCCAATATGAGACTCCCAAAACAAGCGCTCTACTCTGAGCGCCGACACGGCAAGAGAGCCCCAGGTGGGCAGAGGAAATGCTTCAAGGACACCCTCAAAGCCTCCTTGAAAAAGTGCAACATCCCCACCGACACCTGGGAACCCCTGGCCCAAGACCGCACAAAGTGGAGGAGAAGCATCCGGGAAGGCGCCGAACACGTCGAGTCTCTTCGCCGGGAGCAAGCAGAAACCAAGCGCAAACAGCGGAAGGAGCGCACGTCAACCCAAGCACCCCACCCACCTGCCTCTTTAACCACCACCTGCCCCACCTGTGACAGAGACAGTAAGTCCTGCATTGGACTCATCAGTCACCTGAGAACTCATTTTTAATGTGGAAGCAAGTCATCCTCGGTTCCGAGGGACTGCCTAAGAAGAGAAGAAGAAGATAGAATTACATAGAGTCTACAGCACAGAAACAGGCCATTTGGCCCAACTGGTCTATGCCAGTGTTTATGCTCCATGCAAGCCTCCTCCCACACCTTTTCATCTAACTCTATCAGCATAACCTTTTTTTCCTTTCTCCCTCATGTGTTTATCTAGCTTCCCCTTAAATGCATCAACAGGTTAATGGCACGTTAAGCGTGCTCTGTGGAGTCACGTGACAGTAATAACATGTGCCTTGGGCAGTATAGCCGTGCATATGAATCATAGGAAGAGCAGCTTTCTGAGGGCTTAGCATGCAGCCTCAGTCAGTGCGTACCTGGGTGACGGATGCACAATCCCACTGCTGCCACACCTAAATTCCAGCATGCAAGGCTCAGTGCTAGGGGTGTGATTTTGTTAAACGACCCTGACAGTATTGATTACATACAGCTGGAAAGATCTTCTACTGGAGATGTTGTATTTATCAATCTTGTTTTCCCTAATGTGTGTTGCAGTAAATAGGATGAATTATGAAATGGACAGCAGAAACACAACCATCTTCACTCATGTGGCATATTTTAGGTGAGGTTGTAGATTGGTCAGAGTTATATTTCGGCAGCTTTCCTTAGGTAAGCTCTTTACAGTTCACCTCTCAGTCAGATAAGATTTAATGTTGATCTGGAAGGCTGCAGCTATGTTGCCATTTTACTGTCTGTGCAAAATGAGTTCAGATCGTGGTGGTGAAAAAAGTGACAGTGCAATGCAGGAGTCAAACTGTCTCCCAAGTGATCTTCACCGGGAGGCTGTCTCACACCATTGAGCTGGAGGTGGAGAATAACTCCAGCATGGAGTGGGATCAAAGTGGTGCTTAGGCAGTCTGCTGGGCCTCTTGGACACTTTGTTAACTTAGTGCTGATTCTTTTCTATGTTATAGAAAGTAGATGCTGCTGAGATGACATTAAAAACAGGTTTATGTTCAGAGCAGCAGAATACCAGTCCCAGATTCAGTATGGCACAGGAGTGAGATCTTACACTATATACTTAAGTCCTATTGTGGGATTTGAATCTACACCTGCTAACTCAGCCAAGCTAATACTCTGTCGCTGGAAGTTTCCCCTAAAAAACAGGTGGGATTCCCGACCTGATCCCACCTCCAACCCACCCACTTCCGGTTTTAACGGAGGCGGGATGGGGGCGGGACAGGAGGCGGGCGACCAACCTGCGCCCAGGGGGCGGAAGGGCAAATTAAATATTATAATGAAGTTGGAAGCCTCTTTTTTAACCTCTATTTTGAATTTAACTGCCTGTGGACGTGTTTCACACATTTCGTAAAACCCAGCAGTTAAACCGAGGCGGGGACGGCTGCATCCAAGAGGTAAGAGGCTTTAAACCTACCTCCTGGATCCAGGGACCCTAGCTAACTCACATCCCGTAATCGGAGACCTCCGCACAAGGCCTCTGATCACCTCCCCAGGCTTCCGATCCCCACCGTGAGGCCTCCCCCCTCAACCCCACCGATGATGCTGAGGCCGGCCACAATTCTCCAGTAGCCAGCTCCGATCCTCTCTCACTACTACCGATGCTCTGGCTGACCCTGCCACTGCCGATCCCAAACCCCAGCCAACCCCCAAACCCCCCCCGTCCACGATCCCCGACCCCACCCCCGCAATTCCTGACCCCGCCACTGCCGATCCCGAACCCCAGCCAACCCCCAACCACCCCCCCCACACCGCCAATCTCTGACCCGCCCCCACAATCCCCGACCCCGCCACTGCCAATCCCAAACCCCAGCCAACCGCCAACCCCCCCGCCCGCGATCCCCGACCCCACCCCCGCGATCCTCGACCCCGCCACTGCCAATCCTGAACCCCAGCCAACCCCCCCCACGATCCCCGACCCCACCCCTGCGATCCCCGACCCCACCCCCGCGATCCCCGACCGAGCCACAGCTGATCCCCGATGCCCCCCGCGATCCCCCCCGGACCGACCTCTCGTTCCCTCTCTGCATCTGCAGGCCTACCCGCCCGCAGCCAGACAACCTCTTAATCTGGCTGGCTGCGGGCGGGAATCTGAGGCCTCACATGCAAATCAGGCCCTGCCGTTAAAGTTGGCAAGTCCTGCGGAAAACCCGGCCCCCCCAGGTTTCCCACCCTCCTCGGAGGCCCCCCCACCCCCAACCCGCCTACCTGCAGAAAATTCTGGCCACATGTTACTTGAGAGCAAAAATTTAACAGCATCTAAGATAAACAGCTATGTTAAAATAATAAATTACCTTAGACTTTAAGACGGAGATGAGGAGGAATCTCTTCTCTCAGAGGGTCGTGAATTGTTAGAATTCTCTACCCCAGAGAGCTGTGGAGACGGAGTCATTGAATATATTCAAGGCGGAGATTGACAGACATTTGAACTACAAGGGAGTCAAGGGGTATGGGGAGAGAGCGGGAAAGTGGTGTTGAGGCCTAGATTGGATCAGCCATGATCTTATTGAATGGCGGAGCAGGCTCGAGGGGCCGATTGGCCTACTCCTACTCCTGTTTCTTATGTTCTTATGACTGCATTTTGATTGTACTATAAAATATATCAATTCAGGGAAACATTCTAACATTATACTTGTGTCTATTTAATGGCTCACTGCAGTATACAAGTATTTTCCTCAGTTCGCATTTGGAAGACTGCAAACTGTTGGTTTTCATATTAAAGTCGAGACTTACTCACCATTACTGAAGCTGGAGGAGGAACATTGTTTTTATTGATGAGCTCATCTCACGAGAATTGAATTTGAAGTCTGATCAATGAGGTGCCTTTGCAATGTTACATCCACTAAAATGAACAATGTCTTTGTGGAAAGGGAACACGCATCAGATATCTGCATCTGTTTAGAAATTATAGCATTGGCTCACCTTTGGTTGTTGAGAGTTACAATGACATGTTTCACCAAAGGAATACAAAAGTTAAACAGCGTTACAGTTTTCAGGCTACATAAAAAGTGCTGTAAATAGAATTCAGTAGTTTTCAACGTCTGTCAACTATAGAACTTTCAGGGACAGGAATGATCAAGCATATCTGCAGTTGCTATGAGACCAGAAGCAGAATCAGTGACATTTACACACATGGGGCAGAATTTTGCCGGCGCTCAGTGTGCGGGTTTGGAGGCGGGTCCGCTGTCAAAATCAAAATGATTGAATGTGGGTTGGGAACCCGCTGCGAACCTGCCTCCACGTAAGTTTCCAGAGTGTCAGGTCTGTGATTTCAGAACAGACTCGACACCAAGCGGCGGGGGAGGCATTTAAGATACTTAAGTGCTTGTTAAGTGCTGTTTACTACTATTTTGCCAGCCTTTTTCTATTTTAACACATTTTTAACAGGGTTCACGTCATTCGGAGATCACGTCAGTAGGTTGGGTTCTCTATGGGGGCGATTTTGCCAGCCCTGGGGAGGCAGGTTTGGAGGTGGGACTGCCGGGAAAATGGCAGAATCTGGGGGCGGGTATCCATCCCGCCCCCAACCCACCTCCGTGCCATCTTCCCAGGAGGCGGGTACCCGACCCGCGCCGGGTCCCGTCTCCTCGAGGCGGGAAGTGGATCACAGCCACTTAACTGCCTGTTAACAGGTAGTTAACAGGCAGTTAAGAGGATTATCCCCATTTTTCCAACACAAGTGCAGGCTTCCCAACGTCGGGGAAACCCCGCCAGGGTCAGCGAGGCGAGCAGTGGGTCTGCGGGGGTCTGCGGGGCCGAAAAGTGCGCTGTGGGGGTGAGTGATGAGTGCAAGTGTGGAGAGGTAAGTATCTGAGGTGAGTGAAAAGTCTTAGAAAAAGTTTCCTTACCTTTGTTTCTTCCTGCAGGCTTCAATCGTTGGGGATCCGGAGGCTCCGGCATCTCCACGGCAGAGATGACAGAATGGCTGCTGCATTCTTTGATGCAACAGCGATCTGCTTTCTGTTCAGGAAATAGGTTTGGTGAGCCTTGAGTACAAGAACTCAAACAACAGAGAATGTCAGTGTTTGACAGCTTCTCAAAGGTTTCAATGTTTGACACCACATTAACAGAAACTTTACATGACCATTGGATAAACCACCCAAGTGCCTAACCTTGTATGTTCTTAGTTGGTCTGCTTGCAGTAAGATGAGGGTGTGTGTGAGGGGTGGCTAGTGAGATGGGGAAGTGATAATGTAGCTAGAGAGGGATGGGTGGAGGTGCAAGGTAAGTTGGTGTGAGTAAAGATGTGCAGGAGTAGGGTAGGGAAAGCAGAGTGATGGGGATGTGATGAGTGGCACAGCAGGATGAGGTTGAGTGTGGCTTGGCAGTAACGTTTTGTGATCTACTGAGATCATTGAAAGGTTTGCGCCACTGCAGCCTGGTCCTCCTGACGACATCCCTGCTTGTGCCCTCCTGTACAATGTGCAACCAGACTGCGCTGGTCTCCTGGGGAGGTCTCTTCCGCCCATTGGAAGGGAAGAGAACCTCCCTGCGTGCTGTGACTCCCTCCATAAGCATATGGACGGAGTCATGCGAGAGCCTGGGTGCAGCCGTGCACCTTTGTGCAGTGCTTGTCAGTGTTTGCAGCACCTCAATGCTGTAGAACACTGACAGCAGAACTGTCAAAATCAATTTGGACATGGTCCCTTTAAGGAAACTGGCTGATGACACGTCATCAAATGACGTCATCAGATCCGCTTCCTTTTAATTGGACGGCAACCCCGCAGGACGGGCTTAACAAGCCCTATTAACAGGAAAATCCTTTTGACGGAGCGGCTGCAGCCGGGAGTGGGCCCGGAACTCGCCAACCAGCTCTGCCCCCGCAAACCCGCCTCCACTGGGAAAATCCAGCCCATGTAGTTCGATAAACAACCAGGAGTGGGAACTCTGATCAGCTTTCCCCTCCTGAAGGAAAGGGTGCTGACACCAACTGTAGTAGCCCTATGCCACCTTTCTGGCATCAGTTAACCAAGGATTGAACCTGGAACATCTGTGGTATGTATAGCTTAGCTTCTCACTGGTCACTGAATCAACTCATTGAACCACTGGTTTATCAGTTCATCTTGTCCAGGAAGAATGACAATGGGTATATTACAGGTCAGATCAGGAAACCTTATCAAAGAAAAAGTGAGAAAACTTTGAGCTCATTGGCAGGATGTATTAAAGTCTTGTATGGCAGCTGGGGCAGAGGAGGGGTTGGAGATCTGAGTTTCAAGAAATTGGAAGTAGGAGATCAACCAGAACTGGCATGAAGTTGGCAGGACCAGCAGGGGCAGAAACTGGGCAAGGCAGAGAAACAAAAAGGCAACAAAGGGACAAGGTCCCTCAGCTCCTCTACTCCACTTAAAATATTAGGCCGGTGAGCTGCATCAATTCGCCATTTGGCTCAGCAGCTCGCTGATTCTATTTAAATGGCAACAGCCTCTTCACTCCCGGTACAGACAGCCGGCAAGCATTTGCCACTGGTCACCCATCCAACAGTTAAAATCTCCCTCTATGATTCTGAAAAAATGCTAGAATTTTGGACTTTTACTTTCAGGACAGTGTAAAGAGTTGTGTAAGTCAAGCATCGAATTTGCTGTGTTGCTCTGCTTCTGAGTAATTATAAATTCTTGTAAATAAATTCAACTGCCTGCTTTAGCCTGCTAGATTTGGTCTGACTGTGCTATTTTCAGAATGGACAGACGTGCATATTAACAATTCAAATAGGTCTCTGATGTTTAGTACTGTGCTGAAAGGATTTTTATTTGTCCTGTGTTACATTAATCCAGATATGAATTGAATAATGGTCTGCTTATCAAAACTGTGTTTTTGTCGTGAACCTGAGCAAAGGATGTTGAAAGAAAGCCTAAATAGTAACAAAGACTTCAGCCAATCAAGATACTTCACATAACAGATAATGATTTGTGATTCATTTGGTTTCCATTTAATATGACTTTTTTTTTAGAAATAGGAGCAGGAGTAGGCCATTCGACCCTTCGAGCCTGCTCCGCCATTCAATGAGATCATGGCTGATCTTCTGCCTCAATTCCATTCACCGGCCCTGTCGCCATATCCCTTGATGCCCTTACTAGTCAGAAATCTATCGACTTCTGACTTTTGAGCTAATCAGCATGCTTCATGCTTTATGGTTATTTCCCACACCCTGTAGGCATTAATCACAACCAATGGGCACATGTTGCACATGGATGCTAGATGCAAAATTTAGTTATATGGAATAATTACACTTTTGCCATAAAAAATCAGAAACATCCCCTGTTGTAATGTGTGGACTTGTTTTTCTGACATAATGCAACTCAGCTTGAGCTCTAGGATAGCTGTGGGGTAACATAAACTTATGCCAAGAGCCTTCTGCTCAGTGGGATATAATTAAAGGTTTAAGACAATAGAATTTAATTACCTCGATTTCTAGTGCAGTTGATAAGGTCCTTGCATAAATGCACGTCTGCGCCATTTAATGCAGACATTAATCCACTTATTTTAAATGTCAACGTCTGCATCAAAATAGAAGCTTAAGCAAACTTATTAATGTGCTCTCAAAATAGCGCAGAGGGAAATAAACCCACAGGTAGATGAACTGGTTATGAGCTGAATCATGCATACTGTGATGACAGATGGTGAAAATGTCTACAGGGACCAGCCACATTATAAGTCAAGAACTCTGAACCATAACAGATGTGAAAATACAACACAATGTCTGAATAATGCACACTGTAGCATAAATTGAAATGCAATGCCCACATCACTCTCAAAGTGCCTGAACGATGCAATAATGCTGACAACGTCAAAAATGTTATTACTTTGTTTTCCTTCATTGTATTAATAAACAATCTGCAATCTGAAACCCCTACATTGCAGTTTTCCATTGCATTTTAACGTAGTTAGATCAATGAAGTTTCAATGGATCTGAATTTGTGTTGTAAATGGAGTTAAGTCCTGTTTGATGGATTGGTTGCACAGTGGTCTGTGCTTCTCAAGGAACGAGCAGTATAAAGAACTGGAGCTGAGACAAAAATTGTGAAACTTGGTAATAAAGTGCTAAAATACAAATGGTGATGGGTTTTTTTTGCCTGCCTACTTCACAGTTCGTGCTTGAGGTGTAACAGAGGAAATAAAATGAGGTTGTTATATGATTGTAACCTCCCAGCTGCGGAATTCCGTTCATGATTTCATAACATAATTTAGCATGCATATATGCTGCAAGTTCAGTATCAGTGCAAAGTGATTTCTGCTTTGCACCAATGCCGAATTTGCAGTGTTAATCTAAAGTGAAGGCCTGGTCGGACTCCATAGGAAGGCAGAGTGAGTATCTCCGCTGGTGATAGTCTCACATGACTTTGGCATGACATTGAATGGAGTGTAAATGGAGTGCAGTTTTAAACCAGCCTGGCCTTAATTTAAACGTTTATAAAGTTCAGTTTCTACTTGTTGTGAGAGAGTCCTGCCCATGAATGTATGCAGACATGTACAGAGCTTTCTCCTGGGCAGGCTAGAGTTCCAGCCAGGTAGCAAATAACTAACATTAACATGGTTCTGTCTGACTAGAACCAAACTGCAGTTTCCATTCTCTGACCAGTAGCTGCAGAGTAAATGCACCCTTAGGTGCTGGCAGACTTTTGTTTTTTACTGGTTATAACAAGAAGATCAACTATTTTCTTGAAGTCAAAAGTTTCCATTCTCAATGAAAAATCGAGAACAAACTGCCACATTTTGTATTATCCAGTAAAGTCATCATTAAACAGGAAAACTAGTCAACAATTACTAGCCGATATGCTGTTCGGCAATGACTTAATGTAAACTTCAACTATCTGCTGTCCCTTGTAAATCAACACAGTTTAAGATAATTGTCTGCATTGCTCCTGAAGCACCGTACTCATTTCTGTTTAACGCTTTCTCTTTATTTTGATCAACACTTGTAGATTTTATTTCTGAAAATTCTGCTACTTTTTGGAATGACTTAGTAGTGAGCTGCCCTTGTCCATTTGGCAGTCTATTCTGGGCCCCATAACAGTGTCAAATAACTTTCATATCTTCAAATAGTTCTGGAATTTCCTGATATCTGGTGAATACTTGGAGTCAGGCAGACTTAATGCCTAATATCTAACAAAGACTTGACCTCATGATTAGTTTAGCAAATGGCTTTCATGATTTCTTAATATCATGTAGCATACATTTACAATATGGCCTAGAAATTCCATGAAGGTTTTACCAGTCTCCTGCCAGAGTTATAAAGGGAGACTGGTAGATAGCTTTAGAAAAACAAAACTTATTTTTGACTGTTCAGCCTTTAGGGATAATGATAGCATCTTCTCTCACAGGAGCATCTTAGATACATATATATATCTCAAGCTTGAGGTGCCTGATGTCCCAATCTGGACTTGATAAGAGAGTGCTTACAGGCACAGATGTAAACACAGACTGACTCTTCCTATACTTCAGGGCCAATGTCAGACAGTTTTGGGGTAATTTTAACCGCTAAAAACAGATGGGTTTGGGTCGGATAGGATGTTAAAATTTTAAAAATCGCCCAGGAGGTGGGTTGGCTATTTAAATGTTACTATGAGGGCCTCATATTTAACCTATCTTCCAGGTGAACATAAAAGATCCGAGGGCACTATTTCGAAGAAGAGCAGGGGCGTTCTCCCTGGTGTCCTGGCCAATATTTATCCCTTAACCAATATCAATATCTCATTGGTCAATTATCTCATTGCTGTTTGTGGGACCATGCTGTGTGCACATTGGGTGCCATGTTTCCTACATTACAACAGTGACTGCACTTCAGAAATACTTAATTGGCTGTAAACTGCTTTAGGACATCCTGAGGTCATCATGGGCGCTATATAAATGCAAGTTCTTTCTTTCTATTCCATCCTTCACAAAGATAACGGAATTTTTCACAGAAGCCATTTTTAAACTGTTACAATAGAAAGCATAGCTAAAGTTCCTTCAGCAAATATATAGGGTAGAATTTTGTGGGGGGTCAACAGGTGCGATCGGTGGCAGGTCGACTGGGAAAATGTTTTTTTTTGACAGTGGGTCTGAAACTAGTGTACCATTGGATCCTTCACACCACTTCTGCAGCTTGTTTACAGCCACTTAACAATGCTTATTTCCCAGCTTTTTGGATTTGACATGTCGCCCACCGGTTTCCTGTTGTGCCTAGACCTCGTCAGTAAAGCTAAGATGGGAGGTGACTTGCCATTCTTTCAGCTGATGAGTTGACAGCTTCAAATGTCAAGTCAAAGCTCCCAGCTGAATCAGATATCTTCCCTTAGCCACGAGCTTCTCTAAACAGCATTTCCACTACAGATTTAGGATGCTGCAAGTCTTTACACAAGTCTCCATCCAGTCTGACCTTATTACCTCTCCCATCATTGACAGATCGCTTCTGTCATCTCTACTTCACCTGCCATCTATTCCATCAACATGGGTGCCCTTGAAACTCTCTCACTTTGATCCTCAGAATCCCACCACGGTCAGCCCCAATACCAGCAGCACCAGGCACACCAGCAGCACCAACAACAACACCAACCTTCTCCGCAATCACCTGATGCTGCACAGAACAGAGGGCGTCAACAACAACAACTTGTATTTATATAGCATCTTTAATGTAGTAAAATGTCCCAAGGCGCTTCACAAAAGTGTTATAAGACAAAAAAAATTGACACCCGACCACATTGCTGCCCGGGATGCCAGGGATGGCCTCACCATGGCCAGATTTACTTCACTTGACGCTGTGCACCCTGGCTGCCACATGATGTGCCAGGTTGGCACCACCCCACACCAACACCATAAAGCATTCCTATAATGTCCAAGCCATTCCTTTCACACTCATCACCATTGCGGGGGGTGGGGGGGGGGCTACCGTTATGTCTCACCATTCACTGCAACTCACTAAGCCACTTCCAAAGGTGCACACAAATCTGTCCAAGAACGGCAGGGGCGCGATCTTACCTTTCGGTGCAAGTTGGGGGTGGGTCAGCTGACTTGCGGGTTACGATCCCGCCCCCAATGACGCCCGACGCACAGATGTAATTTTACGTCAATTGGCCTTGTTAAGCCCGCCCTGTGGGCTTGCCAGCCAATTAAGAGAAAGCCGGTGTCAGATGACGTCAGTTGATGACGTGTCATCTGCCGGTTTTCTTAAAGGGGACACGCACATTTTTTTTTGACATGATTTTTCAGTGTTTGACAGCATTGAGGTGCTGCAAACACTGCCAATCATTGTACAAAGGTGAGCCCTTGCACCCAGACTCTCCAGTGACTCTCCTTAGGATAAAAAAGATGACAGCTGCAGGTGAGGTTACAGAAACGATCTGTCACTGGTGAGAGAGGTTCTCCCAATGAGGTGGGACTACACAAACACTTCAAACCTTGTTACCTACAGAAAAGTCTAAATACATTAAAAATGATTTTCCCAACATTTTCTTACCTCTGAAACTCTGAAACTAGTGTACCATTGGATCCTTCACACCACTTCTGCAGCTGTCATCAATGCACAAACCTTACAGTAGACCCACAGCACACCACACTTACCCTGGCGTGGTGTCCGGACGTCGGGAAGCCCGCAGTCGACCTGTCAAAATTGTAAAAAGCCTCTTAACTGCCTGTTAACTACCTGTTAACAAGCAGTTAAATGCCTCTAATCCTCTTCCCACCGCTAGGTGTTGGGTCCCTGCGCAAATTGGGGACCCGACACTTCAGAAGATTGTATGGAGGCGGGTTGTCAGCGGGTTTGGGACAAATACAATCAATTTGTGCATGGTCCCTTTAAGGAAACAACCTGATGACGCATCATCAAATGACATCATCAGAATCTTTGCAATTTTGCCAGCAGTCCCGCCTCCAAACTCACCCCCTGAGCGCAGGCAGAATTCCCCCCAAAGTTGTCAAAATAAAGGTTTCAGTGTTTGACACCACATTAACAGAAACTTTACAGGAACATTGCATAAAACACCCATGTGCCTACCCTTATCACGGTGGCATAGTGGTTAGCACTGGTGCCTCACAGCGCCAGAGACCCGGGTTCGAATCTGACCTCGGGTGACTGTCTGTGTGGAGTTTGCACATTCTCCCCGTGTCTGCGTGGGTTTCCTCCGGGTGCTCCGGTTTCCTCCCACAGTCCAAAAATGTGTGGGTTAGGTTGATTTGGCTATGATAAATTGACCCTTAGTGTTAGGGGGGATTAAATATGTGGGGTTATGGGGATAGGATGGGATATGTTAGGGGGAATTAAATACGTGGGGTTACGGGGGTAGGGTGGGATATGTGTACTGTGGGGATTAAAGCAGGGACAGGGTACTGGATTTGGATGATCAGCCATGATCGTATTGAATGGCGGAGCAGGCTCGACGGGCCGAATGGCCTACTCCTGCTCCTAGATTCTATGTTTCTATGTTTCTTATGTGTTGTTAGTTGGTATGATTGCACTAGGATGAGGGTGAGTGTGAGGGGTGGCTAGTGAGATGGGAAGTGATAATGTAGATAGAGATGGATGGGTGGAGGTGCAAGGTAAGTTTGTGCAGGTGTAGGGTAGGGAACACAGAGTGATGGGGATGTGATGAGTAGCACAGCAGGATGAGGCTGAGTGTGGCTTTGTACTAACATTTTGTGATCTACTGAGATCATTGAAAGGTTTGCGCCACTGCAGCCTGGTCCTCCTGACAACATCCCTGTTTGCGTCCTCCTGTGCAATGTGCAACCAGGCTGTGTTTGTCTCCTGGGGAGTTCTCTTCCGCCCGTTGGAAGGGAAGAGAACCTCCCTGTGTGCTGTAACAGTCATGGGTGAGCCTGGGTGAAGCCGTGCACCTTTGTGCAGCGCTTGTCATTGTTTGCAGCACCTCAATGCTGTAGAACACTGACAGCACAAATGTCAAAATCAATTTGTGCATGGTCCCTTTAAGGAAACAACCTGATGACGCATCATCAAATGACATCATCAGACCTGCTTCCTTCTATTGGCCAGCAAACACGCTTGGCGGGCTTAACAAGCCCAATCAGGGGAAAATCATTTCACAGAGCGGGCTGGAGCCGTCAGCGAGGCCGGGACTCGCCACTGACGTTACCCGCCACGGTCCCGCCAAGGTTGGTAAAATCCAGCCCATAGAGATTCTTATGATCTAAATCAAGGCACATATTATGCTGTCACAAGGATATTGATTAACTGATCATATTGTATTGTGTAAAGACAGAATAATGCTTGGGTGTAAACCCTTCAAAAAGCTAATCTGTCTTTTCTCTTTTCAGATACTGGTGGATCTGCTTTGTATTTCCAGCATTTTCTGTTTATCTTTCAGATTTCCAGCATTTGCACTTTTTTCCCATTTTATTCATGACATTAAGTAATTGGTGCCCAGTTTAAAAACTCAGCTGTCTGAAGCCATTTTCAAACAAAAGATGGCAACATGCCTTCTTGGTAACTTGGATTTGGAAATTTGAATTCAACTCGAAAAAAGGGAAGAGAAAGAATGTTAATTTAAGATGTTTTTATTTGCTTAAATTTATCAATTTGGTCTTTTTCCATTTTCTGTTCCTTTTGGGGTGGATGAAAGATTGGAGAATGTCTGTTTTTCTGAGATTAACAACCTACGAACAAAATCGTGGGAAAGTATAACTTTTGAAACATGTGATTTCTGAGAATGTGAATATCGTTAGTGGGTCGTTAATTATGGGAAAAAAAACAAGCAGTCCCTTGTGTTTTGTTAAGAGAGAATTTCACCCCCCTTGGTTCACCCTTTTCTTGTGTCTCTTTACCACTGGTTCACTCTCCCAGTCCTGTCAAAATCAGAAATGTCTCTTTGTGTCTAATTGCAGTGATCTTCTTGCAGCAGAATTCCAACTGTCTTAATGTTTGTCCTGCTGTGCTCTATTTTTTTTTCTCTCTGCCTGCTTCCTCTTCTGCGGGTGTTTTTACCTCAGGTATCCTGTGCGCCTGTCTCAGTCTCGTAACTTTTTCTCTCAGAAATCTCAGACAGATTTCACCACCGTCTAACATGAAAACTATTTCAATATCTGCTTCAAGAATTTCTTTTGCATTAGAATGGATCCTGGACTTTTAACAGACTCTCGACTGGAATTACTGCAGAGGTTCCTCTAATCTCTACATTGACATCATTGCTGTTCTGAATGAAGGCATTAATGGCACCATTCATGAGTTTACAAATGGCACAAAAATGTGTACAGGGATTAGTACTGTAGACCTAATCAATAGGTTGCAGACTGATTTAAATAAGTTCGGAAAATAAGTGTGGCAGATGCCCTTCAATGTGGACAAGTGCTGTGTAATGTATTTGCGGTTAGGAACTGCAGGCACGTTAACACCATGTAACACCACCTGTTAAATCAAGAAGGAGATCCGGAGGACATAGTAGATAACTTGTTAAAGGTGCATAAGTAGTGTGAGGTAGTTATAGTAAAGACAAGAAAGGGTTTAGGCTGTATGGCTAGGACCATGGAGTATAAAAATTAAACTCAAATTTTACCTTTTTGGGCCTCTCCTGGCCCTGATCTTCTTAGCCGCTGGGTTGGCCTGGTGGGAAACTCAGTGCCACTTCCTGCTCAGGCCGACAAGTAAAAATTGCAGTTGGATCCCGATGATATCATCTGGACCCAATATGCATATGTTAAAAAGGACCCCATCGACTTTGGATGTGTGTCTTTGACACCAGCTCAGTGGAGCAGGTTAAACTCACAACCGGTCAGCTCTGACAGCTCCTGGGTGGGTAAGTAACATGGCCGATTTTAACTGCAAACTCGCCCAGTTTCCTCCTAATGTCAATCACAAGAGAGAATCAAACAAATGATCGTATGTTCTTTACCAAGGTCAGTGCGATTAGATTTAGAGGAGAAAAGTGAAGGTCATAAGGTGTTGCACAATAACACCGCACAGTCCCATAACAAGCTCGGGTTATGAAAACCTTGTGGTTTGTAGTAAGTAAGTACTGGGCATATCTAACTGATACTTGCAGACTTCTACTGATTTCAGAGCAACCCTATAGATAAGCTGATTGAGGGAGTTCACAATGGCATCTTCTAAGCAATATTATAGATACCCTCACTGATTACAGGAGCGAAAGATACAAATGTAATAAAGAGGCGAGGATTTACTGCAACAACTTCATTTTAGAACGAAGATCCATTACAGTGAAAATAAAAAAATAATATCCCCAGGGCTACGAGGTCTCCTTATAAACCGTAGAAAATCATTAAGCATTGTTGATTAGTTTATCGATTTTAGATGAGGATTCTTCTTTTAAACTGCCCATCATTAAACAAAGCTAACATGAACAATGTTAAATACAGAGCGAGCTATAAATCTACAGAATACTGGAGACACCAATGTGATCGTATAATAGTTCCACTTACAACTGATGTTTTTTTCCAGCTTATTTAGAGACATAGAAAACTGTGGGTTGGTTTAGTGAGGTAGAAGCAGCTTGCAGGAGCAGCAATCTGGCTTGAAGAAACTCTACTAATAAAATGGCACTCCATTTGAACATGCCAAAAGTCAGATTTTGTACCATGGTGTGATTCAATCTCAATATGTAAATTAAATATTGTGCAAATGTAAATTAGCAAAGAGGTGATGATGAATCTGTACAAGATGTCAGCCTTGGCAATGGTAGCATTCTCACCTCTGAGTCAGAAGGTTGTGGGTTCAAGCCCAACTCCAGAGACTTGAGCAATTCAGGGCAGTACTGAAGGAATGCTGTGTGGCTGGAGGTGCAGACTTTCCGATGAGATGCTAAACTGAGGCCCCGTCTGCCTTCCCAGGTGGACGTAAAAGATTCCATGGCACAATTTCTAAGAAGTGCAGGGGAGTTCTTCCCAGTATCCTGGGCAATACTTATCCCTCAACTAATACCACTAACAAAAACCAGCTTATCTGGTCATTATCTCATTGCTGTTTGTGGGGCCTTGTTGTGCGTTTCTACCACATTTTTTTACATAACAACAGTGACTACATTTCAAAAGTATTTCATTGACATCCTGAGGTCATGAAAGACGGTACTTAAATGCAAGACACTGGTTAGGTTACAGTTGCCAAATACTGATTGCAACTTTGTCGCAAGAATATTGAACCATGAAAAAGTCCAATATTATTAGGATAATTGGTAACAAGGTAGCATAAATTTAAGATTAATACTCGAGGTTCTGTGGGGGAGTGGAGTGGTGGGAGGGGGAGTTAAAAGAAATGTTTCCACCCAAAGGGTTAGAAGAATATGGAAAGCTTTGCCACAAGTAGCTATTGTAGTCAAGTCAATTAATTTAAGGAATTGTATAAGCCATTGCAGAAAAGAATAATAAAAAGTACAGGGAAAGGGCAGAACAATAGGATGACAGCAAACAGTGCTGGTATGGAACTAGCAGTGACACAGGCACTCAAGCCAGTATGGCCTCCTTTTATGCTTACATTTATCTGATTTTATGAATATATTAGGCACATAAGGCACTTTTTACAGCCTGAGTTTCAACCAGAAGCAGAGGCAGGATTCTTTCATTAGGGTGGAAAAAAGGGAGGAAAAATTTTGTTCCAAGGAGAAATAATCATTTACTATGAACCAGCTAGGATGTATGAGGTCCATTCCCCTAATACCCCGGTTTTACCCTTGTGCTATCACATTGTGTGTATTCAGGCTCAGCTAGTGACATTTGGAAGCTGTAACTCCTGCTCCCATGTGGGACTAAATTGAGGACAGACTGAAGGCAGGAACCTGTCACTCTGCAGAAAAATAATTTATCTCATTTAACTAAATTACTATTCTAAATTCTTATTAATAAAATGTAATCAAATTTAGTCTTAGATGTAATCTATGTTTAATGAAAATAAAGCAACTGCTCTACAGAAGTAATTAAGTGATAATGACATTTCACAAAATATGAAAGATTAAAACATTTTGGGCTAGAAATTCATTATAGCCCAGGAATGGGCGGTATCTTTAGAAAAGTTTGTGTCAGGCACAACAAGGAGAAAGAGCCGGAGAATTAAAGCAGGTGTACTCATGGCAGATCCACCTCAGTCGGGTGGTCAGGGTGATTGAATGCTTCAACAAATGCTACATACCACCATCTGAACCATAGTCTTCACACACTGCCCAAAGCACCACACCCCCAGCGCTCACCCATCAACAATCTCTACCTACCAACACTCACACCCACATCTCATGACTTCAACTATGACAGCTATTCAACTATGGCAGGCACAAGGGTCATTAGTTATTAGAATGAATGTGATATGTGTGATATGTTTATGCATAAATTCGTTAATGGAGTTTGTAATATTTTGTGGTCTCTCTCATTTCACCTTTGTGACCAGGAGGACGCTATGATATGGCATGACACAGGGATGGTATGATGGGCATGTAGTGAGCAAAAGTGATTTGGGGTTTAAGTCATCCTGCTGTGAGGCTGGAGGTCTGTTTGGAGGAGGTGGCAGAGTTCTGTGACCACCACTTTGGTGATGCGGAGCTGTCTAATACACTGCTCCTCGCTTAATTGAAGGTAGGAGAAGTGCTGTCAGAATACCCTCGGAGGGTAAGGCCTCCTGGTGAGAGCCCTAATGTCCCTCCTCATCCCTCTGCGCACATGTTCCCGTATTTCTGGCTGCCTACGCTCCCTCCGCTGTAGATCCTGGAGGATGAGGTGGCGCCAGTACAGCCCCCATTAATGTTACCAAGTGTAGCAGTTTGAATCTTTGAACAATAAATGTAGCCACTTTGCACTTGACAGAAGACTGTTGATAAAAAAGCTTGAAATTACTCATACAAACTACTCCACTGGCTGAAACTGACAAGAAACCACTGAAACTAACCTGCCATGACAACTGCGAGTGATTAATGCTGATGCCTTTAAATAACATCGCTGAAGCCGGCTTCATGCTGCTGTATGCCTGCTGTCCCTGTCGCTGTCTGGTCGAGGTGCAAAGGTAAGTGACAACAACGAATTTTGCAGATTGGGCACCCGCTCACTGACGTCACGATTTGCCTGGCATTGAAGGCCCCGGCTGTACCTCGTACCAGCGGCGCAACGTGGGGGGGGGGGGCGGATTTGCCGTGCGGCGCTGGATTTGCCTCGCCCCAGCGCTACTGCAGCAGCGCCCCGTTACTGTCCTCTGCAGACGCTAACGGGAGGCGCTAACCCACCGAATTTTTCCCCCTTTAAGTTTAAGTGAAGATTAGTGAAAATGAAACCTCACTATTATTATGTACTTTATCAACGTTACATCTGGAATAATCAGCTTTCCACATCAAAATCATCATATAGAGCATCATATTATGGAAATACTGACTACAGTTTAGGGCTATGAAAATGAGCTACTGATCAGAGAATTACAGAGGGATTGAGTCTATTAGTGTAAAAGGCTTAGGGGTAGAAATTAGGTCGCGCCCCATTTGGGGCGCAAATATCGTCTGGACGCAAATATTAGCGCCTGGCGCTAATTATCAGCACTGACAGGAAACTTCACTTTTACCGCCCCGGGAGGTGAGTGGAGCGCTAAAGCAGGCGCTGCACACCTCTCTTAAGGCGCAAAGGCCAAGCAGTGAGGCGCTAACTCGGAGCGCTGGCGAAGCTCATGTAATGTCAGTCAGCAATGGAACACACACACAATGGCACGGGCCAGTTCTTAAAGGGGATGGTTAATCTTGCTTTCCATCCACATCCTGTTCATTGCTGCCTTGAATCTCGGCCTGGAGAGACTTGCACATCAAATGTGCTGGAAAGAACAATGGAGAGTACCAGGCAAAGAGCTCAGAGTGCAGCTCCCACAGTCTCTGCTAAATCGATACAAGGAATGGCAAATCAAAATGAACCTGCAAAGTGCTGCTCAGTACCCAAAACTCCTTCACACAACGTTGAATCTCTCCAGAAGTCTCTCCCTCTCTCTCTCATAATGCGTAGTTCAAAAATGCCACCAACAATAAAAGACAGGAAGAGGCCCCCTTTAAATAGCGCCCCCCCCGAGCCCCACAGCGATTGATAGAGTTCCAGTCTTCTGGTCGTTGGAAGCGCCAGGCGGTAAGGCAGGGGGCGCCACTCAATTTCCACTACGGGGCGCCACAAGGGCGTTGCACCATGGAATGACGTCACAATCTGCGCGCGCAGGTGGTCGCAGCGGTAAGTTTTAGCGCCGCCGCACAATCTCAAGTTAAGTTCTCGAGCGGCGCAAACATCGCTGCGCCCGGGCGTTAGCGGCTTTGCGCCCCATTAACGCCCTCTTAAGGCGCTAACGGGGGGCGCAACCAAGTGAATTTTTACCCCTTAATGTATGTTCGATAATAACAACTTACATTTATATAGCATCTTTAATGTAGAAATATATCCCAAGGTGCTTCACAGAAGCGTAATTAGACAAAAATTGACACTGAGCCAAAGGAAGAGATATTAGGAGGGGTGAGTAAATGTTTGGTCAAAGAGGTAGATTTGAAGGAAGGTCTTAAAGGAGGAGAGAGAGGTGGCGAGGGGGAAAGGTTTAGGGAGGAAGTTCCAGAGTTTAGGGCCTGAATGGCTGAAGGCACATCTGCCAATGGTGGGCCAAAGAGAGTGGGTGATGTGTAAGAGGCCAGAGTTGAAGGAACACAGAATTTCAGGAGGGTTGTAGAGCTTGAGGAGGTTACTGAGATAGGGAGGGGCAAGCCCATGGAGGGATTTGAACACAAGAATGAGAATTTTAAATTGGAGTCCTTGTGGAACCTGGATCCAATGTAGGTCAGTGAGCATAGGGGTGATGGATGAGTGGGAATTGGTGCGGGTTAGGTTATTGTATGAGCTGATGATTATGGAGGATGGGAGAGCATTGGAATAGTCGAGTCTGGAGGTGACAAAAGCATGGATGAGGGTTTCGGCAGCAAATGGGCTGAGGCAGGGGCAGAGATGGGCGATGTTGAAGAGGTGAAAGTAGGCAGTCTTTGTGATAGAGAGGATGTAGGGAATTTGGGATCAAATAGATTGCCGAGGTTGTAAACAGTTGGCTTCAACCTGCCTGAGAAAGTGGCTGAGGAGGGAGGCGGAATCGTCGGTATGGAGTTTGCAGTGGGGGCCAAAGATGATGGCTTTGGTGTTCTCAAAGTTCAATAATTCTATAATTATGGGGAGAGATAGCATCCTCTGCAGCCACGAATGAGAATCCCGAAAGGTAAGGTATATCTCGAGGCGGCTGGAGAGGAATTTTGAAAGGGAGGGGGTAAATCCAGTTGTCGTGGTCACTGTCGGAACAAACGACATAGGTAGGAACAGGGAGGAGGTCCTGCTGACGGAGTATCAGGAGTTAGGAACGAAATTAAAAAGCAGGACCTCGAGGGTAATAATCTCTGCATTATTGCCTGAGCCACGTGCAAATATGCATAGAAACAATCAGATCAGGAGAATTAACACGTGGCTAAAGGGCTGCTATGGGGAAGAGGGGTTGCTTTTCATGGGTCACTGGCACCAGTACTGGGACAGGAAGGAGCTGTACCAATGGGATGGGCTCCACTTGAACCAGGATGGGACCCGTGTCCTAGCGGAAAGGGTAAATAGGGAGGTGGTAAAGGCTTTAAACTAGTAAGGTGGGGGGAGGGATCTACAAGAAATGAAACCAGCTTAAATATAAACAAAACAGGAAAGGAGAGCATAGGAAAGAATAAATTAAGAGAGGACATTGATGGCCAGGAAATAAATAGAGTTATAGAACAGGAGTGTAAAAAGATGATTAACAATAAAGTGAGAGGAACTGCTATTAAAAATGAGTTAAACTGCCTGTACAGCAATGCACACAGTGTCCGTAATAAAACTGGGGAACTGGAGGCAATAATACGTTGCGAGGAACCAGACATAGTAAGGATTATTGAGACAGAGCTACAGAAAAATCAGGACTAGGAATTAAACATTGCAGGATATAACATATTTAGAAAAGATAGAGAGGGAAAAAAGGGAAGTGGAGTAGCTGTACTTATTAGGGATAACATAATGGCAGCAGAAAAAAGTGATGCAGCTATCAGCAAGACAAAAATAGAATCCATGTGGATAGAGATAAAAGATAATAAAGGATCAATCACACTAGTCGACAGACCACCTAAAAGGGAGTTGGAGGAAGAAATATGCAAACAAATTGGGGAAATTAGTAAAAAACATAGAATAATAATCATGGGGGATTTCAACTACCCCAATATAAATTGGACAGAGAGGTAGGTAAAAGGGATAAGGGAATGGAGTTCCTACAATGTGTACAGGGCTCCTTTCTAACCCAATTTGTAAGAAGCCCAACAAGGGAAGATTTGCTATCGGATCTAGTAATGGGGAATGAACCAGAACAGATAAGAGAATTAAAAGTAGGGGAACATCTAGGCAATAGTGGCCATCATATAATAGGCTTTAAGCTAATAATTGAGAAGGACATAGGTATGACGAAGACCAGGGTAATAGATTGGAGAAAAGCCAATTTTGCAGGGCTGAGAATGGAACTTGGGAAAATAAAATGGACAACAATATTGGCAAACATTGATGTAGAACAGCAGTGGGAAACATTTAAAACAGTGTTCAACAGAGTCCAGGAAAAATATATTCTGCTAAAAAACAAGAACAAGCTAAACACTAATGAGACACCATGGATGAATAAAGACATAAGGGAAAAATTGAGGGTAAGGAAAGAGGCATACACTAAATACATGGACAGCAGGGGAGAGCATGACAAGAGAGAATATGAAGAGATTAGGAGAGAATTCAGAAAAACAATCAGAAAGGCAAAGAGGAACTATGAAATTAAATTATCAAGGAACATAAAACAAAATAGTAAAATATTTTACAGGCACATAAATAAAAAAGGGAAAGTCGGGAAGGGAATAGGGCCACTAAGGGATGGACAGGATAATATCACAGGCAGCAATAGAGAGATGGCCAAAATATTAAATCATTACTTTGCTTCAATATTTAACAGGGAGCCAGAACATCAGATGATGAGATTAGAATTGAGATAACTGCATTAAAAATAAAAAGAGGAGAAATGTTAAATAAACTAATCAATCTCAAAGAGGATAAAACCCCATGTCCAGATGGATTACATCCGCGCATTTTAAAAGAATCTAGGGAAGAGATAGCAGAGGCATTACTACACATATTTAATAATTCATTAGAACAAGGTGTAGTGCCAAAGGACTGGCGGATAGCTAACGTAATACCTATATTTAAGAAGGGAGATAGAACATGTCCAAGGAACTATAGACCTGTCAGCTTAACATCGGTGGTAGGATAGATAATGGAATCCCTACTAAAGGAGAAAATAGAATACATCTAGAAACCAAAAATACAATAATGAATAATCAGCATGGATTATATTCAAGGTTGAGATAGACAGATCTTTGAGCAACAGGGGAGTCAAGGGTTATGGGGAACAGGCAGGAAATTGGAGTTGAGGCCAAAATCGGATCAGCCATGATCTCATTAAATGTCGGAGCAGGCTTGAGGGGCCGAATGGCCTGCTCCTGCTCCTATTTCTTATGTTCTTATTTCAAAAGGGAAAGTCTTGCTTGACCAACCTCATTGAATTTTTTGAAGAGGTAACAGAGAGAGTAGACAAGGGTAATGTAGTGGAAGTAATTTATCTAGATTTTCAAAAGGACTTCGATAAGGTACCACATAATAGACTAATGAATAAGGTCAGAGCATGCAGAGTCAGGGGCCAAGTAGCGGAATGGATAACTAGCTGGCTTCAAGACAGAAAGCAGAGAATAGGGGTAAAGGGTAGCTATTCAATGTGGCAGAAGGTGGGAAGTGGTGTTCCACAAGGATCAGTACTGGGACCAATGTTGTTCACAATTTAGACTTTGGAATCAAAAACACAATCTCTAAATTTGCAGATGACACCAAATAGTCAATACTGAGGAGGACTGCAACAAATTACAAGAAGACATTAATAAACTTGAAGAATTGGCATATAATTAACAAATGAAATTCAACACAGATAAATGTGAGGGTATTACATTTTGGTAAGAAAAATAGGGAGGTCACATATTATTTGGAAAATAAGAATCTAAGTGGGGTAGAAGAGCAAAGGGCTCTGGGAGTACAAATACACAAATCACTGAAAGTAGCGACACAGGTAAACAAGGCCATAAAAAAGCAAACCAAGCGCTTGGGTATATTTCCAGCGGGTTTGAATTGAAAAGTAGGGAAGTTATGCTAAACTTGTATCGAACCTTGGTTAGACCATACTTGGAGTACTGCATACAATTCTGGTCGCCATATTATAAAAAGGATATAGAGGCACTGGAGAGGGTGCAAAAAATATTTACAAGGATGATACCATAAATGCGAGGGTATAACTATCAGGAAAGGATGAACAGGCTGGGTAGAAAAGAGAAGGCTGAGGGGTGACCTAATAGATGTCTTTAAAATTATGAAAGGTTTTGATAGAGTAGATACAGAGAGGGTTTCCACTTGTGGGGAAGATCAAAACTAGAGGCCATCAATATAAGATAGTCACAAAGAAATCAAATAGAGAATTCAGAAGGAACTTCTTTACCCAGAGAATGGTGAGAATGTGGAACTTGCTACCACAGGGAATGGTTGAAGCGAACAGTATAGATGCATTTAAGGGGAAGCTAGATAAGCATATGAGGGAGAATGGAATAGAGGGTTATGCTGATAGAGTTAGATGAAGAAAGACGGGAGGTGGCTTGAGTGGAGCATAAACGCCAGCATGGACTGGTTGGGCCCTATGGCCTGTTTCTTTGCTGTATATCCTATGTAATCCTATATAATAAATTGAAGGAAATTGTGGCTCATCCAGCACTGTATGCATGAGAAACAGGCTGACAACACAGAGGCAGTGGAGTGGCCGAGCTAGGTGGTGGTGAGGTGGAGTTGAGTGCTGTCAGCATATATGTAGAACTTGTTGCCATATCTTTGGATGCTGCCGCTGAGGGGCAACATGCAGATGAGGAATACGAGTGGACCAAGGATAGATCCTTGGGGGACTCCAGAGGTACTTTTGTGGGGGTGGCACTGACTATTCTCCACATTTTTCATGTGTGATCCTGTACAGTGGCTACTGACAGTCTGTTTGAGTACAGAGGCTTCACAGTCAAGTTCTCTTCCTCTCCTCACCCGATATTTACACACATGTGGTATCAGCAGATGTCACTGAATAGCAGTCAGGAGCAGAAACCCTGGCTGACATTTCCACTCCTTAGCCTGGAAACACTTAAGCCAATTATAGTTCTTCTTTGGCCACCCGACATGAGATCAGCTAAATCAACACAGCCCTGGGACTCCCCGATCCTGTATGTCTCAGTAGCACACCAAGCAGTCCATTGGGGATTTCTCTTTCATCGTAACCTTTATTCAAAATATCAACAGCCAATTTTCACTGCTTCTGCCAGGCGGGAATGGAATTAGAAGTGCTCCGAAAATTGTGGCGCTGACCTTACCGCCCTGTTCTGGCTCCCGATCCGCCTGCCGGCAATTCCAACCGGTTTTGGAAATGAGCGGTCAGAGCACCTTCCTGTTTCAGATGGGTGCCTTATTAAGGCATGCAAATCGAGGTCGTATGATGTACTTTAGACTCTGATGCAACCTTCAGTTACCAATGGATGGAGTGTGCACCCCATATGCTCCACCCATTGGTACTGGGTGTAGAGTGGCCTAGCCAGTGGTCCTTAAAGGGACCACTGCAGGCTGCTCTGGAAGAGGAGCCCTGGACTTCCTTCCCGTCCCCGATCAGCCAGCTGCCTGTGATCGCTGGTTTGCCGCTTGCAGCAAATAAAACCTGATTGTCAAAATGGCTTTAGGTCTCCTCGCTGAGCACATCAAGCATGCGGCACCTCCCAGCACCTGCCAATAATGAAATCCAGCCCTCTAAAATAAGCAAATTTGTCTAATTTAACCTTTGAAGTAAAGTAAAGTCCTGTTTCTCAGTATCAGCCGGTTACTGATGATTAACAACTGAACTCAATTTCCATCCCAGTATTCCTGATAATAAAGTGAGCAGCCATTCAACAGATGTGCTCAATCTATTTACAGTTCAAACCCAATACTAATCCATGCTGTGAACACATTGGTGAAGGCTTCACAAGAAACACAAGCCCCAGGTTCATTGGGCCATATTTTCCGATCGGAGGCTTCCCGCGGGCGGAGGCCTGCGATCTGGAAAAATCTACGCCCTTACCTGAGGGCTCCCGGGACGCACACACTTCCGATGCTGGGCCTCTCCAAACTCCAAGTGCGCAGGGTCCAGGTATCCCAGAGGCGCAGGTAGGTCGCAGCGTCCCTGGGATCACGTGGGACATGGGGAGCCAATCAAAGAAGGGAATCTCCCTTCATACACTTGACAGGAAGACCTGTCGAATATATGAATGGAGATCACCCCAAAAACATAGTAAAACTTTAAATAATTTTTTTTTAAATCACATTTTTAAAATGAGTTGGAATTACAATAAATTCAATATTTTAAACAAAAATTACATTTTTTGAAAAAAATAATTAAAGTTTTTTACGGGGCTAAAAATAAAACTTACCTTTTTTAAAGTATTTTTAAATGATAAATCAGTGAAAAAAATTTAAAAACTTTTTTCAACTCTTATCCTGTTAAAAGCAGGCCTTACGCTTGTAAGGGTTTTCTGCGGGCGGAGGGTCTCCAAAAAGTGGAACTATCTGCCCACGGAGGCCCTTCTCTGTGGCAGGCGTCCGATCTGTCAAGAGGATTCTTGACAGATCAGAAATGCTGGTTTTCAGCGCATGTGTGAAACCGGCATTTCCGCTGTCCCTACGGGTGGGTACACAGCGCATACACACCCGTAGGCATCGGAATATCTGGACCATTATTTCTCACATATAGAGGGTATATTGGCAGGTACACATACATAGAAACATAGATACATAGAAGATAGGAGCAGGAGTAGGCCATTCGGCCCCTCGAGCAAGCTCCGCCATTCAATGCGATCATGGCTGATCATCCAAATTCAGTACCCTGTCCCTGCTTTCTCCCCATATCCCTTGATCCCCTTAGCCTTAAGAAATATATCTAACTCCTTCTTGAACATATTTAATGAATTGGCCTCAACTGCCTTCTGTGGTAGAGAATTCCACAGGTTCACCACTCTCTGGGTGAAGAAATTCCTCCTCATCTCAGTCCTAAAAGGCTTACCCCTTATCCTTAGACTGTGACCCCTGGTTCTGGACTCCCCTGCCATCGCGAACAGCCTTCCTGCATCTAGTCTGTCTAGTCCTGTTAGAATTTTATAAGTTTCAATGAGATCCCCTCTCATTCTTCTAAACTATAGCGAATATAAGCCTAATCGCCCCAATCTCTCTTCATACGTCATTCCTGCCATCCCAGGTATCAGTCTGGTGAATCTTCGCTGCACTCCCTCCATGGCAAGAACATCCTTCCTCAGATAAGGCGACCAAAACTGCACACAATACTCAAGGTGTGGTCTCACCAAGGCCCTGTACAACTGCAGCAAGACATCCTTGCTCCTGTACTCGAATCCTCTTGCTATGAAGGCCAACATACCATTTGCCTTCTTAACTGCCTGCTGCACCTGCATGCTTACCTTCAGCGACTGGTGCACAAGGACACCCAGGTCTCATTGCACTTCCCCTTTTCCCAATCTATTGCCGTTCAGATAATAATCTGCCTTCCTGTTTTTGCCACCAAAGTGGATAACCTCGCATTTATCCACATTATACTGCATCTGCCATGCATCTGCCCAATCACCCAACCTGTCCAAATCATACTGGAGTTTCTCTGCATCCGCCTCACAGCACACACGCCCACCCAGCTTTGTGAAGTCTGCAAACTTGGAAATATTGCATCTAGTTTCTTCGTCTAGATCATTAATATATATTGTGAATAGCTGGGGTCCTAGCACCGAACCCTGCAGTACCCCACTAGTCACTGCCTGCCACTCGGAAAAAGACCCGTTTATTCCAACTCTTTGCTTCCTGTCTGCCAACCATTTTCTATCCCAGTCAATACCTTACCCCCAATCCCATGTGCTTTAACTTTGCACGCTAATCTCTTATGCGGGACCTTATCGAAAGCCTTCTGAAAGTCCAAATACACCACATCCACTGGTTCTCCCTTATCTATTCTACCAGTTACATCCTCAAAAAATTCCAGTAGATTAGTCAAGCATGATTTACCTTTTGTAAATCCATGTTGACTTTGTCCGATCCTGTCACTGTTTTTCCAAGTGCTCTGCTATTGCATCTTGTATAATGGACTCTAGCATTTTCCCCACTACCGTGTCAGGCTTAATTCCCCGTTTTCTCTCTACTACCTTTTTTAAATAGTGGGGTTACATTAGCTACCCTCCAATCCATGGGAACTGTTCCAGAGTCTATAGAATTTTGGAAGATGACCAGCAATGCATCTACTATTTCTAGGGCCACTTCCTTAAGTACCCTAGGATGTAGATTATCAGGCCCTGGGGATTTATCGGCCTTCAATCCCGTCAATTTCCCTAACACCATTTCCCTACAAATACTGATTTCATTCAGTTCCTCCCTCTCATTAGACCCTATGTTCCCCGACATCTCTGGGAGTTTATTTGTGTCCTCCTTTGTGAAGACAGAACCAAAGTATGTATTTAATTGGTCTGCCATTTCTTTGTTCCCCATTATAAATTCCCCTGATTCTGACTGCAAGGGACCTATGCTTGACTTCACCAATCTTTTTCTCTTCACATATCTATAGAAACTTTTACAGTCAGTTTTTATGTTCCCTGCAAGCTTACTCTCATATTCTATTTTCTCCCTCTTAATTAATCCCTTTGTCCTCCTTTGCTGAATCCTAAACTTCTCCCAATCCTCAGGTTTTCTGCTTTTTCTGGCCAATTTATATGTCCTCTCCTTGGATCTTATGCTATCCCTAATTTCCCTTGTTAGCCACGGTTGAGTCACCTTTTTTGTTTTATTTTTATGCCAAACAAGGATGAACAAATTCTGTAGTTCATCCATGCGATCTTTAAATGTTTGCCATTGCCTATCCACCGTCAACCCTTTAAGTAACATTCCCCAATCCATCCTAGCCAACTCGCGCCTCATACCATCGTAGTTTCCTTTATTTAAATTCAGTACCCTAGTCTCTGAGTCAACTACTACTTCACTCTCCATCTTAATGAAGAATTCTATCATATTATGATCGCTCCTCCCCAAGGGGCCTCGCACAACAAGATTGCTAATTAATCCTTTACATACAGAAAGATTATTTGTCAACATAATACCAACCATTGAACATTAAAAATAATCATTGTGCAATGTGCTCTGAAACTTATTGACATGAAAGATGCTGTATAAATGCAAGTATTATTATTGCCCATAGATGTCAGGTCTGTGATGATGCAGCCACGATGTAATGGCATTCTTTGAAAAAAATTACTGTTCCAAAGGAATAAGAGTCCAACTATATATAACCACATAGAAGTATAAAAAACCCAAAGCACAATAAATCTGGGACAATAGCAAAATACTGCAGATGCTTGAAATCTGAAATAACAGAAAATGCTGGAAACACTCAGCAGGTCAGGCAGCATCGAGAAGAGAGAAATAGAGTCAACGTTTTGAGTCAAGGATTCTGTTGTTAAATCTGGGACAATGCTGCCTTTGCTAAGGTGGCATTCATTCTTGTTGCATGAAATAAAACAGCACTATTTACAAAATGGATTATCAAGCTCACATGTTAAGAATTTAATTTATGCATGGCATGTTGGGGATCAAACACAATCAGTGCCTCAATACTGCCTGTCCTCACCAAATATAACTCAGACTCTTAAGCCCCGATTTCAACCTGGGCCGCAAATCGGGTGGGTGGGAGACAAGACGAGTGGGAACCCCCCATAAAGTCGTCAGCATGAGGCCTGGTGATTTTAAGTCCCGGGTCTCGTTTCAATATGATTGATTGGTTGCCCATCTGATTGCGTCGGGGATCGGGTAGTGCCCCACTTTAAGCGTGCAATTTCCTGCAGGACCCCTGAGTTCTATTTAAAGCTGGAATGTACCTCTAAAGTGAGGTTGCATTCCCTGTTTTGAATTTTGTTGCAACAACTCGGGGCACAGTTGTAGCACCAGCAATGATTCGCCCTCTGGGTTTTGGATGCCTCCCTGGAGGTCCTCGTGGAGGAGGTCAGGGTATGGAGGTTCCCCAGCACCTGCAGGAGCATCCCCAGGGCCAGACTTGTGCCGTCCTGGATAGAAGTGGCTGAGCGGGTCCGTGACAGCAGCATCACCTCATGGACCTGGGTTCAATATAGGAAGAGGTTCAATGACCTCACACAAGCAGCAAGGGTGCGTACATCTCTTCATTCTCTCTACCTCTGTAAACAACACTTAACAACACTTCTTTCATTACTCCACATTCCACAATTCCCTCCCCTCCATCACATCCTACAACTTGCACAACCACCAACTCCTCCCAGGACTCCTTCCTCACTTCACATTACATACACTTGGCTTTACATTCATCACCTCCACTTCCGCATTCCATCTTGCTTCTTCTCCACCTATCAACATGTGCACTATATGCACAAGCCCTACACAACCACTGACCTTTTCAACAGCCATTCACTATCTCTCCCTCTGTAGTCAGCCATGGCTCAGTGGTAGCACTCTCACCTCTGTGTCAGAAGGTTGTGGGTTCAAGGATCACTCCAAAGACTTGAGCTGACACTCCAGTGCAATGCTGAGGGAGTGCTGCACTGTCAGAGGTGTCGTCTTTCAGATGAGACATTAAACCGAGGCCCTGTCTGCTCTCTCAGTTGGACGTAACAGATCCCATGGCACTATTTTGAAGAAGAGCTGAGGTGTTCTCCCCGGTGTCCTGGCCAATATTTATCCCTCAACGAACATCTCTAAAAAGCAGATTATCTGGTCATTATCACATTGCTGTTTGTGGGACCTTGGTATGTGCCGCGTTTCCTACATTACAACATTGACTACGTTTCAAAAGTACGTCATTGGCTGTAACGCACTTTGGGTTGTTCTGAGGTCATGAAAGGCGCTATATAAATGCAAGTCCTTTCATTTTCCTCTTTGCATATAGTGAACACATGTGCAGGAGCAAGTACTTGTGGCGAAGACACTCGAGGAGACAGTTTATGGAGGGTAAGGTCCTCTCCCAGCTTTGTTGAGCAGGACAGAAATGAGGACTTCAGGGGCCCAACCATGAAAAGAAAACTGCTTGCCTCACACAAGCAGTTGTACCAGGTATTGGAAGGCCTGTCAAGGAGTTTCAGCACTATGGCTGAAAGTGTGGAGAAGTCCGTATCCAGCCTCTGTGGTGTCACCCCCAATGACATCACCACTCTGCAACCTACCCTGGAGTGTGTGTTCATCTCTAGGGATGCTGCACCCGGACCCTCACAAAGAAAGTCAGTGTCACCAGCCTTTGCAGCTTTGGTGGAAGCTCAAATGGCTGCAATATAGACTCTGGGCTCTACCTTGGAGAGACAAGTGTTCAGCTTGCAGAGATTGGTTGACCTAATAGGGGCTTTCAAGAAATCACTCATCTTCTACAGTCTGCTCTTCCACAGATCAGGGGAAGTGATGAGCCCCAGCATCACGGGGGTAGTGCGATGGGAGCGGTACATGTCGCTCTCTCTCCTTCGCCACCCTTTTACCCAGTACCCACCATGGTGCCAGCTAGTCAGCTGGGACAGACTACCCCGGCTGGAATCTGCAGCTGGGCGCTCACAGGCTCGAGCACCCAGAAGTCACTGGCCACGAGCATCTCAAGGATCCCAAAATTCATTACAGAAAGAATGCAATAAGATGAATTTCATGAATTTGTGTTCCCAGTGTAGAGTTTCTTGCACTAAAAACACATATAAGGAATTTGGGAGCAGAGGTTATTGGGCCCCATCAGATTCCTGACCTCTGTGCCCAAATTCCCATTATGCACTCTCTCACAGTGAAGTTCTGCACCAGAAGTGTGAATTTTTAAATGTACTCTAATAAACCTAAACTGCCCAAACAAACCAAACATGTGTCTAAAGGACAATGACTTCTGTGACTTAAAAAAGAAAGACTTGGATTGATATAGCGCCTTTCACAACCACTGGACATCCCAAAGCGCTTTACAGCCAATGAAGTACTTTGGAGTGTAGTCACTGTTGTAATGTAGGAAACGCGGCAGCCAATTTGCACACAGCAAGCTCCCACAAACAGTAATGTGATAATTACCAGATAATCTGTTTTTGTTATGTTGATTGAGGGATAAATATTGGCCAGGACACCAGGGATAACTCCCCAGCTTTTCTTCGAAATAGTGCCATGGGATCTGTTACGTCCACTTGAGAGAGCAGACGGGGCCTCGGTTTAACATCTCATCTGAAAGACGGCACCTCTGACAGTGCAGCACTCCCTCAGCACTGCACTGGAGTGTCAGCCTGGATTTTTGTGCTCAAGTCCCTGGAGTGGGACCTGAACCCACAATCTTCTGAAGTAAGTTGTTGTTATTGTTATGTCTGTCTTAGGTATTTTGTTCATACCACATGCTAGGCAAGCAGCTCTGATTAAAATAATAAAAGTTAGACTTCCCACGATAATCGCCATGAAATATAAAGTTATTTTTATCTTTGACCTTTACAAGCTCATTTTACATTTTTTAATTTGAATTAATAGTGTGGAACTTGCAGATGGCTCAGAGCGAGTCGTACAAACCAGGAAAGTCGTAGGTTTGATCCCCAGTCTGTGCTGTTTTAATTGATCTCAGCTAGGGTAGTGTTAGAGGCTCTTGGACTAGGCAGGGGTCAACTTAGCCTGGATGACCCCTGCTGCAAAATGTACATGTGGATGTCAGGTTGAGCTTAGCTGTGATGCCTCTAGGGTCTAACTGAAGGGATAATTACTAGTCCTAGCCCTTTTTGGGCTACCCCAGATCAGGCGTATTACCCAGACGTTCACCTTCAACTAAAGTTAGAGATAGCCAAATCCTAGAGATGCTTAATTGGGTTTAAAGGTTCAGACTATCTCTCCCTAAAGGAAAGGAATGACTTGAAGATGTTACCATCCTCCAGATTGCACTTTTAATAAGTTTAACTAGACTGTAACCTTCTGGATATTATGAGGGTCCAGAAAACCCCCCCAGAATTCTGCAACTCCTCACAGAAGAGTGTACAGAAATTGAGTTCAAGAGTTTGATACAGAAATACTCTGTGAGACAATTCTAAAAATATATAGATTTATTAAAGACCCGACATGCAGCTAACAGTTGGTGATTCAATCGCAACTTTAACAGTTCAAAATACAAATAGCTTACATTTCTTATCAGAGATCCTTATTCTCAAATCTTAACTTTGTTACATTTCCACACTTCTACTTATTCTTAATCCAGAACATCCACCAAAATCAAATAAAAGTACCTTTTGATCCCCGAGACTCAGAGTTAAAAACTTACAGAGCCTGCCTCTGAAGTTGAGAATCGCTTGCCCCGTCCAGCGACTTCTGACTTCCTATCTGAAAGCTCTATATTTTATACTCTTTTTCAGTGGTATATTCTTTGAAGTTTTCTGCTGATGTAAGCTAATTATCGACAGTCATATTTTCTGTTGACTTCTTTCTAATCTTACTGTCAGTTCAGCTGTTAACTTGCAGACTTCTGTCTCTACCTTTAGGTGTTCAAATCTTATCATAAAAAACAATTTGACAGTAGTTTTCTATTTGATGCCATTCTTACGAAGGTCTTCCACTCAATTCTCAAACCACCCCAGCTGCTCGCAAGCCAGACTTCGCGTCTCCCAACTGTAAGGGTTTCTGCGTGTGACACGCCTGAGGCTCTGTGCGTAGCCTGGGTGCTAGTGCGAGGTTAGGCCTTGTTGCCTGTTCTGGTCTCCAGCCAGCCTGGTAGCACTAGACACCTGTGAGTGGTTCGACCCACTCGCCCTTACGGTTCTGACACTGGACTTAGATGCGAGAGCAATAATGGAGAGAAAACTCAGGTAGACCCGGTTGAATGGTACGAAATGGAAAATCTTTATTGCATATTATTCAAGATTACGAAATACATGTCATAAGCACAGATTAATGACAGTACAATCTTACACGCAGTTATGTAACTAATTTTAGGGAAACGAGGAACGAACGACACATCGTAAATGGGGGCACACATTACAGTTATCCTTAAAACTTAAACCCTCCCCTATCAATACCTGCTCTAAACTAGATTTGTAGGATCGAGACTCATGCTCACCACTCGTGATAACTCGGAGAATTCCGAAAACTCTGCTCGGATGTTTTTACCGCAGCACCTGATCACCCACGTGTTGATCAGGGGTCTCTGTACCCCACTTGTTTACTCGTTTCTGCTCCGGCTAGCAGGCTGGACCGTCTGCTGTCATGAAGATCTGTGTTGTCCTCGGAGTTCCGACACGACTCGAAAAATAGTCTTCCTGTGCCCTCGCCCCGATGCGATAAAATTCGAAGAATGGTCTTCCGATGCCAGTTCTGTAAAACTCAAAAGATAGTCTTCCTGGGCAAGAAAAGTGTCTATTCAACCTACAGGCACGGTCGGGGCTTACTGACCGTGGCGATACGTATGGTCGTCTTCTTCTCTTCTCATCTCATCTCATCTCATCTCATCTCATCTCGGGCCTTCGGTTCCAACACCGTTTACCAACTTCTCGGGATGGTGTGCCCGTTTCAAGGCTTCACAGCCCGGTTCCACACAGATCTTTGCGGCAAGCCACGAGGCTGATCCTGGCAGATCAGAAAGTTTGATACAAGAGGCAGGAACAAGACGGCAAGCGAACCAGAGGATAAGAGTCAAGAGTCAAGAGAAAGATGGACGGTTGTAGCTTACAGTTATAGTGCTGAAACTCCTCTTTTCCCGCCCAATCTTAATGTCTTTCCTTTTGTCAGAGTTTTGGCGCTCAAACTTCTTGTATAGGGTGATCTCCGTTTAATGGGTTTCGGGGATACTCGTAACTGCCTGAGTACCTGTTAATACTTTTCCCAATGTGTAACCGGTCAGTATCCTCCCTGGAGGGGTTTTTTGGGGCTTCCAAATGTTTCTGTAACTACCCGCAAACGGCTCTCTCATCGTAGAGTCATGGGGATTTTGCATATTAATGTCTTTGGATGGGTTCTTGATCGCTTGGTACAATAGCCCTTATTCGCACCTGGGAGACCGATTCCAGTATTTATGTGTATACTGCAAACCCATAATGTCTTGTGTATTATCTCAAATGTGCTGAGTCTTGATCGATCTCGCACAAATGTTTATTGGAACGCCATCTTGTCTGCTTATCGAAAAGTCTAGAATGTTCTGCCACGAGGCGTGGCGGCCATTTTACAGGCTGCTTGTGTCCACTTTGAAAACCTGACAGCATTCTGCTGAAATAAAGCTGTTTGTACGAAACTATGTGTCTCCTTCTTATTTTATAAAATCGCGATTATATTGCGAATTCTACACAACTGTTCCAAGTTCAACACATAAACAATGTGATTGCTTGGTGCATCTATTGATGTAATATTTACAAAGTCTTCTGTTTGTACCTTTTACAATATGTAAGTCAAAAATACTTCAACCGAGTACTTGATTGTTTCCCCAGCCATCTTAGTTGGTTATATTACAAACTTATGTTTCGTGTCATTCATTTGATGTTACTTTTACAAAGACACATAGGGAGAAAAATTCAGTTGGTTTGCGCCTCCCGTTAGCGCCTTAAGAGGGCGCTAATGGGACGCAAAGCAACTAGCGCCTGGGTGTGGCGATGTTTGCGCCGCTCGCGAAATTAACTAGACAGTTTGTGGTGGCGCTAAACATTACCGCCACGATCTCCTGCGCTGGCAGATCGTGACGTCAGTCGAGTGCGCAACGCCCCGGTAGCGCCCCGGAGCAGATATTGAGTGGCGCCCCCTGCCTTACCGCCTGCCATTAGCAACGATAGGTTGAGGGGAGCATTTAGCAGTCAGGAAGGGACTGGGAGAGCGCTATTTAAAGGGGACCGCTTCCTGTCTTTTTTTGTTGGTGACATTTTTGTACCACCATTCTGAGAGAGAGAGAGAGAGGGAGACTTCTGGAGAGATTCAACGCTGTGTGAAGGAGTTTTGAGTACTGAGCAGCACTTTGCAGGGTCATTTTGATTTACCCGTCCTTGTATCGATTTAGAAGAGACTGTGGGGGCTGCACTCTGAGCTCTTTCCCTGGGTCTCTCCATTGTTCTTTCCAGCAGATTTGATGTACAGGTCTCTCCAGGCCGAGATTCAAGGCTACAATGAGCAAAATCAACCCTCCCCTTTAAGATAAAAACAGAAAATGCTGGAGAAACTCAGCAGGTCAAGCAGCATCTGCGAAGAGAGAAACAGAGTTAACGTTTCAGGTCGATGACCTTTCGTCAGAACTCCCCTTTAAGAACTGGCTGGCGCCATTGTGTCTGTGTTCCATTGCTGACTGACATCACATGAGCTTTGCCAGCGCTCTGAGGGAGCGCCTCGCTCCTCGGCCTTTGCACCTTAAGACAGGTGTGAAGCGCCTGATTTAGCGCTCCAATCACCTCCAGGGGCGATAAAAGCCAAGTTTGCCGTCGGAGGCGATAATGGCACCCCAAACGGGGCGATACTGAATTTTTCCCCCATGGTTTTTTAATGTTCTGTGTTTCTGTTTGAAGTGTTAGTTTTTAACACTCTAAACTGTGTATAGCTATTGTGTTAGTTCCAAACTGCAGACTGCTTGGAACCTCCAACCCTTTGTTTCAATGAGGCCATTGTTTTAATATTTACAACCAATTCCCATTTCAAAAGCTTGTATGGTGTTTACAGCTTTGTGACTCATCTTATCTCAGAAGACTGTATTTACAGTTTTGTGTCGTTGAGGCTTTTAGATTTTTAAACCCAGTTTGTCATATTTTAATAAAGTCAGAATTCTGTTCATAGGATGGTGTATTTTTCTGAATAGGTATGGCTCATTCCTTTACATAATAACTTTCTGGCTTTCATTATTTGGACTCATACAATGAAGAATCGTCACTTGGGCAAAGCACTGGAGCATGTAGAATCCTACCCCAGGTAGAATGAATGGGTATAATTTTCAGTGTGGGCTCAGGCATTGACTGCAATGGAAAGGAAAATCGGGCAGGGTGTGTAATGGACAACTGTCAGTCCGCCTTCCCCTTCCCCCATCCTCCCCCATACATAAATTGAAAATTATCCTCTGTGTCTTTAAAAGAGGTCATGATGTGGAGATGCCGGCGTTGGACTGGGGTGGACAAAAATGAGAAGTCGCACAACACCAGGTTATAGTCCAACAGATTTATTTAATTTTACAAGCTTTCGGAGCGGTTCGCTCCTTCCTCAGGTAAGTTAGCAGTGAGAGAATCTCCCAGAATTCACAATTTAAACACAACACAAATTGACAGGATATGCAGCCAGCAGGTGGTTTGACACGTTGGACCCCCTGGGACACATCTCATTGTCTTGGCTGTGCTCTTAGTGTGTCTTTGATGTAGGGAAAGATTTGAATAGATTTTGTCTGTGTTTAAATTGTGAATTCTGGGAGATTCTCTCACTGCTAACTTACCTGAGGAAGGAGCGAACCGCTCCGAAAGCTTGTAAAATTAAATAAATCTGTTGGACTATAACCTGGTGTTGTGCGACTTCTCATCTTTAAAAGAGGAGGAAACAAAGGAATTAAATATGGGGGAAAATGTCATGGTGGAAGTGGCAGTTATATCCTAGTGGACAGGATATTCAGCAAAATAGCAGGATTGCAACACAAGTCTGAAGAACACCTTGTTAAATTAGATTGTAAATCATTTTTACATTCTTCTACGAGAAGAACAGAATTTGTACCTTTGAGTATTGTATTTTACGTAAATACATAAGAAAAGTGAAGGTTGAGAAAAGGCTATTTGACCTTTTGACGTTAACTCTCAAAGTTAGTCTCTGCAGTCAGTTGTTTGGAATTCTGCCTCACGCACATGTTAAAGCAAATTAAAGTCACAAGATCCTGCTATCTTTTCACATCTTTTAAATTAATGTTCTGCCAGCTGTATTGTGAGAGCAGTCATCCTTCATCCTTTCCAATTCAGCACTGTGAGAAGACAATCAATACCTAAGAGTCATTGGAGAGAAACTACAGGTCACTTTGTATAACTGTCTGCAGAACACCCACATGTTTTTCTGTCCTTAATCTAGGACATATATCTCAGTAACATTCTGAAATATTTCTGAAGCGAAATTATATTATTGGTTGAAAATAAATAGCACCTGAAAATAGATGTTATATTAGTGTAAACAATCCAAAGAACCAAGGTAGATCTAAGGGGGGAATTTTTCGGGCGGTCAGCATCGGGTGGGAAATTTTTTTTTGACATCGGGTCAGGAACCCGCTGTCAACCCGCTGCCACGCGACTTTCCCAGATGTCGGGTCTGTCAGGACTGAACAGACCCGACACGCAGCGACGGGGGAGGCAATTCAGGTCATTATGACCTTGTTAACAGCCCATTAAAAAGTATTTTGAGCTCACCTTACTATTTTCCGAGGTTGCCCACAGGGTCCACGCTGTTCGGGACCACATCAGGTAAGGAGGTCGGGAGTTGTATGACCATGGAATCATCTCATTACTTGACAGCTGCAAATGTGCTATAAAAGCTCCCACCTCACAGCTGTTCACTTTCCAAGCACAGTACACTTCTCAGTATCCTACCATTTATTCCCTTGCCTTGTTAGCTCTCCCCAAATGCATTACCTCACACTTCTCCGGATTGAATCCCATTTACTACTTATCTGCCCACCTGACCAGTCCATTAATATCTTCCTGCAGTCTACAGCTTTCTTCCTCACTATCAAATGGTGATGACTGTTGCTTACTGCATTTGGAAGACAGATTGAGCTTTATGTAGGTTGCAAGTGTTTGGAGCAAACTCTGTATCCAGTGTCACCTCATTGGAACAACCTCTCTCAGCATTGACAGATCGCTTCTGTCATCTCACGTTCACCTGTCATCTATTACATCAGCATCGGTGTCCTTGAAACTATCTCACTTTGGTCCTCAGAATCCCACCACGATCAGCCCCAACACCAGCAGCACCAGGCACACCAGCAGCACCAACAACAACACCAAACTTCTTCGCAATCAACTGATGCTGCACAGGACACAGGACACAGGGCATCAGCACCGGACCACATTGCTGCCCGGGAGACCAGGCCTCACCATGGCCAGATTTACTTCACTTAACGCTGTACACCCTGCCTGCCACATAATGCGCCAGGTTGGCACCACCCCACACCAACACCATAAAGCATCCCTACAATGCCCAAGCCATTCCTTTTTTTTATTCATTTATGGGATCTGGGCGTCGCTGGCAAGGCCAGTATTTATTGCCCATCCCTAATTGCCCTTTTACACTCATCACTATTTGATAGTGAGGAAGAAAGCTGTAGACTGCAGGATTATATTAATGGACTGGTCAGGTGGGCAGATAAGTGGTAAATGGGATTTAATACAGAGAAGTGTGAGGTAATGCATTTGGGGAGAGCTAACAAGGCAAGGGAATACACAATAAATGGTAGGATACTGAGAAGTGTAGAGGAACAGAGGGACCTTGGAGTGCATGTCCACAGATCCCTGAAGGTAGCAGGACAGGTAGATAAGGTGGTAAAGAAGGCATACGGGATACTTTCCTTTATTAGCTGAGGCATAGAATATAAGAGCAGGGAGGTTATGCTTGAACTGCATAAAACTAGTTAGGCCACAGCTGGAGTACAACATGCAGTTCTGCTCACCACATTACAGGAAAGATGTGATTGCACTAGAGAGGATACAGAGGAGATTTATAAGGATGTTGCCAGGACTGGAGAATTTTAGCTATGAGGAAAGATTGGATAGGCTGGGGTTGTTTTCTTTGGAACAGAGTAGGCTGAGGGGAGACGTAATTGAGGTGTATAAAATTATGAGGGGCCGAGATAGAGTGGATAAGAAGGACCAATTTCCCCTCACAGAGAGGTCAATAACCAGGGGGCATAGATTTAAAGTAATTGGTGGGAGGATTAGAGGGGAGTTGTGGAGAACCTTTTTTCACCCAGAGGGTGGTGGGGGTCTGGAACTCACTGCCTGAAAGGGTGGTAGAGGCAGAAATCCTCATTGCATTTAAAAAGTACTTGGATATGCACTTGAAGTGCCGTAACCTGCAGGGCTACGGACCAAGAGCTGGAAAGTGGAAGTGGGATTAGGTTGGATAGCTCTTTTTCGACCGGCACAGACATGAAGGGCTGAATGGCCTCCTTCTTTGCTGTAGATTTCTATGATTCTAAGAGTGCTACTAACTGAGCCATGTTGACACAAATCTCAATATATTTAAAGGTCTTAGTTCAATAGTCAAAGATTATTTGCAACTTGTCAAAAAATTTCTAAAAGTGACTTCTTTGAATACACCCTTAATTTGTAATATTCCCTGATCTTCTACAACATCCACCACTCCAGGTCAATTCAAAAATATATGTCTATAGTTTTATGGGATCTAACAGACGTGAAGGTGAGGGTTGATTTTTCTTTGGTCTTAATGGAAGACACACATCTGCTAAGGAGAAAAGCCTGAAAAGGTGGAGTTTATTTGAAGGTAAGTAAATGGCTTACATGCTATAGAAAGTGCTGAAAAAACACAGCAGGTCTTTCAGCATCTGATAAAAGTTACCCTTTCATTTAGCACCTGCAACATTAACCCATTCGATTTCTCTTCAGATGATGAAAGACCTGCTGTGTATTTCCAGCATTTTTGTAATATATTCTCCTATGTTTAAAGCACTTCTCTGACGAAGGTTCCATCCCTATCTCTCCCTCATGCCAACACTTATCCTTCTGTGACAAAACAACAGCAACTTGTATTTACATAGCACCTTTAACGTAGTACAATGTCCCATGGCTCGTCAAAGGAGCGTTATCAAAAAAAAAATGACACCGAGCCACATATTAGGACAGGTGAAGGGGTAGGTTTTAAGGAGCATCTTAAAGGAGGAGAGAGAGGTAGCGAGGCAGAGAGGTTTAGAGAGGGAATTCCAGAGCCAATCATGTGCTCTTATCCTGAAAGATAGGTATATCACGTTGGTGGACTGCCGGCAAACCGCGGATTCTGGGTGACCACTGATCAGCCAGATGGCAGATCTAATGGTTCTCAGCAGATCCTGATAGTCCTGAGATTGTGTCTCCTGTAACCAAGCCCCAAATGTCTGCAGGCCAGAATGCAGTGCTCCATCACCCCTGTGCACGTTGACCTACATTGGCTCCTGGTCCGGCACAACTCGATTTTAAAATTCTCATCGTTGTCATCACATCCCTCCATGGCCTTGCCCCTCCCTATCTCTGTAATCTCCTCCAGCCCTATAACTCTACGAGATCTCTGCACTCCTCCAATTTTCATCGCTCCACCATTGGCTGCCATACTTTCAGCTGCCTAGGCCCTAAGCTCTGGAATTCCCTCCGTAAACCTCTCAGCCTCTCTACATCTCTTTCCTCTTTTAAGATGCTCCCTAAAACCTACATCTTTGACCCCTGTCTTAATATCTCCTTATGTGGCTCGGTGTCAAATTTTGTTTGATAACGCTCCTGTGAAGCTACTTGAGATGCTTTATTACATTAAAAGTGCTATATAAATGCAAATTGTTGTTGCTGTTGTTGTCCCCCAGGGCCTCCAGGGCTGCAGTCTTTGCTTTTGAAGAGAAAGCACCAATTTCCCATGGGGAAAAGACGTTCAGTAACAGACTGCAGTGAAGCTGCCTGAGACTCCATTGATGTCGGCAAAGAAGAAAATGTTTCCCTGATGTTGCCACGTATGAAGGCAATGGACTGCACCATGACCCCTGCCATCTACTGCACATTCAGGGAGAGCAACCTCAGTGCCTATACATATGCATGATATTTATCAAATACCCTTCTGTTTATAGCAGGACCCATGAGTTCTGACTCCATTTTCCTCTGGCTCCCTTGTTCTCTGTAAATGTCCATGTGCTAATTTCTCATTTCCACTACCTGACCCCCCTGGGTGAATATCTCTGAGCTGTTGAGTGGGAAAGTGAGGACGATTGATATAAATAAACTGTAGCTGAAACTTCACAAACTCTCACATCATTGTAAGGGTTAAACCATTTTGTTCAGCCTTGATAAATATAAGACATGAATAGACACATACTTTCCAGTCTTCCATCTGTTTCTGTATGTATTATCACATCTTGTAGTCTGGGGGAGAAGGCAACAGCTCATTCACTAGCATTAGTAATGTTTGGATCTGTGCAAGAAAATAGATTAAAATCAAACTGAACTGGAATTGAACTTTTCAAATTTAGGATGCACCTAAACTGAACTGAATTGCTATAAAATTGAAGTCCTTCAAATAAATGAACTAATTTAGAATGGTCTTGGCATCTTCCAACACCAGTTACTATGATCTCAGCCAAGATAGCAATTGGGGCTGTTTGCTGATGATTGCACAGTACTCCATGCCCACATGCAGCAAGACCTGGACAGCATCTAGGCTTGGGCTGATAAGTGGCAAGTAACATTCATGCCACACAAGTGCCAGGCAATGACATAAGAACATAAGAACATAAGAAATCAGAGCAGGAGTAGGCCATATGGCCCCTCGAGCCTGCTCCGGCATTCAATAAGATCACGGCTGATCATCGACCTCAACTCGATCTCCATATCCCTTGATTCCCCTAGAGTCCAAAAATCTATCTATCTCAGCCTTGAATATACTCAAAGACTCAGCATTCACAGCCTCTGGGGCAGAGAATTCCAAAGATTCACAACCCTCTGAGTGAAGAAATTCCTCCTCATCTCTGTCTGAAATGGCCTACCCCTTATCCTGAGACTATGCCCCCTAGTTCTAGACACTGCAGCCAGGGGAAACAACCTCTCAGCATCTACCCTGTCAATCCTTGTATGTTTCAATGAGATCACCACTCATTCTTCTAAATTCCAGAGAGAATAGGCCCATTCTATACAATCTCTCCTCATAGGACAGCCCCCTCATCCCAGGAATCAATCTAGCAAACCTTCGTTGCACCGCCTCCAAGGCAAGTATATCCTTCCTTAGATAAGGAGACCAAAACTGTGCACAGTACTCCAGGTGTGGTCTCACCAAGGCCCTGTACAATTGTAGCAAGACTTCCTTACTCTTATACTCCAACCCCCTTGCAATAAAGGCCAACATGCCATTTGCCTTCCTTATTGCTTGCTGTACCTGCCTGCAAGCTTTCTGTGTTTCTTGCACGAGGACACCCAAATCTCTCTGAACACCAACATTTGAAAGTTTCTCACTATTTAAAAAATGTTCTGCTTTTCTATTCTTCCTACCAAAGTGAATAACCTCACATTTCCCTACATTATACTTCATCTGCCACCTTACTGCCTACTCACTTAGTCTATCTATATCCCTTTGCAGACTCTTTGTGTTCTCCTCACAGCTTACTGTCCCACCTAATTTTGTATCATCAGTAAACTTGGATACATTACACTCGGTCCCTTCATCTAGGTCATTAATATAGATTGTAAATAGCTGAGGCCCCAACACTGATCCTTGCGGCACCCCACTTGTTACAGCCTGCCAACCTGGAAAAGATCCGTTTATCCCTACTCTCTGTTTTCTGTTTGTTAACCAATCCTCAATCCATGCTATTATATTACCCCCAACCCCATGAGCCCTAATCTTGTGTAATAACCTTTTAGAACCTTTTATGACCATCTCCAACAAGAGAAAGTCTAACCACCTCTCCTCGACATTCACTGGAATTACCATCACTGAGACCCCCATAGTATAGTTGCTGTTTTAATGTTGGAAACGCAGCAGCCAATATGTGCACAGCAAGATCCCACAAACAGCAATGAGGTAATGACCAGATAATCTATTTTAGTGATCTTGGTTGAGGGATAAATATTGGCCAGGACACCGGGAGAACTGCCCTGTTCTTCTTTGAATAGTGCTATGGGATCTTTTACATGCACCTGAGAGGGCAGACGGAGCCTCAGTTTAAAGTCTCATCCGAAAGATGGCACCTTCGACAGTGCAGCATTTCCTCAGTACTGCACTGAAGTGTCAGTCTAGATTTTGTGCTAAAGTCTCTGGAGTGGAACTTGAACACACGACCTCCCAACTCAGAAGCGAGAGTGCTACCACTGACCCACCAGAAACCGAACTGGACCAGCCACATCAATGCCATGGATATTAGAGCAGGTGAGAGACTGGGAATTCTGTGGCGAGTGACATACCTCCTGACTCCCCAAAGCCTCTCTTCCACCTATAAGCGCAAATCAGGAGTGTAATGGAATACGCTACACTTGCCTGGATGGGTGCAGCTGCAACAACACCCAAGAAGCTCAACATCATTAAGACAAAGCATTTTACTTGATTGGCACCTCATCCAGTAGCCTAAACATCCCTCTACAACCGGCATCGAATCATACAATCATAGAATGGTTACAGCATGGAAGAAGGCCATTTGGCCCGTTGAGCTCGTGCCGGCTCTCTGCAAGAGCACCTCAGCTAGTCCCACTCCCCCGCCCATTCCCCATAGACTTGCTAATTTTTTTCTTTCAGGTACTTATCCAATTCCCTTTTGAAAGCCATGATTGAGTCTGCCTCCATCACCCTTTCAGGCAGTGCATTCTAGATCCTAACCACTCGCTGCGTAAAAAAGGTTTTTCTTATGCTGCCTTTGTTTTTTTTGCTAATCACCTTAAATCTGAGTCCTTTGGTTCTCGACCCCTCTGCCAATGGGAGCAGTTTCTCTCTATCTACCTTGTCCAGATCCCTCATGATTTTAAACACCTCTATCAAATCTCTTCTCAATTTTCGCTGCTCTAAGGAGAACAACCCCAGTTTCTCCAGTCTATCCACATAACTGAAGTTCCTCATCCCTGGAACCATTCTCATAAATCTTTTCTGCACCCTCTCTAAGGCCTTCACATCCTTCCTAAAGTGCGGTGCCCAGAATTGGACACAATACTCCAGTTGAGGCCGAACCAGTGTTTTATAAAGGTTCATCATAACTTCCTTGCTTTTGTACTCTATACCTCTATTTATGAAGCCCAGGATCCCGTAAGCTTTTTTAACTGCTTTCTCAACCTGCCCTGCTTCCTTGAATGATTTGTGCACATATACCTCTAGGTCTCTCTGTTCATGCACCCCCTTTAGGATTATACCCTTTAGTTTATATTTCCTCTCCTCATTCTTTCTGCCAAAATGTATCACTTTGCATTTTTCTGCGTTAAATTTCATCTGCCACTGTCCGCCCATTCCAACAGCCTGTCTATGTCCTCTTGAAGTCTATTACTATCCTCCTCACTGTTCACTATACTTCCAAGTTTTGTGTCATCTGCAAATTTTGAAATTGTGCCCTTACACCCACATGCAAGTCATTAATATATATCAAAAGAAGCAGTGGTCCAAGAATCGACCCCTGGGGAACATCACTGTATACCTTCCTCCAGTCTGAAAAACAACCGTTCACCACTACTCTCTGTTTCCTGTCACTTAGCCAATTTCGTATCCATGCAGCCACTCTCGCTTTTATTTCATGGGCTTCAACTTTGCTGGTAAGCCTATTATGTGGCACTTTGTCGAACGCCTTTTGGAAGTCCATGTACACCACGTCAACCGCATTGCCCTCATCAACCCTCTGTTACCTCATCAAAAAAGTTGATCAAGTTGGTTAAACACGATTTGCCTTTAACAAATCCGTGCTGGCTTTCTTAATTAATCCACACTTGTCCAAGTGACTGTTAATTTTGTCCCTGATTATTGTTTCTGAAAGCTTCCCTACTACCGAGGTTAAACTAACTGGCCTGTAGTTGCTGGGTTTATCTTTACACCCTTTTTTGAACAAGGGTGTAACATTTGCAATTCTCCAGTCCTCTGGCACCACCCCCATTTCTAAGGAGGATTGGAATATCATGGCCAGTACCTCCGCGATTTCTTCCTTCACTTCCCTCAGCGTCCTGGGCTGCATCCCATCCAGTACAGCTAGTCTTTCAAGTACCTCGTCTTTATCAATTTTTATCCCATCCAGTGTCTCCTCTACCTCCTCCTTCACTATGTCAATGGCAGCATCTTCTTCCTTGGTGAAGACAGATGCAAAGTACTCATTTAGTACCTCAGCCATACCCTCTGCCTCCATGCGTAGGTCTCCTTTTTGGTCCCTAATCAGCCCCACCCCTCCTCTACTACCCGTTTACTATTTATATGCCTATAGAAGACTTTTGGATTACCTTTTATGTTAGCTGCCATTCTATTCTCACACCCTCTCTTTGCCCCTCTTATTTTCTTTTTCACTTCTCCTCTGAACTTTCTATATTTAGCTTGATTCGCAGATGTATTCTTGACCTGACGTCTGTCATACGCACTCTTTTTCTGCTTTATCTTACTCTCTATCTCTTTCGTCATCCAGGGAGCTCTGGCTTTAGTTGCCCTACCTTTCCCCCTTGTGGGTATGTACCTCGACTGTACTGAACTATTTCCTCTTTAAAGGCAGCCCATTGTTCCACTACAGTTTTGTCTGCCAATCTTTGATTCCAATTTACCTGAGCCGATCCGTTCTCATCCCACTGAAACTGGCCTTCCTCCAATTAAGTATTTTTACTCTCGATGGCTGGAGCGCATACTATCCACAGGATTCGTGGCAGCGTGTCACCAAGGCTTCTTTGGGAACATCATCCAAATATGCAACCTCCACCACCTAGAAGGATAAGGGCAGCAGGTGCATGGGAACTTCATCACCTTCAGGTTCCACTCCAAGTCACACAATAAACTTGGACGTATATCTCTGTTCCTTCATCATCACTGGGTCAAAATCCTGGAACTCCCTACCTAACAGCACTGTGGGAGTACCTTCACCACACGGACTGCAACAGTTCAAGAAGAAGGTCCATATCTGAAGAAAGAATAACAAAAAGCAAAATAATGTAGGGTTAGGAGATCAGTTGAAGATATATTTGAGGTACTAAAATTACATCCTGTGAACTTCATAAGTTATTGGCTGCATCAGCCCATTGCTCGATATCTCTACTGATAGAAACTTCCTGCCGATGTTATGACTGAACAAGTGCGCATGTTTTGAAATTTGAAAGCTCTTGCATTTACAGGCTAAATTAACAGTATCATGCCAGTGATTGATCTAGGCTACCTCTGATGGAAAACAGAAAATGCTGGAAACACTCAGCAAGCCAGGCATAGCATCTGTGGAGAGAAGCAAAGATAAATTTTCAGGCAATTTCCCTTCATTAGAAACCGGGTTACGATGAAGGTCAATTGCCTGAAACATTAAGTTTGCTTCTCTCTACAGATGTTGTGCCTGACCCACTGAGTGTTTCCAGCATTTTCTGTTTTTGTTTCAGATTTCCAGCTGCAGAATTAAAAAAAAATCTTTGATGGGTTGGGTGGACTTAATAACCTGCAAGGGAAAATTGATGGGACTATCATTTAGCGGTAAAGAAAGCTTGTAAGTTACTTTGTCAAGAGTAATTCTGTCATAAATAGACAATCGATTTGGGTTATCAAAAATAATGCTAGTTAATGTGTTAACTCCTTGAGGCACAGATGTGTGAGTGCTGATCACCCAATAGTACCTTGCTCAACTGACCATTATTCATGTGTGAGCATGACAGTTAGGGGGGAAATTTCTGGGGGGACAGCGGGCGCGATCGGTGGCGGGTTGGGTGGGAAAATGTTTTTTTTTACAGTAGTTCGGGACCCCGCTTCAACCCGCCAACTTGTGCCTTTCCCAAATGTCGGGTCTGTCTCTGCTCAGCAGACCCAACACGCAGCGGCAGGGGAGGCAATTAAGGTCATTATGACCTTGTTAACAGAGCATTAAGAACTATTTTCAGCTCACCTTCAAAGTTTACCAGGTCGCCCACGGGGTCTACGCTGCTCGGGAATCACATCAGGTAAGCAGGGCGGGAGTTGAATGGCCATGGAATAATCTCATTACTTGTCAGCTGAAAATGTGCGATAAAAGCTCTCAGCTCACAGCTGTTCACTTTCCAAGCTCAGAAGCTGTTGCTTACTGCATTTAGAAGACAGATTGAGCTTTATGCCGGTTGCAAGTGTTTGGAGCAAACTCTCTATCCAGTGTCACCTCAATGGAACAACCTCTCTCAGCATTAACAGATTGCTTCTGTCATCTCAAGTCCACCTGACATCAATTCCATCAACATGAAACTTGAAACTATCTCACCTTGGTCCTCAGAATCTCACCACGATCAGCCCCAACACCAGCAGCACCAGGCACCAGGCATACCAGCAGCACCAACAACAACACCAAACTTCTCCACAATCAACTGATGCTACACAGGAAAGAGGTTCTGACAAAAGGTTCGACCCAAAACGTTGACTCTGTTTCTCTCTCCTCGATACTGCCTGACCTGCTGAGTGTTTGCAACACTTTCTGTTGTTATTACAGGAACGAGGGCATCAGCACCTGACCACATTGCTGCCTGGGAGGCCAGGGATGGCCTCACCATGGCCAGATTTACTTCACTTGTCACTGTACACCCTGGCTGCCACATGATGTGCCAGGTTGGCACCACCCCACACCAACACCATAAAGCATCCTTACAATAACCAAGCCATTCCTTTCACACTCGTCAGCATTGTGGGGGGTACCGTTATATCTCACCATTCACTGCAACTCACTAAGCCACTTCCAAAGCTGCACACAAACCTGTCCAATAACACAAAGTGCTCAAAATAAAGGTTTCAATGTTTGAAACCACATTAACAGAAACTTTACATGAACATTGCATAAAACACCCAAGTGTCTACCCTTGTCTGTTGTTAGTTGGTATGATTGCACTAGGATGAGGGTGAGTGTGAGTGGTGTCTAGTGAGATGGGGAAGTAATAATGTAGAGAGAGAGGGATGGGTGGAGGTGCAAGGTAAGTTGGTGTGAGTAAGGATGTGCAGGAGTAGGGTAGGGAAGGCAGAGCGATGGGGACGTGATGAGTGGCACAGCAGGATGAGGTTGAGTGTGGCTTTGTACGAACGTTTCGTGATCTACTGAGATAATTGAAAGGTTTGCGGCACTGCAGCCTGGTCTTCCTGACGACATCCCTGATTGTGCCCTCCTGTGCAATGTGCAACCAGCCTGCATTGGTCTCCTGGGGAGGTCTCTTCCGCCCATTGGAAGGGAAGAGAACCTCTCTGCGTGCTGTGACTCCCTCCATAAGCATATGGAGGGAGTCATGGGAGAGCCTGGGTGCAGCCGTGCACCTCTGTGCAGTGCTTGTCAGTGTTTGCAGCACCTCAATGCTGTAGAACACTGACAGCACAAATGTCAAAATAAATTTGCGCATGGCCCCTTTAAGGAAACTGGTTGATGACGCACCATCAAATGACATCATCAGACCCGCTTCCTTCAATTGGCCGGCAAACGCCCTGGGTGGGCTTAACAAGCCCAATCAGGAGAAAATCATTTTGGACAGCGGGCTAGAGCCAGCAGCGAGGCCGGGACCTGCCACCGACGTCGCCCGCCACAGACCCACCGAGGTTGGTAAAATCCGCTCTCGTGTCAGTAAATTATATTCCCTCTCCTGACATCCACACAAACATCACTGAATAGTGATCAGGAGCAGGAAAGCTAGCTGATTTTTGCCTCCCTAACCTATAGAATCTGCTGCTAATTATACCATCCGACTGCTACTCTGCTGAGACTAGCTAACTCACCACAGACGAGGAATCAAACCTGGCACCTTCATTGTCTGGACAGCTCAGCTACTCAAGGGGTAAATTCACTGAGCCATCAGGCAGCTTAGCCTTTAGCATTGAAGCATACCATGGAGCTGGCCAGTATAATGGTCAAATCCATGTTCCTATTCATTTGCATATATCTCAAATATGTGATACTAACAGATTTTGATGTTCTAGTTTAACATTTGTCTATCAATCGGGCAATAGTACTAAAAACAGCAATTTGCAAAACTGCAAGCCCACAAATCAGCAACTATGAAATAAAAGTACAGATAGGACAGGGTTGCCTGGGATTCAACAACCAGATTGCCAGGACTCAGGGGCAGAAGGTTGAAAACCCCTGGACAGTATTATACAGTCTCCATTGTATATAACGATATCTGGCCCCAAAACAAGTTGAGGACAGATGAGGCTGTTAGACCATCCTGTACTCAATGGGGAGGGGGACGGTTTCCTCTGTGTGTTTTGTGCAATGAAATTGTAAACCTGTTTATAAAGATGAAATCTTTCCCCCTACCCCCATTTGCTTAATGTGATCTAAGTTTCTTCATTGAAGTAATGCAGATTTTTAAATTGATTGAATATAGTCATGCTTTTGGAATCTCTCTCGATAAAAGTATTTACTTTTCATGAATTCTTTGCTGAACAATGGCATAAGCAACACAGTTGGCCCAAACTAGATCAATAATATGGAATGGTTATATATCAAAAGTGCTTTGATTCACATTCAGTTGTAGAATTTATAGGTCAGAGCATGTGGAGTCAGGGGACAAGTAGCAGAATGGATAGCGAGCTGGCTACAAAACAGAAACCAGAGAGTAGGGGTTAAGGGTAGTTATTCAGACTGGCAAAAGGTGGGAAGTGGTATTCTAAAGATTGGTTCTGGAACCACTGTTGTTCACCATTTACATAAATGATTTGGACTCGGAATCGGAGTTACAATTTCAAAATTTGCGGACGACACCAAATTGGGGGGTATAGTTAATACTGAGGAGGACTGCGACAAAATACAAGAAGACATTAATAAACTTGCAGAATAGGTGTGTAATTGGCAAATGAATTTCAATATAGATAAGTGTAAGGTGATGCATTTTGGTAGGAAAAATAAGGAAAATAAGAGTGTAAATGGGGTAGAAGAGCAAAGGGATCTACAGGTACAGATACACAAATCACTAAAAGTAGCGACACAGTTTAATAAGGCCATAAAAAGAAGCAAACTAAACACTGGGGTTAATTTCTGAAGGGATATAGAATCATAGGATGGTTACAGCACAGAGGGAGGCCATTCGGTCCGTTGAGCCCCTACAGGCTCTCTGCAAGAGCACTTCAGCTAGTCCCACTCCCCCGCCCTTTCCCCATAGCCCTGCAAATTGTTTTCCTTCAGGTACTTATCCAATTCCCTTTTGAAAGCCACGATTGAATCTGCCTCCACCACCCTTTCAGGCAGTGCATTCCAGATCATAACCACTCGCTGCGTAAAAAGGTTTCCTCATGTCGCCTTTGCCAATTACCTTAAATCTGTGTCCTCTGGTTCTCGACCCTTCCGCCAATGGGAACAGTTTCTCTCTATCTACTCTGTCTAGACCCCTCATGATTTTGAACACCTCTATCAAATCTCCTCTCAACCTTCTCTGCTCTAAGGAGAACAACCCCAGCTTCTCCAGTCTATCCATATAACTGAAGTCCCTCATCCCTGGAACCATTCTTGTAAATCTTTTCTGCACCCTCTCTAAGGCCTTCACATCCTTCCTAAATTGTGGTGCCCAGAATTGGACACAATACTCCAGTTGAGGCCGAACCAGTGTTTAATAAAGGTTCATCATAACTTCCTTGCTTTTGTACTCTATGCCTCTATTTATGAAACCCAGGATCCCGTATGTTTTTTTAACTGCTTTTTCAACCTGCCCTGCCACCTTCAACCATTTGTGCACATATACCCCCAGCTCTCTCTGTTCATGCACCCCCTTTAGAATGGTACCCTTTAGTTTAATTGCCTCTCCTTGTTCTTCCTACCAAAATGTATCACTTCGCACTTTTCTGCATTGAATTTCATCTGCCATGTGTTCGCCCATTCCACCAGCCTGTCTATGTCCTCTTGAAATCTATCACTATCCTCCTCACTGTTCACTATACTTCCAAGTTTTGTGTCATCTGCAAATTTTGAAATTGTGCCTTGTGCACCCAATTAATTAAAAAGCAGAGAAGTTATGTTAAACTTGTATAGAACCTTGGTGAGAGCGCAAGGGTACTGTGCACAGTTCTGGTCTCCATATTATAAAAATGATATAGAGGCACTGGAGAAGGTGCAAAAAAGATTTACCAGGATGATACCAGAATTGAGAGGTTATACGTATCAGGATAGATTGAACAGGCTAGGACTTTTTTCTCTAGAAAAGAGAAGGCTGAAGGGTGACCTGAAGAGGTCTTTAAAACAATGAAAGAGTTTGATAGGGTAGACGTAGAGAAGATGATTTAATTTGTGGGACAAACCAAAATTAGGGGCCATAAATAAGAACATAAGCAATAGGAGCAGGAGTAGGCCATACGGCCCCTCGAGCCTGCTCTGCCATTCAATAAGATCATGGCTGATCATCGACCTCAACTCCACTTTCCCGCCCTATCCCCATATCCCTTGATTCCCTTAGTGTCCAAAATCTATCGATCTCAGTCTTGAATATACTCAATGGCCCAGAAATTCGGATCCCCATGGGTGAGTACGCGCTGTGTACTCACCCGTAAGGCCAACAAAAGTGCCGGTTTCGCGCATGCACTGCACATGCGCTGGAAACCGGAACTTCCGTTCCCTTGAAGGAAGGGGTTCACAGGTCAAACGCGTGCGCCGGAGAGGCAGCGCATAGACATGGAACTTCCGCTTTTTTTACAGGTTTCTCCGTGCGGGTAAGTCCCTAGCAGTTGCGCGTGGAAAAAGCAGGCGCAAGGCCTGTTTTTAACAAGGTAAGAGGTGAATTAAGTAAAATTGAAACATTTTTTCCACAGGTTTATCATTTTTATATACTTTAAAGAAAGGTAAGTTTATTTTTAGCCCCGTTAAAAACTTTAATTAATTTTTTCAAAAATTTAAATTTTTGTTTAAAATAGTTAATTTATGTAATTTATAGTTATTTTAAAAATGTGATTTTTAAAAAAAAATTATTTGAAGTTTTACTTAGGTTTTGGGGCCGATTTCTATTCATAGATTTGACAGGTCTTCCTTTCAAATCTATGAATGGAGATTCCCTGCTCCAATTGGCTCCCCATGGCCCACGTGATCCCAGGGGACGCTGCGAACTAGCTTCGCCGCTGGGATACGCAAGCACTGCACACCGGCAGCTGGAGGAGACCCAGGATCGGAATCCCATGCGGGCCCACAGCACAACGGCAGACGCGCTATGTAAGTGCAGGTCGGGGGCTTGCGCCCGCGGGAAGCCTCCAACCCAAATTTCTGGGCCAATGACTATAAACTCAACGACTATAAAATTAAATTATCCAGGAACATAAAACAAAATAGTAACACCTTCTACAGGCACATAAATAAAAAGGGAAAGTCGGGATGGGAATAGAGCCACTAAGGGACGATCACAATAAAATCACAGGCAGCGATCGCAAAATGGCAGAAATATTAAGTAATTGCTTTAGTATTTACCAGGGAGACAGATCAGCTGGACATGACATTGGAAGATGAGATCAGAAATTATATAACTACATTTAAAATAAAAGGAGGAGAAATATTAAATAAACTAATCAAACGCAAAGAGGATAAAACCCTGGTCCGATCGGATTGCATCCGTGCATTTTAAAAGAATCTAGGGTAGAGATAGCAGAGGCACTATTACACATATTTAATAATTCATTAGAAAAAGGTGTAGTGCCAGAGGACTGGTGGATGGCTAACACCATACCTATATTTAAGAAGGGAGATAGAACATCTCCAGGGAACTAAAGATCTTAGACTATAGCTAAACATTTAGAATTTATTAATAAACATGAAGAATGGGCAATAATTGGCAAATGAATTTCAACATAGATAACTGTGAGATATTACATTTTGGTAAGAAAAATAGGGAGGTCGCATATTACTTGGAAAATAAGAATCTAAATGGAGTAGAGGAGCAAAGGGATCTGGGAGTACAAATACACAAATCACTAAAAGTTGTGATGCAGGTCAATAAGGCCATAACAAAAGCAAACCAAGCACTAGAATTTATTTCTAGAGGGATAGAATTAAAAAGTAGAGAAGTTATGCTAAGTTTGTATTGAACCTTGGTTCAACAACACTTGGAGTACTGTGTGCAGTTCTGGTCACCATATTGGCCCAGAAATTAAACAGTGAGGGTTCTCGCGGGGGTAAGGAATCCCCGCGATATCGCACTCCGCGCCTACCTTTTTGCTCCGGGTCCAGACAATCTTTAGTCTGAAAGGCTCTCTCTCTTGGAACCGTGCAGTGCTTGCGTGACCCAGAGACACAATTAGTTTGTGCGAGCTCTGGGATCACGTGATTCAGTTAGAGCCAATGGCAGCACACCATCTTTCATTCATAGTTTTGACAGGAAGACCTGTCAAAGCTATGAATACTATACCCCCCCAAAAGAACAGCTAAACCTCAATTAAATTTAAAAAAAAGCCATCACATTAATAAAATAAGTATAGTTAAATAAATTAACCACTTTAAACAAAAAATTAAATTTTTGAAAAAATGTAAAATCTTTTAAAAGTTATAAAAATAAACTTACCTTTCTTTAAAGTCTCTAAAAAAGATAAACCTGTTGAAAAAAAATTAAAATAACACTTAATTAACTACTTACCTTGTAAAAAGGGGGTCCTACGCCTGCTTTCTTTATGTGTAAAATGTTCACCACTTACCTGCGTGTTCAAAGCTGAAAAAATAACTAAGTGCACTGCGTGCGCACAGCCTGTAGTGCGCACGCGGTTCACTTAGGAACCGCCCCCTTTTGAATTCACGAAGTGCCGGTTTCCTGCGCATGCGCAGTGCATGCAGGAAACCGGCAATTGGAGACCTAATACGCGAGAGTACACAGTGCGTACTCTCGCGTATTAGGTCTAATTTTCGGGCCATTATAAAAAAGATTTAGAGGCACTGGAGAGGATGCTTAAAAGATTTGCATGATGATACCAGAACTGCAAGGTGTTACCTAGCAGGAAAGGGTGAACAGGCTGGGTCTCTTTTATCTTAAAAAGAGAAGGCTGAGGGGTGACCTAATAAAGGTCTTTAAAACTATGGAAGGTTTTGATAGAGTAGACACAGAGAGAGTGTTTCCACTTGTGGGGAAGAGCAAAACTAGAGGCCATCAATATAAGATAGTCACCAAAAAATCAAATAGGGAATTGAGAAGAAACTTCTTTACCCAGAGAGTGGTGAGAATGTGGAACTCGCTACCACAGGGATTAGTTGAGGCGAATAGTATAGATGCATTTAAGGGGAAGCTAGATAAGCATATATGTGAGAAGGGAATAGAAGGTTATGCTGATGAAGTTAGATGAGGAAGGATGGGAGGAGGCTCGAGTAGAGCATAAACGCCGGCATGGACTGGTTTGACCAAATGGTCTGTTTCTGTGCCGTATATTCTATGTAATTCTACATATTCATCTTTAGTTTTATTGCATTTGCAGATTTTTCCGGTGATTGGCACCAAGCCTGTAGAATCAACTATGGCAAAACAACTTGTGCGCAGTTTCCTGTTATCAATGGCGTTTACTTTGGTAAGTAAGCAATGCCAAACTATAAAGGCACCACGTTATCAACAACACACAGCATGTTTACACTGAACATTATCCTCCATTGCAGAAGAGTGTTTATCTTTGCTTCTTATTTTTGTATCAAATCCTGTTAATCACATCTCATAAATATGCAACCTCAACCCTTTCTCACCTGAAGTGGCAAACAAACTGAGCAAATAAATGGTTATAGGTTCCCATTGAAAAGAATTAAAATCCCAGAGTTATCCATGTGTTAGTGTGGTGTGCCCAACAATTCACTCTGTTCTTGATTATTATTTATTGTAACAAGAACTTAGACTAGTCACTAGGCTCCAATGATAAGGGTCTTAAGAGTGTCTTGAATGAAGTTAGGCTATGTTTATTCTTGTGGCTGTATTTGTTGGCAGCTGTGGTAGAGTGTTGAACTCCCTCATAAGAGCAGAATTCAATCGCAATAATGGCTGACATTCAAGCATGTAGGCTTTTGTGGATGGATTTTGCCAATTATGGAATAGGCCACCAGATGATTGAACACTTCATTATAGTGAAGTATTTCATTTTAAAGACAATGAAAATAGGCACGAAGATGTATTGCCTGTTAGCTCACTATAAGCCAACCAGCAACCCCAACGATAATCTACAAAGGGCAGTAGGTTAGGGTTGAATAGTGGAAATGTGAGGACAAATGAATGTTTTGGAACTTTTCTTCATAACCATTTATGCAGATCTTTCCCTCAGGAGGTTAAATAGGTGGGATAGTCTAGAATAAGGTCTGTATATGGTAGTAAAGGGTTTTATGTAATCCCAAACTAAAGCGTCCTGTGCTTCTTGGTTGAAGGAAATGGAGTGTTATGGGGAATAAATAAACTGTGAAAATATATAGATAAAAAAATCAGGGAGCCCAGTTTATTGTTGTGCTGAGCTACATTTGGGTAAGATGTGGGTTGCCTTGCCCTATAGCACATGGAATGAGTTCACAGGAATGGAAAGATCAGTGATCAGCCAGCCCACATTGTGCTTGAACCTCCTCGCAGCCTGTGCACAGTCCTCTCAGTGAAGGGTGTATGATCCAGAGGATTGTAAGTAGACTGGAGATAATAACTTACAGGGATAAAAATAGTAACAGGTTTCAGAAAAGATCTCAACAAATGTTTCATTCACAGACTCCTCAAATTGGTGCTAAGGATTTTTAGTAGAAAATGTTCTCACTACTTTCAGTTTTGGATCATCCCTTTTCTGTAGAGGAAGCATGAATTTATAAGAATAAAACTCACTGTAGACATCATTTCTTGCTTTTCTAAGAGACCTGTGCTAGAGGTGGTGACACAGCTCCAAATCAAAACCACGCCCAGGCTAAGCACTTCCACACTGGGGTGGAAAATTGGAAGGCCAGATATACAGGCTGGCCACTGCTTTTAAAGAGGTCTGTAGGAGCACGTTGCTCTCCTCCCTCTCAGCCAGGAAAATGTAGGCGGTTAGGGGACTGTATGAAGCAAAAAGAGGAGAAAATGAAATACATTCTCCTTTTCCCTAGAAAAAACAATGGTATGGGAACACAGAGATATTTTGCCTGTTTTGTAAATTGCAATTCATTATCGTTATCCTCTTTTCAGGCTTTCTCATTAAGAGACAATCGACATTTAAATTATTTCCAAAGGGCTCTGTGTGTGAGCCAGCAATGTACACAACAAACGTGCTCATCGGTTAATGTCTGGTATTATCTGTTTTCTTGCTTCCAGGGTGAATCAAGTAAACAACCTGATGTGATGATGGCCTAAAAATCACTACGAGTGCAGTGCTCGAGGGTTAATAAAAGTTTCTGGTTGAGTCTGCTGCTCCTCATTAACCTCAATATTGCTGATTTCAGTATCAGGAGTAAATTGTGCTCCATAATGCCCACACACTGAGCTGAGCAATGAAACAGCAGAAATAATAACAAGGTAGAACCACCATTATCTTCATTAAGGAGGCATTTATACCCCTTCATTTGTAGAGGGGAGAGCAAGCTTGGGATTTATTCAGTGATGCATGCAGCTAAGGCTCACAAGAGTCATTTTGCCAATTAGATGCTAGAATTGTTGATCCAGGAAAAAAGGAAGAGAAGGCTATACTGTATGGAGCTGATAGGGACCTTTCACAGAAGTGCCTGTGGAGCGGGCTTGAGAGAAAATAGCAAAAGGGGTAAATTCGGACTCCAGAACCTGGCAGATCTAGAGAGATATTAGGAACAAGGTGGTCGACAGTAAAAAAGCAGCTAAGTAAAGGATGAAGTCATTTTGAATGAACATTACCTGCCATGCATGCCATTAACCTGTATTTAATTTTATACTGAACCTTGATAACTATTAATAGAAGCTTATCCTATGTACCACTGCCATGAGAGAAACAGGACGCTGAATCCTTACCATGCATGACCATTCAGCAGCAAGGGAGAAATACATCGAGTAACTTTACAAATCAAACTGACTAACTATAACAATTTTAAAGAGCCTTCACACAAGAAATCCTTGTATGACAACCTAGCAATATAATAAAGGAATAAAGTAAACAACCTGATGTAATGATGGCCTAAAAATCACTACTAGTGCAGTACTGGAGGGTTAATAAAAGTTTCTGGTTGAATCTGCTGCTTCTCATTATTCATTTAGTGTTGGACAGTATAGGCTGTTATTTGGCCAGTTGTATGTCACTGTGATATCTAAACTGCAAAATCTCAAGACTACTTATCTGCTTGCATGACAAGATGGTACATAATAGAACTGAAGGAGGGCACAGGTATTACAAGCCCTTGACTCCTGTTGAGAAGGCCACTTCATATGAACGTCATAGAGCACGAGTGTCAAGGAAAGTATGGGAGGGTGGAGCCAGAGGCCTCTCCAAAACTCAGGCCTTGTACCATTATGTTCTTGTTCTGTCTTGTCCTGCTCTGTCACTAACACACAGGCATACATTCAACTTCAATAAAAGCACACATAGCATATTGCAACACAAGATTTGGAAGGGCTTCTTTAATGCAACTTTTTGATATATGTTCCCCTTCTGTTTTTGTTGATCTGGAAGAGCAGAGTGACACTATAGCCACTCCAAGGAAGTCAGCACCCTCGTCACTTTCACCACCTTTCTCAACCATGAGCACTGCTCCTCACACACCAACAGCTGTAGTTAGTGAGCTTGAGTAGATAGCATCGAGTGAGTTGCAGGCCATGGTGAGGTCATGGGTGGTTGCAGCTGAAGAACAGGCATCTGCTGCCTGGAGTGCCACCACAATTCCTGCCTCCGCTGCAGCACATAAGGATTCTGAGCTCACAAGACCTGCTTTTGGAAGAAAGAACTTACATTTATGTAGCACCTTTCATATACTCAGGGCATTTCCAAAACACTTCATAGTCAATGAATCACTTTTGAAGGGTAGTCACTGTTGTTTTGTGGTCAACGCAGCAGCCAGCAAGGTCCCATAAACAGAAATGAGATAAAATGATCAAATCCTGTGTTATTGGTGGTGTTGGTTGAGTGATGAATGTTGGCTAGGACACCGGGAGAACTCTATGCTCCTTTTCGAATAACGCAATGGGATCTTTAAAGTTGACCTAAACCGGCAGACGGAGCTTTGGTTAAATGTCTCATCCAAAACACCACCAATCTCTCTATAAAAAGAGACTTCTGCCTGGGCAGAATCACCTACTTGAGTTAACTGTCATCTGAGTAAAATACCCGGCAAGATCTGGCGAGGACTACGAAGGCGCTCGGTCTATGCAGTAATGGATCAGTCATTGTCTGCACTTCGCTCTGCCATTGAGCACATGGCAACTCCTGAGGTATCTGCAGAGGAATCCTCAGCAGCACAGGGTCTAAGCACAATGGGAGTATCTCTCATGAATGCACAGACCACTGGGCTCAAATCTAAGAAAGCCTTTCTGATCTGGGTTCAACATTCTCAGAAGTAGTAGATTAGGTGAATAGGCACTGTACACGATGCACCAACAATCTGAGCGGTCTGCACAGAGCGGGATTAAACGGAGTGGACTTGAACAGAGTGCTTTGGTTGGGAATTTGGAAAGAGTGGGAATTTGGAGAAGAGGGGGAAGGTGTTGCTGCTTTTTGCCTACACTACTTGTAGTGCTTTGTGTTACAGGTAGATATTTAATTTCAGTACCCTTAACTTAATCTAGATCAAGTAAGTAGTCAGGAAACTACACTGTAAACTAAGTGAACTAATTACAAATTTAATTCAATTTAATTAAATAAATCAAGGTCATATAGGGATGGCAGTGCAGGTGGTGTGCCGCAACTGCTGCATGTGCGAGTTTGTGGAGAGCATTGTGATCCCGGACAACCACATTTGCAGTAAGTGCATGCATCTTGAGGAACTTCAGCTCAGAGTTTTTGATCTGGAGTCTGAGGTGCAGAAATTGTGGGGCATCAAGGATGGGGAGAGTTACCTGGACACTGTGATCCAGGAGGCAGTCACACCCCTTAGGTTAGGTAGTGGTACAGGTCTGGTTAGTGGTCAGGGACAGGAGGGTGTGACTGCAACTCAGGCAGGTAAGGGAACCCCAGGTGCAGTGCTGGAGGAGCCTCAGCCTTTGCCCTTGTCCAACAGGTATGAGGTTCTTGCTGCCTGTGTGGATGAGGGAAAAGCCTGTAGGATGGATGAGCAGGCTGACCATGGCATCATGGTGCAGGAGGCCATTCAAGTGGGGGGAGTGAAAGGGAATATAGTTGTAGTAGGGGACAGTATAGTCAGGGGGATAGATACTGTTCTCTGCAGCAACGACCGAGAGTTCTGAAGGTTGTGTTGCCAGGGTTAAAGACATCTCCTTGCGGCTGGAGAAGAACTTGGCGTGGGAGGGGAAGATCCAGTTGTCGTGGTCCACATAGGAACCAACAACATAGGAACAATTAGGAATGAGGATCTGTTGAGGGAGTTCGAGGAGCTAGGATCCAAATTAAAAAGCAGAACCTCAAAGGTAATAATCTCTGGATTGTTACCTGAGCCATGCGCAAATTGGCATAGGGACAAACAGATTAGAGATTTAACTGCGTGGCTCGAAGAGTGGTGTGGGAGGAAGGGGTTTTGGTTCATGGGGCACTGTCATCAGTCCTGGGGAAAGAGGGAGCTGTTCCGTTGGGACAGGCTCCATTTAAACCAGGCTGGGACCAGTGTCCTGGTGAACCGAATAACTAGAGCAGTAGACAGAGCTTTAAACTAATGAAAGGGGGCGGGAGGATACAGGAAAGAGTAAATTTAAAAACAGCGAGAGAAATGTCAAGGCTGTAGAGCAGAGTAGAGTTTTGGGTAAAAATAAGCAAAGTGGGTCAAGAAGGGACAGAGAGAGTAACAAAGGTAATAAGGCATCAGTGACTAAGGTGACATCAGGGAAAAAGTGAAATAAGTCAAAGCTAAAGGTACTATATCTAAACGCACGAAGCATTCGCAACAAAATTAATTAATTAATAGCGCAGATAGAAATTAACAGGTTTGATCTAATAGGCATAATGGAGACGTGGTTGCAAAGTGGCCAAGGTTGGGAACTAAATATTTCAGGATACATAACTTTTAGAAGAGATAGGCAAAATGGAAAAGGAGGAGGGGTAGCCCTGATAATAAAGGATGGGATAAAGACAGTAGAGAGAAAGGATCTTAGCTCCGAAAATCAAGAAGTAGAATCAGTTTGGGTGGAGCTAAGAAACAGCAAGGGGCAGAAAACATTGGTGGGAGTTGTTTATAGGCCCCCAAACAGTAGTTGTAATGTAGGGCAGAGTATAAATCAGGAAATTAGAGGTGCATGTAACAAGGGTAATACAGTAATCATGGAGGACTTTAATCTACATACAGACTGGGCAAACCAAATGTGCAGTAATAGTGTGGAGGACGAATTCATGGAATGTATGCAAGATAGTTTTCTAGATCAGTATGTTGAGGAACCAACTAGGGAACAGGCTATGTTAGATCTAGTATTGTGCAATGAGAAAGGGTTAATTAATAACCTTGTAGTAAAGGGGCCTTTAGGGAAGAGTGACCATAATATGACAGAATTCTATATTGAGTTTGAAAGTGACTTAGTTAAATCCTAAACAAAGCAAACCACGTAGGTATGAGGGGTGAGTTAGCTAAGGTAGATTGGGAAACTACGTTAAAAGGTATGACAGTGGACGAGCAATCGCTAGCATTTAAAGAATTAATACATAATTTACAACAAATATACATTCTTTTAAGGCACAAAAACCCCACAGGAAAAGTGGTCCAACCGTGGCTAACAAGAGAAGTTAAAGATAATATTAGATCAAAGGAAGAGGCTTATAATGCTGCCAAAAAGAGTAGTACGCCTGAGGATTGGGAGGATTTTAGAATTCAGCAAAGGTGGACCAAAAAATTGATAAAGAAAGGCAAAATAGAATATGAGAGTAAACTAGCGAGAGACATAAAAACAGACTGTAAAAGCTTCTATAGGTATATAAAAAGGAAAAGATTAGCGAAAGTAAATGTGGGTCCCTTACAGGCTGAGACAGGTGAAATTATAATGGGGAATAAGGAAATGGCAGAGAAATTAAACAAATACTTTGAGGGTGATTTTTCCACTGGAGGCGGGTTGTAGGCGGATTTCAGTGGGGTGGGTTCCAACCCCGCCTCCACTGATAGGTTTGAAAAAATTGCGATTTTCCCCTGATTGGCCAGTTGATTTCAGAGGTGTGGGTTGCCCTTGGTCAATTAGTGTTTTGGGACTGAAACTCACCTCTGCTGCTGTCACTTTTCCAGACTCTTTTAAGGGCTGCTTGCTGCCTTGGATCATTCCACTGGATTTCTGTCGATGCTGCACCACCTGCAACATCTTTTGAGAAACCACTATGTCCAATTCCAAGGCAAGGGCCTACCCGAGGTTCTCGGATGAAGCGCTGCAAATGTTGGTTGAGTGGTGAGAGCTAGCAGGGAGGTGCTCTTCCCCTCATCTGGGAGGAAGAGGCCTCCCAAAGAAACCAAGGCTGTGTGGGTCTAGCTGGCAAGGGATATAACCTCCAGATCTGTGAGCAGATTGGGTGAATGTTTATGTGTATTGATGAAATGCCATCCATGTTGAAAAGCATTAAAATGATTTGATGGCAAAATGTTGGTGTGATGGCATCTGTTCTTTCACCTTAGGCAGCTCCACATTGCGGGCTCCTGTGACATTTGCGTTGTGAGGTTGGTGGCCAGAGTGAAAGGAGGCCAGAGAGTCATGTCCATTGTCTATTATGTCTTAAGATGGAGCCAAGGACATGTGCCAACATGGGCAACCTATGTAAATCTGGCCAGGATAAGTGCATCCCTTGCATCACGGGCAGCCATGTGCTCGCGTGCTACCGCTGCTGCTGGTCGATAGACCGGCGCTCTGACCTCCTCCTGCTCCTCCTCCTGCTCCTCCACCTCCTCATCCTCCTCCTCCTCTCCTCTTCCTCCTCATCCTCATCTGAGGAGGCCTGGAACTGAGCCACTTGCTCATCAGGAAGCTGCAAGCCACGACACTGTGCCATGTTGTGCAGTGCACAGCAGACCACGACCATTCTGGAGACCCTGTATGGTGTATACTTCAGGGCTCTATCTGATTGGTCAAGGCATCGGAAGCGCATCTTCAACAACCCAATGGTTTGCTCAATGATGGACCTGGTCGAAGTGTGGCTGGCGTTGTAGCGCTGTTCAGCCTCGTTAGCTGGCCTCCTGATCGGCGTCAGTAGCCACTTCTTCAGGGGGTAGCCCTTGTCACCAAGGAGCCATCCGTTAAGTTGGTTTGGCGGATTGAAAAGCGGAGGAACATTAGAGTGCCACAGGATGAAAGAGTCATGGCAACTACCACAGAACTTGGCGCAAACATGCAAAATCTCCTTCTTGTAGTTACACACCAGCTGTATGTTGAAGGAGTGGAAGCCCTTGCGGTTGACAAAGATAGCTGGGTTGTGATGGGGTGCCCTAAGGGCCACATCTGTGCAGTCTATGACACCCTGCACCATTGACATGCCTGCCATATTTGCAAAGCCAACCAAACGCGCAGTTATACTTGCTTGATCCCTTGAGAACTGGATGTAATTGTGCGCCTTTGCGAAAAGGGCATCGGTAACCTGTGTGATGCAACTGTGGGCGGCCAACTGGGAGATGCCGCTGATGATCCCTGGAAGGAGCCTGAGGCAAAAAAGTTGAGTGCGGTGGTGACTTTGACAGCCACTGGTAAGGGGTGTCCACCCATTCCTCTGGGCACCAGGTCTTGTTGCAGCAGTCTGCAGATTTCTTGGACAAACTCTCGCGAAAGTCTCAGCCTCCTTTGGCACTGCTGCTCACTCATGTTGAGGTAGCTCATCCTCTGTCTGTAAACCCTCTGTCGGGGGTATCTCCTGCGGCGAGGTGCCTCAATGTGCTGGCGCCTTCTGCCCTGTGCAGCATCAGGTGGCTGAGCAGGAGGTTGGGGCTCCTGCTGCTGTTGCTGCTGAGCTGCCTGGTTCTGCTGCTGCCACGGCTGCTCCTCATCCGAATCTGAGGTCCATGGTGAAAGGAAATAAATGGTTCCCATGCTGCCTGCAGTTGGCTTCGTTGGGGAAGCGCTCATTGCAAGCGGGGAGAAAGTCTTCCAAGAAGGTCCCACAGTTGATAGATAGAAGCTGCAGCACCTCCGACTTCGGAAGGCCTGCTAAAAGTGCTGAAAGACCTTTTAAAGCAAAATTCTGCCACCTGCAACTAATTCCTGATGAAAGCTCCATTTTAATGATGGAGCTGCAGCTGTGAGGAGGCCACCCACTTGTCAACCCGCCAGGTTTAGCTGGCGTGGTTTAGGAGGGGCGTGAAACACGCAAAAAATGTGGAAAAATAACGAGGGCCTCTCAAAATAGGATTAGAGAGACCCTTCATGACCATTTAATGCTCTTAACTATCTCTCTGGCCTGTTGCAGGCAGGACTGCTTCCCACCCTGCAAAGCCGGCACCGGCAAAATCCCGTGGAGGCGGGTTGGAGGTGGGTTCCGAACCCGCACTCATTTTTCCCGATTTTCCCACCTTTCCCGCCTCCAAACCCGCCTCCTCGGGGCTGAGAAATTCGCCTGCTTTGTGTCTGTCTTCACAGAAGAAATTGCAAAAAACTTCCCGGAAATAGTGGACAACCAAGGGTCTAGCGAGAATGAGGAACTGAAAGATATTAGTATTAGTAAAAAAGTAGTACTGGAGAAATTAATGGGACTGAAAAGTCATAATTCCCCTGGGCCTGATGGCCTACATCCTAGGGTTTTGAAAGAGGTGGCTATAGAGATAGTGGATGCATTCGTTGTCATTTTCCAAAATTCCATAGATTCTAGAACGGTTCCCGCAGATTGGAAGGTAGCAAATGTAACCCCACTATTTAAGAAAGGAGGGAGAGAGAAAATGGGGAACTACAGACCAGTTAGCCTGACATCAGTAGTAGGGAAAATGCTAGAATCTATTATTAAGGACGTGGTAACAGGGCAATTAGAAAATAATAATAGGATTGGGCAGAGTCAACACGAATTTATGAAAGGGAAATCGTGTTTGACGAATCTATTAGAGTTTTTTGAGGTTGTAACTAGCAGAATAGATAAGGGGAAACCAGTGGATGTGGTGTATTTGGATTTTCAGAAGGCATTCGATAAGGTGCCACACAAGAGGTTATTAAACAAAATTAGGGCTCATGGGATTGGGGGTAATATACTAGCATGGATTGAGGATTGGTTAACAGACAGAGAACAGAGAGTAGGAATAAATGGATCATTTTGGGGTTGGCAGGCTGTAACTAGTGGGGTCCTGCAAGGATCAGTGCTTGGGCCTCAGCTATTCACAATCTACATCAATGATTTGGATGAGGGGACCAAATGTAATATATCCAAGTTTGCTGATGATACAAAGCTGGGTGGGAATGTAAGTTGTGAGGAGGATGCAAGGAGGCTTCAAGAGGATATAGACAGGCTAAGTGAGTGGGCAAGAACATGACAAATGGAATATAATGTGGAGAAATGTGAAGTTATCCACTTTGGTAGGAGAAATAGAAAAGCAAAGTATTTTTTAAATGGTGAGCGATTGGGAAATGTTGGTGTTCAGAGCGACCTGGGTGTCCTTATACACGAATCACTGAATGTTAACATGCAGGTACAGCAAGCAATTAGGAAAGCAAATGATATGTTGGCCTTTATTAATGGAGGATTTGAGTATAAGAGTAAAGACGTCTTACTGAAATTATATAGGGCCCTGGTGAGACCACACCTGGAGTATTGTGTACAGTTTTTGTCTCCTTACCTAAGGAAGGATATACTTGCCATAGAGGGAGTGCAACGAAGGTTAACCAGACTGGTTCCTAGGATGGGGGGATTGTCCTATGAGGAGAGATTGAGTAGACTAGGCCAATATTCTCTAGAGTTTAGAAGAATGGGAGGTGATCTCATTGAAACATACAAAATTCTTACAGGGCTTGACAGGGTAGATGCTGG